>JAMWYP010000002.1:13679916-14879916 GCA_025563575.1 Acacia pycnantha | reverse complement strand
TTTGGAAAGAAAAATTCCTAATTTGGATTACCAAAGTCTTTTGGTGATAAAGTTAGGGATAAACTTAGACATCAATATGATGGCAACATTCCTTATGGAGATTTGACATATGGAGAATTGATCTCCTATATTCAGAAAACTGCTTTAAAAATTTGTCAAGATGATGGAATAAAACATCAGCTTGCCAAAGAAAAGGGTGTCAATAGAAAAGAATTAGGATCATTTTGTGAACAATTTGGTCTTCCCTCTTGTAAAAAATCCAAACACAAGTCTTACAAAAACTCCCGTTTTAATCCCGCTTTTTCAAAAAATAAACGATTTTATAATAAGCGCCCTTATCAAAAGGATGATAATTACACTTCTCCTAAAAAATACAAAAAGAATTTCTCTTCTAAACCCAAAAATAATTTCCAAAAGGACGTCTCGAGAAGGGATAAAGTAACTTGTTATAGATGTGGTAAACTTGGTCATTACGCCAAGTTTTGTCGTTTTTCCCAAAAAATCAGAAATATTCAGATTGAGGAACCTCTTCTTGAGCAGATAAACAATCTCTTGCTTGAAACATCTTCTGATTCTGAAGAAGATCAAAGTTCTTCTGAAGATCTTAACCAAATCCAAGAGGATGATTTCAACTCAACATCTGATGATTCCTCTCCTCAAATAAATGTCATCACCAAAGAACAAGATTTGCTTTTGGATATCATTAGTAAACTTCCTGACTCTGACAAAGGTACATATCTTTCAAAATTCAGAGATATTACCCAACCTTCGTCACCTCCTCCTACTCCTCTTCCTCCTTCTTCTAAATTTTCTGGTTTCTATAACAAATATGATCTAACCAAAACTTTGGAAAGATTTAAACACTCTGTTAAATCAGCTACTATACAGGATCTTCAATCAGAGATAAATAATCTTAAGGTTGAAGTTCGTGTCCTCAAATCAGGTCAGGATTCTCATACCTCTGCTTTACTGCAGATTCAAGACTTCCTTTCCTCTCTCCAAAACTCTTCTAATGAGAATATTGATCGAGTTTTAGAAAATGAAATTGAGGAAGATAATCCGAACAAGAAACACCATTTTTAAATATAATTACAAGAATTTTCTATGAAGTTTTATATACAAGCAAAAATCATTATTAATAATGATCTTGTTATAGAACAATCTGTATTATTTGATCTAGGGGCTCAAGCTAACTGTATTTTAGAAGGCTTAGTTCCTACCAAATATTTTGAGAAAACTACTTGAAAGATATAGTTACATTAGCAGAGAACCGTTATCATCGAAGACAAAATTTCAAATGTTGTTGTTGAAAATAAGGGTTTTCGAATAAAAACTCCATTTATTCTTATGAAGGATATGGGAGCACAAATTATTCTTGGAGCACCATTTGCACAACTCTTAATTCCTTTTATGGTTGAACCCGATGGTCTTTCAAAACAATATCTGGGCAAAACCATTTTATTTCCTTTTTCTGAAAAACCCAGACTTAAGGAATTAAATTCTCTTTTTCGCAAACAAAACCAGATCAATTTTCTCAAAGAAGAAGTCTCTTTTAAACGGATTGAGCAACAACTCCAACAACCTGCGGTTCAACAAAAATACAATCTTATCTTGACAAGATTCATCAAACGGTTTGTCTTGATCTCCCAAATGCCTTCGGAATAGGAAGCAACATTCGTAGATCTTCCTTACGAACCAAATTTCTCTCGAAAAACACATCCCAACAAAAGCCCGACCCATCCGGATGACTCAAGAACTCCTTGACACTGTAAAAGGAAATTCAAGATCTTCTTGACAAAAACTCATCCGTCCGAGTCGTAGCCCATGGTCTTGCGCCGCTTTCTACGTCAATAAAAATGCGAGAAATTGAACGTGGAACACCCAGGCTTGTTATCAACTACAAACCTCTAAATGAGGCTTTACAGTGGATCCGATATCCGATTCCAAACAAGGTGATTTACTAAAGCATTTGCATTCGCAAAAATCTTTTCAAAGTTTGATATGAAGTTTGGATTTTGGCGAGATCCAAATTTCGAACAAGATAGGTATAAAGCGCTTTTCTTGTTCCATTTGGTCAGTATGAGTGGAATGTTATGCCTTTTGGCTTAAAAAATGCCCCTTCTGAATTTCAAAGGATTATGAACGATATCTTTAATGATCAAGGTCAATATATTATTGTTTATATTGATGACGTCTTAATCTTTTCAAATTCCCTAGAAGATCATTTCAAACATGTTTAAAAATTTATTCGAACTGCAGAAACAAATGGTTTAGTGCTGAGTTTATCCCTCAACTTAGCAACTTTGTTAAACCCCTTCACCAACGTCTAAACAAAAATCCTTCTCCCTGGACCGATGTTCATACTGAAATTGTCAAACAAATCAAACGACAAGTTAGAGAACTTTCGTGTCTTAACCTTCCCATTCCATCGCCTTCAAAATAGTCGAAACAGATGCATCCGAATTAGGCTATGGAGGTATTCTTAAACAACGTTCGACGGAAAAGAACAAATCATTTCTTATACGTCTAAACATTGAAATCTGCTCAATGAGAATTATTCTACGATCAAAAAGAAATTTTGGCCATTGTTTTGTGTATTTCAAAATTTCAAGCCGATCTTTTAAACCAAAGATTTTTAGTCCGCATTGATTGTAAATCTGCAAAAGATGTTTTACAAAAGGATGTTAAAAATCTTGCATCAAAACAAATTTTTGCCCGTTGGCAAGCCATTTTGAGTGTTTTTGATTTTGATATTGAATTTATCAAAGGCACTTCTAATTCTCTTCCTGATTTCCTTACCCGTGAGTTTTACGGGGTAGTTCTTAGGATTGAGAGTAAAATTGACCCACAAACCCTTTCCTCTCCGAGAAAATGCCAAGAAAGAAAAAACCGGCGATGAGCCAAAAGACAAGCAACCCTCCATGAGGAGGAAGAAGATCAACGAGCTACTTTCAAGATGCTCAAAACCCAATCTCCAGTCAAGAATTGCAGGAGATTATCAAACATTGCTCCAACGGCAAACTCCTTCACCTAAGGGATCAACCGATCGACAGTTCCCCAAATACGGGGATCCGGTCAGACAATTCCCCAAATACAGGATCCGGTCAGACGGTTCCCAAACACGGGGATCCAGGCGCAAACAAGATCTCAAACTAAATCGTGGTCATCCACCCCCAAACCGGAGTCATCCACTCCAAAAGCGAGTCTCAAACCCAAAGACTCACTTCCTCCAAACCGGCAGAAAAACTACGATTCCTATGCTAAGAAACCTCCAAACCAAACTTGGGAGGAAGTATTGGCCAAAAGGATAACAAAACACAAGCCCTTGAACATGATAGAGCACTTGCTTTATCGTTAATTGCCTCTTCTTCACGGGCAATCAATAAACAAGAGTATGATTTAGCCAATGCTAAATTTGCTCTTGAATTAGCCCAGAAAAGGCCTCCTCAGGTTCCAACACCTTTATTGGTTACTCCAGCCAATAACCCTTTGGACACTCCTTACATTGCAAAACTTGCTCAAGTACAGCATGTCCTACAACTTGAACCTGAGTTTTTCTTTGGAACACCCAACGAGGTAGCATTGAAAGTTTTCCCTTCAGGATTTCATTTCATTCCTACCAACTCACAAAAAACCAGAGAATACTATGAGCTAATATTGGTTCATTCTCAATCTATCGAGTTAACTCGGTACATTTCAAAAGAGGATGAAACTTTAATAACTCATTCTACTCTCCAAATTGTAAAGGTCCTCACACCTTCCTAGTGGGGACAAGATTTATCAAAACCTAAATATTTTGACATTAAATACGAACCTAAAGGATACAATTACTGGGACTATAATAAAGCCTGGTATTATGTCTTTTGGGATCAGAATAAAATTTTCAAGCATACTTGGTTCATTTACTTTAAACCAAAAACCAAGTACACTTTTCCTCAATGGTTTCAACATTGGTGGGCTTTCTATGGACCAGTTCCTGAAATTCTTCCACCAACTGTTCGAGACGAGATTGAATCTTTTCAGAAAAATTCAATCATAGTGGTGATCCTTTTCCAATTGATCTTCACTATTTTTCCAAATTACTTGTATCCTGGATTTTCTCTTGGCAATACTGAGTTTTCCCATAATAATAGGAGTTCCCAATTTTGCCAGTCCTACAAAGAGTACCCTATGTACGATGGTGGGCAAAATTCAACTTTGTCCAAGGTCGACTCCAATGCGGTAGAACAGTGGTTCAAAAACAACCCAAGTTTTCGAATGCTTAGAGGAAAGCGGGTTCTTAAATCAAAAGAGCCATGCTCAAACTACCCTTGCTGCGATCTCAAATAAAAAGGATTACATCCAACAACTCAGTGTCATGCTTAAGCAACTCCAGCAAAACGAAACTGAGAATCAAGCAAGTTCTTCAAAAAATCAAGATCCAAACCAAAGTGATGATGAAGATTTCGTTGTCAATTTGGGTGAAGACTAAAACTTACAGTTTTTGACGGAAGCACCAAATGAAGTAGCTTTCATGTATAAGACTGTATAAATTGCCCTATTGTACGCTATAGTAGTGCTAGGTATTTTCACTGTAGCACTAAAACACTGTAGCTCGTAGGTCACAAAATTGGTTCTTGTAGTGTCGGCAGACACTTGTAGTTAATCATTCAAATGTTTACCGAACAGTGCAGTCACCCCCGATGGCCCGTGCAAACAGTGCTTCACTCTGCCTATAAAAAAAGTGAAGCTCCATTCGGTTGAGGCGAGTTCGAACCACTCCCTCTCTCTACCTTCCTTCTCCGCCTTCTCTCTACCCTATCCTTTTCCTTTTCTGCTATCTTTCCACTTTGATTTTCGAAGCTTTCGTTTGTAAGTTTTCCATTTCAATAAACCTGTGTTTCCTTTCATCATGTTTTCTTCTGCACATTTATTTGCAGTTCTTTACTCTATGCTTTGATCCAGTTATCTGGTCCTTATCCAGTTCTTCTCCACATTTATTTCCAAGTCTTTACCTTATGCTTTAATATATCCAGTTATCTGGTCCTTATTTCTCTGTCTTCAATATCTCCCTCTCCCCTTTCCGATCCTTTCGGGGTCACTCCCGTAGATTGTATATATATATATATATATATACTATCAATGGTAAAATTGGAAGAAAAAAAAGCAATAAATGTTGAGATAAAACTAAAATGATGCTTATAATTTGGGACAGATATATTCTCAAATTTAAAACTTATATTTAGTGATGGGTAGAGTATCATTTAATAGAAATCTCCTTGATGGCCTGCCCTAGGATATCTGATGCTCTAAGCAAAAAATAAATAAATAGAAATCTCCTTACAACCGACAATCAACAAAGATATTTTAGAAAAAAGAATTATAATTTTGGAACACAAAATAAATTAAATTATTATATTTTTGATTAAAATAAACCCTTTTTTTGTTATAAAAAATTAAAGCTTCCATCTAACTCTTATATTTAAGATTGGTATTATTTTGCTCATATAATTTATTATATGTACAGCAAATCAGTTTTTCATTCCCTACAACATAGAGGCCTTCATTTTTATGCCGATTAATACCCATATTTGACTCTTCCCCTTTTCTATTCACTCTCAACCTCAGAACCTGGCGGTTCTTTTTCAGGGCAGGAAAAATAAGGCAAACAATCACCATGATTAAAAGTGTAGCTAAAGTATAAAATAATTAGTTAAATTTAATATTAGGGTAATAATTTTGTCTTAGATCTCACTCATTGAAAAGCCCTTATATCAAAAGAAATAAAAAAGGATAAAATATTTTCAAAAGCATTATAAAGGCCTAAAAAGTTCAGAAGCAGAGGTCAATCTCCAACGACTCTCAAGACAATTATATATTAGCCCCAACTTTATTAACCTGATAATAAATTATTGGTATTATTTAAGGGAGAATCATGGTGAGGTCCCTAGGACCATAAATAATTATAAAAGAGTCTCATATTAAACTTTGTTATCAAAAAGGTTCCTAGGAAATTTTACAAGTTAGTCCCAACTTTCACAAGTGTATATGTGAATTTTGACAAGTTCTTATGCCTATTTTTACAACTACATAAGCCTATTTTGACAACTAGATCTTATTCTTACCAAACTATCAACGTGTTGACTTTCATCTTCTCCCCCATTTAAAAACTCCCCCCTAATGAAATAAACATAATAGATTATTCTTCGATGTATTAGCTATCTTTCATAACAATCTACAACATATTCTTCGAAGTAACAATTGGAAAACTATGTTAACAACTATAGTTGCAAGTATTAACAACACTTTTTTTTTTAATCTTATATCAGCATTTTGTATGGGTAAAAAATTAATTTTACATTCTGAATGAATCACAACATTGTAGTTTCTAGGAAAAAGGAATTTGATATGAGACTTTTATGTAATTTTTTATGGGTTTTGGGACCTCCAAGTGGTATTGATTCGGGGTGTCGTTTCACGTGGCAATGTAGCATTCTCTCACGTCGTTTTGCTTTGGGCTCACTCCACTTTCCCTTACTGGAGCCTCCGAGCCGAAGATCAGTGTGTGACTCTGCGAATAAAGAAAGCACACTTGCCACCATTTTCTTATCAAAAAAATAAAAATAAAGAAAGCACAGGACAGCGTGCAACGTTCGATGCATCTAATCATTTTGTTCTTCACGAGGAAAAGCTTATACCCATCAAGAACCCTCTTTTGGCTTTGCTTTTCCTTCAATCTTCGTGGGTTTTGCAGCAATCAGAGCTAAAATGCTTTAGGAAGGGTAAAAAAGAAAAAGAAAAAGAAAAATTCAAAGCTAGTTTTCCCAGCTGCTCCCAATGCCTTTTCGATCGCTTTCTTTGTGAATGCACCAGCAGCCATGGCCGATGATCTTTCTTCCTTCGCTAAGGTTAGTTTCACTCAACCATGTGCTGTACTGTTGTCCTTTTGCCTTTGAATCTTCCAAAATCTGAGGCAAAATATTCTGTATGATCATCATTTTTTTTTTCACGGGGTTCCACGTGAGATTGTTCGATCTGGTTGTTTAATAATTTGGAACGGATATGTCCAAATTGAAGCTCCTTCTTGACCTGTGATTGGATGATGTCTTGAGGTTTTACTAGCATCTGACTAGCTTATTCGGTTCGCTTCATTGTTATGCTGAATTAACTGAGTTGAAGCCCACTCGTACTTATTTATATTTTGGTTGTAAACTGAATAAAATATTGCATTTTATGATTTCAGGATATTTTTCTCTTAAAGACTTTAAAGAAGTCAACAATTGTGTTGAGGATGGTCTTATTGGTCTTGGCAATGATCTGTGGGGTGTATATATGTACAATTTGTCTGAAGCAGGTCGGTGTTCAAACCGAGACTGGAATTTTAGATATCCAGCGAACAGAAAGGGTATGCCCGGAACCTATCATTGAACCTTGGGAAATCCCTTATGTGCACTACCCAAAACCCAAAACTTATAACAGGTAAGTTACTGCTGAGGAATTGGATTTAGTTCCTGAATCTGCTTGGATCTTACGTACATTGCTTCTTTGGTGTGCCATTGTTAGGGCTGAGTGTGCTTGCAATCCTGTCCGGAACTTTGCCATTTTGTCAATGCAGAGATCTGGGAGTGGATGGTTCGAGACTTTTCTAAATAGCCATATTAATATAAGCTCAAATGGGGAAATTTTCTCTGTTAAAGTGAGAAGAAGTAATATCTCAACAATTGTGGAAACTCTGGACAGAGTTTATAATCTAGATTGGTTCAGCAGTGCTTCCAAAAATGAGTGCACGGCTGCAGTTGGCTTGAAGTGGATGCTTAATCAGGTACTGCTTGTTATATGTGTGAATGCCCTTTGGTGTTATTAATATTTGCTTTCCTTCACAATCATTTTTGCTACCCTTTTTTCTTCCTGGCACATGAATTCTAACTATGATCTTGATGAGGCTAATCCTCCTAAATTGGTATGCTACGAGAAGGTCTTTATGTAAAAGCAACAAAGTGTGGATTGCGTGGCAGTCAGTATTCAGTATCATGTAAAAGTAATGAATTTTGGTTTTAGAAACTATGACAATTGTATACAACTTGGAATAGAGGTAAACATGCTTGACTTCTGCTTTCAATCAGTGAGTGTTAGAGGGAATTGTCTAGAACTCCTTTTGAGCTTGTAGAATGGGATTTCAACTTAGCAGTTGTAGTCTTGACATTGGATGCTGAACGGTGAGCTATTCATGGGAGGTTAAAGTGCAGACATGGCTTGGGTCTCAAGATCCTTAGTTGTTCTTGTATAATAGAAGTGCAACTTAGTGATCATAATGTCCAATAAAGGTTTTGAAGCATCATTTCATTTGGTCTGATTTTGGAGTTAACCATGAGTGCAGTTAGGATTCTTGGTGCTTTAGGTTTTGGAGGTGTAATTTGGTCAAACATTATGTGTAAAAGCACAAACAAATGACCACTAATGGAATGGGACAAAAAAAAATGAAAATTTGAAAGTAGACAGGTCTGTGTAAGTTTTGAAAATAAATTCCAAGTTTATGTTTGTTTCAATGAAATTTTGATAGGTCCACAGGTTTGAGATAAGAGAAAATAGAAATTACTAGAGAATAGAGTGCTATCTAGTTAAAGTGGAGGATATTCTTGTACATAGTTCTGAAATTCAAGGCAAAGACACCAAGACTCTTTACATCTACAGATATAAACTGAAACTGACTCAAACTAATCCTAAATGTGTCAGTAGCACAAGCACTGACAACTACCTTAGCCCAACACTAACATAATGTGTTAAAACATGCTACAACATGAAAGGAACGTGCAAACAGAACTAAGCTCCCAGTAACTTCTTTTCTCCTCTATCCTTTTCTGTCCACATCAGCTATATCAGAATGGTTGTGTTCTCACTTAGTTTCCCAAGGGATGAGGTGGCAGTCCTCTGTCAAACATTTGAAGGAGAATTGTATATTTTACTCATCATATTGTAGTAAAGGTTGACCCAAATTTGAGGCTGTTCTTCTATGCTACAACATGAAAGGAACGTGCAAACAGAACTAGGCTCCCAGTAACTTCTGGCCTCCTCTATCCTGTTCTGTCCACATCAGCTATATCAGAATGGTTGTGTTCTCACTTAGTTTCCCAAGGGATGAGGTGGCAGTCCTCTGTCAAGTATTTGAAGGAGAATTGTATATTTTACTCATCATATTGTAGTAAAGGTTGACCCAAATTTGAGGCTGTTCTTCTATGCGGTAAAATACTTTAACATCACATGGGTGGAGGGGTGGTTGGGTGTAGGCACTATTGAGTATGGAAACTATAGTTTTATAATATCTTTTCTCTGTCTGGACATGTGTGGGAAAAATAGTAATGATAATTCTAATGATGTTAAAACTTAGAACTATTCTGGAAGAGGTAGCACCTACCAGAACATATTAGGAAAACATTTATTTTTGATAAAGGATAGGATTTTTTCATATATTCCATTGCATCTTACTACGATTTGTAGCATTGCAATTTATGGCTGATGAAAATGAATAATGATTTAAATCCCTAGATAGAGGGTTATCATGGAAGTTGACTTTCTATGAAAAACGGCATAGAAGGATTCTTTGGCTCAATCTTTATGGAAGCCTATCTTGAACAATCTTAGATGTCCATCCAAGATTAATGTGATTTAGCAATATTTGATAGATCAGATCTATCTGAAAATCTCTATATTTGCATCAAACATTTTATGGCAGTTCTAATTGTACATGGACACTTTAGATTTCCTTGTCTCATAGTGTCAGTGTCTGTGTCCATGCTTTTGTCTGAGCATGGTAGAACGCTGAAGAGCGCAAATTATTAGAACTTTTAAGTTTTTTCACTGCCAGTTGATTTACAAAGAAAGCTCAGTATTTGAATAGACAAAACTAGATATCATCTGGTTTGTTTTATTTTGTCTGTACATGCTTGTTTCAAGAGTGTAATGAATCTGGGATATCATACTTTTGTAATCTTCACAGGGATTGATGCAGCATCATGAGCAGATAGCGCATTACTTCAGAGCACATGGTGTCTCAGTCATATATCTTTTCCGAAGGAATCTTCTACGTCGAATGGTTTCTGTACTCGCAAATCAGTACGATAGGGATGCTAAGCTGTTAAATGGGACTCACAAGTCTCATGTTCATTCGCATCATGAGGTCTCTCTCTTTTTCTTCTATGGATGTTCATCTTGATATATTTTCTTGTGTGCTTCATGTGTGAAGTTGAATATCTTGGCTGTACATGTTCACAAAGGTCTTGTTTAGACGCAGCCTTGTTAAGTCAGTTGATGTGTTGTCCTACTCAAAATACTTGTTCTGTCATGTTATTGATTTCTGACGGTGGTTTTCAGGCAGAGATACTTGCACGATACAAGCCCACGATCAATACCACATTGCTGATATTGAATCTGAACCAAGTGAATGGAACCGCGGCCACGGCTTTGGAATATTTCAAGAGCACCAGGCACATTGTCATGTACTATGAAGATATTGTCAAAAACAGCACCGTAAGTGTAACTACATATGATGATGCAAAAAAGATCAGACCAAATGTAATATCTAAGCCAGCCCGAGTTTATCTTCTTTTGTACACTTAGACTGTTCAATTCATGATTTTTTTTAACTACCTACCTTATTAACCATTAATATTCATTCTTTCTGGTTTCAGAAATTAATGGATGTTCAAGATTTTCTCAAGGTCCCTCGAAGAGATTTGACGAGTCGTCAGGTGAAGATACATAAAGGACCTTTATCAGGTCAATTTGAAAATTGGAACGATGTGAGGAATACACTCATTGGGACGCCATACGAGAGCTTTCTTCATGCAGATTATAGCAAGTAAGCTTCCTCCATGCGAGAATACAGCAAAAGCTGCCTGGAATGTACATAGCTCATCTGGTTCCGTTTTCCTAATTGCCTCCATCTTTGAGTGCCTGTTTGGGTTAGCGGTAGAAGCTGCTTTTCTAACGTGATATACGGTGTACGAGGTAAATATGTAAGATGAGTTTTGTCTCGGTTTGTGTGAACGTGCTTCTTGAGCACTAACTCAAACAGGCACGTACTTTTTAGTCACAAGTTGCTTCAGGAGCCAACAGGATGGACAATCACCCTGTTTGAAATTTTGGCCTAGGATCTTGCATTTTTTTCCTTTCCCGTTTCCAGTTCCAAAAATCCCATTTTGCTCCCCTAATCCAATTTGATTCATTCTTTATTGCCCCTCTCCGTTTCTCTTTCAGTTTTGATAGATGACACTAGCAGTTGAGCTATCTGAGAGAAGGTTTTTTTCTTTTTAATTTGCAGAATTTCTGTAAAGTCAGTCTTTCCTTTTCTTTTTTTGGTAAAGCTTCGGGGCCATAGAAGTCAGTCTTTCCTTTATTAGTACACTGATGTTGAAGAAATAACTCTAATATACAAATAGGCCAAACATGAACAATGGGCATAAAATGTAAAACATAAATTTGTATTCTCTATCTTAGGGTTTTCATGCAAGAACACAATTCTTAAGGATGTTAGGAAATCATGTTTTCACTTTTAATAGGGTTAAATGCACTAACCTTTATCTATAATTGTGGAAGATCTTTTATGATGGAAAATTTTCTCTGAATCTTGACCCACTTTTTAATTTGTATCTTTTTGTGATAGGAATGTAATACAACTTTCATGGGCAGACCATGAAAGTCTTTTACGTTCTCTATATATTTCTTTTTTCTGAAAACAAATGCTTTTTCACCTTTTGATAACTACACTAATCAACAGTTATCTATTTTATAACTTCCAATAACTCCCATATCAATATTACTTTTTTTCCCCTTTTCTCATTAAATCAAAATAACACTCCTTTCATACATGAGACACATACATGTTTTACATTCTCCCACTTGGCTCATGTCACAAAGTGTCCCTTCATGATTTAGTGAAAATTCGTCATAATACGCATACATAAGGCTAGAGGTTCTATACAATGGCCTCATCATACATCATGATGAGAAATAAAAACCAATGAGTCATAGCGGTTCTATGCTATCAAATCGGCATATTTCCTTCCATGTAATTTTTCTTCCTAACATGATATTTTAATGGAAGTAAACATTATGTTCCATAACAATACTATAATGTCTTCATTATCAACAAATCATGTTTTTGAAAATAATCATTTATGCATGCATGTAAACAAAATTTGAAAACAAGGTGACTTTTAGAAACTCATACATCATTGAATTCAAGTGTCAATAGTGAATAATTCCAATAATGATCAACATTAATTAGCTGACATAATTCCCTTACTATACAAATGACCAGTAAACATCTTAGGTGGTAATCCCTTAGTCAAGGGATCAACAATCATAAGATCGGTGCTAACATGTTCTATAAACACTATGTTTTTGAACCTCTTGTTTAATGGCAAAGTATTTTAATTCCCTATGCTTAACACCCTTTGAATACTTGTCGTTTTTAGAAAAGAATACTGTTGTAGAATTATCACAATTTTAGCTACCTTTCAATACTGGTAATCAATCCAAGCCTTGAAATAAAATTTCGTAGCCATTTAACCTGAACCACGGCCTCAAAGCATGCCACACATCTAGCTTTTATAGTGGATGTAGCAATTACCGACTGTTTCGCACTTTTCCATGATATAGCTTCTCCAGCTAAAAGATATAAGTAATCATAAGTTGATTTTCTTGTATCTACACATCCTGCAAAATCTGAATCCGTGTATCCAATCACTTCAAGGTTGCTAAACCTCCTATAAGTAAGCATGCGACATTTAGTTCCTTGCAAATATCTAAGAGTTTTCTTTGCAGCTTTCCAATGACCCATACCAAGATTACTCTGGTATCTTCTTAACATTCCAACTGCAAAGCTAATATCTGATCTAGTACAAGTTTGAGTATATATTAAGCTCCTAACTAGTGATGCATAAGGAATTGCTTCCATTTCTTTTTGTTCCAATTCATTTTAGGACATTGCATGAGACTAAACTTGTCTCCTTTCTGAATTGGAACTGAAGATGATGAGCAGTTTTCCATTCTAAATCTCTATAAAACTATATTAATATATCCTTTCTGACACAAGCCCAACAATCTTTTTGATCTATCACAGAATATTTCCATCCCAATCAAATAAGTTGCCTCACCTATGTCTTTCATTTCAAAGTTACTAGAGAGAAACTTTTTAGTCTCATTTAAAAGACCAAGATCATTAGTTGCAAGCAAGATATCATCAACATACAGAATCAGTAATATAAACTTGTTCCTTTTGACCTTCAGATATATATACCGATCAACAGTGTTTTCTTTAAATCTAAAGGAAACAACAATATCATTGAACTTAAGGTACGAGTACGACTGTCTTGAAGCTTGTTTAAGTCCGTATATTGATTTCTTTAATTTGCACACCATGTGCTCTTTTCCTTTTTATATGAACCCCATTGATTGGTCCATGTACACATCTTCCTCTAAATTCCAATTTAGAAAGGCAGTTTTCACTTCCATCTAGTATAACTCTAAATCATAATGAGTCACCAATGCGATAATGATTCTTAGAGAATCATTCTTAGAAATTGGAGAATTTTTTTTTTTTTTTTTATAGTCAATGCCATCTTTCTAAGTGAATCCCTTTACAAACTGGTTTAGCCTTGTAACGTTCCAAATTACCGTGAGAGTTACGTTTGATCTTAAAGACCCACTTACAACCAATTCTCTTACACCTTTCTGGTAACTCAACAAGGTCCCAAACATTATTCTGTTTCATAGATTTCAACTCATCTTTCATGGAATTTAACCACTTGTCACCATTTTCATTATTCATGGCTTGTGAAAAAGTAACTAAATCATCCTGAATACCCAAGTCAATTCAAACTCTTGTAAATATACCACATAATCATTAGAAATAGTGGATCTCCTTTCCCTTTGAGATCTTCTTAATGCTATTTGTTGTGGTTCTTTTACAATGGGTTCATTCGGTTTATTAACAATAATTTCATCATGAGTAGTGAGATCATTCATTTATTGTTCTTCATTATTATTAATCGATTCAATAACACAAGGAACAACAACTTTACTAGAGACACAAGTCAAGGGAACTTGTACTCTAACTTCTTGAATATCCACTTTACGTGGTGTTTCACTCATACTAACTTCATTATCCTTAATGAACCTAGCATTTCCAATTTCAATAATCCTTGTGGTATGATTAGGACAGTAAAATCTATACTCTTTCGATTTTTCTAGATAACCAATGAAATAACCACTGATTGTTCTTGCATCTAGTTTCTTTTTTTGTGGGTTGTAGTGTCTAATTTCTGTCTGACAACCCCAAACATGCAAGTGCCTTAAACTAGGTTTCCTTTCAGTCCACAGTTCAAAAAGAGTCTTTGGAACTGTCTTAATAGAAACCCTATTTAATATATACATGGCAATCTTTAGAGCATAAGTCTACAATGAAATGTGTAAAGAAGAATTACTTAACATACTCCTAACCATATCCAACAAGGTCCTATTACGCCTTTATGATACACCATTCTGTTATGGTGTACTTGACATTGTGTATTGAGCATAAATACCACACTTTTTAAGGAATTTAGCAAATGAGCCTAGATGTTGTTTGCTTTAATCATACCTTCCATAATACTCACCCCCTATCAGACCTGACAATTTTCACCTTTCTATCTAATTGCATTTCAACTGCATCAATGCAAATCTCTAAAGCATTTACAGCTTGAGATTTATCATGCAGCAAATAGGCATAACCATAACGTGAAAAATTATCAATGAAGGTGATTAAATATATTTCTTTATTGAAAGCGTTAACATCAAAAGGCCATAACATCAGTGTGTACAATTTCAAGAAGCTGAGTGCTTCTTGTGGCTCTTTTATTTGTGTTTGTTTACCTTTAATACAATCTGCACAAACATTCATATCGGTAAAATCTAAATCCGGAAGGATTTCATTCTTTACTAATCTTTCCATTCTTTCTTTGGAAATGTGTCATAAATGTTTATGCCACAAGTAAGTAGAACGTTCATTTATTAAAGCACGTTTAGTATCAACATCATGATGCAGAGTCATAAGCGTTTCAACTATAGATTATCAATACATAATTTATATAATCTATCACATAAAGTACCATTACCAATCAAATGATTGTGCTTTTACAAACTAAAACAACCACCCCCAAATTTAAAAGAGTATCCAGCTTTATCAAGTTTGGAAATTGAAACTAAATTCGTAAATATACTAGGTACATAAAGAGTTTCACATAAGTCCAAATGATGTTCACGGTCATGAATCAAACGGTACATCCCAACAGTTTCCATTGGAACTTTCACTTTATTGCCCATAAATACAAACTTTTCTTTTGGCCTTGTGGTTTAGGTTGTAACGAATCCCTAAATCGTATTAGAAACATGAGTTGTACATCCAGAATCAATTCACCAAGTATTATAAGGAACTTCAGTTAGGTTTGATTCATAACATATATAAGTACTAGGCTTACCTTTCTTTTCAAACCAAGTCTTACATTTCAAACAATCTTTTTTGAAGTGTCCAACCTTACCACAAAAATGACATTATTTTCCATTATGTTCCTTCTTGCGGAGTTGAGAAGAAGAGGCCTCATTGATCTTTAATGGTTCCATTCCCTTCTTCTCATGCTTCTTACCACTTTTCTTTTCAGCTCCTTGATGTTTCACATAATTGGTGGAATGAATTCCTGGTTCTTAATTCTGGTTTCCTCCTAAACTAGCATACTATACAATTCATGCATATTCTATTTGCATTTCATGGTATTATAGTTCATTTGGAAAGGACCATACTCAGACGATAATGAGTTCAATATGAACTACACCAAGAAATTTTCATCCACTTCCATTCTAAATGACTTTAGTTTTGTTGTAATGTTTGTCATTCCAACAACATGCTCATGTATAGTATGTGAACTATCAAATTTCATGATGATTAGTGTACTCATAAGTGTTCCAGCAAGAGACTCGTCAACAGTTTGGGAGCACTCTTCTACAAGTTTTATTATTTCTTTAGCACTTTTAGTTTGTGGAAGAGTTGACTAAATGTTGCTTGCTCATTCACATGTACATCAAACTCAACCTATTGGATCTTTTTTGGTTCTTAAATTAGTCTCTCTCATCCTAGTGCTTTCATAAGTAATACCTAGGTTTCTCTTCTCTAAGAGTTCAATGTAAATCCACTATCCCAAGGTAAAATTCAATTTTCTCCTTCCAATCAGAGAAGTTTAGTCCATTAAAAATTGTTATAGTTGAGAATAGCCAATGTGTGGCAATAAGTACCGCAAGGAATAAAAATTTGAAAACATTAATACTTTGAGTCATACATATCACGTATTAACATGCTTCACAAATTCATACACAATTCATTCAATGCATATCAATGTTCACCTTTGGGGATCCACTAATATACAACATTAAACTATAATGATGTTATAAATATTTCACATAATTTGACAGTGATGCATTCCCTAGCTAGAAATATTTTTCATTTTTGAATGTATAAATAAAACTAGAAAAATATGGACAATACCAATATTCATATTCAATTATTATTAAGACAAATAACCAACTTTTGGGTGATTATATGAGTAATTGAAACATCAATGTAATATTTGAAATTAAAATAATTCATAAGGATTTGACCACTTTTATGTCTAATAAATCCACCATACTTAATTTTAAAACTTAAATATTTAATATTCATATAATTGTTATTCACAACATCTAAAAAGTATAAGATCGTAGCCACAAAATTATCCGTAATTATAAATTTAACAATGTGAATACAAAGACGTAGCCAATTAGAGTTCTGCACCTTAAACGTACTGTTCTGGTGTAGAACACAGATGTCCAGCCGCGTGTATGGGCTGGTGATTTGATATAGGATCTAGGCTGATGTGCCTACCCTTGGTTGGGCCTTCATGTGATTGGGCCTTATCTGGGTCCGTAACAGTTGCCCCCCAGCCCGGTAGTTCAAGGTTTTGGACTGCCGGGGTATATGCTGTTTTTATAAATGTCATCCGAGGTGTTACCCATTTCCTGACGTCTGCGTCGGGCTAGGATTTGTTGAGTTCATTTCCCTGGGTACGTGGTAACGGTTCGAGGGTCGATGAGCCGGGTGTCCCTCAATCTCTCATGCGATGTCGTGCTGGCGCCTTGTGGTTTGCAGGCGGTTGGCCGTGGCCGACATCCGAGGAGAGTGCCGTGGTTTGGACCGCCGAGCTACAAGCGTGAGATGGTGCGAATCAAACCTGGCACTCAATCTGACCGAGGCAAGATACCGGCACCAAGGCTCGTCATTGAAGCTCCGGGGCCGTTGTTATTTCCACGGTGTGACTCTTGGGAAACCTCCTCTGATGCTGCCATGATTGCCTATGACACCTGTCTTCCTGAGATTGGGAGGTGCTTTGATCCTCGTGTCCGCCACCCCCGAATTTCGTGCGCATTTAATGCTCGGTGGTACGTTACACGTCTTCTCATCCTTTTGGGGTGAAAAGTCGTGGTTACCCTCGTCGGTTGGGTTTCTTTTGTTTTGAATTTCCCTCCTTCTTTCCTCTCGATATAACTTGTGGCATTTCTCTTTTGCCAACTTTTTCAATTCGCTCACTCTCCCTACACACGGAAATTCTTCGCGCAAAGTCGAATTCTGTTCTTTCCTTCCAGGTGTCTCAGGATACTCGAAGAATCAAAGCTTCTTTCTTGTTCGAATTTTTCATCTACTTTATTTGTGTCGATTTTCCGCAATCTTCGCGTATTCGGGTATTTTATCTTTTATATTGTTCTATCATTTTAGTTCTCCCTCTTCCCCTTTTCTTTCTTTGGTGTGCCCCCGTATTCGGGTTTTCGGGTGGAGTGTTTGTGAGTTGAGCTATCGAACCCATAGGTCTTGTCCTTTTGAGTGTCTGTTCTTAGTTGTTTCCCCCTCCTTCTTACCCTTATGTTGGTTGTATAGGTTTGAGCTCTTGATGGATAGGGAAAACATTCTTCGTCTTCACATCAGCCTTTAGATCCTAACGACGATGAAGTGCTTCGTGAGCGTTATCCTTTTTTAGTTATTGGTTGCTAGGGACCTCCTTAACCGAGGAGGAGAAACTGTCTTTAACCCTCCGTGGTCAGTCGGGTGCGCGGGCGCTGGGAGGCCCCGACTGTGGTTCCTTGACCTGGTCAGTCGAACACAGCCTTATTAGGCCGATTTTCATAGTTTATCGATGTCTGAGCCTCTTTTAGCCGAGCCGATAAGCGCTACCAAACGCATCGTCCGTCCGAGTCGGGGTCATTACCGGTGGCTATCACGGTCCCTGTTGGGATTGTGTTGCCGAAGCTCTTCCTTATTGCGAGTGGGCAAGACCGTATGGCCGAAGTCATCCTGGGCTCATGTCGGCATAACTCGTTAGGCCGAGCTGTGCGGACTTCAAGGGTCTTCCTTTCTCGCATTTGTCGTCATCGTGTATTCGCCTAGTTCGACTTAAGTTTTATTTCATTTTGTTGTAGGTAAATGGAGTCTACGTCTTCCCCTCGTCTTTCAACTTCCGAACCGGAGGCGGACTCCGATAGTCCTTCACCGACCCTGCGTTCCAAGTATCCACGGGTGACTAGCGAAATGCTAACCATACGTTCGGCGATGACCGAGGCGGATATGGATAAAGTAGGGTCTCCGGTCATCGGGATGTCGTCTTTCCCCGAGGAGGATGAGCCGATCTGCGCCATTCGGGAACCAGGCTCTCCTAATTTCTTTCTTTTCTATCGGGATTATATGACCGGCTCGGTATTCGCTTTCCGTTTCAGGGTTCCAAATGTCCGTCCTACACTACCTTCATCGGCTCCTTATCGCCTTCACCCGAACGGGTGGGCTTATCCGCGGCGTTCGCCTATCTATGCGGGACGATGAAACCCGCTATTCCGTGTACCGCCGCCTTAGTCCTTCATTTTTTCTCCCCTTTCACCCCTCGGTCGGGTAGGGAACCCCCCTCTCTGAAAGGGCTAACTTCTCTTCGTGCCGAGGCGGACCGGAAACTCATGAATTCTTTCTCAGACTCCTTCAAGCATTTCAAAAATGCTTTCTTTAAAGTTGTTGCAATCCCTGGTAGGGGTGAGCAAGCAACCCGCAACCCGCCCAACCGCCCGCAACCCGTATAATTTTTCCCGGTTAAGCCCGCCCAGATTGGGCCCGTCATGGGTACGGGGCAGACCGTGCCGTTTCGATATACGGGCGGGTCACGGGTTGAGGCACGGGGCACCCGTGCCCGCCCATACCCGTATATGTTTTTTTTTTTTTTTGACTTCCACTCACAGCCTCACTTGCTTGACACACACAGTCTCAATACCTTCCGCAAGCACCCCTGGAATTGTTTACATTTATTAATCCACTGCAAAATATGATGTTCACGTCACTTCAAGTACTCAGCTGTATATACCAGTTGAAGCCAGGATACATTATTACAGTGAGATGTTCCCCTACGGCCCTCCCCTTTCTGGGCTAAGGAAACTTATCGTTGAAAATATATAGAATAGCTTGCAGAATGGATAATGACAGACAAACGGAAGATTCAAGGAGATTGTGAGAATCCAACCTTGTCCTTTAAGATATTCATATCATGGCTAGCATCCTAGTCGAGGCGGCAATTAGGTGAGAACGTCAGTTAATGTTGTTAGCAATAATGATATTAAGGAGAATTTTTCATGTTGGCTTTGTAGAGTAATGTAAATAAGATAATGTTTGCAGGCTATATTTAAGTTCAATTGTGATGGAAAAAAAAACACATAAAAAAACATGTTATGGTCAAAAAACGGAACAAAAAAAATTCTGTTCTGGGCAAAAAAAGTGCATCTGGGCCAAAAAAATCTGTTCTTGACAAAAAAGTGCAACTGGGCCAAAAAACCTGTTCAAAAAAAAAAAGCCCAGATATGTAAACGGGTTCCCCGTACCCGTTTACAAAAACCCGTTTAACCTGTACCCGTTTTGTGCGGGTTAAACGGGTTTTTGCCCCGTACCCGTTATGCCCCGTCCCCGTTTAAAATAAACGGGCGGGACGCGGGTTACCCCCCGGGGCAGCCCCGCCCGCCCGTTGCTCACCCCTAATCCCTGGGGAAGTGCCCTGGTTTCTGAAAGCCGCTGAGGGTCCGGGCGTTGAATGGCGCTTCCCCCTTTATTGGTCCTCCGAGCACCATCACTTCTCCTCTTCCACCTATCAATTCTCGGTAAAAGACCTCTCTGAAGACGAGAGAGAGTATGCCGCTCTACGGCGTCTTACGTTGCCGAACATGGTGTCAAAAGAGCGGCCTTCTATATTAAGAAGGCCGGTGAGTCATCCGGCTCGGCCTCCGGTATGGCTTTATTCTTTGTGAATTCTGTTTTTACGCCCGCCTTGTGTTATCTAACTAGCTTCGACTTTAGATTTATGCTTTTGTAACAGTCAAGTTGCTATGAATCGAACCCAGATTATCTTGAGTATACATTGCCGCTGTTGGGAAGCCGAGAGAAAGCTCCCAGAAACGTCCAGTGCCGAGCCTTCTAAGAAGCGAGCTCCGCGGCTTCTATGGTCCCAAAGCCTTCGTGTCGAAGAGGGCCAAGGTCGGGATTCGGCCGCTACCGCTCATTTGCTCCCGAAGTGTTACCTTCTTCTTCTCCGTCATTGATAGCCGCGGCGGAGGTAGTGCCTTCTTCTACGCCGGTCTCTACTGCTGCCGAACATCTCCACGTTCCGACCCATCTCCTCCATCCTTGGAAAAGGCGAAACGAGTTCTCGTCTCGATTCTCGTTTCTCCTTTGCGCCCATCGGCTACCGTTCCTCGACCAAGTGGCTTCAAGCGGAGCCAGGCCTGGAGTGGGGGAACTCCAGAATGTGTCCGGTCATCTTGGCAGGCTCTTGGATTATCTCGAGCCCGGCCGCATCTCCATGGTTATTATGCTCGAGCTTCAGCGAATCCCGAGCTCGAAGCAAAATTTAGAGTCTACTGAGGAAAAGTGAAACAGTGGCGGAAGAGAAAGAGAAGGTTGAGGCCGAAAGGGAGGAGTCAAGACGGAACTTAAAAGTTCCCAAGCCGCCGCGGACAAAGCCGGCGAGGATCTTCTGTCGACCCACCCGAGGCCGACGCGAGCCCATGCCGACCCGAGGCGGACCCGGGAATCCACGGCGGAGGTTAATCATAATCGGCCGATGCCAACTCTCGTCTCGGTCGAAGCCGACGCTAATCGACGGAATCAAGTCCTCCCACTCTATGTCTATGGATGCGGTCAAACGGCTTACGCAAAGAACGTAGCGAGTTATGTACGCAGATTGCAAAGCAAGTCCGAGGCAACCTTTGGCGGAGGAGAAGACCGCCCATGAGAAGGCGGTGGCGCGGTAAGGAAAACCGCCTCGGATTGCTTCGAGATGGCCCTAGCCCAGATTGAGTACTTAAACCCGTGGGTAAACCGAACGTGGTGGTATGGATGTCGCTCCCGCTTCCAAGATGGTGTTCTTATTCCTCCGCCTTTATCTCCTCAAGATAGGTCGGCCGGATGCCGAAGTGAGCAGCGGTGAGCAAGCCGCGAAGAGGCTGCATCCGGGCCGGACCTAATGGCGACGAGGCCGCCGCGGCGAGGGCCCCTTAGCTTTTGTTGTCTTTTTCTTTTTGCTTTCTTTGTTTTCGGCTTTTGATGCCGATGGTATATTGTACCTCCGAACTTTTAACTTTATGAATGAAGATTCAATTAAGTAGCTCGTTACATACTTTACCTTCATGCGTACAGTGCACATGGGATAGTTTTAGACCGGGCCAGGGTCTTTAAAGGATTAGAGTCCGCTTAGTACTCTTCTGGTGTCAGAAACCAGGTGCATGAGTAGGGGTGTCTATATATACCGCGCTACGAGGTTCGGAGTCGTATTCCGGGATTTTTAACCAGGGTAAGGGTGAATGGTCACATGCTCATCCGTGGTCGTCGTTGGGACACACTTTGACCATGTGGACCTGATCAGGGTCCGTTATGACTATTCACCTTCTTACTTAGGTGTCAAATTTCGATGCATCAAAATATTTACGGGTGTATAGACCTCGGTGTGCGTGCATTTATTTAACGAATCATTTTGACCCTCTTAAAATTGAACATTTGGTCAACAAACCATTTATTTATTCAAGAGATGATTAGCTTTATAAAGCCGACAATGAAAGGAAAGTTTGCGAAGGGAAATGGTGAAACCAAAATAAGCTAGAAATAATAAATCAAAAACTTAACTCGGACCTTTGGGTGTCGTTGGCATCCTGGTTTGTGGTCGGGCCCTAACTATAGTAGGCCCTTAATTTGTCGCCATTCCATGTCCTCTTGACGGATTTTCTTGTCAGTGTTTCGAGAATATACGCTCCTTTTTCCAACTTCTCCTTGACTCGGCACAGTCCTTCCCAATTTGCGGCGAGCTTGCCGTCACAGGCGTTCTTGTTACCGATGTCGGCCCTTCTTAGGACCGGGTCGCCCGGTCAAATGCCACAGGTTTGACCTTTCTATTGTGTTTCGCCGCCATCGGTTGCTTGGCTGCTATGTCTCGGCAATGGGCCGTGGTTCGACTTCATCTACCGGCTCCATCTCGGTTGCCAACGCCCTTGAATTCGACGGTTCTCCTTCCTCCGGGGTTCGAGCCTTCTCCAAGATGGTGACCAACTTTGACCGGGATCATGGCTTCGCATCCATATGTCATGCGGAAAGGCGTCTCTTGGGTAGCTGATTGGATAGTTGTGCGAACTCCCATAAGACGTTATAAAGCTGTTCGACCCAACAGTGCGGCCTCTTGCATCTTTTAGAAGTCCATCGGGATTACCTTGTTTGCCGCTTCGCTGTCCGTTTGATTGTGGGTGTTCGATGATGAAAATGATGTGTGATGCCGAGGTCCACCATCATATCCTGGAAGTTCTGTCCAGTGAACCGAGTGCCATTGTCTGTCACTATCTCGTAGGGATTCGAGCGGGAGAAAATACTCTGTTGGATGAAGCGCGGACCCTAGCCGACGTGATGGTGGCGGCGGTTCGGCCTCAATCCACTTGGTAAAGTAGTCACCGCCACGATTAGCCATCGAAGTTGTCAGGGGCCGGCTTAAACGGTCGAGTAGATCCATTCCCCATTTAAAGAAGGGCCATAGGCGAGATATATTCCATGTCGATGGAGGGGACCAAATGATTTTGGCGTGTTTCGGCAACTATCACATGCCTTCACAAATTCGCTTGCGTCCGCTTTGCATGGTGGGCCGTAGTACCCGCCCTAAGTGCCTTTCTTGCTAATGCTTTTGCACCCATGTGTTGCCCGTTAATTCCTCCATGGGTCTCGGCGAGGACATATCTACTTTCGTGAGTGCCCGGGCACCTTAACATCGGTGTATGCAAGCCTTTTCGGTAAAGCCGATCGTCTATCATTGTGTATACCGCGGCTTCCCGTATCGGTTTTGAGCATTCGCCGTTCCAAGGGAATAATTCCCCTCTCAATGTAGTCCTCGAGCGGCTTCCTCCAATCGGTGGCATCGGATATGACCATTACGCAGGTCGGCTCTTCCACCTTTTGTTGTATGACGGTTTTGTGGTTGGTCATCCCTTTAGTGCTAGCCGAGTTTGGAGAGTATGTCTGCTGCGGACATTTTCCCTCTTGGTATATGGGTAACCTTTACTTCTTCGAACTCGGCTGGATATTCTTGACTTTGTTAAGATACTTAGCCATTAGAGGCCCTTTAGCCTGATATGTCCCATCTATGCGGGCGGCGGCGAGTTGTGAGTCGGTGAAGACCGAGACTCTTTGTGCGCCGAGCTCCTTGACCTGTTGGAGTCCGGCCAGGAGCGCCTCATATTCGGCCTGATTGTTTGACGTCGGGAAATCTAGTTGTAGGGAGTGTTCGATCGTCACTCCTTCGGGGCTCTCTATGATTATTCCGGCTCTGCTTCCCTTCGAGTGGGACGAACCGTCGACATATACTTTCCAGAGGTCGATGTTGCCGGGTCTTAATTAATTGGAGTTAGTTCTCGAGGAAATCCGCGAGAGCTTGTGACTTAATAGCATGTCGTGCTTCGTATGTGATGTCGAATTCGGATAACTCAATAGCCCAAGTGATCATTCGGCTGCCAGTCAAACATGGAGTACTGTCGAATGGGTTGGCTGGTTCGAACCGTTATCTTGTCGAGCTCACTGCTTCTTTCCCAACTGATAAGTAGAGGAAGAGGGTTTCGCCAGGCTGTGGTTTCGATAAGACTGGCGGAGTGGCCAAGCATTGCTTAATCTTTGAGAATGCGGCGTCACACTCCGGGGTCCAATTTCCTGTCGTGTCCTTTTTAAGTAATTTGAAGAAAGGCAAGGCGCTTTACGCCGATTTGGGCGAAATCAGTTACTTGCGGCCAAACGGCACGTCAACCGCTTGGACCTCCTTCTTGTTCTGAGGGCTGCATGTCTAATACGGCCTTACACTTATCGGGGTTCGCCTCGATTCCTCTGTGGTAAGCAAGAAACCGAGGAATTTTCTGCTTGGTACTCCGAACGCACATTTTGCAGGGTTCAGCCGAATCTGATGCGCCCTTAACTTGCTAAATGTTTGCTCAAGATCTCGGATGTGATCATTGGGATCACATGATTTGACAATCATGTCGTCGATATAGACCTCGATGTTATGGCCTATCTGGTTCTCGAAAACCTTATTCATCATCCTCACGGTAGGTTGCCCGGCATTTTTCAAGCCGAACGGCATGACGTTGTAGCAGTAATTTCCCTTCTCCGTTATGAAGGAAGTGGCTTCTTGGTCATCGGGGTGCATGGCGATCTGGTTGTAACGAATACGCGTCCATGAACGACGCGAAGTTGATAGCCGAATGAGTTATCTACGAGTGATCAATGTTCGGCATTGGATAGGCGTCTTTAGGGCATGCTTTGTTCGGTCGGTATAGTCGGTGCATACTCTCCATTTGCCATTTGGCTTTGAAACCATCACCACGTTGGAAAGCCACGTGGTATATTGTATTTCAAGGCCACCGCCTACTTTCGTACTATGGTTTGGATTGTTTACAAGTACGAAGTCTTCTACCTCTCCTTCGGTTCGGCCGAGGTGTCCCCTTTTCTTCTCGTAGGTCTAATTCGATCATATTGATCGGTTCTTGGATCTTTTTGTGCTCTGGATCCGTTGTTCGGATCTTGCTTTTACGTTGATTGTCTCGTTGTAACACTTGCTGGACTCTTTCGATCACCCTTGACGGTAACGACTTGGTTGCTATTGCCTATCATTTTTATCTTCGATGCTTAGTAGACACCAGCATGTCCCAATTGTGGATCGTTGGTCTTCCCGGGATGATGTTGTGGGAGGGAAATCGCCACAATAAATCTTACTCGCTCGGATTTGAAACCTTCCTTCGTTCCAAGGGTGAGTCGGAGGTCTATATATCCCTTTGGAGGATAATTCGCCATTAAATCCTACGAGTGGTTTGGCATGGCTTCAGGTCCTCTGGTCGAGATTCATTCTCTTGAAGGCATCCCATATGATCGCGAAGTTCATAGCACTGATCCGTGGTATGCCCTTTACAATCGTGAAAAGAACAATAACGGGACTGGTCCGTGTTGGACCGTTTCCTGAGGGGATGAGGTTTTCGACCTTCCGCATCTCGGTCGACGCTACTTCCCTCCATAGTGGGGACCGGGAACATTGAGGGGGTATAATAGTCAAATTTATTCTTCAAGTCTGTCCTTGGTTTATATTGCTTATTATCGGTTCCTTCCCGCGGCGGTCTTGCTTGCGACCGTCGGACTGGATTTTATCCCTTGGCGGGGTGTTCTTATCCGGGTCCCTTCGCGCATTCGCTTGGCGCATTTGTTCCACCTCAAGATATTTCTTCGACCAGTGTCATGAAGTCCTTTAAGCTCTTAGCCGGCTCTTTGAAAAATGATTCAGCGAGTCGGCTCGAGCCTGTCAAGCCATCGGCCGGGGAGGTGGACGTGCACTTCCTCCTTTAATTTACGGACTTGCGGGCCGCATGATTAAAGCGATCCAAATAGCTTTGGAGTAATTCGCGAGCCGCTGCTGATTTTGGATAAGGTATATTGAGACTTGGTTGTTTCTTACTAGTTGCGAATTGTAACTCGAAAACCTTTGCCAAGTCATCAAATTTAGTTATCGAACACAGGAGGCGGGGTTAGTAACCACTTTAGGGCTGGTCCCTTTAGGGTTGTGGCGAAAACCCTACTTATGATTGGTTCTCCAAGGCCTCTACACATCATGATCATCTGAAAGTCGTCCACATGAGTTGTTGGATCCTGCGAACCGTCGTACTTACTGAACTCGGTGAGGTTCAGCTTTCCTGGGAACCGTGCTCTGAGGATATTGGGTGAAAAGGGGCTGTCTGCTTTAGCCTCGGCATATCTTCCTTGACGAGAATCGTGTGGGGGATGTCGGGTCGACCCTTCGCTCCGGGAGGACTTCCCCCTTTGTGATTCTTTGGTTGAGGAGGCCGCCCTTTTAGTATTGTCTATTGTCTTCTGCCGACGGGAACTATGGCCTTCCTGGTCGGGTTCCCACGTTTTGTCATCCTGATCATAGCTGGTGCTTTTAGGTTCCCTTCTCCGGTTCCGCTCGTCGATGCAATGAAATTGAAGAGTATAACGTTTGTCCATATTCTCGATGCGTTTCATCATGGCGAGCTGTCCGTTATGGAGTGTAAGGAAGTCCGGATTCTGGAGAACACGAGATGTCGGCCGCGTGTATGGGCTGGTGATTTGATATAGGATCTAGGGTCTCGGTCCGGGTACCAATGTGATAGCACACAGACAGAGAGAGGATCACTGAACACAACCAGGCGCTTGGCCGAAGGAGTGGGGTGTGTGCTCAGTGTGACAGTATGTAGATTAGTCTAGGTTTAGAGCGTGTGTACCTTAGGCTGTTTGCTTGGGTATTTATAGGACCTACTGGAGCGGCTTTGGCGTGATTCCAGGCCTATTATCCGAACTGCCTATCCTTTATGCGGATGTGTTCCTAGATACCCGGGGTAGTTGAGATATTCCAGGGTTACGGATATGACGGATCTGATGTGCCTACCCTTGGTTGGGCCTTCATGTGATTGGGCCTTATCTGGGTCCGTAACACGTACAAAGGCTATTAAATCATTATCACATCCAATCATAGAACTCAATCGAATAGTCATATGTATCAATCCTTCACTTTGCATATTGTAATCATTCAAATATGCTTTCTTGACTTTGCGTACAGTAGCCATTGAATTTTATTAGCCTATGCCCAAAAGATATGACGCAAACCTTGTGGTTTTACAATTATCTCTTTCAAATAATAATAATAGTATTATTCGTAGTAATAATTAATTAATTAATTAATTAATGTACATCCTGTAGAATTTGTGGCTTGACGTGAACACTTTAGAAGCGGTTGAAAAAGATGACAGTGACTCGAAGGAATTAGAAGCATCATTCATGAGATCATTCGTTGCGTTAGAGAGCGAAAATGAAATAAGCACTTTCAATTGTTTTTTATCCATTATTTCTCGGACTATTTTTCTACCATTTTGGCATTTTAGAAATCCTAACTTTTCAAAATCAAGAATCCATTCACAATCAAACATAGAAAACATGAATTCCCAAATCAAACTCTGACACCACATGTAAAACATAAATGTGTGTTCTTTATCTTAGGGCGTTCATGTAAAAATACAATTCATAGGGATCTTTGGAAATCATGTTTTCACATTCAACAGGGTTAAATATATAATAATGCGGAAGATCTTTTATGATGGAAAATTTTCTTAGAGTCTTGACCCTTTCTTTAATTTGTATCTTCTTGTGATATGGATGGAATACAACTTTCATAGGCAGACCATGAAGGTCTTTTACGTTCTCTATATATTTCTCTTTTCTGAAAATAAATGTCTTCATTTTCCGATAACTGCACCTATCAACAGTTATATCACTCTGGTCCTATTTATAAGTCTAATTTCATGTAATAAATGAGAGTGTGGCAATTGTACCCATATTAATTGTACCTATAAAGATAGAGATAATAAAAAGTTGAAAAATACCCAATTATAAACGAGGGCAGAATTGAAAATTTACCCATAATCATTGAGTTAACTACCTCTCCTTGGTATATGAGATTTGATGAAAATAAACTTATAAATAGAACCAGAGTGGTATATTTTATAACTTTCAATAACTCTCATACCAATATTACATTTTTGTTATTTTCTTGTTAAATCAAAATGACATTCTTTTTATACATGAGACAATATATGATTTACATAAAATACTTATTTGTAAGTAGATCCGGGAAATCGGGCCAAGCCCATCGGGGCGGCCCGTTTAAACCCTGGCCCTGGAGGGCTCGGGCTTAAAAAATAGGCCAGAAATTTGAAATTGGCCCTGCAGGGCCAGCCTTGTAGGGCCTCGGGCCGGCCCTGCAGGTCCGTTTAACTGTAGCTTTTAAATAAAAATAAAAAAATAACCTAGACTTCCACTTAATGAATGTGTTTATTTGTAATTACTTAGATTTTTTAGTTTAAACTATAACCATTTTTTTATGTTTATTATTATTCTGTATTAAAACACATAATTAGTTATTATAAATTTTAAGGAAGGGATGTTTCATATTAAATAAATACATACTTTGGTATTACAATATTATATAAGTAATAAATTATAAATATATTTTGTGTAAAATAACTATAATTATTTTTACCTGTCAGTAAAATCATGCATGAACCGAAGCAATCTGCAGACACACACAAAATTACGAGAGGGAAAGGCATTTTGTCATGGGCATACATAAATCAATATCTTTGTTTAATATTTGTTGAAAAAAAAGGAAAAAACATATTCTTTGTGTTTATTTGTTTTTTACTACGAATTAATGAATGTGTTTATTTGTTTCGATTTATATTGTTTAGATATTAATGTTGATGACATTTATTTGATAGATTAGAACTTTAATGGTTTCAATTTACTAATTATATTTCTTTGAAAAAATCGAAGGAAAAATAGTTAAAATTTGGAATAGTAATTTTCAGGCCCTGTAGGGACCGGCCCTGGTACTATCGGTAGGGCTTTGAAAAACAGATGTTTTCCTTACTCCAGGCCCTATAGGGCCGGCCCTATTAGGCCCTGGCCCTGTAGGGCCAGGCCCTGTCGGGCCGGGCCGGCCCTAATTCCTAGCTCTATTTGTAAGGGAGATTTATGTGGTTGCGTTCAGTGGCGGACCCAGCTTTTAATATTTATGTGTGCACAATTGCTGCCCCGGAATTTTTTTTTAAGGAAAGTTTTAAATGCATTTAAAACAAAAGAATATGGAAAAGAAAAGAAAACTTCAATTTAACATAGAAAAATAATAATCAAGAGTCAATTAAGCTATTACAACATAATGATTACAAAAGCATTCTTCGATTTTTCATTCCTTGAAAATATTGCATTATATCTCCATCATCAATCTTATCAAACGTATTACGTTCAACATAAGTGTGTCAAGAGTTCTATAAGATCATGCAAGGTGAGTTTGAAATGTCTACGATAGGAGAATTAAATTTCTTCTTAGGACTTCGAATCAAATAAATGTATTTAATTTATAATTTTAAAAAATATATAAAAAATGGAAATAGTGGCTGGTTATAAAAAAATGAAGACCTTTAAATATTTTCTGTATTATATAGTATTTCTTCACTCTTGTCTTGTATGATCAATGGTTCTTTTAATATGGTTTTGAAATCATAGATTAAAATACAGCTGCATGTGTTTTTCATAAGGAGGAAAATCTTGGAAAAAAAAAGAAAATAAATCAGCTGCATGCTTGGGGAAAAAAAAAGAAATGAGTTGCATGCTTGGAAAAAAAAGAAGAAAAGAAATGAGTTTGGAAATCATAAGGAGGAAAATCTTGGAAAAAAGAAAAGAAAATAAATCAGCTGCATGCTTAGAAAAAAAAGAAAAAAAAGAAATGTGCTGCATGCTTGGAAAAGAGAAAAGAAATGAGTTTGGAAAAAAGAAAAGATTGGAAAAAAGAAAGGGCACGTTGGGGTTCGAACTGGTGACCAGTTTATATGTGGTCAATTGCTCTACCACTAAGCTAGGGACCCACTGATGTTAACAAATTTCAGCTAAAAACTATACATATCTTAAAATCTTATGTCTACACTTGTAGAGATACCTGCACCAACGTGGGTCCGCCACTAGTTGCGTTCCTGTATATATTTTCGTGAAGGCAAGCTCATCGAGCAAACTTTTGAAATTTATTGAGAGTTTAGTTTAAGTTCTTTAGTGTGAGGATATTCTTGGGAACATATTTTATAACAGATATTGTAATATTCAATTTAAGCGGGTAACTTCATGTGAATAATACTATAAACTTATAGAGCGCATTAAGTGACCATTTGCTGAATGCAACTTAATAACCGGGGCTTTATAATCCAACTATCACTTATTTGGGCTGAGCAATGAACAGGTAACCCAGTCAGTTCGCTCGTAATCTGGTGTAATTAGTTCATCTTGAGCTCGTCTAAAAAGGTCCATAACGGATTGAGTTAAAATCCACTCATTTAAAATTTAAATGGGCGGGCTATAGGCACACCTTTGAACTACCCATACCTGCCCATTCAGTTAATTTTTTTTTTTAAAAAAAATTAAATATATTGACAGAGGATAGAACATTGATGACATTAAGTAATAGTATAATACTCATTTTTTCTCGATAGCCCGACTCTTAGTCTCTTTTGTTTTGTCTTTTCTCTATGACTCTAACTTTTAATTTAAAAGTTGGAGTTTGAAAATCAAAATTATGTTATGATGGTACTTGTGTAAATTTAGGTTTTTTTGTGTGAATTGTGATTATTGAATTTTGAAGATTCAGATTTCACAATTTAGAAGGACAGATTTGGATGGAATGATGGATGCTTTATGCTTATATATATATATATATATATATAGGGTCAAATGTAGATGGGTTACCCAAAACCCGGTTAGCCCCCGCCCTTTATGTTGTAGCCCATTTACACAAGTTTAAATGGGTTGAGACATGGGTATGGACTAGTTCATACCCGTATAAAGTTAAATGATTGGGTTATGGGTTTAAGCATGGGCTGCCCAACCCGCCACTCTTCCCTATCACTAACTACCTCTCTTAAGATTTTTTTGACTGTGAGGTTGTAAATTCGAATTATGTGTGTGTGTATAAAAGTAATGGGATTACTGATCATGGGCAGACCCACTTACATGAGAAGAGGGGCAAGTGCCCCCCTTGAATTCTGTTGTGAGCAATTTTTTTTTTGATACAAAAGAAATTAACATAAAGAAAAAAAAAATTACAGAGGGGGAACTAATCCTAGTAAATCATTCGCATACAACTCCCGAGCAAATCCAGGGCACTCTCTAAAGAAAGTGGATGAAGACAATCAATTCTTAGCCAAAGCATTTGCAACCTGATTCCTCTCTCGACTCACATGAAGTATGAAATTAGTGCCTAGTCCTTGATGTATGTGAGCAATTAATTAGTGTCCACCCTTGATAATAAGGCAATTAAAATACATATGTACTTGAAATTATTGAGTGTCTAGTCCTTGATAATAAGACAATTATGATGGAATTCCAAAAAATAAGGCTTATAAGGATGACATTTTAATTATTTTTATTCTAATATACTTTTGTTGTTAAAATATGTGTATTTGGACTTATTGAGTGCCCACCCTTCATTATAATTTATGTAGTTGTATTTCTAACAGCACTTAGCCTTACTTTTCTAAATGACAAGTTTTTAAAATAACTGCCTCTCTTATTACATTATTAGTATTTACTTAATTTCATAAATATTTTTTTGATATTTTTTTTGTTTTTAATGCATTTAAAACTTTTCTTAAGAAAAAAAATTGGGAGTGCTGCCCTCGAATCCCCCACCAATTGTGCCCCTTGTAATTTTCTGAATCCGCCTCTGTTAGTGATGACATGTGGTCGCGAGTCGCGACGTTAAGCCATATCATTAGGGTAATGTGTCTACCTTAGTGAGCCTTTTTTTGACACATATTTGCCTGGCCAAGAAGTATATGACTAATGACAAGAAAGAAGAAAAACGAATGCTGTGGAATATTCATCTACATTAAATAGGAAGTTTGACCATTAATGAAAAGCAACGCAATCAAATCAAGATTAACATTTGTGAGGCCCCAATTTATTTTTAAGATGGTGTCATGAAGAAAGTCAAAAAAATGCCACGTGAGAGAAGGAAGAGATCTAAAATTCAATTGGTACACCGTTGACCAGAACATACACGCATTTCATTTGGTGGCTTCACTATTTTGGTAAGCACCTAAAAGCCATTCTTGTCTTCACATAATCACATTACAACATGTTTTGCATATGCATGCCCTTTTTAATTCAACGTTCCCTAACCTTTGACCTCTTCTACCTTTTTAACCGTTCACACAATTTCATTAATTTTTTTTTCTTTGTTTTAAAATCCATGCGTGTATTTGACCCAAAAAAATCCATGAGTGTACAAGTGTGATTTAGACTCTAAATTATATTTAAAGAAGGGGAAACAAATTTGGTGTGTCTAATGCCATTTAGATACCAAAAGGCATGGAGTAATTGAACTTTAATGGACTTGGTTTCCCTTCTAAGCAAAGTGCTTAGTAAGGAGAGCTAAGCAGATATGGGTTATCTAGATCTGATCTGGATAATCCAGATATATTTTCTTAAGAAAAAAAGATGATTTTTTAAATATATAATAGTTAATAGATTATCTTTATTCTATATTCTATACCCATTTAACTAATTTTTTTTTTTCAAAAAAATGTATAAACTTTTAAAAAATCAGATCTGGACCATTCAAATTAGATCTAACGATTTAGATATGCTTAACTCTCCTTGCTAAACAAATTTTCTTAGTAGGAAAACCGATTCCTTTTTGAATGGCACTTCATGTACTATACTGCTAAGTATTAAACATGCCTTAAATATCATTATTAATTACTTTAATACTTAGCTTCAACAGAGGATATACACTAAACAATGTTCTTAGCATATCCAAAATCTGTTGCTATACATTGAAGATGTATTATTAATTATTGCAAAATTAATGCAATTATGTTCATGCATTAGACTGGATTTCCTTCACGGAGAAATGAACAGAAACAGAGATAAAGATGAGATTATCCCCTTGTTATTATCACTTATAACGAACTTTGGCTCTTTATTTTTATTATTCTCTTCATTTTCTCTCTTTTAGACATACGAAGAGAATCTGAGTTTGTTCATGCATCTATCATTAATTCTTTTCAATGTGCGTGCCTAAATAATAATATGACAGTACCAGAAATAATATACTAGCTCCTTATGGAGTTAATGTTTGTTTATATAGGGTCACTTACAATATCTCCTTATAAATTAATGAAGACTTTCGGATTTAATTTTCTGCAAGTTCGTCATGATTTACTCTGGCTTTAATTTCATATATTAAGAATACGAGCGGTTAGACTTGTTATGCAATAATGTATGCAATATCATAGTATTTCGTGTGTAGTTTTTTTTTTTTTTTTTTTAATTTTAATTTTTTTAGCATCAAGTTAAACTACAAATCATTGAAAAGAAAAGAAAACTCTAAAATTGTGTTGTTTTGCTTTTTTAACAAACAAAACTCGTTAAAATTTTAGATTGCGCCCTTTTTTAACCTTTAGGATATCAAAATGTCATGCATTTATGTAGAATCTAATCATCAAAAAAAAAAAAAAAAAAAAATTGGGAATTGAAGATGAGAAATTGCAAAGAGTATTATTAGAGAGCATTATTGCAGTAGTGAAAAGTGGCAAATCTAACAAGTAGACCAAACGTGACACCAACAATGTCAATTCCCTATTTTCAATTTTCTTTCTTTATTTTCTTCATGCTTCTCACTGGGCTACGCTTTTTTGCCGTTTTGTCGGTCAAATTGGCATCTGCATAATCCAAAGCAGTGGCTTGTGCAGGCTTGCTTCACTTGGATATGTGTGCTTTAGGACTAAAAAGCTGCGAAATTAGGATGTCATCCCCCTCTTGAGTCTCACCACAATGAGCCTCCTGTGAAGAATTGAAGTAAATATGATCGGGTTAATAAGTGTTAGTCGATGATCTAGCAAAGAGTGAGAGATATGACATTGCAGGATGAAGTGCAAGGTCAAAATACAAACCTTGATCATCAGAATAAGTAAAGCAGACTAACATATGTGGATCTGTTGTACATAGTGTCACTGTCATGCTACTAAATAGATGTTCAATGTTATATTGTTTGAGTCTAAGCTTTATATGCAATTCCTTTCCATTGCAATCGCTCAACTCATTGGGAAAAGAGTGAGGCTTCCCATCCTGTTATAAAAAAGAGTGGGTCAATTAGAAGTAATGGTTTTGATCATGGTGGATATTATAGTGGGCAATATTAATAATTTACCTTCTCTAATTTCTTTTTTAGTTGTTCAGCTGTTGAACCAAGCAACTCAATGGCATAGCAATCAAAGAACAATACATAGTACTCACCAGTTGAATCAGACACATTATAATGCATCTTTAGTCTGTGTTGGAACTTTACTTAGGAGACTATTTTGGAATTGACAATTATTGCATGTAAGTTTGCCCTTTGCCTCGGTTGCTTTAGGTTTGCTTGGGCAAGCATCATATGTCCATCCATATGTAGTCTCCAGCTTTAAGATAGATACTTTAGAGACGATATCACATTCCTTTTGTAGGGGTGAAACAGGAGAGGAATGTGCAATTATTTATTTAGTTAAAGTATAAGGATTTTCCATCTTATTATTCATTTAATCATATTCTATGCTACTTTAGCGGTGCTAGAATAAATATTAAATATAACCTCATTAATATTCCGCAATTTCCCAGAGGAATCCTCACGGAAAATACCAAAATGCATTCTTTGTTGAAGTTTTGTTTGCCAAAATTCGGTACTTTAGACAATCAATGGGCATCATCAAGATTTGTTTGAAGCCTAATTAAGGGAATCAAACAAAAGAAATGATATTGTTGCTTAGAATTTGATTTGGATACATATGAAGGTAGGACAATCTGATTTTGGAAACGTTGATTGCCTGTCTAGTAGGCTCTGCACTTCAAATATTTTAGGGTTGAACACAATTTTTGTTGCTTCTGAGACGTTGGTGATATAACTACGTGCTTACAAAAGAAATGACATGATTTTCATTATTGTAGTTATTTCGTTACTTTTGTTTTGGTTGATTTTTGCAAACCTCAAAAGAGTGACAATTGGTGGTTCCATTGCCATTATGTTTTTATTGAATGTGTCAGTTACGTACTTCCCAAATATCACCACATTTATTGGAGTCTCACTATTCAATGGAAGCAGAAAGCATAAACTTATTTAAAATAAAATGTTTTTTTCGTCTGCATTATTATTATAATAACATTTTGCTTCGTTTTTTAGGAAAAATAATAGGCCACAAACATGTCATGGGACAAGTTTTACTCTTTATCAGTAGGGGTGAAGTTCAATCTTTTACAAATGTCAGAGTTTCTTTTATGATCTTCCAACTCCTCAAAAGTTTGAAGAAATCCTATCACATATGTTTTTTTTGTGTGGAATTGGTAAACAACTTAAAGTTATGAAGTGAGATGCACAACATTCAATTTTCATTTGGTATACAAAAAATGTGTTTCAAATGTTGGGTAACAATTAGTTCTTCATTTTTGCCGGTGTGATTAGCAATGGTTTTTAGGGAAACAAAATTGAAAACTTCCTTAGGTATTGGGAAATCTACTTGTTTGAAATATGTGACCATGTGGAATATGATCTTCCAAGAGCCTGTGGTTACTTTATATTTGTTGTTGTTCTCTAGCACCTCCAAATTTTCATCATGGTAGACTTCTCCCTCCTTGATCTCTTCCATATAACATTCCAACAATCTCTACTGCGTTGCAAAACCCTCAATCTGGATGCTCTGCAAGTATGACAAAGTTTACCATTAGTTATAATGGGTTAAGCACCGCAAGGAATGGTGGAAAGACACTACATATATCCCTGCTCATCCGCAAAAATCATGCCAACCTTCCGGTGAACATGTGGTGGGGTCTTCTTATATGAAATAAACTTTGTAAAAACACTTGCGATAATAACTCGTGTCCTTATGTTCTCGATTCTAAATGTAAAAGATAGTTAAAGAATTTGTTATGATGCTAAATATAATACATTAATTTACCTTACTTTCTAAATTTTTAATCTTTTCTCAAACTATCCCTATATATTAAAGGGGCTTTCATTGATGATAGTAATGATTAAATGTGTTTTTAGGAAAACTAACAAAATATTTGTTATAAATATATAATTAAATTAATTTTATTAGTATTATAAATTAGTTATCTTCTTTTCATGTTTAGCACTACCAGATTTTTTTTTTTGGGACCAAACACTACCAGAGTATTAAACACATGATATTAAGTACATAAATATTCTACTAATAAAAAATTAAACTATAAATATAAGATTAACTGATTACGTAAATAAGTTTAGGATATATACTATTTTGAAATATATATTTAAAAATAAAAATATTATTAATTTAATTTCATCGAAATTTTAAAAAACTAGAGTTGATAATGAAATTAATTTTAATGAATACAAAAATAACAAGAAAGAGGCAAGATTTGAAAACAATGGGGTTAACGGGAGGGTAATAACGGAAGCGGTGGGGAAGCACCCAGAAACGCAGGAGAACCGTCGATGTGGTGAGGTGGGTCCCACAAAGAGGGCTACGTGATACGAGACGGCAAGCCGACGTTATAACCGAGGTGTAAACCGAGCGAGATCCAACCTGTAGGATGTGTTTGTGTCCCTTGCAAACCCAAATCCAAACACAACACACAATCCCCCACCTCTCTCTCTCTTCATTCCTTCTCTCACACCTCGCTGTCAGCAACTTCCATTGTTGGAGACGGGAAGGTGAAGAGAGAGAGACATAGACGAAGAGTTATTTACACAGAGAAAGCAACTAAGGAGACATAAAACTTGAACCTCATGGCTCAGCCAACTTCCGAGGCTCCCGATCTGAATCAGCAACCGGCGCAGCCGCAGCAGCAATGGACGCAGCCGCATCAGTATCAACAATGGATGAACATGCAGTATCCGGCTTCGGCTATGGCGATGATGCAGCAACAGATGATGATGTATCCGCCGCATTATATCCCTTACGTTCACCAATATTACCAGCCGCCTTACCACCACCCGCACTTGAAACAGCCGCCGACACAGCCGCCGCACCACCAGCAGAGCTCCAACGATGAGATCAAGACGATCTGGCTCGGTGACCTACATCATTGGATGGACGAGAACTACCTAAATAGCTGCTTTGCTCACACAGGCGAGGTGCCGCCATCTCTCTCTCTATCTCTCGCGCTCTATTTTTGTCTCTTGGCCAACCTCTTCCTCTTGCTCTATATGTCGCCTTTTACGCTAATTATATGTTATCCTTTCATTGCAATTTATGGAAGACTCGGTTCGGATACAATTAATTTGCTCTTTGTTAAATACTCTTAGAAGTTATAAGGCATATCTTAACCATTTATAACTTAGAGAAAGGAAGGAATACAAATAGAGTTTTGCCAAGTGCGAAGAACTATATGTTTTGTGTGGGTGTTTTCTTGTGCTTGCTTGTTCATAATATTAATTTTTATAAAAATTTGATTTTGTAACTGAGGGAGCAAGCCTTACCTGATAATTTAAATATTTTAGTCTGTGGCCATGAGTTTTGACATGCTGTGGTACAGGATAGTTTTCTAATCATTGTGGAACCCGTTGCTTTCTCCATTGTAGCAACCACTGACAGAGGCTTTCTTTTTGTAAAAAGTCAATTTCATGTTTAAAACTGTCAACCGAGCTTTCTACAAGTTCCCTGGTTCTTTGTTTATACACCCGCCGTACATTTTATTATTGGACTCTCATAGCGAGTCATACATAACTTAAAGTGACCTTCCCTCTCTATCTCTGTCGTAGAATGCATTAATTGGCCTGGCTCTCAGCCTTATCATCAGCAATCGTCCTGTGAGTTTAGCTCAAGTTTGGTTCATTGAAAAATTAATTTCTGGCTTGGGCTTTCTTCACAACTTAAATGAACGGGCTGATGATTAATGTATGCATCGCAGGGTGAGTCAACTTTTGAATTCACGAGCATTAGACAATCCTTCTTGAGCATGTGTTTTGACCTTAGTAAGCTTCAGCTCAAATGATGCATACGTGAATCAAGCCTGGTGAGACTTGCCCCCGCCCACATCCTTTTAATTGATCACACTCCATGTTGTTGTTGCTACCCTAGGAACAAGGGCAGATCCAAGTGTTAGACTAGGGGGGCAAGTGCCTACCATTGAATTGGGGATTTTTTTTTTAAAAAATTTTTTTTTTAAAAAAATTAATACACATTTGAATGATTTTCTACCCTTAAATTAAGTGTTTGCCCTTAAAATATCAAGATTGCACTTCATAATCGGAGGGGCATGAATAGTTGAATGATTGTTTAGTGCCTTATATTGAAAAAGATGTATTTGATAGCATTGATAATAAGACAATTATGATGGAATTCCAAAAAATAAGGCCTAGAAGGATGCCAATGTAATTATTTTTATTGTAATATACTTTTGTTATTAAAATATATATACTTGAACTTATTGAGTGCTCCCCCTTTATTGTAATTTATGTAGCTGTATTTCTAACAGCACTTAGTCTTGCTTTTCTAAATGACAGGTTTGTAAAATAACTACATTTCTTATTACATCATCAGTATTCACTTGATTTCATGAATATTTTTTTGATATTCTTTTCTTTTCTTGTTTATATTCTTTTATTTTTTAATGCATTTAAAACTTTCATTTAAATAAAAATTCAGGGGCGCTGCCCTTGAACCCCCGAATCCCCCCGCCACTGGTGCCCATTCTTCATAAATTTTCTAGATCTGCCCCTGCTTAGGAAGACAGTACTAACTGCATTTAAGCAGACCTCAGTCTTGTTGATATTATATATGACACCTTAGGAATATTTTCTCAAGTTTTTGGATGGAATTGTTTTCAGTTTATTGGACCTGTTTGTATAGTAAAGATCTATTCAGTTTTCAACTATGGGAGACGGATAAGCTGTCTCTGAAGCTCATTGAGTAACTCTTACCTTTTTAGTAGAAATGTTAATGTGGGGATATTGGGAAGATATGCTAGTTGGTTCATGTTAGTACTTTGCTAAATGGTTTTTCCCTAACATGCTTCGTTTGGTTTAGACCTGTGAGTCTGTGACACTATGAAGTGTTAAGCTAGAATTGTGTGAGAACTTTCAACTATGGATCCTATAGTTCTGCTTTACTTTCAGAATCCTTCTGTGCAGTTAGCATAGTGCTTCTGTTTTCTGTTGAATTGAGTCTGAGAATAATGTGTTTCAGCAGCTGTAATTTGCAAAACTTTTGCATGTACAGGTATATTCAGTCAAGGTTATACGGAATAAGCAAACTGGTCAATCCGAGGGATATGGATTTGTTGAGTTTTATACACGTGCAACAGCTGAGAAAGTCTTACAGAGCTACCATGGTACTATGATGCCAAATACAGAGCAGCCGTTTCGCTTAAATTGGGCTGCTTTCAGTTCGGGTGATAAGCGATCTGATGCTAATTCAGATTACTCTATATTTGTCGGGGACTTGGCTGTAGATGTTACTGATACTATGCTGCAGGAAACCTTTGCAAGCAGATATTCGTCTTTTAAGGGAGCAAAGGTTGTCATTGATTCTAGCACTGGCCGTTCAAAAGGTTATGGTTTTGTTAGGTTTGCTGATGAAAATGAGAGATCCAGGGCACTGACTGAAATGAATGGTCAATATTGTTCAAGTAGGCCAATGAGAATTAGTATTGCAACTCCCAAGAAATCATACGGACATCAACAACATTACTCTTCACAAGGTTTGTCATGATGCACTTATTGTAATTTAATGAACTGTACTCTAATTAGTATTTTTATTTCTGTTGTGCAACTGATACTAACGAGCTTCACTCCTGCAATTGTAGTCATACATATTTTTCTTTGTAAGAATTAAATTCTAGAATGATTAATGTTATATGGTTCTTATGTATGCTGTAATTCTAATAAGTAAATTCTATTTTACTGCTAAGCTTCTCTAGGGTTTACCATTTTGGCCTTTTACCCTTTCTAAATTGGCTAATCAAATACTAACATATGTACTAATTGAATTAGGCTACTTAATCTTCTAATTCCAGGAGTTATGATGACTTAAATTATTGACTATTTAATTAATGCGACATGATAAGCTAAGTAGGATCTTTTCAAACTGTTGTGGCTTATAGATTAATTCTCATAGTAACTGTATAATCTTTTAATACGCTCATACATCTGTTGAGACTTTTTCCCCTTTTTATGGTTGTGTTTCTATTCTGGAAAACGTTTATTCCCATGCCTAAATCATGATTACTGTTTCTCATACCGTCATAAGCCTCAAATATACATGTCTAGGAACTTGTCACAATTGGGAAGGTCCTCACTCCTCAGAATTAATTTAGTAAATAGGCATTAAATTCCTACTTTAGTTCATTTTTTTAATATTGGTGATTGCCAGATGCGTCGTTTCTGGTGCCAAAATATTGCTTAAGATTTCAAATTTGATTTTGATATTCTTTTATCAGCTGTGGTGTTGGCTAATGGATATTCTTCTAATGGTGCTATGGCCCAAGGTTCCCTGTCTGAAGGGGACTCTCTTAACACAACTGTGAGTAAGCTTTCTTTTTTAAAAAAACAAAAATAACTGTAGCAATTGTCATTGCTTCCCCTCCTAGTGGGATAAGGCTGCTTGTTGTAGATATACACATCAATAACTCATCTACGTTGTAACCTAGATATTTGTTGGAGGGCTTGATTCTGACATCAGTGATGAAGATCTAAGACAACCATTTTTGCAATATGGCGATGTTGTCTCTGTGAAGATACCGGTTGGAAAGGGGTGTGGTTTTGTTCAATTTGCTAACAGGTACTCCTGTTGTGTCCCATAACATAATTTATAACTTAAATCCCAGTTTCCAGTGTTCCAAAACTTAAAATGTGCACATGTGCCTGTGGATGAGTGTCTATGATTGACAACTGCTGTAAATAGTGCCGTCATTACCAGTATTATATATATATGTTTTTTTTTTGGTGAATTAGCCATTCATTTGTCTTTTGCTGTCTGTTACAGAAAGAATGCAGAGGAGGCAATCGAGGCATTGAATGGGATAGTAATAGGGAAACAGACAGTGCGTCTTTCTTGGGGTCGCAGTCCAGGAAACAAGCATGTAAGATGTTTGAACTCACTTCTGTCTTTTAGTTGTTTTGCCTTTGGCTATCAATTGGGCTTATTCTATTGATAATGTCACTCTCCTGTCAATTATGTTGAGCTTGATATTTAATACGCCAGATCTGTCATTCAAGTTCCTTTTTTTTTCCCATGAAAAGGAGCATAGACATCTTAGCAATCTTTCTCCCAGTTTGCTTTTATGTTGCAAGCTTTCTGTATTTGCAGGTTCTATTGTTGAGATGTGTTTGAAGAGTTTTAAATTAACACACCTGTTCATTTTTTGTTCTAGATAAAGTTAAAACTTTAGGCTGTAATTTTTTTATCCATAAATCCATTTCTTGTTTAACTTACGGGGTTGGAGATTTCACAGTGGAGGTCAGATTCCAATGGAGGTCAGCATGGAGGGCAAGGTTATGGTGCAAGACAGCATCAGGCATGAAGATGCAAGCTGTTGCTTAAGTGCAAGGGGCTTTATAGCGGTGATGTAACAAATGGCAAATCCTAGCGTAAGTCAAAATTGAAGTAGGATGGATTTTATTGCCCTTTTAACTAGAGCTGCAGTATGTTGAATTTTGTAGCTGGTTAATATCGACTTGAGAGATTCTTAAGATTGTATTAATAACTTGTTTGAAATTTTGGAGTGTGCTTGAACATATATAGTAGTATTATTGAGTTTGGATTCTTTTATCATCGTTATCAGCATTATTATCAACCCTGATTTACTGAGGTTGGAACATAGCAAGTGATAAGATATTCAAATACTTCCCCTTATCCTGAATGAATTAGATAATTAGGTTGTAGATATTAAGAAAATTGGTTAAGTTAATTATTTGTATAAATGTTTGTTAGTTTCCTAAAATATCTATTTCAATCATCATCTTTATTGATGAAAACTCTCTTTAATATGTACAATCAATTGGGATAACTTAGATTTTTTTTTTTAATAAATTTGAGAGATAAAGTAATATAAAGTTTTATGTTTAGGGATAAAGTAAACCTTTCAATTTGCTCCTACAATTAAGGGTGGCGTTTTTTTTATCAGGTGACTAAGATTGTCTTCAATACTTTGTTTTTGTTGGATATTGGAGTGCAATTTGTACATGCTAGAGTCTGATATGAACCATAAGAAAAGCACAAGTGAAGCAAACCCTAACTTCAAGATTCCTCAGTAGGAATCTCACCTCCTCTAACTTCAAGATTCTTCAATAAGACCACTCAAGAGGAGCTAACCTTTTTTTTTATACATAAGGTGAAACCAACATGACACTAAAATAAAATTACAGAGGAAATGAATCCCATAATCTCTTGTGCCACTAGCGTCCTTAAGAATTCAGGACACACATCAAAGAAGCTCAAAAAAGCAATACCTTCCTTTGTAAGGACATCTGTTACCTTGTTCCTCTGTCTTGGTATAAATTGAACCTTCAAAATCCAATCTCTCTTCATCAGTTCTTTAATATGCCAGAGAATAAGGTCTCCTGAAAATGTGCGGGCGCCTGACAAAATCTTGGAGTGGTTGTACACTTTGCCACCATTACTTGCAATAGATCAACTAACTCCTTTACATCTGATTCTAAAATTACTCTTCTACATCCCTAGTCCCATGCCAAGTTAAGACTCTTTGCAATAGCCCATGCCTTAGACTCAAATTCCCTAGAACGTGCGAAAACCCTGCCACCCAACTTCCATTATGATCTCATACAACCCCCAACATCCAGCGCGATTCCTAACATGTGAAACCGGTCCATCGACATTCACTTTAATCTATTCTGTAACAGGAGGTTCCCACGAAAAGTCTCGCGAAGGGGAAGCTTGTGAATTGCCGAGTTCGTCTTGAAACTGGGCATATCTTTTCCAAGTATTTAAGATAACCTCCGCTGGATTTCTAGGTTTTTCAAATTTATCATCAAAGCACAAGCTATTTCTCTAAAGCCATTACCTCTAGATTGCCACTCCCCAAATTAAATCCCCGTTCCCGCCCCGTGATGTCCAAAATCCTTCTTAAAATTCAAACTACCCCATTGTCTCAGTATAGAGGAAAAGAATTTTGAATTAACGCTGGGTTAAGTAAACCATACCATAATTCCTTCGAATACTCGCAATCTCGGAAGATATGAACGACGCTTTCATTATCCTTTATGCAGTAGGAGAAAATCGGAGAAGACTGAGACCATTGATTCTTTCGAAGATTGGTGGGCAACCTATCATTAAAAGCTACCCACATAAACACCCATTTGCGTTCCTCACCTTTCCACTTCTAAAGGGATGTAAAGATCGAGCTCACACCACTGGTTTGATATTCCTCCAGTAACCTGTAGGCGCTTTGAATAAAGAAAGCACCATTAGTCGTTTCCTTTCACACCAGGCCATCATTACCCGCTTCCTGAATAGGTGGCATAACGGAGATAAGCCTTTGAATTATCTCACATGGTAGGATTTGAGCCAATCTAACAAAGTCCCAGCATCCATATGAAACCCAATCCACCACTGTGCTATTAGCTTTAACATCAGACAAAGGTCGAAAACTTGCTGCTGCCAATGGTTTATCCTGTAACAGCCAATAATTAGAGAAGAACTTAACAACACTCAAACCATTACGAATTGACCATTTAGTGCCTTTTCTCAATTACTTCTTTATGACTAACAACAAACTTCCAGAAAGCCGAATCACCACTCTGTGAATTGAACAAATCGTGCTCGTCTCTTGGCATATATTTTCTGAGTAAAACTTCTGCACAGAGACCTTTACTCAGTTTTCAGGTGATCTTTGCACCACAAGCATTATTCATGGACGAAATCCTTCTAAAACCAAGACCACCTTGATCCTTTGGCAATTGAATTTGATTCCTCCCAATAGGATGAAATCCATGAGAAGAATCACTATGGCCCCATATAAAGTTCCGTTGGATTTTTTCGACTTTGGTACAAATAGATATTGGAAGTTTTGCCACTTGCATAGGATACATGGTAATCGCACTTAATACCGATTTCACCAAGGTGATCCTTCCCGTCGTTGATAAGCACTTTTCCTTCCAAGTTGACAGTTTGGCGTGGACTCCGTCAACGATATAATGAAAAGTATCAGTTCTCCTCTTTTTCCTAGAAATTGGAACCCCCAAATGCCTTCCAATCTCTGTAGAGACATTCATGCCTATCATAAACGCAATAGACTGCTTTGTTCCCGATGCTACTTTTGGAGAAAAGAAGATTGACGATTTTGCCTTGTTAGTTTTCTCCCCTGACATGTCGCAAAACCTTTCCAGGCATCTCATCATACAATGTGCTTGAACCACAAAGGCAATCTGCAAACATGAGATGAGAAATCTTAGGTCCTATTCTCGAGATCAAAATCGGCTTCCAGCTACCTAATTCCATTTCATCACTAATAATGTGGGATAACTTATCCATCCATAGGCCAAATAATAATGGAGAAATGGGATCACCCCGCCTAAGACCTCGTTTAGCAGAGAAAAATTTAGTCTTCGAGCCATTCCATAAGATATTGTAGGACATCATTGATACACAGGACGTTATCAAGGCAACAAATTTCGAATCAAAGCCCACCTCATCAAGAACATTCTTCAAGAAGTCTCATCAGATCCTGTCATAGGCCTTCTCCAAGTCTATCTTCATTGCCATCAAACCTTTCCTTCCCCTTGTTTTCTTCATAGTATGCATAACCTCTTGCCTCACAATGATATTATCCTGAATCAATCTTCCTTTGATAAAACTAGATTGGAATGGGGAGATAATAGTATCCATTAGATTCCTTAATCTTCTTGTAATCACCTTCGTAATGCATTTGTAATGAGTACGGATCTTTTCTCTTTCATAGAGATCTTCTTGCTTTTTTTTTCTTGGTACTTTTTTCATTTAAGCAAGTACTTTCCTAAGCCTAAGTTAGTAGAGCATAAGGAAATTGGCCGAAAATGTCCCAGAACGTCCGGTATATCTCTTTTTGGGATCAGGGAGATTAACGTTTTATTATGCTCCACCAGCTCCTCTGTACCTTCAAACGCTTCCTTTAGAAAATTACAAAGAGATTGTCCCGCTATTCCCCGCTTGGACTAAAAGAATATAAGGGGGATGCCATCAAATCTAGGGGCTTTATAATGGCCAATTGCAAAGAGTGCTCGCTTGATCACCTCCTTTATTGGCAACCGATTGAGAAGCTTCAAAGCTTCCTTATCTAATGGAGGAAATTTAGTATTGGTGGAATACCAGTCACCAGAGATGTCCTTGGCTTGACATATGTCCCTGTAGTAATTCACCACCATGTCTTTCAATTTGGTTTCTTCATTAACCCAAGTCCCATTCTCATCCTTCAACATCAGGACTCTATTTCTTCTTTGTCGCATTATTGCCTTTAGGTGATAGAACCTAGTATTTCTATCACCCTTAGTGATCCATTTAGTTCGTGTCTTTTGGAACTACTTAATCTCCTCTATTTTTAGTAACTAATCCAACTCTGTTTGTAACTCTCTCTCCAGGTGACAAAGATATTTCGAATAGGATACTTAGAAGAATTCTGGATCCCGTTTAACCTAGTAAGCAAGATCCGCTTGTTTTTCTCTATTGATCCAAAACACTCTTTGTTCCAATGAAAGAGCTCCGATTGGAAGTCATGTAAAGCTACCACTAGATTTCTATTTTCTTTCCAGCAGTTAGACAAAAATTCATCAAAGGACTCATGACTCAGCCACATTGCCTCAAATTTAAACGGCCGGGACAATATATTATAATCAGTTTGAAATATTAATAACAGGGGATTATGGTTAAAGAATAAAGTTCGTGGAAGTACCTGAAGGAAGCAATTTCGTAGTTGACCCAAAAATTGATCATTAACCAGTGTACGGTTCAATCTTTCATACAATCGAGAACAACCAGATAATAACAAACCCTTCCAAGTAAATTTTAGACCTTGGAATCCCAGATCCGAGAGTCTGCACGTCATTACTCTATCATTAAACTAATTAATCCGATTGAAGTTACATGGACACCCCCGCTATTCACTAGGCAAAAGGATGTCATTAAAATCGTCGATGACTACCTAAGGTTCCAAGACTGATAATGCCAAGTTCTTGAAATGAGACCAGAGCTCCACTCATAGATTAGAGTGAGGAATCACATACATAGCTATCAGCAAGAAGACCTTTCCATTGAGCTCACACTCCATATGAATATACTGTCTATTTTCCTCTATAAACTTGACTGAGACACAATTACTTTGCCATAGAATCGCTAGGCCTTCAGATCTTCCTTCATTGGGAACACTTATTAAAGAATCGAATCCCTCTTAGAGCAATGAGGATTCCGTTTGACTTCTTGTCTCAACCATGATGATCATTCTGGGCTTAGGCCCATTACTAACAACCCTTAAGTTTCTTCGGAGCCTTCGGTTATAGGCCCCTCTTATATTCCTGTTAGAATATTAGGAATATGATCCCTTGATTAGTTCCCTGATTGGTGGATCTGATTAGAGGGCCTTAATTACTAGTTATGAGTCTTTATTAGCCATTATTGTATTTCCTAATTTACCTTCTTTGTTATCCCTTGCTTCTCCTATAAATATGTTGTAATCCTCTCCATCTAATGACACAATACAGAGAGTGATGATACCTCTGATTTATAATATGGTATCAAAGCCAGGGACATCTGTCCGAGGCCAAGGAAAGCGAGAGAAACAGTGAGTGACGGTGAGGCAGAGAGGAAAAGTGTAGTGGAGGTTTCCGGCGAGTCTTTGGTTCTCCGTAGGAGGCGAGTGGGACTACACCAACCAGCCCAAAAGAACCAGCAAGCTTCGATCGACGAACGCCCGGAATCTGGTGACCAGACGACGCTCCCACGACGGTGCGTGGGTTACACGCGCTCGACGGACAGCCACGTTGTGACGGCGCGTGAGGAGTCCTTCTTGGCGGAGACTTCCTGTTTCAGACTCCTCCTCTGATTTCTGGTAAAACCCAGTAGTTATTGCATCCTCCGGTGACTTTTTTGAATTTTCCGGCGAACTCTCCGGCGAAAATTCCAGATTCCGGCGACTATTTCCTACTTCCAGAAACATGGATTCCTCTCAAAGTCCTCCTATGTTCGGAACATATCCCATGGGTTTTATGACCGGTACTGATTCTCAAACTCAAAATTCCTCTTCTTCTTCTTCTATGACCATCAACCCAGTACCAAATAGAACCTCCGAGATGACTTCAGAATTTACAGACCATCACATTATGGCTATTAGCCATAAGTTTAATGGTAGAAACTATCTCCAGTGGTCACAAAGCGTGCTGAGGTATATTCGAGGTAAGAGAAAGGAGAAATACATTACTGGGGCAGCCCCTCAACCAGCCCCCGATGACCCTAATTTTGACACATGGTTTGCTGAAAACAACCAAGTCATGACATGGTTGTGTAATTCAATGACCTTGGAGATCAGTGAGGGATATCTGCTTGCACACACGGCAAAGGAAATATGGGATGCCGCTAGGAGGACCTACTCCTCTCTTGAAAACATTGTTGCCCTGATTCACCTGAAGAGACAACTTTGGGATCTACGACAAGGTAATCAGTCCGTAACTGAATATTATAATGCATTGCTGAAATATTGGCAACAACAAGACTTGTTTGAGGTCCACCCTTGGGAAACTCTCAAAGATGTACAATTGTACAAACGAATTGTGGAAGAAGGAAGGATACACGACTTCCTCTTAGGCCTAAATGACGTTTTCGAGGAGGTAACGGGCAGAATCATGGGGTTTGGGGACCGCAAAACCAATAAATGGTGCAACTATTGTAAGAAAAAAGGCCATACTAAGGAAGAATGCTGGAAACTCCATGGAAAACCCTCCGGGGGGAAATCAAACTTCCAAAGTCACCTGACCACAACTGGACCAAAGGTGGAAAGTGACAATCACCTGAGTTAAGAGGAATTACAGATGTTTCGTAGAATGCTCGAACAACAGAATAAGTCTAACTCTGTTCCCAGCGTGAATCTTGTACAATCAGGTAATTCTATCATTGCCCTTAACGCTGTGATGACCAATGACGATACCTGGATTGTTGACTCAGGAGCTACGGATCACATGACCGGTAACAAAACTCTATTCCGTAACCTTAAACTCTGTCATGAACACCTCAAAGTAAAAGTAGCTAATGGTGTATTAACACGAGTTGAGGGTATTGGTACCGTTATATTATCTGACCACTTGGTATGTATTTGTATGTACCGGAACTTACCTGTAATATGATCTCTGTAAGCAAGTTGACTAGAGGTAAAATATGTCGAGTGATCTTTGATGATGATTTATGTGTGTTTCAGGATTTAAGAACGAGGAGGACGATTAGGACTTCTAGAGAATGGGATGGATTGTTATACCTTGAAGGGTCAACCTCAAAGAATAAATAAACGTGGAAGGCAAGACGAGTGTTGGTTAGTTCAAATTCACAGAATAATGATATATAGTTGTGGCACTGTCGATCAGGTCACCCTAGTTTTGATTACATGAAACATGTGTTTCCAAATTTATTCAATAAAAATTATGTTCCTTTTCATTGTGAAATTTGCCAATTTGTAAAACAGACACGATCCTCATATCCCAAACAACCCTATACTCCCACCTCCCCATTCACATTGATTCACAGTGATATTTGGGGCCCTGCCCGAATAGCTACTCTCACTTATACCAGGTGGTTTGTTACTTTTATCGATGATCATACTCGCACCACATGGGTTTTTTTAATGAAAGACAAATCCGATATCACCAAAGTCTTTCAAAACTTCTATACCTTTGTACGAACCCAATTCAACACGTCCATTAAGGTGTTTCGAAGTGATAATGCCAAGGAATACATGAGCACATCCTTTAAAGTTTCTTGATCGTCAAGGAATTCATCACCAAACGTCTTGTCCTTACACCCCTCAACAAAATGGGGTAGCCGAACAGAAAAACCGTCACCTGTTGGAAGTAACCCGTGCCTTGCTAATGGAACAGAATGTCCCCACCATCTTCTGGGGTGATGCCATCCTCACCGCGGCTTATCTAATTAACCGCATGCCTTCTAAAGTTCTCAAATACAACACCCCACTTCAAAACCTCCTGAAATTCTTTTCAAATTGCCCCCTCATCAATTCATTACCTTCCAAGGTGTTTGGTTGTATTGTCTTTGTTCACAGAAAGGAGGGCAACAAATTTGGTGCTCGCTCTGACAAGTGTATTTTCCTTGGCTACTCCTCCACTCAAAAAGGGTACAAATGCTATTGTCCATCTTCCAAGAAACTCATTGTCTCCTGGGACACAATTTTCTCGGAAGATGACGCTTATTATCCTAAATTACCCATTCAGGGGGAGTATTCTGATATTGAATGACTAACCTTGGATAGATCTAATTCCAACACCTCAAACTCACCTGACACATCATCTGAACCACCTAACCTTATAGCCTCTCTTGACTCACTTGCTCCCACAAGCCAGCCTAACACATACATTCCACCCCAACCTGAACCCAATGGACCGCAAACACATGTTGAGATCAATTCAGGGATGGATGCGGGATCACGACAAAAGATAGAGACTGAACCAGACACTAGTAGAACTATCTCTCCCATTCAAAGGAACGACCATGAATCCAATCCGGGATTAAATCCTGAAGAATCGGGTTGGCCTATTGCCTTGAGAAAAGGGGTAAGATCGTGTACTCAACATCCTATTCAACGATTTGTCTCATATGGTAATCTGTCTGCAAGAATGCAAAGTTTTGTTGTTAACAGTGCACAGATAACCATTCCAAATACATTTCAACAAGCTATGACTGATCCAAATTGGAAGCAAGCTGCAGAAGAGGAATTGAGGGCACTCAAGGAAAATGGAACATGGGAGATCACGACTCTTCCTAAAGGAAAGAAACCAGTGGGATGCATGTGGATCTTCACTCTGAAATTCAATCCCGATGGCAGTATCAACAAATACAAGGCGATACTTGTTGCAAAAGGATATCCCAGACGTACGGGATCGACTACCAGGAGACATTTGCTCCAGTGGTCAAGTTCAATACCATTCAAGTGTTGTTATCACTTGCAGCAAACTTGGATTGGTCTCTATACCAACTGGACGTGAAAAATGCATTCCTGAATGGCAACTTAGAGGAAGAAGTATACATGGAGATTCCGGATGGAGTTTTAGCTCCTAATAACTCTATGTGTAAGCTAAGGAAGTCATTGTACGACCTGAAACAATCTCCTAGGGCATGGTTTGATAGGTTCACCAAAGTAGTGAAAGGGCTTGAATATACTCAGGGACAAGCTGATGACACATTGTTTACCAAACGTGTTAATGGCAAAGTCACCATATTGATCGTCTATGTTGATGACATAATCATTACAGGGGATGATGAAGAATCCATGGCTCAACTAAAACGGGACTTGTCAACTGAATTCCAGGTAAAAGACCTTGGAAAAATGAGGTATTTCTTAGGCGTGGAAGTAGCAAGAACCAAGAAGGGCATCAATGTCTCTCAACGCAAGTATACATTAGACTTGTTACATGAGACAGGAATGTTGGGCACTCAACCAGAAGGGATACTAATGGAAGAGGGATGCCACTTAGAGATCAAACCACAAGGTATTCCAGCTAATGCAGAGAGATACAGAAGACTTGTGGGAAAGTTGATATACTTAACCCATACACGTCCTGACATTAGCATGCAGTTGGAATAGTAAGTCAGTTTATGCATCAACCCCAAGAAGAACACATGGCGGCAGTCCACAGAATTTTGAGCTACCTGAAGCTTAATCTTGGAAGGGGAATATTCTTTAAGAAAGGTACTACCAGGAACATAGAAATCTACACAGATGCAGATCATGCAAAGGATAGAGAGACCGGAGGTCAATCTCAGGGTACTGTACGTACGTGTGGGGAAATCTAGTTACCTGGAGAAGCAAGAAACAGACAGTGGTGTCACCAAGCAGTGCCGAAGCAGAACTAAGAGCTGTCAACAAAGGAGTATGTGAAGGAATCTGGATTATCAGATTACTGACAGAGTTGGGAATTCAACATGAGGGACCAATGCAACTCTAGTGTGATAACAAGGTCAGCATTGAAATGGTCAAGAACCCAGTATATCATGATAGAACCAAACATGTTGAGAAAGACAGACACTTCATTAAAGAAAAGATTGAAGCAGGCATTATGACACTGTCTCACATAAGATCTGCAGACCAAATTGCAGATATCCTAACTAAACCACTTGGTCGAACGAAGTTTGAAGGATTTAGTGGCAAGCTGGGATTGATCGACATATACTCTCCAGCTTGAGGGGGAGTGTTAGAATGTTAGGAATAGGATCCCTTGATCAGTTCCCTGATTAGTGGATCTGATTAGAGGGCCTTAATTACTAGTTATGAGTCTTTATTAGCCATTATTGTATTTCCTAATTTACCTTCTTTACCTTCTTTGTTCTCCCTTGCTTCTCCTATAAATATGTTGTAATCCTCTTCATCTAATAACACAATACAAAGAGTGATAATACCTCTGATTTATAATAATTCCAAAATAAGATAGTATCCATAAAAGCTATACAAAAAATAGGTATTGTCCAATTAGATCCCATTAAAGAGTTGAGTTTCAAGGACCAACTAGCCCTCCACCATTTCTTCATTCTCAATGTCTACTTGTATTGGATCTAGATTTAATTGACATTGGCTTGAAATACCTTGGCCCAAATTAGCTAGATCCAAACCCATATTAGGCGCACTAGCCTCATTAATCAGAGTTGCCTTTCCACCAACCCAAATGTTATCACTTATGTTTCCATCCCTTTCGGTCCCATTTCCCTCCTTTCTATGATGCATACTATTCAGGTACAAGATAAGAACCTTACCACTTATTCTCTTTCTCTTGCCCCCTTCTTAGCATGCTCTCTGAGTTCACAGGTTTGCATTTCCTTAATTTCATTTTGCTCCTCCTCGTCAGTACGAAATCTCGAGTGCTGGCCTTTTGACCCCTTTTTTGTTCGCTTCTGATATCTGACCACAATAGTGCTCTGCTGCGGATCGTGTCAAGCCTCCTCATTTAGGATTGATGCAACTTGTACCTCTGGATTGTCAGCAACTACTCGTTGCTCCTCCTCCACGTCAGCAAGAATACCGAAACAAGAACCCTTACCTTCTTATCTCAATGGTCCCTCTCGGTTTTCCTTCGTTTTCCGTTGTCGACGAACTTTGTGAGCTGTCCTTCATTGATCTCAATAAGACATACAATCTCGATCTTTCTGTTATTTTATCCTAGACTTCTGGTCTTCAGCTCCCTCGTTTCTTATTTCCTCATTACTACCTTACTCTATGTTACACTTTGGAGAAACTTCACCAGAGTGTCCATAAATACCACATGAAGAACATAGTAGATGAAGACCTTCATATTCTAGAAAATAGTCTTCACCATCAAGCCAGAATCCTGACATAAATTGTTTTCCTAAATCTACAAGAACACATATACGAGCATAATGACCTCTCAGTTGGCAATAAGTGTTCATATATACTTTTATGATCTCACCAATTCTGTTATCATTGCTAGTCAGAGCCTCATGATCATAGTATTCAAGAAACACGTTCGGCATCTTGACCCATACTGCAACCTTATCAATTTTTGCCCTTGCTAGAATGAAATTTAGTTCCCATGGCCTTACTGTCAGATAATAGTTATAGATCATCCATGGCCCACTGGTTAAGCCATTGAGGTAGTCTTCCCTGTTTGACATCTTCACCACATAGTATCCATAGTCAATGTTGATGAGACTCACCACTCATCTCTTTGCCCATAAGGCTTGGAGTCACGAAAGAAGGGCCTTATAGCCTATACTCTTATCAAGTAGTTTCACAGTCATTGCCTTTCGCCATGCTTTATAAAGACGTTTCTTAATTTTCTTTGAAAAGGTAAAGGTAGGGAAGTTACAGGTCTCATCCTCCTTCGTTCTGCACAGAGGCTCATTGTCTTCAATGGTTTGTTCATCTTCCGACAAGGCATTGGGTCCCTTACCATCTTCCTCCTCCAAGCTATCACTGTCTCTATTCTTTCCTTTCAGTTTTTCAACAAAAGACAAACCTCCTGTGCTATATTCTTCTCCTTTGAAACCGAGTTTCGACCATGTACCATGTAGTATATTACCATTACCTTTTCCCCCTTCTTAATTTTCTTAGAGATGCGCATTAGTAGATCATCTTCCTCTATGGAAAGAGGAAGGAGCAAGCAGTTTTTCCCTTCAGACATCCCAGGTAGGTGTTCAAGAGAAGATGTGGCAAATCTCCTCTTCTAAGTTTTCTCTCAAAGGAGCTAACCTTTGAAGGGCCAGGTTGAAGATCTTAAAGCCTTTTTACATAACGGCTTGGCCCTGAAACCTCGGGTGATAGATGTGTCCCTAAAGCCCTTATTATGGTAAATGAAAATCTATAAATTATACTAGCTCCGTTACACTATAAACTTTGTCATATAATTAGGACCAGAGAGAGTATAATATTACAATCTACAATTCAAACCATAAATTTATATTTTTAACAATCCAAACAACAACTCAAACATACTACTTACAATTTAAATCACAATTCATAGAATTTACAAACTAAAATTTGTTTGGGGTTCATAGCTGTCCCTCTTGACATAAATCATTTGCGACTTGAACTCTTAACCCCAAAAGATTTAGCAGGGTCTTACACATCTAGATCAACTCTAGGTTGGTTTTGGTCATCTAAATTCTAAACACACACTTCTTGGGATTGGTATTAAGTAGTGTTTTAAGCAAACAAATTAAAAAGAAAAACCTGGGCACCCTTTTTTAACAAGGGCCAAGTAGGTAAGAGAGGCTTATCTTAACCTAAGAATTATAGCATGATGAGCATATTTAATAAGAGTATCATACATTTGAAGAATACCTATAAATGGCTCTCCTGCTTTAGTCTTAAATGTAAGATTATGTTTCTCTAAAAACTATATCCTACATTTGGGTTCATGGGGTAATATTGAATATGGAGAGGTATAGGATACTACAGACGATGTGAGTATGAGTGGTTGCTTTTAGTGGAAGCAGTGTCGAATGGTTTGGTGGCAGTTGCTCATATCCATCACTTATTCACTAGTGAAATTTGCTCACCGACCAGCGTCTTGGGTAGCGTAATGGTATGTTATATGGCCTTATATCAAGTGAATCAGGGTTAGATCCTGCCTGGGACCGTTTGGTCCCCATTAAAAAAAAAAATTTGCTCACCGATTGCCTTGCTAATCCTTTTTTAAGTGTTATTATCCCTATATATGCACATGTGTGCTTGTCATAACCAGGCATCTAATATAGACTAGACAAAAAATAGTTGAAAATTATCTTTAATTATTGATAATTTAATACATGTTTTGACAAATCAAAATTATTTTTAATATATTTCTTTACTACGTCTTTGGGTCGTTTGATTCTTAAATTGTTTTCATTATACAAACACAAAAAAGAAAGAAAGAAATATCTATTTCTTTTTTATTCCATTTCAACGAACATTATTATATTTTTTAGTTTTATTTCCATTATCATAAAAAGTAGTATTCTAACCACCACATAGTGCCCTAATATATTCCAATTATGCATGTGCGAATTGAAGATAGTTGCGACTGTCATTCTGCCTCTGGTAGACACATATGACTTTTTTTTAGAAAGATTAGAAAAGTTAAATAAATGAATTTAAAGTATTATTATTTATATTTTTTTATACCAAACTAATTTGTTGTAAATTGATATATAATCAAACGAAATATGTTATAATTAGCTAATTTATGTAATTTTTTTAATCTCTCCAAAAAGGTGAATTTGGTCTTATATTAAAGACCATAGGAAGTACTTAATTTTTTAAAATATCTTTTCTGGTTTGTTTAAACTCGCATTTTAGGTGAGCCAAATTGTAACATCCCAATTTTAAAAGCGGATTTTTTTTTTTCAATCAGAGTAGAGTATGGGAGCGAAAGAGTAACTGATCATAACAAAATATGAACCATAGTGTGATATAGTACTGACATTACAGCGATCCTACTTGTTCAAAAGGTAAGTACAGAAGCGATAAGATAAATCCGTAGGAAGCCTACTCCTGCTGCTTTCCCCTATCACCGATCCGTGGTCCTCCGGATCCTGAAGCTACAGCTGAGATTCAATTCACCGCATTGAATCTCAGGTAACGGTTAACCTTACGCTCAAATAAAACAGTATATAGATATTAGATATTCATGACATAACAGCAACATCTCATCAGAAGTGTGACACAGACAGAACATAAGCATGAAGCAATTATGTAAGGTCCTACACAACAACATTGTGACACAGGTATATGAACGTATCTATGACATATCGTATATGAGAACTATAGGATTAGTGTTACGATGCGCGTCCGTACCTTCGTTGATGTACGAAGATGTTTCGGCGGAAGCGTACTTTCGACGGAAAAGCGGTTTGTCCGACAATGCACGTTGGACAACGTAACGGCAACAAATTAGGATTCTGACGTCCTATAAGAGTAATATCACTTCCATTAGTGATTTGACACTCAGAATCGGTATTTTAGGTAAAAATTACCATTTTGCCCTTCTACCCCTAATTGGCGGAATTTCGCCAGCACTTCCTTACTCTGACAAATTTTCTTCCCGAAATTTCGCCAGAACTTCGACGCAATTCTGATCTTCGAAAATAATGACTAAAATAGCCCTCCCATATGATACCCAATCATACTTGAAATTTAAAGGCTATTCTAACAAATTCTACCCTTACTTTTAAAAAAGCTGCGAAAGCTTCAACTTTTCGCGACTCGATCCCTACTATGTTTACACCTCTGCATATTTTTCAACGCAAACAAGGCTCTAAAACATTTGTAGGAATCTTGTCACCTACTTCCTAAACTTAACTAACAATTCTACTAACTACTAAACTAAAAACTAAAGACTAAAAACTAAAGACCGAAAGACTTACCGTTGAAGACTTTCCGGACAATTCTCTGAGGCCATTTGCACAATTCCCCAGAGCTCCTTTCTCTTCTTTCTCAACCAAAAATTTCGGCCAAGAGAAGGAAGAAAAGGTGTGAAATTTCTCAAGGGGAAGGCATCTATTTATAGGCAAAAACAAGGGCCTTGTTTGGAAAATTTAAGGCTTTGTTTGGAAAATCAAAGTTGTAATAACCCATTAATTGCAACTTGTTCAACCATTTTCCCCGATCGGTACCCGATTCGCGTGATTTCGGAGAAATCTCAAAATTCTGGATTTACAACTTTGAAAGCATTTCCTCACTTATTAGAAATGTCCAAATTAACCTAAATTTTGATCCCATACGGGGCTCCAACGAGTCCGATTGAAGTTTTCTCGAAAACGTGTCCGATCGTGTCCGTGTCGAATTCGTTTCGGGACTACCAATCTCTTGGAAATAATTCATTGACTCCAAATATGTCAAAATAAATTCAAACCCATTCCTAAATGTTGAGTTAGAATTTATTTTCCTTATTTCCAAAATATGCCTATATGCATTTTTCCCTATTTTGTTTTATTAGGAAAATGCACAAACTACCTCGGAATTAACTTAGGAAGAGGTCACTTAAAGGTAAAAACTCACTGATCAATATTTTACCTTGACCTTGGGATTCCTATTCCTAGATCTCTAGATAGGATCCGTTTCCTAATTTTAATATTACTATTCACCAATTTTGCTTTAATTAATTTTAATATTATTTTAATGTGCAAGTTGCACAACTTGTTTCTATTTTCATTTTATTCATTTTATTTTTCTTTTCCCTTGGAAAATCGGCTGGCCCTTTAATTATTTTAATAAATAATTATTTTTTTTAATTAATTATTTAATGATTTATTTATTTACTTTTTCCAAAAATTTCACAAAAATTACCTAATTGGTCCATTCTTGTATTTAGGCCTAAAAATACCTAAACTCAACTATTTTTCTCCAAAATTTTCATCTAATTAGTAAACATGTTTTTACTAATTTTAAAACAAAAACCACCAATTTTAGGGTTTCATATAATTACTTGTGAATTTCCTTCACTTATGCTTAAGTAATTAGCCCAATATTACTTAATTACTAAATTATCATAACTTGATGATTTTCTTAATTACAATGTCTCATTATCTTCATACTCTTGTATTAACATTAGTATTTTCATACCTCTAACATCATTCCATAATTACAAGGGTATTTTTCCATAATTTCCTAAGTTAATTACCCTTTCAGGGCATTTTGGTCATTTTGGCACTTCGGCCCTAAAATTCCCTAATTTCTTGTAGAAATTCTTCTTAGAAAATATGCTATAATTATACAAGACTGGAGATTGAAATTTCACTTATCAGAAATATCTAACTTTTATTTATAATATTCCAGATAAATATCCGGGTATTACACAAATAAAAAAATGCAAATATATATATATATATTTCCCAATAAATTATTTGGGGTTTTGTTGTTAAGCGAACATGTTTGGAGTGACCATTTTTAAAATAGACCTGAAAGTTATTTTATTTTTTTTTAAAAAAAAACCTGAAACGGATTTGTAAACTTGCTTCAAGTTCGCTAGATCTCAGTGGAGCATATGCATGTTGGGACTATTATATTCTTGGGTTAAGTTGCATATTTGCCGACAAATTATTACCTGAGAAATATCTGACAAAAAATAATTGAGGGTACCGTAATTACAATCAACAATTAAAAAGTGAAAAAAAAACACAATTAAAGTGCAGATTGACCAACGAAATATTATTCCGTCACTATCTTGGTGTCTCTGTCTTCCATTCAGGGGCGTAGTCAGGGGGTGCTAGAGGTGGCCCCCGCCCCCCTAAAATTACAGAAGTCGACCCAAAATTTTAGGAAATTGTATTTTAATCTAATAAAAATTCTAACCTTTTCACTTTAGTCCCTAGTAGAAGTTTAATGGAGGGACCAAAATGAAAATATTTAAATATATATGAGGCTAAAATATAATTTCCTAAAATTTTGGATCCAATTCTGTAATTTTCTCCTCCCCATTTCAAATGCTGGCTCCACTGTGTTCTTTTCTGTAATTTTCGCCCCCCTAATTTCAAATCCTGGCTCCGCCCCTGCTTCCATTAACTGTCACAGTGTCAGCGATGTCGGTGTCTCCAAAGCTTCCATTGTTGCTGGGTGTTCCACACTCTCTTGAACTCATCAAGGCCCGTATGCAGCTTCAGGGCGAGAATTACGCACCGAAACCAAATCTAGTCGTCCATAGCTTTCGACTGGTACACGCCTTGCACCCTGGTTCCATCTCGCCAATGTCACAAGTAGCAGTCACCGCTGCCACAACGCCTGCTCGCATGAGACCCATCTCTGTTGGTGTTTGCCTTATCCAACAAGAAGGCTTAACCGCTTTTTTCTCCAACGTCTCTGTCACTGTCCTACGCCAGTGCCTCATATTTTAACGTGTGTTTTTTTTTTTTTTTACTTTTTAATTGTTGATTGGTAATTATAGGACCCTCATATGTTTTTTGTGCTAGATGCTCTTCGGATAATAGTTCGTTGACAAATCTACACCTTAACCCTATATTCTTTGATGTCAAATTTCGTCAACTCAAGAATTAAATCATTAACTTTTAACGACTACAAATTTAATTGGGTTCCTCTCATTTAATGCATTTTTTTTTATTACTTTAGTCTTTTGTAGACATTGACCCTTGTATAAGAAATGCTCCCCCCCCCCCCCTTCTTTTTCACAAAGAAAATAATTATCGGTGAAGTGCTATCACCGAATGACCAAAACATGAGTTACACTTCTTAAATATAATTTTGCTTGTGGATTAGTTAGTTGATTGTATAGTTTCTTAAATATAATCCCAGGATCCCTCCCAGCCATATGTAGCCGCCAGGAAAGCCAAAATACTAAGACAATATCATACATGCATGTAAGTAGTTTTTCATAGTTTAATATATTTAAGCTTCAATAATTTCATAGAATTTGATGTAAAATAAATTTAAAATTAAATCAGCTGTAATAAGTAGTTTTTAAGTTAATTAATTACAGGTTATTGACGTCTTTCAGATCTTTATTTCTCACTTATAATTTATTTACTTGGATAAAAAATATCTTAAGAAAATTGACAGAACTAGAATAAAATCGTCTCTTAGGTTGTTAAAAGGATATAAAATGGTTTCACCACCGGTCCTAAATATTCCTAAATATAGGACAAAGTTTGTATCCTATATTTAGGATCGGGGAAAGAAGTATTGTGAAAGAAATATTTTATATGTATCTTGTATGAAAAGTGGGCACAAGTTTTCCAAGTTGTATGGAGCGAAAGTAATCTCAAGCAGGAGGGACAGATCAGGGAAATTAAGTTGCCTCGATCGACAAGCCGAAATAAATGACTTCAGTTACTATTTTATACTCTGATTTTAATTATAAGACACCAACGAATAATTCTCACAAATCAATAAAAACAGTTAAAGTTAATAAAGTCTTAAAATTTATATAATTTTCAATATTACCCTTACTAATTGTATTAAACTCTAATATCATATTAATATTACTCTCACCCATATGTGGGAAAAAAAAATTAATTCTCTTTGGGAACAAGCAAGTGTCTTATAAAAAGAACTAAATACATGTGTTAGTTGGTTCTTTACAATAAAGACCAGATGGAGTAATATAATTAAGGGAAAATTAATCTTTAGTCCCTTAACTATTAATTCATTTATAACTTAGTCTTTCAACTATGACTCAGTGTGACTCAATCCCTAAACTTTTTACTCGTTTGTGACTCAGTCTTTGACCTTTTTATTGTTTCATATTTCCATTCTTTGTCATCATAACTCAGTCCTACATACTTGGCAAAAAAAGGCTAATTTGACCCTTCCACCTAAGCTCCACCTGTTTTTGTTTCCCCAAAATTTAACCAAAAGAAGGAAAGCCACTCTGTACCTGCGCAAATTCCTTCTTTTGGTTAAATTTTGAAAAAAAAAAGGTGGAGCTTAGGTGGAAGGGTCAAATTAGCCTTTTTTGTTAAGATTGACTAAGTTATGATGACAAAGGACAGAAATAGGGACTGACTTATAAGTGAGTCAAAAGTTTAGATCGACTGACTCGTTTGCGTATATGGTCATTATAAATCTTATCTTTTCTTTATATGACTATACATTTATCTCAACATTCTTATTTCAAACCACACATCTATCTCAGCATCTTCATTTCAGTTTCCACATTTTATGTTCATAAAATATATATATGTATGTATACACACACATAAAATTATGGTGTGCCTATATATATCTTTGCTACCCCATTTTGTGGATATATGTTAGAGAGAAAAATAACCATTTATAATATACTCCAATAGAAATAAAAAATAAATAAAAGCGAAATTATGGTGTATCTATATATCTCTGTGTAAATATGATGCCTATCTAAACTAGTCATAATTGGTCAAGAAAATCAAAGTACTCTCATATATTCGATGAGAGACATATCATCTTTGAGTTTTTGGCAAAATCTAGAATGTGGTGGGTTGGTGAGCCTTCATGCTTCTGGGTCCCTTAATTCATATTCACCCCTACAGATCGTTGTTGTCTCCCTCAAATTACAAATATTTAAATTATTGATTAAATAGTTATTTTACTCATTACATCTATATTTAATTGTAATTTGTTGAAATGTATAACTTTCTTTTACTTAACATACTTTTATTTGGTCTCCATATATAGTTTGTTCAATACTAATCACATCCCTTTAGTTTCATAATCATACAGAAGTACGTACTTCTTAACTTATGGTTTTGTAATTATATATGTAGACGTTTTAAATTTGAGCATATTTCCCCCCAAAATAGAACATTTCCATTTTCCCTACACTGTTTTTAAAATCATAAAGATAACTAATTTATTATGAAATTTTAATTTAGAGACATGATTAATAATGAACAAATCACAAGGGCCAAACCTATCATTTGTTGATGAGAAGGCATTCGATCCATTTTTATAATGTTTTATATATACTTGTTTATAAAACATAAATAAAAGAACAAAAATAGCTAGGGATATTGCAAGGTAAGCTCAGAATTGCAGGATGAATCAGGAATTGTAGTCATGTGAGGATCACATATATAGTACTCCCTCCGGTCCTAATTATGAGAGCTAGTTGACTTTTTTTGGAGAGATTAAGGAAGCTAAATAAGTTACTTAATAATTTCATATATGTCGTATATCCTTAGATTATATATTAGTTTATTAGTCAAACTAATTAGTTTGAAGATAAAAATAAAAATATTCTGTAGTAATTTAATTAGCTTCCTTAATATCTCCAAAAAAGTCAACTAACTCTTATAATTAGGACCGGAAAGAGTATAAGTGTGTGCCTGTGTGCGTGCGCCAGCGTAGAAGAACAAAAATAGGGAAATATTGCAGGGAATTGAAGTCATGTACGGTGGCGGCACTTAAATTTCCTGGCAACTAAACCTAACATTTGAACAAATTGAAGACACACTCTCATCAATTTTCTCTCCTTAATTTCTTTCTTCCAAACCCTAATTTCCTCATTATTGCGGCTTTGTTCCCAGAGAGGACTATTCATTGCAGGCTTGTACTACTATAAATCATAATAGAGACTTTTTATCCCTATAATATGTGAGTGCTCTCAATTTGTCTTATTTGAAATTAAAAGGAAATGGCATAACTACCCTTATACATGGAAATAATTTCTATCAAAGTGGTGGGGGTGAGGTTTGAACCCCACCACTTTGTTTGCCCAAAATGTTGGTGGCCATTGGGGGCACTAATGGCTTTCAACACATATGATACAAACATTTTTTGTGAGCAAAGTGGTGGGGTTGACAATAACTATTTCTATTTGTAACTCACTCTCAACGTATTTCACACAAATGAAAAAAACTTAAATTGTATTAATATGTCTTAAAATTCAACAACTTTCTAATTTTATCCCTATTTAATATACATTATGCCATATGAGAATTAAGTCAATATGATAATGAATGAAAGAGTAAAATTATACATTCATAATTTCTCTCTCCCCTATTAATAGCTCCAGAGGAGTAATATATAAAAGTGTCTCTCTCTTCCAAAAAAAAAAAAAATCATGTGGTAAAGCAAATTTTATAGTAAAGAAGTCAAGTCAACATTGGTTCACAATCTGATGATCTCTCTATCCTTGGCTCCATTTTGTTCTGTCTTCCTCCTCCTCTATATATTCTCCAACTCTCACCTTCCCTCTTTTTCCCAAGCACCGCCACCAACCATGGAGTTGCAGGTGTCCCCTCCCCTCCCTCCACCTGACTTCTTCTTCCACAGCAACTGCTCCTCCCCTTCCTACCTCACCGCCCCCTCCAGCCCCGGCCACCACCGCTTCCCCAACTTCTTCTTCAGCGCCCCCGCCAGCCCCTCCTCCTCTCTCCCGACTTCTCCACCTTCTGCCTCCCCTGGTGCCGCCGCCGGCAATGATCAAGATTTTGAATTCGATTTCAGTGGCCACTTACAGAGAACTTCTCTCTCCGCGGACGAGCTATTCGAAGGTGGCAAGATTCGCCCCTTGAAGCCTCCACCGTCGGCTCGGTCGAAGCCTGACGCGTCCAAGGGAAAGAAAATCATTCAGGATCGAAGAGATTTTGGTTCTGACTCGTTTGAGAAAACCAGAAAAGTAGAAGAAGATCAACAGAAAAGAGGGAGATCACGAAGGGCTTCTTCGTTCTCATATTCGTCGGAGAATTCCCTACGTAAAGGAAGCAGATCCGTGTCTCCTTTCAGAATTTCCGTCGACGACGTCTCCGATCAGGACTTGTCCCAAGCGAAAGCGACTTCTTCTTCTTCTTCTACAAGTAACACGACTAAATCATCGTATACTTCGTTCTTGTCATCACTTTCGTTCGCGAAAGGGTACAGAAAATGGAGACTAAAAGATTTTCTACTGTTCCGGAGTGCATCGGAGGGACGAGCCTCCGGAAAAGATCCTTTGAGGAAGTACTCCGTTCTGTCGAAGAAGGCGGAAGAGGAAGTGAGGAATAGCAGTTTCCGGTCGACGGAGAGCTCCGGTTCGGTGTCATCAAGACGGAGAGGACCGGTTTCGGCCCATGAATTGCATTACACATTGAACCGGGCGGCTTCGGAGGAGATGAAGAAGAAGACAGTGTTGCCTTACAAGCATCTCGGACCGTTAGGATGCCTTGGATTCAATCCTACTGTTCATCGTATCACTAGCTAGCCATATATATATATATATATATAATCCACATTTCTGCTTCATTTATATAGTACTACTCTTCATCTTCTTGGTCACCATTCCCCACCGGGGGACAGATTTTGGTCAAGAAGAAGCGTGGTGGCTTGTTGATCTTTCGTCTTGTCTCTATAATTGTACTATTTGCACACAAGAGATCAGTGTAAATTTTTGGTTTTTTTCTTTAAAAATAAACTATGATTACATAATAGCCTTCGGATGATATAATTGTCATTGACTTATTTTTTTTTAAACTTTGTTGAACCGTAGGTTGATAATCAGTTAATTAATCACGAATTGCTTACAGTTTTTAATGCTTACGATATCTAATGAGGATTTTTATTTTAAAAAAAACTAGATATGATGGAGATAAATCTTCTATTACAGTTTAAAAATGCATTGTTTCATTTTCATTGCGTGATAGATAGAGCAGTGTGTTTTCAAATGAAACACTCAACTCCTTACAAAAATAATAATAGCAGCAGCAGCTAGGTAGCATGCAGGGCAATAACTTTAATTATTTTTGTGATCCCTAATACGGGTATGTAATATTTTTTTTCACAGACCGATTTTCTTAACTTAATTATATGATATATTCACAGGTTTGACATGAAAAAAAAAAGGTTTAAAAAAAAAAAAAAGCGCTTGTGTTGTTTGATATCTAGATAACTTCAAACGAGGGAGAAAAAAAAAAAAATTCTTGCGCCCAACATATATAAAATTGCTTAAACTAGCCAATGAGATCCAAAAAATATATAGTACGTGTGTGTGAATATATTGATGAGTGAGATTATCGATATATTGCTTAGGCTAACACTAACTGTACCTGCAATAATTAAAAGAATAACAATGTCATTTAAAGATATATATATAAATAATTATAAGAAGTTGTCATTTGATGGAAATGAAGTAGTAGGGACGAGAGAGGAGACATGCATGCAAATAAAAGCTAAACCTATCTATCTAAGGCTTTATGTAAAGGCTACTTATGTCGATTCAATAAGAGACCCCTTTGAAACTATGCAATTATGCTGCTTTCCCTTCTCTCTCTCTCTCTCTTCCCTTTTTTTCTTCATTTATTTTCTTTAGAGATAACACATAACGTCATAATAAAAAATTGCAGAAATGATAATTATATTGAAGACTTTAATTTTCGTTTATGTTAATGACACTTAATATTGCTTTAAGATTTATAAGAATAAAAGTTTAATTAATCATTGAGCGTAATACAAAGTGTGCACACATAAGAATTGATTAATTCTATATATATATGCGCATGCATATATGATAAGGTTATTCTTTCTGAGATATGAAAATAGTTTAGTAATATTAAGAATGCTACAAACAAACTAATTAACACATATAGCTATAAAAGGAAGTAGGGACTAGAAAAGAGGCATGCATGCAAATTAAAGCTAGTCCTACCTTTAAGCAAAGGCTACTTGTGTCGATTCAACAAGAGACCCTTTTTGAAACTATGTATGCTTCTTATTAAATATCTTAAAATCATAATCATAATTCGGTCTTCCTAATATCGTTGATACATATATATGCGATGAAAAATATTGACTTAAAACAAAGAAGGGGAAGCTGTTTGGATGTCACGAAATGAACTTGAGAGTGTGGAGGGAAGTATGAGATAGAAGAGAGGAAACAGAGCAGAGAATAGAAAACCAAGAAGAAAATAATTGTCTGTAATTTAATAATGAATCAAGTCTATTTTGAAAATGAAACCCTAGATTTATAGTAATATTTTTAAGAAGCGTCAATATTAATATATTTTTTAATTCTTGTTGCTGTACGTCTTTAATATATAAGTCATTAATCCATGTTTTTATTTGATGATATGGCAAGAGGAGAAAAAGAAAGGAAAATGATATTATGCACCACAGAAAATGTGTGCTAAGTGATGTGTGTGTATTGGCTATATATGTAGCTTTTGTTTGATGATAAGTGTGGTCGGAAGCTATTGATTCTGTTTGGTGAATAATGATTAAAGTAACATTCTGTATTTTGGCCGAAAATGATTGTGTGAGTATAGATTTAAACAAACCCAATTAACATAATCCATGATTAATATATATCTCAAGAGAGATTTATAGGGTTCTTAGCCTAAATCAAATCCCATTAAATAAATTAAGAATATTGACTCCTTTGTGTAGGTAAACTTCAGTAAAAGATGAAAAAGAATACTTCACACACAGAATTCAAGCAAGTATGTTCTTTAATTAATCTCTATTGCTTTTTTAAAATGCATGCCTTTGTACTAAATTGAAGCATAGATATGCCAACAAATTCTGTATTATAATGTGAAATGGATTAGGTATCTAATCTAATTAATTGGTTTCTCTAATGGTTGGAAGAAATTGAAGATTAATTAATATCATCGGTCAATCAACTATCACATGGCGGATATGGAATTGAATTTGTTCTTAATAGGATCTTCACAATAACTTTAGCAGTAATAAATAAATTTACTATAAATTGTAAAGTCAAGCAAAGGTAATACCCTAATACTATATCTAATCTTGTCAAACTCGTAAGTTTAAGTAAACTCATAACAATGACATAAACTCGTATAGTAAACTCATAAGAGTTTGCTTTTAATATTAAATAGGCATTAATTGTGTATTTAAATCCAAATAATTGAAATTAAATCCATCAATATTCAAAACTTAACATATTTAACAAATAAATTTCTATAAAACTCACATATAAAGCCGCTGAGCATAATCAAATAAAAAAAGTTAACATGAATTTAAGAGTGAATTAATACAATTTTGTAAGTTTGAAATGTAAAAACGGTAAATTCGATGTATAAACTCATAAATTTAACTGAGTTTATAACGGTCATGAGTTTATCAGTAACTCGACTCAATTTAGTAAATTAGAAACGTAAAATGGTAAACTATGAGAATATATTCGCGAGTTTAACAACAATAACTATATCCTAATAATTTATAATGTTCATAATTGGGGGGGGGGGTGACATATATATGTAATTAGAGAAGTAAAACTCATAAGGAGTGGCCAGATATCACCAAGATTACGTTAATAAATTGAATTTGGATGATTACTTCAAGAGATTGGCTAGCACGCCTTTGACTGCTTTTTATCTGTTCGTTGATTTGAAAAGATTAAAATTTGGGCGTAAGATTGCATTCAAAGACAAAAAGTTTAATTGCATTGAGAGTGGGTGGCATTAGGGACAAATCAATCATTGTTATTTAATAATTAAAAGTACTTAATCAGACAACCCCAGGCCAACTCTCTATTTGTTCTGTATCTACCCAAATAAAATAACTTTAAAATAAAACAACGAGACACATCAATTCGCTTTTGCTGATTATATCTTGCCCCACAATAGAGTTGTTAGGCAAGCTAGGCTAATTTGGAAAATATATAATATAGTCATCATTCTTAATTAATTTCATTAGCTAGGACTCGAATGAATATGTCTCTAAGCTCGTTTAATATAACATGACACACTTTCAATAACTTTTTGAAAGAGAAAGAGTTACTCTCTCTGTTTTTTTTTTTTTTTGGCCCAGAAAGGAGAACTAGTTTGGAACCAATTGGAACCCACTCGTGATTTACGATATACAAGGTAAGTATGTATAATAAGTTTTGTCTCAATTTATGTGAATAAATATTTTTGGGTCCCAAATGTAATCCCAAACAAGCACATTTGGGACTATATGGTTTTCTTCTAGGGTTAAAGTGTAAAAATGCACATGTGCTTTATCCTTAGAGCACTTAACACCAAGTGTTTTTTTTAGGTGCAAAAATACACACGTGGTTATAAATTTGGTGCAAAAATATTGTTTGACCGTTAAATTTGATTTTGACAGTTAAGTTTGACTTTTTTTGCTGACTAGACGAAGACATGACTTTCAAAGGTGTAAAAATACACATGTGGTTTGATCAAAAAAGCGCCCAACACCAAGTATTTTTTTTATTTAATAATTTTTTAAAAGTCACGTCATCATCCAGTCAGCAAAAAAAAAAAAGTCAAACTTAACGGTCAAATAGTATTTTTGCACCTAATTTGTAACCATATATGCACTTTTACACCTAAAAAAAACACTTAGTGTTGGACGCTCCTAAAAGTAAAGCACATGTACATTTTTGTACTTTAACCCTTTTATCTAATAATTTGGGATTAAGGATGGATCATAATGTAGACACTGCTTTCAATGACCTTATAGCCCACTAGCATGAAATCTCTTTTATGAGTAGAAGGTCTTAGATATTGCTTAAGCCATTAGCACTTGTCCCTTTTACTCTCTCTAGTCCTAAATATCATTCCGGTCCTATTTATAAGTCACTAAATCTCACATACCAAGGAGAGTTAGGTATCTCAATTATTAGGGAGCAAATTTGCAAATTTACCCTCATTTATGAATGGGTGCCTTTTAAAATTTATTATCAAATCTCTCTCATCTTTATCTCTTTCCAACATAGTAGCTAGTCAATCTCTCTCATCCTCATTAATATGGGCAAAATTGTCACAATCTCATTTGTTTGGTCAAAATGAACTTATAAATAGGACCAAATTTTTTGGTCAAAGTGGACTTATAAATAGGATCATAATGATATAAGATAAAGTTTGTTGTGTAAATAGTACTTGCACAATAAATTTTTTCTTATATTTAGGACTAACAATAAAATTATTATTTTTTAAAAAAAAAGGCATTGCCCTTGGGGTTGACCTATGAGGGCATGACATTAGGGAGACTCGTACAAGGCTAGACTATCTTATGAGTGGAGGACTGTTTAAAAAAAGAAAAAAAAAAAAAAGCTTTCTTTTAAAGAGAGACGTGTTAAGAAAAGTAACGTACATTTATTACTTTATAATAGAAGTAAATAAATCAAAGTGTTTAGTTTGGTGGTGGATCAGCTAAACTATAAAGTGGGTAAATTTAAAATCCCACTTTGTTCAAAAAAACGTTTGGGATGAGACATTTTGATATCAAAACCTCATTTTAGGTTAGTGAGTTGCTTGGATATCTATTAATAAGATCTAGAAAAGGCGCTAAACACCAGGTGGCCTAAATTTTATAATTAATTCAATTTTTAATATGTGTGAACTAACGGACTCACTCTTAAGTCTTATCTATAAAATGGGAAGGTGTATAAACAATGTGGCTAAGATATAAACCATAGTAATCATGTGATAGAAATCCTTTGGGTATTAAATATTTTATTATGGGGTTGGTTGGTTTATCACTTTATCGTTTTTTGTTTGTTGGAGGGATTAATTTGTGAGGATACGTTGGGAGGATGGGGAAGCAAATGGGCATGTGAGGTGAGGGGACAAGCGTCAGCATCAGCCGAAATAATTGACTTTTCACAGTCAAACGTTGTCTCAGTCAGTAGTCCCTGCTTTCTTCTCCGTCAATTAAACAGTGCGCTTCTTTTTTATTTTATATATTTATTTCATTAAAAAAATGCCTTTTATTCACGACAACAAACAATTTTGCATATACCTTTTTATTATTTCATTAATTACCAATCCACCAATTTATTAAAAAAACAGAACAAAGCGCGGAAAATTTTCAGAATCAGTTGACGATGATCTTTTTAAAATTAATTAGTATACTCCTTCCGATCATTTGAGAGTTTTAGTTTACTTCTAAATATAAGGCCCATTTTAAATGTGAATTTTAATATTAAATATAAAAAATTTATTATTTATTTATTATATTTATATATTTATTATTTCTTCTCAAATTAGTTTGTCTAACTCATAAAGTATATACCTATAAGTAATTCAAAAAAATCATATAACATATGATATAATTAAATAATTGATTTATCTTCCTTATTTTTTTTTTAAATTAATTAACCAAATTTTATATTAAAGACTAAAAGAAGTATCATTTTTTTCTTGGATCTTACAAAATTTTCTTCCCCGTAGTGAAACCTTTATAACACTCTTTGCCTCTTAGTATAAGATCTAAATTTTTGAATCTCTGTCTTTTTACAATATACACTTTGAAGTTGTTTGAACATTAAATGTATTTTTTTTTAATTTTACCCCTAATTATTTTTTCCATGCTTTCTCCTTCAACATTTTTCTCATTATCAGTCGTACCACCAATAAATAAGGGTATATTTGGGGGAAAAAAGCTTTTCCTAGATATATGTTTATCATTTTAACTAATTTTAACAGTTTTTATTTTATTTTATTAATCTATACAATTTGATTATTTTGAAGGGAGTATTAGAGTTCAATATATAAAATAGGGTTAAGGTGCAAAAATAGACAAATACTTTTGTCAAAAGAGCGTCCAGTGGCAAATACTTTTTTTAGGTGCAAAAGTAACTACGTGGTTACAAAATAGGAGCAAAAGTCACATTGACCGTTAAGGGGGTGGATGTTGACCGTTAAGTTGGATGGTTTGACTAATATTAGTGATGTGGACGCTGACTAGGACTGTGGTTATTATTATTATTATTATTATTTTTTATTTTATTTTATTTTAGCTTTTGTTTGTTTGTTTTCTTCTCCATTCGCGCAGACGAAGAGCCTCCTTCAATCCTTGCAATTGCGTCTCTCTTCCTTCAATCTCCGTCGAACGCCTCATTCTCTCTGCAATTCCGACATGAAGTTGAAGAAAACAGTGAATGGTGGCCGCTTAAGATGATAAATGAACAAGAGCTCCGCCGCCCTTTCTCCACTCTCGAACTCGTCCCCTTTTCCTCCGGTCCTTATGTCTTTGATTTTCTTTTGTTGCTCATGCTTTTCTCTAAAATCATTCAAACGACGTGGCTTCTTTCTAAGCTTGTTTGTTATATCTTTTAGTCATTTCCTTTGATTCCTGTTATGTCACCGAACTGGATTTTTATGTTCTTGAGATGATTTTTATGTTGCGATTTGAATCCACGATAAGTATGGGATCCAAAGATTTGTTTTCTCTTGAAGAAGACAATGAAAAGATGACAATGGATCGAGGTCTTTGGGGTTATACCGATTGCAGAAACCCAGAAACTCGAAGCTAAAAAAAAACCCAGAAACCCAGAAACTCAGACCTCCTTTCCGTACCTCATCGATTCTTCATCTTCTTCCCAAGATCATCATCATATCCATCCAGAAACCCGAAGCTGAAAAAACCCGAAACCCGAAACCCGCACCTCCTTTTCGTCTTGCGTCTGCAACCTCATCGATTCTTCATCTTCTTCCCAAGAAACCTGAAGCTGAAAAAATCACAATCTTCTGGAGAATAATGCTCCTCGTTGGTCACGGTAGAGGAAGAAGGCGTGTTCTTGTTTGGTAATTGATCGGATTGAAGGAAACGAAATTCCCTTCCTTGATTAAAAAACCATTGATGTTATGCTGATTGTTCCTTGTCTTGAGTTCTTAGTTTGCTGTGAATATATTTGCTTCTTATTTTACTCTGAATTTTGGATTCTTTGGAGATGAAGAAAGGAAAAGGTAAGAATTTTGGGATTTTTCTAGAAAGCATGAAGTGGAGAGGAAGAGTTGCTGACATGGACATCACTGTGGGACCCACCAACATACACATCACCATTTTTGGTCAAATCGTCCCACTTCACGGTCAACGTCATCCACGTTAACGGCAGATGTGACTTTTGCTCTACTTTTGTAACCACGTGTCTACTTTTGCACCTAAAAAGAGTATTTGCTACTGGACGCTCTTTTGACAAAAGTATTTGTCTATTTTTGCACCTTAACCCTATAAAATATAAAATATGCAAAAGTGGGTTAGTCAGACATAGAACATCTCTTTTTCCATTGCTAATGGACCAGATGTGTGTGGTTTGGAAGTATGTTGGGAGCTTGAATCGACTTTTCTTGTGTCTCTAATTTCAATGTCTGGTGGCTACAATTGTTAGGTATGCCTTCTTTAAGAGCCAAGACATCTCTTTGGTTTGCTGGCTTTTGTGGTATATATGGAAGCAACGGAATGACAAGGTTTTTAACTATAAAGAACCAAACCCTCTTCTTGTTATTGAAAGGGCCAGAGTTAGTAATCTTGAGTTTTGGGCCAATTGTGATAATCCTCACCGTGTGTCTAGAGGGGTGTGTGGGACCCCCTCCCCCAATGTGCATTGGTCTCCACTGGACCGTGGTTGCTTGAAAATCAATATTGATGGTGCTTTTCATTTGGGTATGGATGTTGGAGCAATTAGTGTGGTCTATCGAAATTGTTATGGTCATTAAGTGGAGATTCAATAATAAAGTGAAATCTATTTCTGCTTTTATGACTGAGGCCTTGCCCCTGAAGAGCTCTGGATCTAGGCCATGATAAGGTAGTTTTTGAAACGGACTTTCTTCCTTTGCTTACTTGTGTTGATGCCAAGTCACCTAATTTATTTGATTGGAAGAGTATAAGTATTATCCATGATATTATAAGTTTTCTTTCTACCGAGGTTGGGTTTTCTGTTTCCTTTACCCCGCGTCTGGGTAATCGAGTTGCTGACTTACTAGCAGCATATGCTTATGAGGAGGTGTGCCCTATTGGGTGGATTCGTCAACCATCACCTTCTTTATTGTCCCTTCTAACCTTGGATATGCAGAATTCTAATAGTACTGTGGATACCCCTTCTGCTTCTAGTCTTATGATGAATGGTGGTTGATTCCTTTATGCTTGTTGTTTATGATTGCCTAGGTTTTGTTTTACTCTCATTAGTTTGTTTCTCTTCCTTTGTAGCTCTGTTGTGTTTCGCTTAGTCTTGTAATAGTTGGATCCTTTCAATTATGGTATATATGTCTTGTTATATGACCCAAAAAAAAGTGGGTTAGTACAAGTCTTTTTTTTTTTTGATATAAAAATTTTAGGAAAGGGGTTGGGCTCACCCGCAGTCCAAGGGCAGGGCGCTTGGAGCCCAATCCACAGGGCATACTGGCCAGAGAGTACACATGCTTTTTTTTTTGTTGATATAAAGGAGGCACAAGGCCTAAAGATAAATTACATAATCAAACTAAAAGGGAAATTAATCCCAAACACTCTTGATCCACCTAAGCCCTAAGATACCTGAGGCAATCACTCAAAATATCATACTTTGACAATCCCCACTTAGCAAGAGCGTCAACAATCCGATTGCACTCACGGGGAATATGGCGGAGAGATATACACCACTCCCGGTTCAATAAATCCTTAATCTGGGAAACAAGCAAGCTCCCAAGGTTGAGCTGGCTGTCCAGTAAATTAGTGACCAGAGTATATGCATCTGACTCCAAAACAATTTTCTTAAATCCTAAATCCCAAGCAAGGTTAAGACCCTCCAACATAGCCCACTCTTCCGCACACTGAGCATTGCAGATTCCAACAGTTTTTGTAAATCCCGCTATCCATTCACCTTGAGAACCACGTAATACTCCCCCAACACCCGCCAAATACATCCTTAGACTAACCGCCCTGTCCACATTTAGCTTGACCCAATCCACAGGGGGTCTTTCCCAAACCAACGCCCCATCAGTTACCTCATTGGTCCTAGGGGAATCTAGAACCAACTCAGGAACAATAGCAAAACTCCTCCATGAATGAAGTATATTGGTCGCCGGGCAAGAAGGTTTACAAAAATTGGGGTCAAACATAAAGGAATTCCTCCACGTCCATAGCCTCCAAATAGCAACTCCAAAGATAATATTCCAACTAGTTCCCACACCTTTCCCAAGTTTACCTTTGAGATTCATGGCTACCCAATCTCTAAGCCCAGCAGAGAAGAAGGAAGATACATAATTAGGCGAAAAAAAATAGGCACTTCGAATAGAGAACTTACCATCACTAGTGGCCCCCCACACCATAACATCATGCCCCGCATCTACCCTAGGAGGAGGCACAGATCTAAGTCTCTGAATTACTTCAGGTGCCACACATTCAGCAAGTCTGGTGAGATCCCACGAACCTCCCCGCACCCAGTCCATCACACATGAACTTTCCTCTTCATTAGAGAGACGTCTCGTGCATAAACCCTTCAAATCCTGTCCATCAATCAACCAGTGATCATTAAAGAAACTTATAGATTGATTGTTTCTAACCTGCCACTTAGTGCCCATATCAATAAGAGCGCCCTAAGAGGAGATGAAACTCTACAATCAAGAATCCCCTGGACGATATCTCAATAGAGAGTCATCCTCTCTCATCATATAACGTTTCTGAAGAACCTCAGTCCATAATCCATTATGTCCCACCACCAACTTCCAAGCCAGCTTCGCCCCACATGCTTGGTTAAAAGAGGAAAGTCTTCGGAACCCCAAACCCCCAAACTCTTTCGGCCTCGTAATAGTGTCCCACCCGACAGGGTGAAATTTTTTCTGCAAGCCATCATGACCCCAAATAAAGTTTCTTTGTAAGCGTTCCACCTCCAGAAAAATACTCTTGGGAATACGAGCCACCTGCATGGGAAATAGAGGAATAGTACTTAAGACAGATTTTGCCAAAGTAATACGACCGGCAATAGATAGGGAACTTGCTTTCCAAGCCGACAGCTTAGAGTGAACCCTCTCTATAATATAGTGAAATGTCTCTTTCCGCTTCCTATTTCTAGAAAGGGGGAAGCCAAGATATTTCCCTATTTCACTAGAAACCTGCATCCCCGACACATCCTTGATTTTAGATCTAGATGCCCTCGACACCCTAGGTGAAAAGTAAATCGAAGATTTAGCACGATTCACCTTCCCACCTGAGGCCTTAGAGAATTTATCTAAACATTGCATCATACACATCGCTTGATCCTCAGATGCGACCCCAAATAATAGCAAATCATCAGCAAACATGAGATGAGAAATCTTCGGCCCATCTCTAGAGGTAGAAATAGGTTTCCAACTACCATCATCCACCGCATCACAAATTACATGCGACAGTTTATCCATACAGAGAACAAACAAAAGAGGAGATATAGGGTCACCTTGGCGAAGACCCCTTTGAGGAAGGAAGGGTTCCGTTTGATTCCCATTCCATAACACACTATAGGAGACTGAAGATACACATTCCATAATAAGACGAATGAACCCCTCTTCAAACCCAACCTCTCTAAGAACCTGTTCCAAGAATTCCCATCGAATTCTATCATAAGCCTTCTCAAGATCAATTTTCATAGTCATAAGCCCACGCTTACTTCTATTCACACTCATAATATGGAGGAGCTCCTGTCCAATAACAATATTATCCTGAATGTGCCTGCCTTTGATAAAGCTGGCTTGGAAGGGCGACACCAAATCATTCAATACCCCTTTAAGTCTCTGAGTTATAACTTTAGCGACACATTTATAATGAACAGAGCATAAAGAAATAGGTCTAAAGTGAGACACCAGCTCAGGATTCTCCCTTTTGGGGATTAGAGATATAAGAGTCTTGTTAGAATCCCCTAAAGAAGCCACACCTTGAAAAGTTTGTTTAACAAAGTCGCAAATGGAATGACCCACCGTATTCCAATTATGTTTAAAGAAGACAGGAGGGAAACCATCCACCCCCGGGGCTTTGAAGTTCCCCATAGAAAAAACTGCTCTTTTTATTTCCTCGTCATCCGGGGCTCCAGCTATATACCCCAAGGAAGCCTGGTCAAGGCGAGGAAATTTAGATCTAGTAGACAGGAGCGGAGAGAGACAAATATCAGCCTGAAAGAGAGATCTAAAATAACCAACCACCAACTGCTTCAATTCCACCTCATTGTCAATCCACCTACCCTCCTCATTTTTAAGAGCATTAATTCTATTACGACGGCCTCTCATTTTTTACTTAAGATGGTAATACCGAGTATTGCGGTCCCCCTTCGAAACCCATTCCCACCTAGATTTCTGGAACCACTTAATTTCCTCCAGCTTAAACAAACGGTCTAATTCATCCTGGAGCTCAACCTCAAGATTGCATAGGAAATTCGAGTAGGGGTAGGCCCTGGAATTCTGAATTCCCTCTAAGCGTCTCATAATCCTATGAATATGTTTTTCCACTAGACCAAAAACCTCCCTGTTCCATATAACAATAGCTTTCTGGAACTGAGATAAGGCAAAATTAATATCGGTATCAGCAACCCAATTATTAACAACAAAGTCACTATAATGCTCATGCTTAATCCACATAGCCTCAAACCTAAATGGTCTACAGCCAACTCTAGCATCATTCCTAGCAACAAAAGTAAGACAGATAGGATTATTGTCAGAATATTTACTCCTTGGCAAAACCTGAAGAAAGGCCTCCGAGAAGGTTGACATAAAAGAGGAATTAGCCAAAGCACGATCGAGCCGTTCAAATAGACGAGAGAAGCCAACATTCCGAGGACCTTTCCACGTATAGGCAGGACCACAAAACCCCATATCAGACAGAATACACGACAAGATTCTGTCCTGAAATAATTGAATTCTTGAAAAATTGACAAGCAGCTCCCCTACTCGATCGTTAGAAGAGAGAATATCATTAAAGTCCCACAATACCACCCAAGGAAACACCATAGTATCAGCAATATTTTTAAGATCCGCCTGCAGCATCTGCTTGAAAGTAGGAGTCGGGAGCGCATACACAGCTGTTAAATGGAAAGGTAACTCCCCATTGAAGCAACAAAAGAAATGAAAAATTTGTCTCTCTTCCCGTAAAACAGAAACTTTAATAATATCCTTCTTTCATACAGCCACAAGACCACCAGAACGCCCCACACTAGGCACAAGAACAAAACCATCAAATCCGGGTCGCTCCAAGCAACGAAACAAGAGTGGATTATCAGTTTTTGTCTCCGAAAGGATGACCATACACGGCATGGGACCACTATGTAACACCCCTACTGATGTAATTAGTGTGTTTGTAGTTAATATTGAGTTAATGAGAGGATATATTTTCGATTATTAGTTAAATATTGTAAATAATGTAAGAGGAAGAAAAGGAAGGGCAAGATGGTCAATTTCTAGTAGAGTAACATGGAAAATTTCGTTCACCACAGAGGAGAGGTGAAAAACAGGTGATAAAAGTCATATTTAGGCCGAAATTCGAGATGCGGGTCCCACAGGTGGTTGACCGATAGAAACGGGACCGATAAGGACCAGTTTAGAGGTTACTGTTGACTGAATGAGGCAAGTATGGGGCCACTCTGGGAAGTCTGGAGGGCGCCACACATGAGTGTCCATTCAGGGGGAAAATATCTGGAAAAGTTGAAGAATAGTACAAAAAGAGGCATTTGTGTACCCGGCAGGGCCCGGTAGGGACCGATTGGTCAAAACTGGACTGATAAAGTGAGAAAAAGGAAGTAATTATTAGGGGAGCAGATTCGTGGGCCCCATTAGGCGCCACCCAGGTTCCCCTAATGATTAAAGACATTACTTGGGGACCAAGGAAGAAGAATTAAAAGAAAAGTCAAACCGCGGGCCCCACATCCTGAACAAAAAGGGTAAAATGGGAATAAATAGGTAAAAATTCAATTAGGGCAGCTATGTGGGCCCAAATTGGCGCCCCACATGTTCCCAAAAAGCAAGGCAAAGTGTGGCAAAAGTTGGTAATATTTGGTAAGTTCTGGGCCATAATTGTAATTTACTAAGTTCCGGGCCAAAACCTGTAATTTTCTTCAAAAGCAGGAAAAAATCTGTTCTCCTTTATTTGGGGCAGCACCACTTGGAGGAAGGGGGAGAATTCTGGAACCTTCAAGTTTTGCTTGGAGATTAAGTCAAATTAAATATATATCCTATTTACTCCAACTGAAACAAAAATTTACGCCAGTTAATTCTATTTCTACCGGATCAAATCCACCTTTATTAAAAGGTGAATTAAACCCACTTTTCACCCTAGAGGACGAAAATTCCAGAGACCAGCAGGAGATTCCAGCAGCCTCCATAGCTACAGCTCCAGGTTCAAGCACTCAAGAACATTCAACGATTCTCCGATCTTAGGTAACCCCGAAAACTTCACTTTCTTGAGTTCTTGTTAAAGTATTTTCGTGCAAGAGGTAGAAGCTCAGTGTTGGGGTTGTATTTTTGTATTTTTAAGGTGTTTAATGGCTCTGGAACGTGGATTTATAGAGGTTATAGCTATGGTTTAAGCTTCCGAAGTTGAAAACACCGAAAACCCGAGTAAGGGCTTGCTGCCAGATTCTGGAAATCTGGGCAGCGAAGCTTCAAATGAGTTTTTAAAATAGTAAACGACCTTATTTTAAACTTAAATTTTACATGAAGAAAATAGACATCCGGGGCATGATTTTGATATATAATATGATGATTTTAGGATAACAATACTGGGTGAAATAAATTGTTGAAAACGAGACTGGAAACAGGGAAGCGAATCGGACCAGAGGACGAAGTTTGAGCTCCAAGACAAAATATGTGTACTCATGCTTTCTGGAATTATTTTTCCTGGACAATAGACATTTTAAAGGTTCAGATGACACTGGTTTCATGTAAATATTATTTTTCTATAATTTACTAAAAATGTTTGAATCTGGACCAAGTTTACTGGAATTTTCTGGAATTAAGGAAAAGGGCTCGGATTTGGCAAAATATGTAAGGGCAATTTTGTAAAGACTAAAAATAAGTTGTTTTATTATTATTTAGGTTAAGGACATATCCCAAAAGGCCAAGGGTATTTTCGGAAAAATCAACGAGTGCGTAAAGCCCTACAAATTCAGTAAGAAATCATCAGGTAGTAACCGCTTTACTCAGATATCTTTATGTGTGTTGTTGTATGTTTGTATTTGCCATGTGTGTTTTTCTTGTATTTGTATTGCCAAATATGCATACAGAGTTATGAGATTCCTAGCGCTGAGGACGATTGGTCCGAGGCCGGCCTTGACTGGCGGCTGTACGGGTCGATAGGTCCGGGGCTGTCCTGGGGTAGGCAGCTTTACGGGTCGTGACTCCGGTAAGTCCGGGGCTTGCCTTGATAAGGCAGCCTGACGGCACGTGGTAGTCGGTGTTGTGTATATTCTGTTTGCATATGTGGTATGTTTGGCATATTACTGTTGATTTCATATTTGGCATGGTTACCTGCATACACACTACACATTTAGTATTTGAGTACTGACGGTTACTCTGGGGGCCGCTGGTGAAGGATAGGGGATGCCCTATTATATGCTGTATTGGTATTTTTAGATGACTGTATTTTATTTATGGTATTTATTTTGGGATGACTGTACCCTTAACCCTTCGGGGACTTTTACCTTCTGTTTATTTTACTTTTACCAGTACATTAGTTTGTCCAAACCGGTTAAATGCTCTGTTGCGCTCACTCTGATACAAGTGAAATGGACCTAATAATGAAGGAAAGGTAACTAAGTAAAGGATTCCCTCTAACCCGCCACCCGAAAGGGCGAGGCCGGTAGGGGTGTAACACACTACACACAGAGCGGAAATAATTATAGAAACTTCTACTATTTGCTCCCCTGCAATTCCAATAAATTATATTTTTTTGGAAATTAGACATCAAAAAATCAGATTAAATAATTATAAACGAATATCAAATAAAGAAGGCCTTAAAGAGAAAGCCCAATTAATTTCCTGCAGCTTCTTGTGTCTCTGGCACAGCAAAAACGTAGCCCAAAATGTCACTCCCATCTAGAGCCATATTTGAGTCCATATCATCAATAGAAGGCCTAGCCCAAAATTTGCCCTGCAACCCATTAAGAGACATGGGCCCAACTCCATCAGAAGCCCAAACCGGGTCGGGATCCGCTTCATGCTCCATCTCCGTATCGGGCCGAGGGTCCACTTCCTTCTGCTCATTCGAAATAGGCTCAGGGTCTCCAACGTTCGGCAGAATCTCTGCCTCTATGATCTCAGCTCCTTCTCCCTTTTTTGTCTTTACTCTCTCCATCTTCCCCAAAAGTCAACCTCAGAACCTCAGAGCTTTTCCCTCCTGCTTTCGCCGAATCTCTTGTCCTTTTCTCCTTCCTAGCATTCTGTCGGTCAAGATGCACAGATCCTTTCTCCCCTCTCAGTCTATTTTCCTTTCTTAATGTCTTTTGTGTCTCACCTTTCCTATCACAAGTAATCCCCTCTGATCTGGATCGCTGAACGCCCTTCTCGTCTGCCACGCCTTGTACGAAAAGGGGACCTGTCACCGTCTGAGAAACAACACCGCCGACTCCTTCCTCGGCAAGCACGTCAAATCGTGACCCATTTTCAGTTCGCCGGAGATCGGCCGGCTGTTTCTCCCTGCTGTTCTTCTTATTCCGGCGAGGCCGCTGAACCACTCTCCAAACTTCACCGTCATCACCCTTCATTTTCCCAGAAGCCGTTCGCATCACATTGCTTTCACTCGAACGCACAACTTCGTTGACAACAGAGGTGACCAACTTGGACCCCATTCCAGCATCTTTCTTCTTCAATTTACAGTCATCAAATTTATGGCCATACATACCACAGCCTAGGCAAAGCCAATGCAAGCCTTCATACTCCAGGTAAAGATCTTCTCCATCTAAATTGAGACCTGACATGAGTTGTTTCTCTAAATTCACAATAACACAGATTCTGGCAAAATGGCCTCTTAGGTGACTAGATGTGTTCATGTCCACTTTTATTGTTTCCCCAATCCTATCTCCAATCCAAGCCAGCGCCTCCTTATTGTAATACTCAAGGGGAACATTAGGAAGTCTAACACATACCGCCAATTTGTTGATAGTAGCCGTTTTAGATCGAAACTGGGGTTCCCATGGCCTCACCGTAAGATAATGATCAAAAAGCATCCAGGGACCCCCAGTTAAAGCATTCATATAGTCCTCCTTATTCGTAAATTTGACTACAAAAAAGCCATTACCAATATTGATTAGCTTAATAACTCCTTTTTTTGCCCATAGCTTCTGGAGAGTACACATGCTGGTTAGTACAAGTCTTGCATAAACAACATTCTTCCTGGAAGGGAGGCCATTGTGGCAATATGAAATCCAAGAATGAGTATTTCCATTGGGCTAGCAACAAGGCCCAGTCTTGCATCTTCATGGAGGCATTTATCCAAACTTTATACAAGGAAGCTCATAAATACGTACTATCTCTAGACCCATTTAGAAGAAACAAATTATAGATAAATTAGATGGAAAAAGATAGAGAAATACCATCAAAATTGGTAAAATATCAATAAATATATTGAATTTCGATAATTCCAAATGGACTGATTTGAAATTTTGAAATGTTGCAAAATTTGAAAAATTACCTAACTATCCTTATTTTTTAAAAATAAGAAATCCTCAATCCCCTTGCCGGCCACCGGAGTTCTAGCGCTAATGACCGGTAGCGGCCATTGTCACCGGATCTCCAATGATCTTGCTAGTGATAAGCCACACCAGAGCTTTGACGGCCTTTTTATTTATTTATTTAATTTATCAAACAAATATTGTCAATATAGATACTTGAGTTATTAATTGCGATATTAAAGTTGTAAACCGAATAATTGTTGAATATTTCCTAATAATTTTCACCAGATTCCAGTAGCTTTGTTTGTTTATTTGTTTGTTTTTTGGAATTTATGAGGCTAAAGTTGTGATTTGTGAATATGGATGCATGAGTTGTTAATAGCGATATTAAAGTCGGGTATTTATTTGTAACTTTAGTATCACTATTAACAACTTAGGCATTCATATTGACAACTTTTGCTTAAAAAAATTAAAAAATATATTAAGTTACAATTTACAACTTTAGTATCGTTATTAATAACTAAAATATCTATATTAACCACTTTTGCATGAGAAATTCAAAAAAAAAAAATTAGGCAGGCAAAGCTCCGGTGGCCAGTCGTTGGCAAGGTCACCAGAGCTCTAGTGATGGCTATCGACGACAGCAAAGGGGTTGAGGATTTTTTGTTTAAGAAAAATAAAGATAGTTAGGTAATTTATCAAATTTTGCAACATTTTGAAATTCTAAATCAGTCCCTTTAGAATTGTTAAAATTCAACTTTTTTTTTTTTATCAATTTTGATAGTATTTTTATGTCTTTTTCCCTAAATTATATCATTTGTTTCTTACAAATAGGTCAAGAAGTAGTATTTCAAAGCTATAACTACTTTTGACATACCAGACTCTTGAACAAAATCCGAACGCATCCTGACCATCTTCAGAAGAAGAAACTCGTCATATTTCATGGGGGCCTTGAACTTTAGAGTTGAACAGAGAATGTTGTAGGATCACTTGTACTTGGTAATGCTTTCAAATTTACTTCACTTTCACCCCTTCAGAGACAATTAAGAATTGGTGATAGATGATAGATCATCGACTGTTTTTACATGGGGTGAAAGCTTATGATTGTCCCATAGACTTCAATCATAGTCGGAATCTTTCAGCAGTTTCCTCTGCATAATTGCTTCCTTGATCAGCTGATGATGCCACCAATCTCCACCAAATCATGGTTGCAGCAAAGTAATTGATTCACAGAACTAAAAAATAAAAAAAAATCAGGATATACACATTACAAGTTGACACTAGAATTATTACAAATGATGGGTGTATACAGGAGCATTCCTTGATAAAATCACATGAAATTGTTAACGCCCATTTCTCTTGACTCTACAATTCATGCCTGAGCTCAAGGATCATGTACCGACCTTTTTTCTTGAACAATTCGAGCTCTAGCGTGAACAAATGGGTAAGAATCACCATGCCTTGTGCAGCTATAGTGTAAAGGGATGTGCTTGCAAGAGCACCAGAAATGAAGTAAACTATGATGATCATCAATTGCAGCAGATAATGATAATATATAGTCAACATATGATTGCATTTGCACCAGAAATAGCAGAGAAATTATTTCAGTATATCGCAGAGGCATATTGCTGTATTCTTCTTCTATTGCACCTTTGAAAGAGTTCGGCCAGATACACCGTGTAACAATTTGACAAACCCAAGAAAGCTTAGCTTCCCATCAGTATGCCTTATCCAATCCACAAGTACAACATGAAGGGGGATAGAAGGGCCAAGTCCAAGTTCCTAAAACAACAGTTTGAAGAAGATAATATAGGTTAGACATTTCTTTCTTTCTTACTTTTATTTTTTTTAATGAGCTTAGAATTAGCTGGAGCTAAATATGCTCTCAATAGTTTCAGGGATGGTGGGGAAACAGGTACCAACACAACGATTCAATTGTAAGATTAGATATCCATTACAAAAGATTTAATGTGACTGAAGTAGTGTCTTGAACTTACTGAGGCAAGTTCTTCAATGACAATAGCTCTATTTCCATCTTTCTCAAAGATTTCATATGCACAGCGTGCATGTTGCTCCCAACGATCAAGAGCTTCAAGCTGATGCACACTTAATGCAGCCGCACAAAATTCTTCAAAACCCATTCTTCTATATTGTAATGGATTTAGCTGTCACAAAAAGAATATTCATGGATAAGACTCAGTAACCAGTCATAAATATGCTCCTCTACAGATATAGAGCAAGGTATTACCGAGGCAATAAAATCAGAAATGTGGGACTCTTTCATGGCATCTGTTGCATGTTTCATCAGCGCCTGCCCAGACAAATATATGAATGAGAAACTCTCGGAATTCAACAATACATCATGTCTTAAGTGCTGATGTGACAGTGGATTATCCACTCACCATCTTGATGTTTTCTAATGTTACACTACCATTTTTGCTTGGCTCCAGCAGAGCAAATTGCTCCCTCAGATAATAGAGCTCATCAGCAGTCAATGTCTTTGACAGTGCCTGCCAGAGAGGTCAATGTAAGACAACTAGTAAGATTAAATGTGACAAACACTTATAAATATCAAGGTGCATATATAAAACAATGCAACAGGAAAGTTCAAAACTAAGATAATACTCCCTCCGGTCTTTAATATATGACATATTTACCTAATTTGATTAGATTAAGGAAATTAATCAAGTTAGTTAATATGACATGTATTTTCTAAAACACCATAGTTATCTTCCTTAATTACTCCATTCCTCTCGTCATTAATGTTGAGGGAATATCAATAGGAGTAAATTAGGAAAAACATGACAAATATAAAAACTATGTCTTATATTTAAAACTAAGATCAACTCCTCAAATATGTCTTATATTAAGGACAAGAGGGAGTACAAGTTTGCCCCAAACGTATGTTGTTAGCCGAGAGAGAAGAAAATCCCAATTTTATTGGAGAAAAATGGATATAACATGAGGTCACTTTGTAGACTACGAATTCCATGTTGAAAGCTATAGACTCATTTTCAAACATTAGATTGCAATAAAGAAGAAATATTTGATCTCAACAGGAAATAAATAAGCTGTTTCTCGTGCAGTATTATAATATACACACCCTTAAAGAGGCCTTGCGCAAGGATGATGATCGCATATAAGCCTTCATGAGCTTAAATATTAAAATATCAAGAGGAACTTTTACATTGTTGAAGTTCCTAATCCAAGGATGACCTGCAAGTACAAGAATGTAACTGGAAATTAAAAAATTGATCTTACTAGAAGCCTAGAAGCTTATTTGATATTAGAAAAGTTAGAAAACTCACTTAGAGCCTGAGCAGCTGATATTCGCTTCCTTGGGTCCTTATTCAACATGCGCTTAACAAAATCTTTTGCTTCTGAAGATAAGGATGGCCAAGGAGGTTCATCAAAGCTTGGATCAGCTTTTAGAACAGCCCTGAATATACCAGACTCTGTTCGGGCCCAAAATGGACGACTGCCACATAAGAGAATATATGCTATCACGCCTATACTCCACACGTCAGCTTCTGTACTGTAAGATCTATGTAGAACTTCAGGGGCCACATAGTATGCACTGCCCACGATATCATTGAGCCTTTCATCTGAAAGCCATGGAGAAGAATCAAGCAAACGCCGCAAATTCTCAAGGGTGAGAAGAAACTATCAAGTAGGGCCTGACAAAGGCAAACCTGGTTTGACAAAGTCTGATAACCCAAAGTCAATAGCTTTTAATTCAGCGTTCTCATCCTTTGAAACATACAAAAAATTCTGAGAAGTAAAACAACAAGATGGTTATATAATGATCTAAAAATCCACACTGAAATGCCAATATTCAGTAAACCATTTTACTCATCAAATATTATGTGTGCCTTATACAAGTAACAGGTGTATTTCCATCAAAGCTATTTTTATGCACTATATTTTTGTCATTTTCTTGGAAATGTTTGACTGCGACATGTTCATGAAACTGTGACTAAATGATATTTGCAAAATTCTGTTTACTTGAATGGTTACTGCACATTTAGGTGGCATCTGAAAATTCCAAAATCCAGTCTGCTATGACTCATTGGGTATTCTTGCAGCAAAGCAAATATGGTTTTTGTAACTCCATCCAATGTACACTGATACTTCAGTTACACAAAAGAAAGGAAGATGTGTATGCTCACCTCCGGCTTAAGATCCCTGTGCACCACACCCTGAAGATGACAGAACGCAACAACATTCAGTATTTGTGAAATGACAGCTTTTGCGTCATCTTCTGAGTATTTCCCTCCTCTACAGAAAGATTAAACCATGTCAGTTTGGGAAAAGGTTCATCCCCAAACAAAAGTTTTATAACAAAAATTAGAGCTAATGTAATAAGAGATAAGAATCACCTTGAAAGTATTCTATCCAACAGCTCGCCTCCTTCACATAACCTAAAATGCCAAAAGGACCCAGTTCATACCCAAAACTTAGCAAACTCCAGAGTGAATTCAGGTAGATAGTACATTCAAAATTGCCATAGAAAAAACTAAGAATGAAGTCTATTGGATTGTTTTGGTTAAAAAAAAGACTATTGGGTTGTATTTGATAGAATGCAGATAGATAATTAGTATCCCATCAAAAAGCCCATTAGAAAAAAAAAAAATTTGTTGGGGGTTCACTTAAAATACCAGCAATGTGCTACTATGCTCAAATCTGAAAGGACTGAAAATGTACCAAACTTACTCCATTACAATGTAGACATTATCTTGATCTTCAAAAGCATCATAGAATTGCGCCAGATTGTTGTGTCCAGCCAAGGCTCGTAATATTTTCACCTCCCTTCTAACATCTTCAACTGCAATTGCTGTGGTCATCTGGCAACCACAAAAAGGGTAGCATCATAAGCGAGTTATAATGCTAGTCACACCGTATATGATTTAAACATCATGCTTGGTTGAAAAGCGGTATAAAGAAGTGCGAGCTTAAAAAACAGTGTTATGCATGAATACACAAATTGAAATTAGCCCGTAACGTAGGAATATAATTTAACATTCATTTTTATTTTATATTTACATTTTCTTAAAATATATTAATAAATTTATTCATCCCTATAGTTTCTACCCAATTGCAACTTAGTTCCAATCACTTGAAAGTTTGTAATCAACTTGAGATTTGAATATACACAGTCATCACACTCTTGACAGATTTGTCAGAGACAGTCAGTCCAGAGACTCAGCAACAAAGCTTCGAAGTATAATGACATATTAGAAATTGATAGAGCTAGAAGAACTGGCTGAGTAATACCGCCTAACGAATAAAGCTAATCACTATCTCTACAATCCAATAAAGTTTCATTAAAGTAAGTTTTTTATCATGCAAACTTAGACGGTTAGACCATTTCCACATAAACTAAAGCAGAAGAATTTTCAACAGTAACCCCTTGAAAGACTTAAAAAAAAGGCCTTCAAAAGCTCAAGCTTTATCCACGAAGTACCCCACCAATTCGGAGACCAGTACCGTGGAACAAAAATCACTCATAGTCCTCAATATAATTTTCAGCAAAAGCAAATTATAAGAGAGTGAGACACAGAAAGAATTCACAGAGCTATTATATAAAGGGAGGAGAAGGGTATGGTTGACCTTAGCTTTAGGAATGACCTTCACGGCCACTTGCTGACCCTTACGTTCACCCTTCTTGAACCTAGCAGAGCATGTAAATCCAAAATGTCCTCTTCCTATTTCTTCCCCAACCTCCAATCTACTCGTAAATTCCTTCGAAAACCCAAACCTCTTGTCCAAATCTCTGGATTCTTCTTCCTCCCCTTCTTCGGAGATAGCTTTCGCAGCCTTCCTCCCCTGCCTCCTCGCCAGCACAGCCTTTATGTGCTTGGCTGGCGACGGCGGAGGAAGAGGCCGCCGGAAGAACCTCCTTGGCGTCGAACTCGCGCTCTTGCTCCCTCCCGGCGTCGACGCGGGAGAACTCTTGAGAAAATGAGCTGGACTAGGGCTGTAGAAGGGGAACAACGGAGACTTCTTCCCGGTAGTGACGTCATCTTCCCGGTGGCAGTTGTTGGTGATGGGAGAAAGCGGGGGTTTCGGGATTTGAGAAGAAGAAGAATCTTCATACCGATTCTCATGGTCTTCTTCTTCTTCTGTTTGCTTACCCGCATATGGATTCCGTTGCGATGGCTTTGAGACACAAACTCCCATGTTCGGGTTCGATCAAACAAGCTAGGTCACTATATCACTGATAATTCACTCTATGGCGTCGTGTATAAACTCCAGAATTCAGCATGAGAATCATTCCGTGGCTTCATCCGCTGAAGATTCAGACAACTAAAGAGAGGCATAGAGCGAGAAAGAAGAGAGGGAAGAAGAAAAGTAAGAGTTGAAGACTGAAAACTGAGTATTAAATGAAGCATGAGAAGAGTTGAGGGAGAGAAGGTGGGATTGATGGAGAAGATGAAGGTGGGGGCAATCCGAGTGGCCACGTGGCATGCACAGGATTCTTGAATTCTAACAGTTCATGGAATTAAGTGATTAGTGAGATGAAGAGAAAAAAAGGAAAGGGTAGAGAGAGAGAGAGAGAGAGAGAGAGATTCAGAAATGCGGGAGGTTGGAAAGGGACAAGAAGAAGAAGGTGAAGTGGGAAAAGTTGGCGAGGTAGGATTGTTGTATTGGTTGGCATCATCACTGTGGTTTCTCTTTCTCTTCCCTTGTTGACTGGTCACCAACAAGGCAACAATGCGCAATTCCCTCACCAAAACTTTTTACATCATGCAAAATACATGTTTTCTAAATATAAGATTTCGTTCAACCAGATGTTACATTAATGACGAAGGTAGTACTTAGACAATGGCAAGTCTGAGTGAATTGGCTATGTTTGGTCGTCACTTGATCAGCTGCTAACTGGAGAGGAGGAACAAGAGGAAATAATGTTAATTCATAATAGTGACCACAATAATAATAAAACAGGGGCCGGTGAAGCTAACAAAAAACCAAAAAACAAAGTGGTCAGCTCTGTGATCCAAGACGCAGGTATAAGTGCATGTTTGAGAGATTGTGAGGAAGGTTCAATAATCAGTTGGAATAAAGTCTTTATGTTTGAAATAGCTTTCGGGAATGAAAGTATATTATGTTTTCGGCTTTTCTTCTGAAGTTCCTGAAACTTATTGTTTCAAATATAAGGCATGCAAATAAGGGAGGGGATTCTCTCATTGGCTGATTTCTGCCCATCTCTTACAGTCTTATCCGGACCGTCAAAATCTTGATCCAATGGTGCAGAATTTTTTTTTTAAAAACCGCATGCGGTTTTTTTTTAAAAAAATTCTGAGTCCTTGGATCAAGATTTTGACGGCCCAGATTTGTAGATGATGAGGGATGATGAGAGAGTGAGATGTGAGAGAAACCGGACCCTGCAAATAAGTTTGTGCTAGACTGACCTTGAAATTCAAATATAAATAATAGTACCTCCGATCTTAAATATAAAATATATAGTTAATAGTATAATTTATATTATAAATTATATCTTATAATTAAAATTGGAAGAATATTATACTACTTGACTTTAATTTATTCCAATATTAGTTTACAAAAGTCAATTAGGATAAAAGTTATTTTTAAAAACGTCAATCCAAAGATTGATTGTTGGCATTTTTCATGGGCTTATTTAAGGAGATATGACATGTTTTATAGTATAATATGTTTTGTTTAAAACACTTGGATAAATTAAAAGGTTTATAATTAGATGCAAGTTGATATAAATTTGAGTATGGATGATAAGGACATGGGATATGTTAATATTCACAAGGCATGGAAGTTAAATTCCCAACCCAAACACAGCCTAGACGCCGTTTTAAACCCCATATGTGCTGGCCTAAATTATCCCAACCACTACTCCAAGCTAAGGTATAACTCACAAGCAACCCCTGTGTATCTCTCTAGATATTTCATACTTTTTTCCCTTAAGAAAAAGGTAAAATTGCACATAAATCCCAATTTCAAAATTTATTTGTTAATTGGGACCTAGAATTGTGTACAGGTGTAGGGTCCTTGAGTGTAAATAATTATTATAGGAGAAAGATAAAATTATTACCCTTAATGAAAACATTCATTTTCTGCAATATATCTTTCTTTTATGTGCCATAATCTATCTTTTTGTGTGTGCAATTGATCTTTCTTATGTGTAATTCATTTTCTCTTGTGTTGCAAATGATCTTCCATTACGTGTAAACAATATTTCTTCAATGCAAAGAATCTTCCATTATTTGCAAACAATATATTCCTTTTATGCAATCCATCTTCATAAGTGTAAAGTAAACTATCTTCCCTTGTGTGCAATCCATATTCTATATGTGCAAAATTAGTTTTTCATGTGCAATTATATTTTGGGCAAACTATATATCTTTCCTATATGCAATCCATCTTCTTGTATGTAAACTATCTTCTCTTTGTGCAATCCATCTTACTTTTGTGCAGTTCTCATCTTCTCTTATGTGCAGTTCATCTCCTCTAAACTTCCAAAATTTTCAATTCATTGACCCACAATTCATTTTTGCTCCTCCTCTTCTTCAAGCTCTTCTAGTCTTTCTACTTTCATGACCAATTATACGCATGACCACCATCAACCACCCCACTCATCAATGTCGGTGCCACCATATACCTTTTCAATCATCGGCACAGCCACCACCTCCATCTACTTCACCGATCTTTGTCTCTTCCATTTTCTCCGCCCCACCTCGAGATTAGACTCCTTGTTGACACTTGCACCTCCATCTTCATAGATCCGGGTCATCTTCAATCTTCTTCATCTTCTCCCTGCTCCTCATCATTGTCTTTATGGCGGAAGCAAGACGATATCTTTGCTCGATGGTAGCTTATCCTGTAGATCTTCTTCTAAAGAATAGGGCATTTAGCTCAATGGTGGCTTCTATTATCATGGGCATTTGATAGATTAATGCCATGATTTTTCATTTTTAGTTTCATTAGTTATATGTGTTTGATATTGAGATTCATTATTTCTAGATTTAATTGTATTGTGCTTGAAGATGATGATTTATTTCCATGGTTCTTCAAGCTAAATCTCATTGAGGATTCTCTGATGAAATCAGTACTAGCGGAGGAGAATTGTTTTATGATGAATGGTTGGTTCTTAGGGAGAGATTACACAAAGGGAATGTTTTTCTTAAGGGCGATTTCGTCTTTCTCCTATCACAATAATTCATATTCAAACACCTCACACCTTTACATGGTTTCAGTTCCACATCTCACAAATAATTTTTAAATAGGGATTTATGAGCAATTTTCCCTAAAAATATTATATTAATTAATATGTATTAAAAAACAAGAAGCCCCTAGTTAAGAAAGCAGGTTATCACAGGTGGCAAGTCACACGCCAAGTGTGAATGGCGCGATAACTTAACTTCCACTTTCAACCCGATATTCCCAAGGGCAAAAAAGATATGCCACCTTCTATACTTAAAATAAGATTAATGAGTTAATTAATTTAAGGAGATTAAATAAGTTAAGTAAATTTTTCAAATTATGTATGTATATGTGTGTATATAAAAACTAGTTCATCTAAATTATAAATTGATATATATATATATATATATATATATATATATAATTAATATTTATTTATTAATTTGGTCATTGCAATTAATACTTAAATGTGCTTTCTCGTTACTCATTTAAAATCCTATTTACTAATATTATAATTGAAAAAAAAAAATTAAGAGACAGATTTAATGATTTAACTCTTGTTCTTTAGTTTTGATAAGATGGTTGAAGCTGATCTATATTTAAGACAGTTGTATTATCTCTTATCCTTAATATAAAATATAATTGAATAATTTAAAGAGAATGAGAAAATTAAATAAATTACTCAATTAAAGTGTGTGCGTGTATATTAAGTATTAATTGCAATACCAAATTAATAAATAAATATTAATTACTTTTTTAAAAAAAATCCTTATGTATTGTGTTTTATATCATGAACCAGCGCTAGAAATAATATAAGCCACCTTACACTCTCCATATCATATTATTAGTCACCTCTAATGATGAGTCTCTAACTACATCGAACTAAGGATCTATTAACTCATTAACTTTAAAAATAAAACATTTTTTTAACTTTACCCATATTTAAGAATAGTATAGAGAAATAATATATTAGGCTTCAAGTTTTCTCTTAGTAAATTGTATTATGGGTAATATTTGGAAAAAAAGTTCATTAATAATCCACCAAATGACTTATATACTATTTAATGTATTATGTATAACATAATTGGGGTGTTGATCTTCCTAAATGTAATACCTATTTTCTGTATTTGTTAATCTTCTTCTAATTTACTCATATATATGTTTCCTCAACAATAATCAAGTAAGAGATAGATGAAGGGAATTAATGAATTATGATTTGAGTATTTTGGAAAATACATATCATATTAACTAATTTAACTACATTAATCTAATTAAATTATATAGGGTTTAGGAGCAAAAATGCACATGTGTTTTATCCTCGGAAGCGCCCAGCACTATATGTTTTTTTTGGGAGCAAAAATATACATGTGGTTACATTTTAGGAGGAAAAGTCACACCACCGTTAAAATTTAACCTGTTGTAAATATGGCTTTTTCTATTGTAAATGACCAGATTTTAAATTTTGTTGTGAATACAACACTTCCTGTTGTAAATCTAGCATTTTTCTGTTGTAAATGACATTTCTATGTTCAAAATTCTGGTGTTTAAATGTTGCTGTAAATATGTAATTTTCTATTATAAATATGATCATATTTTAAATTTTGTTGTAAATACAGCACTTCTTGTTGTAAATATAGCCTCTCTTTTTTGTTGTAAATGACATTTCTATGTTCAAAATCCAAGTGTTTAAATGTTGTTGTAAATATGACATTTTCTGTTGTAAATATAACATTTTCTGTTGCAAATGCACCGTTAAGTTAGATTTTAATGGTGATATGATTTTTACTCGTAAAATGTAACCACATGTGTATTTTTGCTCCAAAAAAAAAATATAGTGTTGGGCGCTTCCGATGGTAAAACACATGTATTTTTGCTCATTTACCCAATTATATAAATAAGCCTTACATTAAAATCCGGAGAGAATATTATATATGAACTAAAAATGTTTCCTGAAAATAAAGCACCCTACATTTGGTCTAAAGGGGGTGTGTATTTGTGTATGCATGCATTGACATTTTCAAAATCATGACTGTACGAGATTTAATTTTCCCCAACGAGAATTACACACACTCATAAATGGGGTTAAATTCATCTAGGGACGGCGAGGGACAGTTACATTATTATTTTAGACATTAGAGAGCATATAAAGTGAGGATTCAAAGAGGGCAATGAATGAATATACATGAATGTTGGGAAAGAAGCCAACCTCGAAAGAAGACTTTTTGAAACTCCAGGGGTGATATAGTAGATGGAGTGTATCGACATATAGAAAAATAAGTATTGGTACGTACGTGGTACAACAACAATAATAATAATTGGAGATTGATCCTTAAATCATTATCTGATTGGTCATCTTTTTGCTAATCATCAAGTGTTGGGGGACAAGGATCCGTGGATTTGTTCAATGCCACGTACCACTATGCTCCTGCCTCACACACATACAATTTAACCTTTTTGCATGCATCGGGACCATCATGCCCAAGTTTTCATATACTATAAGCTTTTATAGTTTGAATCTTTATGATTATTTAATGTATTTTTTCGATTTAATTTTCACCCCCAAGTCTATCTCATATATTATTTCCACTTGATCTCTTCCATCTCTTTTTCGATTCATTCCCTTTCATATTCATCCTCTCTATTAAAATTACTTGTCTAGCTCCTCTATATATTCAGAATCGATTGAAATATTACATATTTCTCTCGGACTCTCAAAATTTACATAAAATTTTGATTTTGGAATAAAAGGGTGCGTAAAACATGCAAGAGCTAGCTGACTAAAGGAAGCTTATTATGCTTGAAATTTTCAAAGAGGGTAGCAATATTTCATGGTCATAGTTTCAACATCCATTTAATATGATGAATTTGGCAATTAAGCAAGAGAATCAGTATAGTGGTTGCCTGGTAGTGGTTGGTCTCCCTTATAAGATCAAAAGTAACAATCCAGTCTTGCATAAGAAGATACCAAATTTGTTTGATGTGACCGTTGAGGGATATTATCTTAGGTCCTTCATAGATCCCCATAGTCTCCATAGCAATAGGAGCATAATCTAATTTTCTTAATAAAACCCAGTATCCAATTGCCTTTTCTAGCCCAAAGTAGTCCACCGCAAGTAACTTCACCATTCTTAAACACAGAGCGATTGGTAATTAATCTCAACCAATTTTTCTTGAGGAAAATTTATATAAACTTTGTATTATAGGTTCTTTAATATCTGCTCCTTTTCTTGTGTTCAATGTTGTTGGCTTGTTTTCTTCTCTTATCATTTTTAGTTGTAATTTGGCCCATATGGTTCTCTCTAATCTTGTAAAAGGGACCCAAAATTCATGCATCATTATACTTTTTAAATAAAATTGTTTTTTTTTTTTTTTTTACCAACATGGGTTGAGTCTAATAGATAAATAGCTACTTCCTCACAATGTAAGGAACCAACATTCAAATCCTATTATGAAAGGTGCCTATATTTAGCATCTAACCATATCTTGAACAAATTGCTTTCAACATGATTATACCAGTTGGGCGTAGCAAAAAGAAATTGTCGTTTTCGTAAGTATATTTGCATATGTTCATTGCTTGTGATCGATGAGTTTTTGTTGGAAGCTCTCTCACTTGGAAGATTGGAAGCTTTTTGTTGGAACTATGTATTCAACCTTTTTAATTCTCAATAGATGCACCGATTCTTTGTACGTTCAATCCAACTTTTAATGGCAAGAGAGATCTCCTCTCTACTTTCTCTTTAACCTTTCCTTCAATATATAATAGACATCGTCTAGAAATAAAGACCCCCGTTATCGTCTATGATCAAAAGTTACGTTATTGACTAGCTACTAGCTAGTTCTTAATTAAGCTATAGCCAATTTGAAACATATTTTGCATCATACATTATGATCTAGATCGAGTTAGTACTAAAAAAGTGCAAATATTTAGTTTTGTGCCATTCATTAAAAGGTGTAATATTATTAACGTTTAAATAAACAAATATTTCTTGAAAATTCAGAAATTTAACTCAATTATCATTCGTTTACACTAAATTGAGTTCAAATTTCGAGTCTTCGGTAACGTCATCAAGTGTAAAATTATGTATGATTAAGTTTGACTCTTTAAATTTCATCAAACTTTCAAGGCCTAGAGTGAAGTTTGACTCTTTTATCGTCAGTGATGAATATCATTATTGATAATATTATACTATAAATTTTTTAATATAATGAGTCAAACAAAAGAAATTAATCATAAAGTGTTGTGTGTATCATGTATAGTTGTTTTTTAATGATATAGAAGCTATTTTATCTAAGTATAATTTTTAATAAATCCAATATATGTGAAAAAAAAAAAATAATAAAATATGCTCTAATTCCATTAGATGCAAGACTACTGATTAATATAATTAATAATCATTTTGCAAGATAATTCTGTAATGATCGATCAATATTGTATGGTAGCTGCTGCTTTCAAGACACTAATATTAGGACCCGTTGAAGAATAAAAGAAATATAAAGGCAGCATTTACAGGCTTTCATATTCCATAGTTCATCACTAGTAATTTTCAAATTAAATTTCCTTAAATTAATCAATCTGAAAAAGAAAACGAAGAATTTGTGTGTGTATGTACCGATTATTAGAATAAAAAAATCTCTAAATGCTTGGTTAGGTATATATACATGATATATCACAAATGATTTAGATTTGTGAGAGATTTCCAATAAGGATACGTACCCACCACCCATACGTAATTGAAAATGACGCCTATCTAGTTGATGGTGACGCCCAATAGCCAAATTAAGGGGAAATTACATTTGTACACCACTTAAAAGATTTAATATAAATAATAGGCACCTCATTCTTTGAATTTTACAATTTAGAACCAATAGTATTGGTCTTTTCTTGAAAAATAAAATATTTGTCGTGACGAATATGATATCCCTTCCTTACTCCATTGTTTTTGGGTGCACAAATTCAGATTTACAAGTTAATTTTCAGGGTGGATGACTAAAAATTCATGCTAGCTTTTTCTTAAGGTAAAAAACAAGCGCCACATCTAAGATTCACAACTACCACTCTTAAGAATTAAGATTCATTTGTCAATTTGAATTTTTGAAGGATGAGGGCAAAAATTCATTCTAGTTTTTTTTTTTTTAAGAAAAAAATAAATTGAAAGTGTTACATAAAAGATTTTCAAAGTGCACAAAAATTTGATATAAGTAAAAAATTACAATTGCCACTCTTATATTCACAAGTCATTTCCAAGTGGGGGTTGAAAATATATACTTCCTCTGGTTCTAATTATAGAACAACATTTGTGAGTTTGTTTTGATCCTAATTATAAGACAACATTCTAATTTTTGTTAATTTCTTCTTAAAATACCCTTATTGATATGAATTGAATGAGAGATTATGTAAAATCAACAAGGTAATTGAAGTGCAAAATTTATATAAGGGCATTTTAGAAAAATGTGTAAAATTAACTAATTTAACTCCTATCATTAATCCCTCCAAAATCGGTTAAATATGTCCTATAATTAGGAGATCACAAGTGCTGCCCTCATTTCAAGTCAATTTCAAGAGGTAATGTTTGAAATTTTACATAAGTTTTATTTTTTAAAATAAATAAATAAATCAAACAGTACAACCCAATATTTTAAAAGCCATGCCGGATGTTGAGTTGGAAAAGCTAGCGAGTCACGGTTCAAACGGTTAGATCATATGGTTTAACTTTAACCGTTCAATCGAACCGTTGATATAATTATTAAATTAAAAATAATATTATACTCCCTCTAGTCTTATATGTAAGAGAACTTTTTAAGAAATTATCTAAGTTTATTAACTCACTCGCTACCTCAATAAATAAGAAGAGAGTAATATATAAAAAATAAAGTGTTGAAAAAAGTAACCGATAAAATAAAAAATATATATAAATTATAAACCAGCATAAAATATAAGTATGATTAAAAGTTTATAATTAAAATCTTAAATTTTTATCATAATTCTTATCTTTGAAAATATTTACAATATTAATATAAAGTAAATACTTTTTTATTGCCTTTATAATATGGTAAATATTTATTTTTTGTATCAATGGAAATAATTTAATCCCACAATTCATTTAATTTTCCCATCAAAATAAAATGAGATATTTTAATGCATTAAATTTTAAGAATGAGATTATTTTAAAGCATTTAAATTTATTTTAAAAAAATAAATTTGTCTAACTTATAAATTTATATGTAGTATAATAATATATAATATATCCTATGATTGAATAATTTATTTAGCTTCCTTAATCTCTCAAAAAAAAAAAGTTAACTAGGTTTTGTGTTAAGGAGGGGGGTGTATAAAAGCCTCAAATTTATGTTAAAGAGAGTAGCAATAATAATAATAATAAAGGTGGGGTCGTCATTATTTGTCATGGAGAAGTGGTGAAAACACATGCATGTATATATCATCGCCTCCTCATATCATAATAACTTGTATTTTGTTACTATTCTCCACTTGCCCCTCTCTGTCCTTTTCTTCTTGCCTTTCTTCAACCTGTCTTCTTCAGTCATTTTCTGCCCCCTCATATTTTAACTCATAATATGGCTGTGTGCCTTCCTTCACAATTATTAATTGTTTGTCTTCATTATATATATATATATATATATATATATATATATATATATATATATATATATATATCAAGTTCCTAAACTATATCATTAATCTTTGTTAAGATTTGCAGATTAGCTAGCTATAGCTGGTGTTTAATTCACTTGCACGCAACAATAATATTATATGCGAATATATCACTATGGATTCATGTATTTCTTGGTTGTTTTATTTTTCAGATAAACGACATAGTTGAATGAGAGAATAAAGTTAAAAGAAGAGGCAAGGATATGATCATCATTATTAGCTAGCTTCTTAAATGTAAGACCTAGTTTATATAACAAATTGTATTATAAATTAAAGGCATGTTTGGATCACTACAAATCAGAAGAGGGAAAAGGAAAATTGGATTTTCCGTCTGGGGGCGTCGTTTGCATGTTTGGATCACTATTCTTCTAGGAAAATATTTTCTGATGGAAGCCAATTATATATTTTCCTTCATCCATGTGAATATATTTTCCTTCCATTATTAGGTGGAACCCCATTTTCTGATGGTAGTAAATTATCAAATAACCCCTCTCTTTCTTCTTCAATGGTCGTCGTCGTAACTGCCTCCTACTTCCGTTGCTGCAAATTTGATCGTTAATGATGAAGATTTAAATTATGTAGCTAATTTCAGGCGCAAACCCAGACCCCATGGCGGTGAAGATTTTTCAGACCTAGATGCAAATGCAGACCCCGACCCCAAACGCCTCTTACTTCTGTTTTTGATCATTGTTGATGAAGATTTTTTAAACGCAGACCCCATGGCTGCGAATACAGAGGAGTTGCTGATGAGGGAGGAAGAGAAGCGCATAATTGAGTGTGCACTCGTAGTGCACACTCAAGTGTGCATTGTGCACTGCGTGGTTTTGTGTGGTTTAAAATAATATTTTATCTTTAAGGGCAAATTGGTATTTTGCCTAATTTTCCTACCTAATTTTCTTTCAACCAAACAAAAAAAATTTCTATCAACCAATTTTCTTTTCCAGTGCAAACTAAACATATCGAGGCAAAATATTTTTCGTTCAATTCCATTCTTTTCATTTCCGTTCCTACATTTTCTTCGATCCAAATGGGCCCTGAGTCCTACATTTTCAACACAATGAGTAATATATAATTATGATAAATTATTGTACTAAAAGAGAAATTTTATTTGAAGGAGTCAAAAATAGCCTCTCTCTTTTTTAATTATGGGAAGCTAAAATGGTGAGGCATTTTTCGTGAGGTGGAGGATAATTTGGCAGCTAAGATGGAATTAGCAGTTATATATAGACATGGTTGGTTGTCGTCTGAGGATTTTGATGCATCAGAAAAGGTGCTGTGAATAGATAGGCCACCAAATAACACTGTACTTACAACTCCTATTGCAACCATCAATATATGTATTGTAGGGGCTAGTGTGATAGATCACCAACTGGAAGCTTTGTAAAGATTTTGATGATACCTTCAAATTATTATTGGAAAAAATCAAATTAAACTACATTGAGAGGAAGCAAGAAATCAGATCATAATAATGAACGATTCTTTGGGCGTGTTTGTATCATCCGAAAACAAAACCCCAAACTAGTACTTGCCTTTACTTTATATATATGATTGGCATCTTCCCTATACAGTACACTTGATTTGATATATCAAACTTAGTTTTTTATATTCCTGGCATGTGTTATCAGATTATGCAAGGGATTCTCCCATGTGCATCGCATGAGACGGCATTTATCATTCATATCATATTTAAAATATAAGTTTTCTAATTAGAAATGAATAAAATGATCTTAATTTAAGGATTTTACTAATATTCGTTTCTTGATACTACGTTCATCTATTGAAGATATTGAAAATAAATTATAAACATGATATATGAAACAAAAATTAAAGTTGATTCAAAAGAAAATAACCAAAAGTACAATACCTTCGTTTGAAGAGCAAAAACAAAGTTCATTACCATAATGATCTAGGAATGTTCTTCAGTCTCCCTCTCATATAGAACAATTATGCACGACTGAATCAGTATGACATTTACTTGTTGTCGAGGTTTTACTGTATGTCAGCGTATCAAAACCCTCAATTGAAATATTAACCTGATTGCTACAATTCTACTTGGTATTTCATTCTGTGTATGTGTAGTTAAGAGTACACTGGAGCACATCCTTAAAACAACGATAAGGGCCTATGCCAGTGTGATTAATTGAGTGGTCAATCTTCCCTCTCATGGACGTGAAACAGAACATGATGTAATATGCCCTTAGACAAGTTCTTTTTTGTTTGCATATATCATCCTTGTCAAAGTAGAGTTTGCTTAGTTCTTCCCTTGGTGGCTGAAAAATGGCACAATACTCTTTCCATGACAGTTGTAGATTGAGAAACGCAGGTATTCAGAAGCTTGGCACCTATTTAGCTTCTCGTTGTACCAAAACAGTGTGTCATAAGATTAGCACTCATAAATAGGGTCTCCTTCACTTGGATAGCCCGAATCAGATATGCCTATAATTCTCCATAGAGCATCTTTCATTGTGACATCTTCATCATCTGAGTCCTCTAGTCCTTCACTTGCATTTTGTATGATTTATTGACTATAATTTTGGACATAGTACAAATTAAAGTGGTGTGATAGTGCAATCTAGTCACACTCATTAATTTACAACCTTCACAAGGCTGTTTGAAGTGTGTCTGAGTTGAGCCTAGGTGCCGTATTGGTTTGCCCTTGAAGTTGAAGGCGAGATTCTTCTTCAACAATGAGCTACCAACGTTTTTGTTCCATTTGTCCACCATTTGTCATGTTGTTCTGCAGAGTTTTTTGAGGAATGTGTTATTTCTCCACCCGAATCTCATTTGGATCATATATATGGTCAATGCCAAGCACATCATTCTGGGACGTCATGCTCGTTTGTGTTGTGTTGTTAGTGAAATGACAGTCAAATTTGAAGAACTTACTAATCTCTTTGCATTCCCAAGATGTAGCTAATGAAGCAAAAGCGATTAGTATAAACCTAAATATCGCATTTCTAATGCGTAGTGATTGAATGCTGTGTTAAAATTACATTCATTCTTTTAATATGGCATACATTATTGCCTAAGTATAACCTCTCATAATGTTAATATATCGAATTATTTCATTTAATCGAGATTCTTCTTTCTTTTTAATTAATTTTTTTAATGAAATTTAAATTTTGAAAGTATTAATACGAAATTCTTAAATATTATTTTATAAATAGTTAAAATATTCTAAATATCAATAAATATTAGTGCACCTTACAATTTATTAGAATATTTAGTTAAATATTGTTTTTGGATAAAATGAAATATGAATATAGGTTTAAGGTAGGTTATTTTTTTAATATAAAATTTGAGCAAGTGGTTATTTATATTCTTATTATTTTTTTTCCTTTTTAATTATATTCTTCTTACTTTTTATTCATTTAACTTGTTACGATTGAAATTTGATTGTCATTAGTTGTCAATTGTTAATTAGTATTGATTATATTAATGGTAAAGCATCCGCCAAAAGGAAGTGGAGATCAATCTGGAACATTGCCGAACTTTTACCATTCCGTTTGTTACTCTCAATTAAGTGGAATATCTACAAACTATTAATTTATTTTAATAATTAGTATAATTAATTACAAACTGTTAAACTAAACAGTGTTAACCGGCATATTAATTATCTGATGTGCTCAACAGTAACCGTGTTAATTAACTAGGCTGTTACTACGGCATTTCTAGTAATATAATACGTAATAGATAGATAGATTGCTGATTATATATTAATTAACTCTCTTCATCTTCAAAGTTAAATAATCTTCCCCTTTCTCTTCATTGTGTTTGAAGATTCAACCATAATGAGTATAGCTCTAAACCTATGTCAAAACAAACAGAGTGAGCAGGCCCAACGGTAATAACCTGAAGCTTATAGAGCTATAGGGCCCAATTGTATAGTCAGCCCATTACTCTTTCTCTATTGTAAAACATAATTGTACAGTAGACAGGTGTCATTTATTTGTACAATCTAGGATCCCTAACCCTAATATAAATATCAATACAAGCAGTGGACAATGTGCATGCCAACATTTATACAATTCAATATCCTATACATTTTATCTTGGTATCAGAGCAATTTAGGCTAGCAGCCATGACTGATCAAATGACTCAAGATTCCTCCACTGGTGCTCACATAGTAAAGCAGTCTGAAGCTCTTTCTCTTGCATCAGCAGCATCTCTATATATCAAAGCCCTCATCACATAATGGCATCTCTCATGTATGTTTTGTCAAGTTGGATGGAACCAATTACCTCATTTGGCAAACTCATATGCTACCCATTATTAAGGGTATGTTTGGTTTGAGGGGAGGGGAGAGGAAAACTTGTGCTACCCATTATTAAGGGTCACAAACTTGAAGGCTTCATCAATGGGTCAAAACCTTATCCTCTCAGTTTGTTCATGAGAATGGAAAAACTAATTTCAACCCAAACATTGAAGATTGGGTACCTGTAGACCAACTTGTCTTTGGCTGGCTATTGAATACTATGACACTATAAGTGTCTTCTTAGATGACAGATATGTCCTCTGCTGCTGGACTATGGGCAGTTGCAAAAGAAATTGTTGGTGTTCAAACGAAATCGAGATTTCTTATTCTTAAATCAGATTTTCAGCGAACTAGAAAAGAGTCCACAAGAATGAAGGAATACCTGGTCAAGATGAAATGTTTTTCTAAACAACGTAACTTTGTGTCGTTGGCTGTTCCATCTCACTTCCAGATTTTTTCATCCAAGTCCTTGTAGGCCTTGATGTTGAGTATAATCCAATCATTGTGCAGTTGAGCAAAGAAATTGATGACCTCAGTTGGATTGGTTTTCAGTCTTCCCTCTTAACCTATGAGAGCAAAATGGATCAGCTAAATCAACTCTCTAAACTCTCTATCTCAAACAACTATGCAAACCTTGTCAAAACAGAACACCCACCTTCTCGAAATTGGGGTGGAAATTGTTCCTCCCGTGGTAATCGAGGAAGAGGCAGGAACAACTATGGTAGGAGAGATAGAGGTAGCCATTACAACAACTATGGAGAAAACAAGCCTAAATGTCAGCTATGTGACAGATTTGGGCAGGAAGTAGAACACTGTTTCTATAGGTTTGACAAGTCTTTTGTAAAACTTGGCAATAAGAAGTTCAATCCTGCTAGTGCTTTTGGCTTGAACAATGCAGATTTCGCCTACTGGGCCACTCCTAAGTCTGTTATGTTGGGATCCGGCATAATTTCCAACATGTTAATGACGATTCCTGGTACCTGGACAGTGGAGCAACCAGTCATGTTACTAATGACATCAATCACATTGATAATCCTAATGATCCTAAGGGTAAGATGAATTTGGTAGTAGGTAATGGTAACAAGCTGAAAGTTGAAAAAGTTGGATCCTCTAGTCTATCAAATGTGAATGATAAAATTGTTCAGTTGAATAATATTCTTTATTCACCTGGCATTAAAAAAAACTTGTTGAGTGTTTACAAAGTGGCTGATGTCAACAATGCAAATATTGTTTTTAACAAAAATGGATTTTCTGTGAAGGAATAGGAAACATGGGAGATAATGTTGTAGGGAATACCAACTAAAGAAGGCATGTTCAAAGTTTCCAAGGGGGAAAAAAGATGCAGTGTTGTTGACCACTTGTTTTCCGTTGAGAAAGAAGCTGCTCAGTCAGCTAAAAAAGCTGTTAGTTCAGTATTAAATAGTCCTAGTATCAATAGAAACTTGTTGCATTGTAGACTTGGACATCTTAGTGATAGAGTTCTTAATCAAGTCATTAGTGCTTGTAATCTCAAAATTAGTAACAGTGAAGCTACATTTTGTGAGTCTTGCAAGTATGGAAAATTTCATTTCTCTACCTTTTAAAGCTTCTCAATCAAAAGCATCCAAACCTTTTGAATTAATTGATAAAGACCTATGGGGACCTGCACCTATGACTTCTTTGAATGGGTTCCGTTACTACATTTTGTTCCTTGATGATTATAGCAGATTTTCATGAATATTTCCATTAAAGACAAAAGATGAGGCACTAATTGTATTTGTTCAATTCAAAAATCTTGTTGAAAATCAATTTGATAGCAAAATCAAAATACTCCAAAGTGATTGGGGTGGAGAATATAATACATGAGTTTTTCTAGAATCCTACAAGATGCCGGTATACATTTCAGGCATTCATGTCCACATACTTCCTCTCAAAATGGTAGAGCAGAACGAAAACATAGACACATAGTTGAAATGGGACTCACTTTGCTTGCTCATGCAAAAATGCCCATTCACTATTGGTGGGAGGCATTTCATACAGCTACAACACTAATAAATCAACTGCCAACTCATGTTCTAGGTGGAATCTCACCTCATTTCAAGCTTTTTCAAAAGCCTCCAGACTATAGCAGACTCAAGGTGTTTGGTTCTGCTTGCTATCCTTGCCTAAGGCTTTACAATCAACACAAGTTGGATTTTCGGACAACTAAATGTGTTTTTCTGTGATATAGTAATTCACACATGCCTAAGCTCTACTGGGAGAATTTATCTTTCTAGACATGTTGAGTTCAATGAAATGATTTTCCTTTTGCTACAAGTTCCATTAACAAAAGGAAGACCCCTGAAGAAGGGACCTACTCCTATTCTCAAAGTTCTTTTAACATATCAATACATGAGGTTGTGTCACAACCACATAGTGGCGATGTTACAGCAAATTTCTCTGAACAACCTCAACAACGAGCTAAGAATGCAATGTCTGATCTGTCAGTTGATAGTTCCTCTAATCACTCCAAGTCTTCTTCATCGACGCACTTGGATGATAACTCTGAAAAATAAAGAGAAGATACAATTAGTCCTACTGTAAGTGTCTTAGGTTCATCATCTCATTATAATGCAACAAACCCAGAAGAAGAGGAAACTGCAAATAAACAGCTCGTAATGAGAAATCAGCATTCCATGGTGACAAGGAGCAAAACTGGTGTTGTTAAACACAAATGGCCTTACGTTGGTGTAGGAACAACTGAGAATAATGCAGATGCAGTTCCTACTATAGTAAAAGAAGCTCTCAAATGTGATGAACGAAAAAATGCAATGCAAGAAGAGTATCATGCCTTGATTAAGAACAAACCTGGAAACTAATTCCCTACAGTGGATAAGGAAATCTAGTTGATTGTAAATGAGTTCTCAAGAAGAAGTTCAACTCAGATGGGTCATTTCAAAAAGCACAAGGCAGATTAATAGCTAAAGGTTTTCAACAAAGTCATGGTGTTGATTTTGATAAAACATTTAGTTTAGTTTTGAAATCTTCAACTCTGAAATTTATTCTCGCCATTGCAATTACCCTAAACTGGCAAATTAGACAAATGGACATAAATAATGCATTTCTTAATGGTGAGTTGCAAGAAATAGTCCTAATGAGACAACCTGAAGGGTTTGTTGACTCCAAACATCCTAATCATGTTTGCTTGTTAAATAAAGCCTTATATGGGCTCAAACAAGCACTAAGGGCTTGATTTGATAAGCTAAAAACAACTTTACAAGTCTGGGGTTTTATACATTCAAAGTGTGACTAGTCTCTTTTCTTCCTGAGACATGAAAGGTATGTCATGTTTGTTCTCATATATGTTGATAACATCATAGTTACTAGAAACTCAGTAAAAATGTTAGACATGTTCGTAAAGCAATTGAACAACAAGTTTTCCTTAAAGGACATGGGACAGCTAAATCATTTCCTAGGTATTGAAGCATATCAAGATGAGATTGGACTATACTTGAAACAAGAAATATACATACAGAATATTTTGTGTCGAAGCTATATGCAACATAGCACCCCTGTTTCTACACCTATGGTGATAAATAAAAGACTGTCTAAAGATGATGGAACGCCACTCAAGGATGCTACCAAATACAGAAGAATCATTGGAACTCTACAATATCTAACGAACACCAGACCATATATACTATTTGTAGTGAATAAGCTAAGTCAGTTTCTAAGCTCTCCAACAAGTGTTCACTGGCAAGCACTAAAACGAGTTCTCAGATATCTCAAAGGAACAACAGATCTTGCATTGCATATCAGACCAAGCGATCATCTTACCTTACAAGGCTTCTCTAATGCGGACTAGGCTGTGTGTCCGGATGATCGGTGGTCGATGGGTGGCTATTATGTCTATTTCGGTGATTCCCTCATTTCCTAGTCAACAAAAAAGTAACGCATTGTCTCCAAATCAAGCACTAAGTCCGAGCTTTCTTGGCTTCAGTCCTTCACAGCTGAGATAGGACTCCACCTCAAAGAACCTCCGATAGCATGGTGCGACAACCTCAGCGCCGCGGCACTCGCGCCTAACCCAGTGTTCCATGCCAAATCTAAACACATCGAACTCGATGTGTACTTCGTCAAAGATAAAGTACTTGCACATGAGTTGTCAGTGAGATATGTGCCCTCCGTTGATTAGATTGCAGACTTCTTCACAAAGCCCTTATCTCACTCATGGTTCTGCAATTTCATATCCAAACTCGGGATTATTCAATCACCCATCCCTCATTTGCGGGGGCCTGTCAAAACAAACAAAGTGAGCAAGCCCAACGGTAATAACCTGAAGCTTATAGAGCTATAGGGCCCAATTGTATAGTTAGCCCATTACTCTTTCTGTATTGTAAAACATAATTGTACAGTAGACATGTGTCATTTATTTGTACACTCTAGGGTTCCTAACCCTACTATAAATATCAATACAAGCAGTGGACACTGTGCGCAACATTTATACAATTCAATATCCTATACATTTTATCTACGTATATAAAGTACTCGTACATAGACTGATCTTGGAGTATTTAATTAGACTAAAGTATACTTTTGATTCTTAAAGTTTATTTGAGGTTTCTTTTAGTTCTTTAAGTTCGTAAAGTATATTTTTAGTTCTTAAAATTTAACATCGTAAATGCTAATTAAGCGAAATTAAGCAGTGATTATATAATGTTGAGTAGGCAAGCAAAGTGATCAGCGGCAGCATTTCCTCAAAGGATAGATCCGAACGTGAGGTAGCTTAGTCTTGAGTTTCTTCCTGGCAGTGTAGGCTACGCCATTCACATCTAGAAAAATTGCCAAAGGATAGACAGTGGAATAGATCCTGATTATCTGTCTCAATACAGACTTTTGAAATGTTCAACTCATTACACAGTCAGAGTAATGTCGTCATTCGTGAAGTTTTCATTGTTGCACAATAGTTCTGAGAACCATATCACCAAGGAGCTATTTGAGGTTTGATTTACACGCAGTGATATGCACACTACCAAACCATAGACATCTTACCCAAGGACAGAGCAAAAACAAGTGTTCAAGTGTTTACATAGAGGGTTAACTGAGCAATGCCTAAAAAATAAGGCATTTTATGTTGCTATTGCTTTATTACAGTAATGCCATAGGAATTGGAGAATTCTAGGGAGAGAATTGATCTTCCATAGCTTTCTCCAGAGGTTCTTGGGTACTGACCAAGATATGCTCGGCTGAGTGTTGGCACAATTCTGACTTTTGTATCCCAATTTGACTGTGTAGAACCCATTTTTGGCATAAGGTCATACCAGCTTATCCTTATGTGAAGGATGTTCCATCTTAACATTGTTAATGAGATTTAAACTCGTCTAGTACCATATTCATGAGGGATAAAGGTTCCAACACCCATCCATTATTAAGGACTCAATTGGAAAGTTTGGAACTAATTCAACATTCAAGTGAGATTGGAGAGAGTTACCTAGCAATCCAGGGATCCAGCCATACATTAATTGATTTACCGTCCCCAACAAGCCACTGATAAAGCTGTTTTAATAGGCCTCGTCTAGATAAGATACTTGACCAAATCCAGGAATCCTTGTGGCCTTTGCTAGCAGTCATGAAAGTATCATTCGGGAAATAGATCCCTTTCAATACTTTAAAACATAGGGAATCTTCTTCTTGGGTAAGTCTCCATGCCGTTTTGGCAAGGCACCATTGAAAGCTACGAAATCCTTGAAACCCATCCCCCCTCAGATTTAGGAGCCTACATAAATGACTAGGATTTCCAATGTATGTTGTTTCCAGCATCAGATTCACCCTACCAGAAGTTTGAAACTAACCGGTCTAAATATTTGCATGTATTAATGAGGAACTTAAAGTAGGTCATTGGGTAGATTGGAATGGCGTTCACTACCGCTTTGATAATGATTTCTCGACCAGCAAAAAATAAGAGGTTTTTCTTTCAACCTTGGACCTTTTTCCCATTCTTTCTTTGTCATACACTAATGCTTGTTGTTTAGATTAGACTTACCCCACATGTTAGGGATTCCTAAATACTTTCCTGGATCCTCAGCAATAGGGATGCTTAAGATATGATTCACTTGTTCCCTAACAGATACCGAAGTGTTATTAGAGAAAATCAGCCCTGATTTATTAAGTTTGCTTGTTGTTCAAAGGCTGAGCTTACATTTCCAGAAGCTGAGCAAGTCTACCACAATTTGTAGAGTTAGCATTCATGAAAAACAGTGCATCATCTGCAAAGAAAGTGTGAGAAAGAGTCAAGCCTCACTTTTTACCTCTTCCAATCAATCTCTTTTGTGAGCATACAAGATAATACTTCTACTACAAGGATTAAGAGGTAAGGGGAGAGGGGATCCCCAGTCTTAAGCCTCTACCAGGATTAAAAGAGCTAACTTTACAACATGATAAACAGATGTTTAAATGGACCAAAGATATGCAAGCCAGCACGAGGTTAACCCATTTCTCACAGAAACCCATTCTCAACATCACAGCTCTTAGAAAATCCCATTCAATGTGATCGTACGTTTTACTTATATCCATCTACATTGCAAACTCAAACATATTACTTGTCTTTTTCCTTCAGAGTTAGTGAAACACCTCATGAGCAATGATTATACTGTCTTGAATTAGCCAGCCAGCAACAAAAGCACCTTGAGTATCTGAAATACACTTGTTCAATGTCATTTTTAGTCGATTTGCAAGCAGCTTGGAGATAATCTTGTAGGAAAAGTTAAAAAGGCCTATCGGTTGAAATTGAGAAATAGCTCTTGAGCAAAAAAAAATTGAGAAATAGCTTCTACTTTTTCAACTTTTGGAATCAGCACAATATTTGTGTCGTTGAGTTTGCTTGGATCACTTTGGCCATTAAAGAAATCCTGCACCATCTGAGCAATGCTATTGCACACTTCAACCCAAGAGTGATGATAGAATTTTCCATGAAAGCCATCCGGCCCTGGTGCCTTGTTTCCTCCCAATTGGAAAGCAACTTGCCTTACTTCTTCTCTTGTCACAGGAGCCATCAAAAGAGTATTATCTACATCTGAATTTTACAGTCTATATATTCCAAGACATTTGAAAAACATGATGGTTAGAGGCTATAAACAGTGACATAAAGTAATTAGCAATACATTCAGCAATACCATTTTCATCATCTACCCAACTACCATTATCTTTTTTTCCGTCTCAAAATGGCATTTTTGCGGCGTCTTTGAACAGTAGAGAGTAGAGAAATGGAAAAAATTTGAATTACAATCACCTATTTCAGCCATGCTACTCTAGATCTTTGTCACAAGTACTTCTCTTCTCTATCCCATGTTTTTTCAATCTCGGCTTGGATATCTTCTACTTTTTTCAATTTTTCTTCTGTAAAAGCTCCCTTCAAGAATGTAGCCAGCTGGCGTCTAAGACTACTAATGAGTTTGTTGCAATTCGGGGACACTTTATTGCTCCAACAAACCAAGGCTTTTCGGCAATTCTCAAGTCTCAAGATGAAAATCTTCAGTTTACCTTCTTCCAATAACTCAATCCCATTCCAGCTCTGTTGCATAATTGATCTATAATCAGGATGTTCCAGCTAACAAAACTCAATTTGAAAAACAAAAGGAGCCCGAATGAGTGAGTAGCACAAATCAACCAAGATCATATGGTGGTCTGACCCAATGGGTTCCAGGTGAAAAACATGAGCCTTTGGGAAACATTCTCTGAGATCAACCTTTGCTAAGGTCCTGTCTATCCTTTCTTTCACATAAGCCACATTCAGGCGCCTATTGATCCATGTTTATTTTCTTTTTTTTGGTATAAAAAAGTTTTGGAGGGGTTCGACATCAGTCCCCCACCAAGGCCAGGGCACGGCCCCGGGCTCTATGAGCACTTACTGGGGACTTACGAGATCGCCTACCAAAGGAGTCCCAGCGACGGCAGAGGGGATCGAACCCACGACCCAAGGGCCTAATCCTGGATCCCTTACCATCTATTGATCCATGTTTAATTTGATCCTTTACACCCCATATCCAACAAGTTGCAATAAGAAATTAGGCACTGGAAATTTAGAATTTTATCAATAGCTCTGGGCCTCCCTCCCTTGTTGTCACTTTAATCAGAAAAATCATGGAAGTCCCCAATACAAGGGGGCTCACCGATATTTTTAGAGAGAGGTTTCAGTTTCTTCCCCATCTTCTTTTTCCCACTATCTTTTGGGGACCGGCTAGCTAGTGTCTGTTGCCGTCTTCTTTACTAAAATTGCGTCGTTTTAGCGCAAAATGGTGAAGCTGATGCCTTTTTTTTATTTTTTATTTTTTATTTTAGGGTATTGACGGATATTAAAAACATTCTTCAAGATATTGATCAGTATTGAAAAAATATTTTATGATCTTGAAAAATTATTTTAGGATCTTGAAAAAATATTTCAAGGTGTTCACAGGTATTAAAATGATACTTAAGGATACTGAAAAAATATTTCATGATCGTGAAACTTTATATTAGGATCTTGAAAAAATATTTTAGGGTACTGACTGGTATTAAAAATATACTTCAGGATGGATCTTGAAAAGATATTTCAGGGCATTAACTGATACTAAAAAGATATTTCAAGATATTAACTCGTACTAAAAAAAATACTTCATGATCTTGAAAAATTATATTAGGATCTTGAAAAAATAATTCAGGATACTAATTGGTACTAAAAATATACTTAAGGATATTTTTTCAAGATCCTAAAATAATTTTTCAAGATCATGAAATATTTTTTCAATAGCAATCAGTATCCTGTAATATCTTTTTAGCACCCGTCAATACTCTAAAATATTTGAAGAAAAAAAAGAGGCATTAGCTTCACTATTTTGGCACAGTTTTGGCAAAGAAGACGGCAACAGACGCTAGCCGGGTCCGGGTTCACTTCCATGCTTCTCCCTTACATGTTTCTTAGGTGCTTGTCCCTCTAATTAGAAAGATCAAAACATTTTTTTAAAAAAAAAAAAATTATTTATTTTATTCATTTAGATTAAATTATAGCCGCAGGATTTTTTTTTTTTACACCTAGTATTTCAAATTAATTATTGTGTAGTCTTGTATTCATAAATATTTTCCCAGTAACACTAGTATCATGAAAATTAATTAATTTAAGATACTAGGTGTAAAAAAAAAAATCAAAATGAAGCATATAATTCAATCTAAAAAATTAAAATATATAAAAAAAAATGTTTTCATCTCTTTAATTAGAGGAACAAACATATAAAAAAACATGTAAAGGAGAAGTATGTAATATGAATTCGTTAGGTCCATCTTTGGGGGCTATAAACACAAGTAGGGGTGGGAATAGGCCAGGCCCCTATCAGGCGGCCTATGGCCTGGCCTGTTTAGGGCCTGGTATGGCCTGGCCTGTTTGTTAAAAAGGCCAGGCCAAGGCCTCTTTAAATGCCTGAATGTGTAAATAGGCTAGGCCTTTTTTGTTAAGGCCTGGCCTGTAAGCCTTCAGGCCTGGCCTGTTTACACATTTAATAAATATATTTATATTTATATAATATAAATAACAAAATATTTAATTTTTTCATACTTATATTCTAATTTCAAGTATAATTAATTAATTATAGTACTAATTTTATTCTTATATAGCTAATTATGGCCTTTAAGGCTTGTAAAATGAGGCCTTTTTAAAGGCCTACATTGTAAGTAGGCCTTTAAATAGGCTTCAGGCCCGACCAGACCTTATGAAGGCTCAGGCCTGAGCCTAAAAAAGCTTGTATTCGAGGCTCGAGCCCGAGCTCGAGCCTTTTACTCCCATTACAGGCTCAGGCCTATTTAGCTAAAGCCTGGCCTGGCCTGGCCTATTTCCATCCCTAAACACAAGTTACGAAATTTTTGGCACCAATATCGATGAAGAATGTATTACAGCATGAATAATGATGATTCTAAGATTTCAACAATAACAGAATATTGGGATTGGACTAGGGATGGAAATAGGCTGTAGCCAGCAAAGCTTTGGCTAAATAGGCTGAGCTCGTAATGGGGTAAAAGGCTGAGCTGGGCTGAGCTGAATACGAGCTTTTAGGCTCAGCCTGAGCCTTCATAAGGCTGGTCGAGCACGAAGCCTATTTAAAGGCCTACTTACAATGTAGGCCTTTAAAAAGGCCTCATTTTATAGGCTTTAAAGGCCATAATTAACTATATAAGAATAGAATTAGTACTATAATTAATTAATTATACTTGAAATTAGAATATAAGTATGAAAAAAATTAAATATTTTGTTATTTATATTATATAAATATAATTATATTTATTAAATATGTAAATGTGCCAGCTGAAGGCTTAAAGCGTGCCTTAACAAAAAGGCCTAGCCTATTTACACATTCAGCTTTAAATAGGCCTTGGCCTGACCTTTTTAACAAACAGGCCAGGCCATACCAGGCCCTAAATAGGCCAGGCCATAGGCCGCCTGATAGGGGCCTGGCCTATTCCCACCCCTAGATTGGACCAAATAAATGACCTTTCAGGGTCCTCCCAGTGTATGTTATTATTTATATAACGAACAGCCACATGTTAAATCAATATATTGCAATCATTTACTATCTCACCATATGTCGAACAGAATTGTCTCAAATATAAAGATATGAGTCTCGAAAAATATATATCACGATAATTGTCATTACATGATATACAAGTTACAATAATTTCACTTCATTTTATTCTTAAAAAAATATATATATATATCACGAGCATTGTCATTACATGATATACAAGTTACAATAATTTCACATCATTTTATTTTGATAGTGTGAAGGGTTTTTCTCTCAAGGCTTAGAACTTAAAGAGTTTTCACCTTTTCTAACAAATGTGTTTTTCAAGATTTGAACTTGTTTTCTCCTCCTTACGAAGGCGAAGCCACTTTAACCATAAGCTTGTTAGGATAATTTCACTTCATTTTAATTAGGTCTTTAAATATAGTTTATTTTTTATTATTGGTTTCTTATAATTTCTTCACTTATAGGAATTGATCCCTATACAACTACTTCTCTGGTTCTTATTATAAGGCACCAACTAGTAGTTATATTTAGTCCTTTTTATAAGGCACTTGTTTGTTTCCAAATTGAAGCGCATTAATTATTATTATTCTGCATATATGCCTATAATTAATAAGGGTAGTGGCTAAGAGTAACAATTAATATAATATTATAGTTTAGTACAATTAGTAAGGGTAGTGGCTACGTACGTAGTATTTGAAATTACTTAAATTATAGGACAATTTTATTGATTTTAACTATTTTTATTGGTTTGCGAGAATTGTTAGTTGGTGTCTTATAAAGGAGCAGAGAGAGTATACTCTTAATTTGTTAATTTGCAAAAGAAATAACGTTAAGCAGCTACATTGATTAATTTTATCACAGGGGACTAAATAAAACTAAAATCAATAAAATTACATATTATATTATATATAGATGTAATTAATCTATGTTTATTCATTACATTTCATGCAATACTGAAAAATATATCCAGTTAAAATCATGATGTTATCAAAATTCTAAAATTAATTAACTAGCTTTCTAAGTAGTTCATAACTAATTAAAATTAAGTCAATTCAGCACAGCAAAGGCACAGTTCAAAAAAAAAAAAAAAATTAGTCAATTCAATCTCATATATATGCAAGTACAAATTTCTTATCAGCAATGCTCTGATTTGAAAATATCATATTTCAATGTTTTGTAGTTTTCACATCATCATACTGATCACAGCGCGCGTGCAGATATATATAAATTGAAAGTACTCACAATATTGTTTGACATACAAAATGAAATGTTAAGAAACAAGGGAAGCAAGCTAAGTCTTCCATTTATTCATCTTGTGTGTATATGTGTATAGTTCAACAATACTTTTGCCGACTGTATTCAAAGTGTGTAACAGAAAGGTAAAAACAACAAAACTGAAACCTGCGTTCATTTGACACAACATAAAGAAACCAGAAACTAAAGTGGTCCTTATTGAGAGAGTTAAGAACAAGATATAACATATAATAAGGGTCTGCATTTTTGTTGGAAATGATCAAGGCCAAGGGAAGAAGGAACGAAGCAAGGGCATAACAACGAACTTCATGCCACCATTAGAGCAGTGAAAGCCATTTTTCTCTCCACAAGCAAAGTAATAAGGCTGCCACCTCTTCAACACAATCTTGAATCCCTCTCCCACACCTTGTGTTGTGTTCCCCACCATCTTTGCCCTCTTCACATCACAATTCATGAAGCTCCAATAGTTGGAGAACAGGTAAACACTGTGTGCATGTGTGGTAGCATTTGGAGCATCATACTTGAACACTGAACTCATCAAACACATAAACAACATCTAAGTATACGCATAGCTGATACATTATTAATTAAACACAAACAGAAACATAGATATATACTAATGATCAAAGATATACGAAGAGAGAGAGAGAGTAGGAGCCTGACCAAGAGTATCGTTGAGGTAGAAAGGACCATTTTTTGTGGCCCAATCAGAGTAGTTGAAGCCGAAGTGCCAATTTTCTGAGCCACCGACAACCATTTTGTTAGGCTGTGGCTGAGTAGTGTTGGGTTTCTGGTGTGCATATCTGGACCACCAGTCGGTGTAGTTATAACCAGAGAACCAGTCCTTGTTGGCCATACTCACTCCGAACATTGAAGCGATCAGAACAAGAACGGTTACTGAGTTTGCAAACTTGGAAGAGGCCATATTTGCTGCTATAAATTGATATTGTCTTTAAAAGATTGATGCTTTGATGGGTACAAGCAGGAGGGTTGATTGTGAGGTGTGTGATTTTCTCGAAACATATATATAGGTGAAGATGGTGGGGCCAGGCATGATGAGGTTTTGAATTTTGGTGGTTCAAATGGGCAAAAATGAAACTTGTTTTTTTTTTTTTAAACTTTTTGTGTATAACGTTTGTGTGGGTGGGGGTAGTTATAAGCTAGCTAGGGTTTTGAAACTGAGATTTCCCATACGAAAATGGGTATTTGCCTGACTGTGTGAACGACTAAGTCTCAGGAAACAGTTACATTTCAACTATAGACCAAAAAAAACAGAAGCTGAATATGAAAGGATAGGGTCTAAATATAAATATGAAAGGAAGTTTGTGATGTTGGCTATAGAAATGCGAAATGCAATGGTGGGTTGGTAAGAAGAAAAAATATACAATACTCGCCTTATTCTATTTATATACCATTTCTAGCATGTTTTAATTATATAACAAAAAAAACTTTAAAATTCTTTAACTATACCTTAAAATTTAACAACTTTACAAATTTTATCCGTATTTAATATATACTCTATTATAACTTATGAAAACAACGTTAACATAATAAATAAAGAGTATAATTTTATATTTATATAAAAAATTCAATGATGTAATTTATAAATAGAATTAAAATAAACCTTTTCTTTCTACCTTATAAATAGAATCACATGAGTACTACCCTTTATAAATGTTTAAATATAGAAAAAGAAAAGGTCAAGGTTGACCATCTATAGATGATGCATGCATATATAAGAGGTTTGAAGTTTCGAAGAAATTAAAAGGAAGATAATGTGTGTTGCAAATGTACCTGATTATTGATGAAATGAAGGCAACTAGTGGGATGTGGATGGCAATTGTGAGTGTCTTTGACTTATCTTGGACTTTTCATATCCTATTGAAACAGCGTTTACAAGATCCATTGACTTATGCTGATTCTGATGATATGATGACAGCTTAATGTCGTAAGACAAATATATATATATATATATTTTTTCAAGAGAATTATGAGAGGATATTTTTCTTATCTAGGCATAAGTAGAAAAAGGCAATAAATGGTTCAAATAAAAGCATACTATTTCTTCGATAGTTTTAGATAGTCCTTCACTCCTTTGTCTTGTTATGATAAAAATACTAGTATTTTACTTTTTTGTCATAAAATTTTGGGAAAATTATAATGAAGAACCTAGAGCAAATAATATTTATTGGGAATGACCATAAAAGATGTAATTATTTAGAAGGACTAATTAACAAAATAAAAAATACTAAATACTAAATTACCCCTAATCAAATCCTTCTATGTTTTCTCCCACTTTTTATGCTTAAAACTAATATTAATTTCGTAGATATTTATAGGAAAAAATAATACAAACATCTTTTAATTTTGTCAAAATTATAATTTTATTTTTAAAATTGACACAAAATTTAATTGAAAATAAACGTTATATAGTTTTAGGAAAACTCAAAAATATTTATAATTTATTATAAATATTAAAGAAATGTTATCTATATCTTGTTTTTTTTTAGAAAAAAAAAAATGACAAGGTCATGTTTAAATCGAGAGTAGCCTTCCAGTTCCAGTGTTGATGACAAAGGATAAAAAATTAAGCCCTTTATTTATAGAACTGTAAATAATAAATAAAACATCTCATTTTTTTTTTTAAAAAAAAGCTAATGATATTCACATTAACATGTTATAAATTTTAAATTAATATCGAGATCGTATCAATTTCTTATTAATATATTATGATGTTTCAATTTTTGACACAACCAAGTAACATATTTGAGCCTACACAACTAGTTCTGATAAAATATGAAACGCATTTAATTTTAGTTTTGGTTGACAGAGTTTATTTCGTAGTGTTTTTCCTGATTTATATGAAATTATATAAATTAGGAAAAAACTTAATGATATAAATGAGTCAATATCTATGTTAATAATTAAATGATATCATCATGTACATATTAGTTGAAGTTAAAAGAAATGATGATTTTGGTAGTTGTAATTTTTGTGGAAATTAAAATTCAAGTTTCTTTTAAAATAGAATGTAGGACATACTCAAGAAAAATATGTAAAAAGATTGATTATTATTTTTAAATTTATTTTAGTAACTGGTTATTTTAAATAATTACAAATTTTACGGTCCTTCCCATTAAATATTATCTTTATGTACTTTTCTTGAGTTTTCCCTAAGATTTTGCCAAATTATGGATCACCTAATTTTTTTATCCAACCATTAGTTAAGCTTTAAGATTCTATTTCCACAACTAATTTGCATTGTAACTTAACAGTAATTGATTATTGGTAGGCATTGGAATTTTGTAAATTATTAATCAACATACTAAAAATACATCCCCTCATTTTTATAAGTAATTTGGTTTATGCTAATCTTGAAGTCTTAATGTAGTGCTATTCATATACTCCTTCCGGTCCTAATTATAGAACAACATTTGAGAGTTGGTTTTGGTCCTAATTATAAGACAACATTCTAATTTTTATCAATTTCTTCCTAAAATACCCCTATTTCATTCTCTCAAGTGTGTTTGATTTTTGGTGAGTATATGTATATAGGTGAATAGATTCTTCTAATCAGGAAAACTTATGTGTGTGTGTGTGTGTACACTCAAACATATATAGACACACACACATATGTATATGTGTGTGTCTATCAATATATATGTGTATGTGCGTGTATATATGTATATATATAAACACACACACATATATACATATATATATGTGTGTGTGCATATATAAGTGTGTAGATATATACACATATATATCTATCTACATACACATATGCATATATGTATATATAGCAAGACTATTATTTCAAATTAGATAACATGTGGAAAGGAAAGTCTTAGGTTAGAGAGGTATATGGTAGGAGCTATTGATTCACTTTTACTTATGTCATTTTAAATTTATATAAGGGCATTTTAGGAAAATGAGTAAAATTAACTAATTTAACTTATTTCCTTAATCTATACAAAATCGGTTAAATATGTCCTATAATTATGACCGGAGGGAGTAATATACTAGTTCATGATCTCCACTTAATAGACTATTAAGCGATATAAGAAACTAAAGCCCTTTCTCATATAATTCTTTTTCTGTCTTCGCTTCCCAGAATTAACATAACAAGGGGTCAGCCAGAGATATAAATTAATACAATTAATAAACTTATCAAAATCAGAGACTTAACAATCTGTGGTCCACCAGATAAAATCACAAGAGATGTTTCCAAGAGGATTACAAAATATTTCTACAAGACTTGAGTTCTCTGTAAAAAAAAAAAAAAAAACAAAGCAAAAATCGTTAGTTGAGAATCTTCATCATCATTTATAACAATTATTCCGTTGTCTACTATCAATCTTTTACATTTGTATTCGCTGTGGTGATTAGCTTGTCTCCCTCACTGTCAAGGAAACAAACAATCCAACAACAAATCAAAACATTGTGGCATCAAAAATGAAACAAGATGACTGGTATTATATCCAATAACAATAAGAATAAAGCATATACATACCAGAAACGTTATTGGAACATCTTGCTATATGCCTTTTTCTCCTGGTCACGCCTATCAGCAATCTGTTCAGAGTATAATCAGTTAGATAGATCATCAACAAGAGTTTGAGTGCCTGAAAGAGCAATCTTGTTTAGATGGATATACTGGTGAATCACCTTCTTCCTGGCAGCAGAAAGTTCCTTTTTTATTCCAGCTGAAAATAGAATATTAAAGTTGCCTTTTAGTGACTTTGGATCACACAGCTCACAGAATTTAAGGATAAGGTCCAGTTTACTTTTGTTGTATTGAGTACTAAGTTTGAATCAGGAATCCCAAAAAGAATCCATCTTGTTGGTGAAACACAGGAGAGTTTATGAGAGGCTTGGAACTAAAATCATAGCTTACCGTCATTTGGCTCCAACATCAATGCCTTCTTAAAGCTTTCAACTGCAGCATCAATGTCATTAAGTGCCATGTAGGCCTGCTCAAATGGAAGCAATGCAATCATTATAAGACTTGAACATGAGACATCGGGAAGACAAAAAGGTACTTAACTTCTGAATAATGGGATCAGATGTGAGTAAAGACTAGAAAGAAGTTCTCTGTGTTTTTTTTCTTTTTCTTTTTTTTTTTTTTGCATAGGCACTTGATATCCTAGCCAATCCCTCAGCAAACCAGACTAATCTGGATCAACCCATGATAGGACCTATATGGGTGGTGACCCTACCACATAGGCTGCTGCATTCCCAAAGGATCAAACCCGTAACTTTGGTTAGGCTGAAACAACTCCTACCAGCTGATCTAAGCCCTTGATGGTCAAAGAAGTTCTCTTTTTTGTCTTTCTTAATACCAGAAAGAAGTTCGGTTTTGGATCAAGAGTCAGTATTAAGTCCACTTGTCTATTTCTTTCAAAGTTCAATTATTTTAAAGTAATAAAAGAAGGTTTAATAGATCTCTCCAATATCTGAAACTCTCTTGAGCCCTCACTAAATTCTAGCACAAGGCTCTTCAATGGAGTTGCATGTACCTGTCCTTGACGGAACAAAGCCTTGACATTGTTGTCTCCATCACGCATAGCAAATTCTGTATCTAGCAATGCTCCTTTAAGATCCCCCAATTTTAGTTTACAAGCCTAAAATGTAAAATACCAGAAACAGAATACTAAAGTAAAAGAGAAGCACTATGGAGGGATCAAAATCAGTTATCATGTCAGATTAAGTGAACAGGAGTCAACAGAGAATTGGATAGATAATTGTAAGCTGTGAAATAAGTGTAATATTCTAAAACTGCATCTCACAGTGTAAAATAAAGTAGCTTTGGACTTACAGAGCTGTTTGTAAAAACCTGAGACTTTGTTTTTCTCAAACTTAAACTCAACTCTGAAAAGGCATAACACAAATACATTATTTGATGCAAAGAAGGCAGAATTTTGAATTTGCAGCACAGTTACTGTACAATCAAGCAAAACAATTATTACCAAAACTTAACATACCTTCATCAATCCCTTCCTTTTCCCAGCAAATATCCAGGTAGCGTAAAGCCTTCCGGTACTTCCTGAGAGCCATTTTATAGTCTTGTTTCTGTCAGGAAAAAAAAATTAGAAAATAAATATTTTACCAAGAAACAAAAGAGATATATAACCATCAGCACAGAACAACCATTAACAGGCCCCAAAAAATATTGCAATTGCTTCTAGCTGCTTTGATAGGTACACCATTCTTCCAACAAATAAGGGAGATGAATGAAAATAAGCAAGTGAGATTGACTAAATAAAGCTATTATACCTTGTAGTACTCGTTACCGAAAGCTTTAATGGAGTCTACAGCATTCATCCACCATTGAAGTTCACTAGGGCTGTCATCAAGATCAGCTGGCCAATCAGGATAAGTATCACCATCTTTGAAAAAGTTAGATATTCCATCGTCAGCTCCATGAGGGATTTCCCCACAATCCACGATTTTAACATCTTGAGTGGGGCGGTCGTTGTCACCAGTTGTCACATGCTCAATTGAACGGACCACCCCCATTCCTTTGACTACCTTCCCAAATACAACATGCTTGCCATCAAGATGCGAAGTTCGGGTTGTGGTGATAAAAAACTGAGACCCGTTTGTGTCAGGACCAGCATTGACCATAGTTAGCATCCCTTTCCTTTCATGTTTCAACTCAAAATTCTCATCTTCAAACTTCAGCCCATAAATAGACTCTCCTCCAGTACCATCTCCGGCGGATATATCTCCTCCTTGGATCATAAAGCCTTTAATGACACGATGAAAGCAAGATCCCTTAAAAACACATCAGAATATCAATGTGAGTCCAACACTTGAGCTTTGAAAAATAGAATCAGGGCAGCAATTTCAAATTAGGAACATCATGAGAACAAGGAAGGGGGCGAAGGCATTGATTAAAAGAACAAACTTAGCATATACATTGCATAAAACAATCTAAAATATGGGAAGATAAAAATATGAAACATTATGTCTCATGCTATATGCAAGATTTTGATCCTGCGTCTACATAACAGTTACCCTTAAGAGAGAGCAAAAATATAAGAAATGCAAATCAGTTATCATACTATCCTAGTATACCCGTATAAAACTAATATGAGGCATGCTATATGAAGAACACATGAGCACCATAAGCCAATGGGCTAAAAACTGCCTCATAAGTTAGCACAAAGCAGAACCCACACAGTGATATTGTATTACATCCAAAGACACAGTTCTTCAATTCCATTTCAGCTTGTCATATGTAATCACTGATGCACTAAATTAAGAACAGACTCTGTCCAATATAGCCATTTGTGTTGAAGTTTGATGATCATCATTAAAGAGAAATAGATCCTATGGTCATTTTACCCAAAAAAAAAGTAGAAGAAAACCTTTCTATATATAAGAATTTAATACCTTTATAGACCCCTTGTCTAAAATAATGGATATAAAAATCCACTTTATTGATAACAGCCAAATGAATTTGTAAAGATACATAACCAATCAACCAAAAACAAAACATTCACAGTCAAAATGATAATGGGCATAACCGTCTTTTCCCAAATCATTGATCAAAAGCAATGAAAGGGTTCCACAATCTTTCCATTACTGCAAAGTCCGCAGTTTTTCCAGATACCAAATACTCAAAAGGGGCTCCCCATTGGAGGAGTCACCCCATCTACTTTAAAAAACGAATAAGTAAAAAGCTCATAAACCAACGAGATGTCTTCCATAAAGAAGTAAAGAACCATATGCAATACTCATTCCCCAAACATCCTTCTTAAATCAGCAATAGAACAAAGAATTCCCAAATTTGGACAAGAATCACAGCATGAACAGCACCAACAAAAATTGATATTGCTCAGTCCAAAAATGGCATATCCGTCAATCGGTAAACCCGAGACCACAAATGAATAATATAAGTCTTTGAAACACAAAGAGGAGAAAAAAATATATATAAAAACAAACCTTGAAATGGAGGGGCACCCCAGTGTTGGGACCAATGCCCTTCTCACCGGTACAGAGAGCCCTGAAATTCTCAACAGTTTTGGGAGCGACATCGTTGTAGAGCTCAACCACAATCCTTCCTTCAAGTTCATCTCCTATGCTAATGTCCAAGAAGCACCTTGGTCTCCCCATTTGTGTTGTGATTCTCAGTTTCAGTAAACCAAAACAAGCAAAGACCAAGAGCGTTACGAGTAGAGAGAGTCTTTTCAGGGTTAAAAAAACAGGTATAAATATATAGAGTGAAAGTTCTAGACTCTTCTCCGAGCTCCTCTCAGATAGAGGGAAACAGACAGAGAGATAGGAATTTATAGACGCGAAAATAAAATAAAAAGGAAAGGCCTTTAAGGATCGGTCTCCTTCTTCTTCTCCTCTCTCTCTGTGATAAGTTATGGACTTATGGCGCCTTCACTTTCTGAATATACTGTTCACTTCATAGCCATTAGCCAATTACAAGTCAAAAACGCTCCCAAGTTACCCACTTGGTGAAGCAAAAGGACGCCCAACACCAAGAACCTCACTTCTTTCTCCCTGTAAGAAAATGAATAAACAAGCAAATAAAAAAATAATACTAGTAGTAATAATCTCTTTCTCAGTTTCTGGGGTTACTTGCAAGTTGCCTTCCCGGTTGTTGGATGATGGAAGAAAAGGAAAAATTATGACTTTCATGTTTTATTTCATTTTTAACGTTATTTTTATTCCTTTTTTTATAATTTTGTTATATACTCATATAATATTACCTCATGTACTGAATATAGGACAACATTTGCAGTATGCAATTTGCATTATAAATTTTGCCTTTTATTTATAACAAGAGATACAAATTTTACTTTTGACAATTTTTAATGTGCACTTTTTTTTAAATTGATGACCCAAAAACTTATTTTTTTACTAACCTAGGCAAATAAGTACATAAGGAAGGGTATAAAAATTGTAGGAAACTTTTGTCTCATTGATCAACCACCACCTTTGTATCAAGAGGTGATAGTTGGTGAAGGATAATATATTGTATTTTTCCTTCTTGTATATGCTACTTTGAGTTATTAATAGATTCCAATTTTCATTAAATAAAAGTTGAATGGAGCAAAATATAGAGACAAATTATTGAGTCATATATGTAATTTTAAGGGCCAAAGAAATAAATTTGAATAAGCTCCCACTAGCATGTTGATCCCTAATATTAGTAAATTATAATTTCAACTTGGATCATGATCACCTTTTGTTGTGTGATGAGATGGGGAGCTAGGAAAGCAAACTATATGAAAAGGTATTAAATTGTTTTAGACCGAGAAGGATAAAAAAATAAGTTTTTTTACAGATATTGATTCAAATATTCAATGTATATATATACTCTACTTGTCCTTAATATAAAATATATTTACCAAATTTTAGTATATTAAGGAATTTAGTTGAATTAGTTGATATGACATATATTTCTTAAAACACTTTATTGATATTCTTTTATTTTTTTATTTCTTTTTCTCCTTGATTATTATTGAGGGAGGGTCAATAAATGTAAATTAAGAAAAAATTGATAAATATAAAAATTATGTATTTTATTTATGATCAAAATCAACTCTTTAAATATGTCTTTTATTAAAAATTCGAAGAGTAGTATATAAGTGTGGAAAAAAATAATCATGTGGGATGTAGATGGATGAGGAGAGATTAGAAAAGAAAAAGTAAAAAAGAAAAGAAAAGAAAAATAGATTTTTAGAAGATTTATAAAAATGACAAATTGGAATGGGGCCTGAGGTGCTTAGCTACTTTTAAGAAGTTAACAACCTTACAAGTAATAGATGCTTTCATCATCAGATGCCTCGTACATCTCCTGGGACTGAAATTCACTTTCTTTTTTTCCTTCTTTTTTAACCATTTTCTATGGGTTTTTTCCTTTAAAAAATTACATTTGAGTTAGTATTTATTTCAAAATTTATAATATTAAGGAAAAATTTTAAGAAAATAGTACTTGAATTTCAAAATCCTAGATAGATTATTTTCTAATAAAATGAGTTGTTTATTGTGTTATTGTTGTTAATAGGATTTTAAAGTTTTTTTGTTATTTTTTTTAATATTAATTTAATTCATGCATCGAAGAATAGACAATATCAGAGAAAATGCACTGCTTGAATCATACCTTGGCTTCCTGAGCAAAAAAAAAAAAAAATCATACCTTGGCTTTTAATTACAGCTAGAGCCTTTGTCCAAAAAAAAAATTACAGCTAGAGACTAGAGGGAACTATTCATTTGAGAAAGACGCAAATATAACCGTGGAAATAATTTAAACGTGTTGACTTTTGTTTGTTTGTCTATGAAATTGTGGACGCTACAGAAGAGGCATGAAGCATGATTTGATTGTACGACCCTACATATTTTGAAATTACAAAAAAATCTTAAATTTTATAAACTCTATCTTAAAATCTACTACCTACCTACCTACCTCTGGTCTTATTTATAGGAGTATTTTTATATACAAATTGTACTATAAAAGTGCTCCTATAATTAGGAGCAGAAGGAGTAACAATTTTTAAACTTTCCTTCTATTTAACATATACCATAACACACAATAACAAAGTCATATAATAATAAATAAAGGATAAAATTGTATATTATTGTAAAAAATTTAAAGATATGATTTATTAATAAGATAAAAAAATCTTCCTTCTACCTTATAAATAACATTTAGATGAGAGTATATCCACATAAGAGAGCACAAAAGGTTTTATAATTTAGTGGCATGAAAGTTCTCCTCTAAGTGAAAGCATGGGCGGATCTAGAAAATTACTGAAAATGGCATCATGGGCAAGGGGATTTGGGCTGCCCCCAATTTTTTTTTTAAGGAAATTTTAAATGCATTAAAAATAAAATAATAAAAGAATATAAACAAGAAAAAAAAATATCAAAAAAATATTTATGAAATCAAGTAAATACTGATTATGTAATAAGAGATGTCGTTATTTTACAAATCTGTCATTTAGAAAAGCAAGATTAAGTACGGTTAGAAATGCAGTTACATAAATTAATGTGCACTCAATAAGTTTAAGTACATATATTTTATTAACAAAAGTATATTACAATAAAAATAATTACAATGTCATCCTCTTAGGCCTTATTTTTTGGAATTTCATCATAATTGTCTTATTATCAATCTTACCAAATACATCTTTTTCAATATAATGCATTAAACAATCATTCATCCCCTATCCGATTACGAAATGTAGTCTTGATATATTAAGGGTGACACTTAATTTAAGGGTGGGCAATCATTTGTATTAATTTTTTTAAAAAAAAAAAAAATCAAAGGGTGGGCACCCCCCAAAATCATGTACTTGGATCCGCCCATAATTCCAAGGGTTTGATTTCTCCAGGAAGTTTAGATCGGTAATACTTACCCCTTTAATTAATATATATACATATATAGGGAAAATTTTATTGAAGGTCCACTGTTGCTACATAATTTCATTTTACCCCCCCCAAACAATTCTGAAAACTCATTGTAGTCTTCTGTCGTTAAAATGAAATTAACTTACATAGTAGAAAGATCTTATTGCCTTTTATGTTTCAGAAAAGATGTTGTCTGAGAAGAAGGAAAAAAGATAGAACAAATCACTTTAAACGTGCTTCTTGCTCCAGCTATTTCTCCCTCCGCAACCTAAGAAGGAAAGAGGAACAAAGTTGAAGAACAATAAATCCAAGCTGGAGAATCGGTGAATAATGTAGGAGCAGTCATAACAATCCCCCAAAGTCCAGCTCATCTCATCAGACAACCATGCAATCTATGGTCTCTCTCCTCTTGTTAAGCTATCTCTCATGCAACTCTGGCGATTAAAGAGGAGCCAGTTGACGGCGACAACATTCCTTTCTCCAATTGTGTCTCTCTGATCTTCGATGAATCAGTCCGACGACAAAGACTATGAAGGTCCCCTCGTTTGTCGGCGCTCTCTGGTGATGAAGATCACCGATGAAGAGAACTGCTTCCCCTCCTGTCCTCGTTCCTCATTTCAACAAGACGATTAGTGATGATTGAACAATGTCTTCGTGCCCGCCTGCCTCCTTTTTCTATCGCGGTCTTCAGAATTAGGTCTTCAATTCCCCATTGCAACTCTTCAGCCTCAAATGACGTCATTCCTTTTTCCTTCAATTCCCTTTTCATTCAATTTACTTGGTCATGATGAATTGAAAGAACAAGTACTAAACAAGTGAAATTAACATATGAGCAACAAAAATTAATTAGTTAAAAAGAAACTGTATGATAATAAATTAAGTCCCTTTTCCAACTCCTTACGAGCAACGAGTAAGTAAAATAAACACATGAACAACAAAAATTAATTGGTTGGCAAGAAAATGTGAGACGTTTTCAGACTAAGCAGGGGCGATCTGGAAACGCAAGCATTCGAGAGAGAAGAAAGGAAGCTCGGGGTTCGGGAGAGAGAAGAAATGAAGCTCGGGAAAGGTAAAGTAAAACTGGAGAAAATAAATCTGAATACATTTATTATGCACAGGGTACATTGAGTCTTATAGCTAGACTCCAAGTCTCTGATTACACACGTGTGGGGCCTACCATACAGTTACAAATAATATTGGTAATATAACAAACTCTAACTAAGTAACTAAATGAGTTAAATACAATTAACCAAAGCAAAATGTAAACCATCTACCCATTTTCTTTGTTACATTCTGTTAGCCCCCCACAAGCTGGAGCATGGACATCAATCATGCCCAGCTTGGAAACAAGAGAGTGAAATGGACTATTACTAAGTGGTTTAGTAAAAGGATCAGCAAGTTGATTGTGAGAGCGAATAGGTAGTAACCGAATGGTACCCTGCTGAACCTTATCACGAATTAGATGGCAGTCCAACTCAATATGCTTGGTGCGAGCATGAAAAGTAGGATTTGAGGCAAGTTGAAGTGCTGATTGGTTGTCACAATACAACATAGCAAGCTGTGACCGAGAGATATGTAGATCATCTAATAGATATAAAAGCCATTGAATATCACAAGATGTCATAGCGAGGGCACGATACTCAGCTTCACAAGAAGACATAGAAACAATACTTTGCTTCTTGGATTTCCAGGAAATAAGAGCATGATCTAGAAAGATGCAATAACCGAGAATAGATCGTCTAGAGTCAAGACAAGCAGCCCAATCACTATCACTAAACCCTTTTAATGAAAAATCAGAAGTAGAAGGGAAGAACAAACCCTTGGAAGGAGTAGATTTCAAGTAGCGAAGGACTCGGTGAGCTGCCTTGAGATGAAGGTCAGTAGGTGCTACCAAAAACTGACTTAATTGTTGAGTAACAAAAGCAATGTCTGGTCGTGTGGTGGTCAAGTACAAAAGCCTACCAACAAGCTTTCGATAGGAATACAAGTCAGACAAAGGAGTGCTTAGGAATGTAGACTTAACTTGACTTTGTTGTCCATAGGAGTGGAAGTCGGCTTACAATCAAGGTAACTGTTTCATAAGTAAATCCAGGACAAACTTTCTCGACAAACGAAATTCCAGAAGCATTACGAGCAATTTCAAGACCAAGGAAGTAGCGATCGAACCAAGATCCTTGATTTTGAAAAGATGATCAAGATTGTGCTTTACGGTAGTAATTTCAGATAAATCATTCCCAATTAAAAGTATATCATCAACATAAACTAGTAGGGCAGTAAAACCAGAACCAGAAAACTTAACAAACAAAGAATGATCAGCCTTGGAAGCAACATAACCAAAGGAAAGAAGAGCAGAACACAATTTCTGAAACCACTGCCGACTAGCCTGTTTAAGACCATAAAGAGATTTTTGCAGCCGACAAACCAAGGAAGAGTCAGAAGAATAAAATCCCGGAGGCAAAACCATGTAAACTTCCTCATTTAACTCCCCATGGAGAAAAGCATTATTCACATCAAGTTGCTGAATATGCCATTTATTAGCGGAAGCAAGAGCAAGTAATAACCGAACCGTAGTCATTTTGACAACGGGAGAGAATGTATCAAAAAAATCAATACCCTCAGTTTGAGTAAAGCCCTTAGCAACTAACCTTGCCTTGTATCGATCAAGGGTACCATCAGATTTGTATTTTTTGGTAAACACCCATTTGCAACCAATAGGTTGTTTCCCATTAGGCAAAGGAGTGAGGATCCATGTCTTATTCTCGTTCAAGAGCAGCTATTTCAGCATCCATGGCATCACGCCAAGGTTTATATTTAGAGGCTTGACGATATGTAGTAGGAATGACATCAGAAGAAAGATTGAGACAAAAGGTTTTATAGGAAGGAGGCAAATCAGAAAACAGATCAGTAGGAAAGGAATACTTATTACCAGAAGAAAAAGGAGCAGCTGAAGCAGTTAAGGCCGAGCAATAGTAATCCTGCAAATAAGTAGGAGTTTTGTGTGGTCTAGTCGATATACGGGTTGGTAAAGGAGCAGGGTCAGGCAGAGGAGACAAAGTGGAAGATGAATGGTTGGTAGGGGTTGAGTGTGCAGTGAGGGAATAAGGAGGAATGGGAATCAGTGAGACAAGGATAATCAAGGGGAGGGATATCTGCCGGAAGAGGGATGTGAGGATCATGTGATGTAGTAATATGATAAGGAAAAAATGATTCATAAAATATAACATCCCGAGAAATGAAAAACTGATTAGTGTGAAGATTAAAAAGCAAGTATCCCTTTGTATTTTCAGGAAAACCAAGAAAAATACATTTAGAGGCCCTTGGATCAAATTTAGATCGATGAGCTGAAATAGTAGAGGCATAACATAAAGAACCAAAAACCTTTAATTCAGAATATGATGGTGTTTTGTGAAACAATGAATCAAAAGGAGTGGAATGATTAAGCAGTGGAGAAGGCAAGCGATTAATCAGAAAAATAGCATGTGAAATCGCAAAACACCAATAGGACTTAGGGAGATGAGCTTGAAATAAAAGAGCTCTAGCTACATTTAAAATATGTTGGTGTTTCCTTTCCACAATACCATTTTGTTGAGGTGTTTCAATACAAGATGTTTGATGAATAATGCCTTTGGATTTATAAAAGGATTCCATAAAAAATTCCAGACCATTGTCTGATCTTAGAATCTGGATTTTAGTATTATGCTGAGTTTCAACAAAAAGAGCAAAATTCTGAAGATGGACCCGGACCTCAGACTTAGATTTCATAGGGAAAATCCAAGTGTAACGGCTAAAATCATCCACAATGGTCAAAAAATATTTAAAACCTCTAACAGAAGTAATAGCAAAAGGACCCCAAATATCTGTGTGGATTAAAGAAAAGGTTTTATTACTGGAAGATGTGCTTACAGGAAATGATAATCGCTTTTGCCTTGCCATATGGCATACATCACATGGAACAGATTTGGTATAACAAGGAATAAAGGGAAATTGCTGATGTAAAATTCTTAGAACATAAGGGGAAGTATGACCTAAACGATGATGCCACAAATTAAAAGAGGCTTCAGCTAAAGGCAAAGGAGCAGTAGTAGGTGTAGTAGTGGTAGCAATCATCTTTGTAGGTGTTGCAGGGTTGAGGAAATATAAGCCCTCAAAAGCTTCAGCTGAACCAATCATCTTCCAGTGAGAAAGCTCCTGGATGTAGCAAATGGATGACAAAAAAATAAAGCAGCAAGGAATGGCGTGAGTCAGCTTAGAAACAGACAGGATATTGAAAGCAAAGTCTGGAATGTAAAATACATTGTGAAGGACTAAAGAATGAGAAATACGTACAGTACCAGAAATCGTAGCAGAGAGATAGCTATGATTAGGAAGTTTAATAGGAATAGGTTTAATAGAATGATAATCTGAAAAACATGCTAGGGAATGACAAACATGGTCTGTAGCACCAGTGTCAATAATCCAGGAATTTTTAGGTGAAAAAGTAAGAGGAAGGACTGATATACCTGGATCGTTATGTGAAGAAGAAAGGTTGTGAACAGATGGAACAGAGGTGGAAGGAACAGAGGCAGCAGAAGTCTGTTGAACCATAGCAAGAATTTTTTGATATTGTTCGGGAGTAAACTGTGGAGGAGGAGTTGACAAAATACCATCAGAAGCCTTCGACTGCTCCAAAACAGAATTAGAGACCATATCCTGAGATTGAAGATTATTCACTGATGAGGAACCCTGACTACGGAACTTGAAGCCAGGAGGGAAGCCATGCTTGCGATAACATGTGTCAATAGTGTGACGTGGCCGATTGCAATAGGTACAGAATTTCTCATTGGTAGAACCACGTCCAGAACCACGACCAGAAGTATAACCAGGATTGGAAGAAGAAGGATTCGAAGGTCTAGGAGGTCCTTTGTTGAGTAAAACAACAGGATTAGCTCCAATGCCGGTTGGCATCTCTCTTTCTTGTTGCAAAAGCATAGAAAACACTCTATTGACAGAAGGTAGTGGGTCTAACAACATAATCTGAGACTTAACTAAAGCAAATCTCTCATTTAAACCTTTCAGAAATCTCAGAGTATAATCGTTTTCACGATATTTGACACAAGAACATGTAAAATTACAAGCACAGCGTATGACAGGCCTCAGAGTTGTATATTCATCCCAAAGTATTTTGAGTTTTGTGTAATAGTCACTCACCGATAGGTCTCCCTGCCTGAATGAGAACATGTCGTCCTGTAGTTCAGCCACCCTGAATATGTCACTTTGTGCAAAACGATCCTTCAGGTCCGTCCAGATTTCATACGCCTTGTCCATCCAGAGAACACTTTGAGCAATCGTTGGAGAAATTGCTCGAACAAGCCATGAACAGACCATTGTGTTACACTGGACCCAGGCCGAATAGGTTGAGTGCGTCATCTGCGGAGCCAAGATCGATCCATCCACAAAGACAAGCTTGTTTTTCGATTGAAGTGCCATCCTCATGGATCTTGACCAGGTGTGATAATTTCGGCCTGTGAGAACTGGATTAACCAGAACGAGTGACGGATTCTCGTTTGGATGAAGGTAATATGGATTCGACAGATTTGGGGATGAATCAGAAGAGGACGAAGTGGAGGGAGGTACGGTGGTCGAACCACCAGCATCGGAAGCCATCACAAGGGCTTAGGCTTTGATACCATGAGACGTTTTCAGACTAAGCAGGGGCGATCTGGAAACGCAAGCATTCGAGAGAGAAGAAAGGAAGCTCGGGGTTCGGGAGAGAGAAGAAATGAAGCTCGGGAAAGGTAAATTAAAACTGGAGAAAATAAATCTGAATCCATTTATTATGCACAGGTTACATTGAGTCTGATAGCTAGACTCCAAGTCTCTGATTACACACGTGTGGGGCCTACCATACAGTTACAAATAATATTGGTAATATAACAAACTCTAACTAAGTAACTAAATGAGTTAAATACAATTAACCAAAGCAAAATGTAAACCATCTACCCATTTTCTTTGTTACATTCTGTTAAAATGTTTGATAATGAACAAGTCCCTTTTATGAGTGCTCAATTCCTCACAAGTAAGTGAAATAAACATATGAACAACAAAAATTAATTGGTTAGCAAGGAAATGTATGATCATAATTAAATAAGTCTCTTTTACAAGTGTTTTACTCCTCACGAGCAAGTGAAATAAACATATGAACAACACACATTAATTGGTTAATAAGAAAATATATGATCATGAACAACTCCCATTTATAGGTGCCTAACTCCTCACGAGCAAGTGGAATAAATATATGAACAACACAAATAAATCGGTTAATAAGAAAATATATGATCATGAACAAGTGTTAAATTCTTCAAGAATAAGTGGAATAAACATATTGTAGGGTCCAATTTAATGACTTGGGGTCATAGGCAAGACAGTCCATGTGAGGAAGGCCAAAGAAGTACGGCCCAGTGAGTACGGCCCAAGAATATGCTTAGCCACTCCATCAGAATACCTAGTCAAGTCCTGAAAGTTAGTAATGCACGTTTGACCCAGAATAGGCGAAATTGCCCCCAATTCGTGCAGATTGAAAAAGACGGACTGACCTACTAGCAAATCTGAAAATGGAAAACCTACTTACCATATTGCTTTGCTATAAATAGGGGTAGCCAGGTCAAGGAGGAAGGGGATCAAGCCTCTTCGTTTACCCTCTCCAAGCAAAATTCTTATTTATCACTGCTTTATATCACGCTTTCTGAATAGCAATTCAGCTTTTATTATTTATCATTAAATTTGCAATCACTTAGTATTTTCTATTTTTATCGTACTAAGGTTATCTGTTGTCTGTGACCCTTACAAAATCTTTAATACAAAATTTTGGTTCTACAATTTGGCGCCGTCCGTGGGGACCTAACAGCAAATATAACAATTTCTTTTGTTGGATTTTAGGGGGAAACTATTCCTTCATGCAATTTTAACCAGCCACCATGAGGGACACACCTACCAACCTTCTGGAGTGTCTTGATGAGCTAATCGTTTTGTTGCAAGAACAGACCCATCAAATTTTCACCAAGGCTAGACTGGCTGAACAGTAGCAGGAATGACTTCAATGCTTGGAAGAAGAAAATAATGCCTTGCGAGAGCGACTTACTTCATGCTCCCCATGAATCACTCAAACTCCTCACCCTTTGGAACAATTTCCGACCGCCCTCGTCCCATATATGCAATCATTGGGGGCTCCTAGCACCACAACAAGACCAACCAATAACGGTAAGTAACGAAACTCCAATTGAAAACAATATTGACGAAGCTCGTGATACAGGTACACCGACTTCACCAACCATGCCTGGTGGTGAAGCAAAAAGAACGATGGACACACCTACGAGCAATAACATACCAGAGTCTAGTGCGTTAGACGACAGATGATGGAAGAGATGGTGCCAGGAACTAGAAGCAATGATACTTCTGTTAGAATAACTTAACGATCTAAACATGTTAAACATAGATTAACATATAGATCAATGCGGAAAACTGAAGTAAGAGATCACAAATACCTCCCGCCATTGATTTGTCTCCAGAAGCAAACAGGACGAACTCTGAGTCTCCAAACAGGAACAAATCCAAGCCAGCAAGCAGGAACAGACTCCGAGTCTCAGCCCTTCTGATCCTTCTCTCTGAAACTGCAGATGGTGTGCTTTCCTGAAGGTCAGAGCAGGTTCAGGGGACCAGACAAAATTTCACCGTTCGTTTCCCCTCTGGCCATCACAGAGCTAAAAAAGGAAACGTATTCAATACGCACTTATTGCGTATTAATTAGGCCGTTACGGTATTAATGGACGGTTACAAAACCGGCAATAATGTGGGCCATAAATAGCAATAACGGAATATTGAATACAGAATTAAATATATTAAATATTCCAACATTCTCCCACTTGGTCCACATACTTCAATATATACCTCTGAGAAACAAAATGCATGGATCATAGCGATAGGTCCTCTTAAAGAGAGTAATATCTTCCATGTATCACAGTGCATTATGTTTCCCATGCCCAAGTAACTTAATGAATAAACCCTACGTTTATTCCAGGTCCAAACCCAATGATGTTCCTCAAATTTAAACAAATAAATGTATGCGCAACTGAAATGAGAAAAACATCACAAATGGGGTTCCATAAAATAACAACGTTCTTACAACGAAAGAAAATCATACAAAATGAAATTCAAAGAAGGGCACTAATTCCCATTCTTTCTACATGTTCCATAAACCTCATAGGTGGCATGCCTTTAGTTAAAGGATCTGCTATCATCAACTCAGTGCTAATGTGTTCAACAACCACTACTTGATGTTTAACACGTTTTCTTATGGCTATATACTTAAAGTCGATGTGTTTGCTTCGACAACCACTTTTGTTGTTCTTAGCCATAAACATAGCAGCTGAATTGTCGCAATATATCTTCATTGGCCTAGCAATTGAACCTGAGCATACATAAGGCTTCCTACAGCTGAAGCATAAGGGATGTTTTTCATTTGTTCCCTTTCCAAATCATTCTTTGGGCACTGGTTCAAATTGAACCTGTCACCTTTCACAATGGGAGCTACGCTTTGTGCACAATGCCTCATCCGAAATCTTTCCAAAACTTTATTGATATAGGTCTCTTGAGACGGACCCGAACACCTCTATGTCTGTCTCTTTGTATCTTAATGCCAATGACATAAGATGCAACTCCCATATCCTTCATTTCAAAGCTTTTGGAGAGGAATTGTTTCACTTCATGCAATAAGCCTTTGTCATTGGTTGCAAGCAGAATATCATCCACATATAGAATTAGAAAACAAATCTTGCTCCCACTAACCTTCTGGTATATACATTCATCCATGGCGTTCTCCACAAAACCGAAAGAAGAGATAACGTCATGAAATTTTAAATACCATTGCCGGGAAGCTTGTTTCAATCCATATATAGATTTTCTAAGCTTGCATACCAAATGCTCACCATCACTAGAGGAAAATCCTTCTGGTTGTTTCATGTAAACCTCTTCCTCTAATTCTCCATTGAGAAATGTCGTTTTCACATCCATTTGTTGCAACTCGAAATGAAAATGTGCAACCAATGCTAGAACGATGCGAAGAGAATCTTTCTTAGATACAGGAGAAAATGTCTCCTTGTAATCGATTCCTTCTCTCTGAGTGAATCCTTTGGCTACGAGTCTTGCTTTATATCTGTCAAGGTTGCCTAATGAATCTCTTTTGGTTTTGAAGACCCATTTACAACCAATGACCTTCGCCCCATTAGGCAACTCAACAAGATCCCAGACTCTATTGGATGCCATAGAATTCATCTCATCTTCCATAGCATCATGCCATGATACAGCATCTCTACTGTTCATGGCTTGTGAAAACGTGCCAGGATCATTTTCAGCTCCTACATTATAGTCAGATTCTTGCAGATACACAACATATTCACTAGGTATCGCTGATCTTCTTGGTCTAGTAGATCTTCTCAATGTTGTTTCATCTCCTTCTTGAGGAACTTCTTGTTCAATTTGTGGTTGTTCCTCAATTTCAGGTTGTTCCTCATTAACAACTTGATCTACTGGATCAACATCAGCCGGTTGTGGATCTTGTAATCTAAGACCAAGTAGAAGGTTGGCTATCTAAATGATCAACGTCCCTCATTTGCATGATGTGCTCACGCACACCTTTCACTGTAGTAAGTCTTTGGGATGAAAACTTCATAATTAGGGTGCTAGCAAGTGCCTTACCTGAAGTCTGAAATTGATCATCAATCGCCTTCAGAAGTGGCCTTGTTTTGTCATGTTGTTCGACAGAACCACGAATACCAACAGAGATATGAGTCTTTATGAACATTACTGAGAGACGATTAGATCGCTCCCATTTTTCATAAAGATCAACTTGATCTGGAGAGCTGGTTGCTGTAATGGAGGGTGGTTCGTCTTTCCTAATAGCATAATCTATATCCATCCACCCTAATTGGAGAAGAACTCTCTCTCTCCATACCTTATAGTTATCACCCCTTAGTTCGGGAATTTCATTTTTCATATCAGAGAAAATCGCAGGTTGTTGTGCTGCATAATTAAGGAAAAATACATGCTTAAAAAAAAATTAAGATTTGAGACTAATAAACCATATCATGTTTCACCAATGTAAATCATCTTTGAAAATAGTGAATCTACTTGACATACAACTTGTCTCGTGGGCTAAAGTTCTAATTCAATTGGATTCACAACTCTATGATAGAACTACCAAATTATTTCTTTATTCTTAATTCCCGTGGGTAAGTTAAGAATTTAATTTGATATTCCACCCTAATTAATCATATAAATCATATAATAAAAATTCTGTGGGATAAGATTTATTATATTACATATGATTAATTACAACTAATGTCATTATGTGATTATGCAATTCAATATATAATTTTGACTAATTAAAGATGCTGTGGCTATTCTCTAATTAATTAAAATATATAGATCACTCAACATTAATATTTAATATTGCAATAAACTATAAGCAATACTAAAATAAAATTGGATTTTCATGTTATGCATATTATTCAACTCAATATTGCATGCATAATCAATTCATGCAAATAACACAATAATTATAACCACATTTTTAATTACAATTGTGATGTCTTTAAAACTTTATGTGATGTATTTTGTTTCATCAAAACAAAAATAGAGTGTATGTATCTAATGGGGATGTTTTGATTGCTCCTCAATTCTACATACTCATCACAAAGACATCACAACATTGTGTATACTAATTGCACATATAATCATAATTATGATATAGGATAACCTTAAGTGATTAAATATGCATACAATTTGTGCATACATCTTAGACAAATTCTCCCACTATTTTGTGCATTCAAAATAAATCCAATATATGCACATCTTAATGGAGGGATTATAATCAAATTGAAAGGAAAAATCCTCCCACTGTTTTATGTATCGAAATATTGTTTAAAAAATAATAATTTTGACAAAATTCAACTTAAAGTTGGCTACAACAATTTGAAAAAGATATTTAATTGTCTAAATTTAATTTTCTGAAATATTTAGACAAAGAAATAACTCAAAACAATTGTAAAAATTGCCAAAATTAACTTTTCTCAATTTAAACAATTAAATTTGATATGATCAAATTTAGACATAAAACAGAAGTCTATGAAGATTATAATCTTGATTTATACATAACTGTATGATAAAACTATCAAATTATTTCCTTATTCTTAATTCCTGTGGGAAAATTAAGAACATAATTTGAAATTATATCCCAATTATTCATACAATATATAATAAAAATTCCTGTGGGAAAATCTACTATATGACTTATGATTAATTACAACTAATGTTTTTATTTGATCATACAATTTAATATATAATTTTGACTAATTAAAGATGTTGTGGCTACTCTCTAATTGATCAAAAATATATAGATCACTAAACATTAATAATTAATATTGCAACAAACTATAAGCAATATTAAAAATAAAATTGGATATTCATGTTTTGCATATTATTCAACTTAATATTGCATGTATAATTAAATAATAATTAATTCATGCAAAAAAAAACAATATATAAGGCATATTAACAATCACATGAAATCCCAATTTTAATTAAATTTTAGATTATTATATTTAAATATAAAAATAATTATATGTAAATATAAAATCCATCAAAATGACACAAGTGCCACATTAGCCGGATGGTCCAGAGGTTGCTTTTAAGACTCTGGACAAAAGGAGTGTGGGTTTGAATCCACTCAGGACCCTTTCAGCGTTTATTTTTTAAAATTTCGCTGGATGAAAACAACATTTAAATAAATAAATGTGCGAAAATAAACATAAGGTACGCGCGTAGCACAACTGGCAAAGCGCCAAGGCTTAAGGCTTACACTCGCCCTCAGGTGCCATGTTCGAATCCCACCAGGCGCTTCTGCGGTTTTAATTTCGCTGAAGAAGGAAATTTTTTTTTAAAAAAAAAAAACCGCTGGGCCAAAAAACCGAACTCGGCCCAACACCGAACCGGACCAAACCAGCAATCCGACCCGCCTGGCCCGCCTCCTCTTTAAGTGAAACGGTGCGTTTCACACAGTCTCAAAACGGCGTCGTTTTGAACCTTCTTCCTTACCCAGTTTCAAAAACCCTACCCGACCCGATAACCCGCGAGCGACCCGGTTTCATCAGCCGCGACCCGCGATTTCTGGCAGCGGTTTTAGGCGACGGTGGGGCTCAAAATCCGACGATTTTGACGACGGTTTCAATGGCACAATCATGGAGAAAAAACGATCGAACATAGATTTCTAATAATCTAACAAAATCCCCATGAAAATCAAAACAAATAATATAAGTTTTGAAAACAAATTGGAATCGCATTTTTCTGTGTTTGTTTTTGCCGATGGAGGACCGATGGCGACGATCATGGTTCTCAAAAAACTCAATCCAGACCGAAAGCATTAAAACATGAGAACCTAGATCGAAAAAGCAAATTTGAAAACCAACGGATTGAATCGAAGAAAAATCTCCACATCCAGATTTGAAAATCACAATTCATCAATCGATACAAAAACAAAAATTGACATAAATTTCAACTGAAACATAATCAATTGAAACGAACAGAAAATCTCAGTCCCCGACGATCCCAAGCTCGAAAACAGAGAGCGTTAGCAAGTGAAACCCAGATCGAAACAAGGATTTATAAATCAGTCACAAAATCCAAACGAAGTCTCTGGAAAAAAAAATGATTTCGCAACTTGATCAAAAGCATTTAAAATTCGCAGAGATATAACCCAATTTTGGACTCGATTGATACTTGATACAAGGCTCTCGAAAATCAACCATAAACATAACATTATGAGCATATAAGAAACTCAGATTTCAATAATCAACAGAACCCTTGAGAAAATTGGGGACAGTTATGATTTCATAGATAGGATACAAACCTCCATCCAAATCCGAAAAACCACACATGACCAATTCATAATAATAATCAAAATAAAGTGCACCCATTATCAGACTGAAAATCCATACATCTGATTTCTTGATGAAATAAGCATACATATATATATTCAAATCAAAACCCAGATTTTAATATATGCATACAATTTCATTGAACAAAAATCAAGGCAGAGGAATCAATTGCTCTGATACCAAATGTTAGAATAACTTAACGATCTAAACATATTAAACATAGATTAACATATAGATCAATGCGGAAAACTGAAGTAAGAGATCACAAATACCTCCCGCCATTGATTTGTCTCCAGAAGCAAACAGGACGGACTCTGAGTCTCCAAACAGGAACAAATCCAAGCCAGCAAGTAGAACAGACTCCGAGTCTCAGCCCTTCTGATCCTTCTCTCTGAAACTGCAGATGGTGTGCTTTCCTGAAGGTCAGAGCAGGTTCAGGGGACCAGACAAAATTTCACCGTTCGTTTCCCCTCTAGCCATCACAGAGCTAAAAAAGGAAACGTATTCAATACGCACTTATTGCGTATTAATTAGGCCGTTACGGTATTAATGGACGGTTACAAAACCGGCAATAATGTGGGCCATAAATAGAAATAACGGAATATTGAATACAGAATTAAATATATTAAATATTCCAACAACTTCATCTACCTGGTAGGCCATCACTGATGAAGAAGAGTACTCCTAACAGTTTTGATGACTCACCATTCACAGATGATATTGCGCTGGTTGAGATGTCGAAGAAATTCACGTTCAAACACGGACGACCCTATAATGGTTCGATGGACCCAGATGAACACATGGCGCAGTACCGACGAATGATACATGTTGCATTGATACCACGAGAAATGCGGGAAGCTTGTATGTGCAAAGGTTTCAGGTCGAGTCTAATCAGACCAAGCTTGAAGTGGTTCACCAACATACCAACCAACTTGGTAGAATCGTTCGCAAACTTGAACGATTTGTTTGTACAATAGTTTTTTAGCAGCCGGAAGCTTGAAAAGGAGCCAAACGACCTTTACTGGATTGTTCAGGGGAGACAAGAGTCGTTACGGGACTATGTTGGCGAGTTCATGGAGAAAAAATACACATACTGAATTGCAATGTACCAATGACCATTGTTGTTTTTTTGTAAAGGTATGCTCCCTAACTCTGAGCTGTATAAGGAACTAACCAAGTATACTTTTCATACCATGGACAACTTATTGGCACGAGGCTGGGCCCAAATCAAGTGAGAAGAAGACGATGTTGGGACGCAAAACATCTAATGAGGTATGATTTCTAAATCTTTACCTTCTAAGTTTGTTTCCGGATTTTACATACTTACTAACCTCATGGGCAAAACATGATGTAAACAACCATAAATAAGAGCAAGAAAAAGTGACTGATGCTCCAAGCCATATGGTCCGTTCATATCCAGTATTCTAATATTAATTGTCCCACCATTAATATACCTCACTTTGTTACAGGAATTCTTTATATCAGATTCATTGCTTAGTATTCAATGGCATAAGTCTTTACTAGCCAATGTCGAATGCGAAATGAGTCAATCGTTATTCAATTGGATGGATCCGTACATACCAAGATGTTGTTGTATGATTAGTCTTATTGTTGTAAGCCATTTTACTTGGTAAAACACTATCATTCTTTATAAGACATTCAAATTGATACATTAGCTGTCATTTTATGATTACCATCTTCTACTTGAGACACTACGTACGAACCAATCTACTAGCTTATACTCAGCATACATACAAGACCGACCTACTAAGTTAAAAGACACACAACCGATGCATCATACAATTCACGAGCTCTTTATATCGACACTTCCAAACATTGAGAACCCAACTTTAGGTGTGTCTCGTGGCAGAACACAAACCAGGCCACGAAGATGTGATGTACATACCTACTGACCAAAATATGCATGCTTGGTCAAACATTATCTCAATGCTCCCATATGTACTAGTAGACATACATATACATTCTGGCAAATAAAGCTCTATACCAACACTTCTAAACGTTGATAAACCAAAGTTAGGGGTGCTCCGTGGCATAACACAAACCAGGCCATAAAGATGTGACATACACACCAAGCGACCAAAATTCTCACACTGGATCAAGCATAACAACAATACTACGGTTTGTATTAGCATACACGAACTTGCTAATAAATGATGTTCTAAATTACAATGTGCAAAATATCAAACACCTTAGTTACAAAAGATTTGTTGTCAAACATAACCGACATACCAAGGGTGTCAGCTAAACAAAGCACAAAATAAGAGAAGTCACCTAAGATGGCGTGTCACAATACAATTCAAAGATCGTCAACTGCATAAATCACTCCAAATCTATTAGTTGGGCAAAACATATCCAAAACAAAATTGGAACCCAAGCACAAAAACCCCAAGAGAATTCGAATCAAACGGGATTCCAACAAAGACACACGCATCCCTTATTGATTTCCATCACTAGAACCAGCAACAGAAGTTTCGTCTTCCAACTTACCACTAAAGAGGTTATGATACCTTGTTATTGCTTGGTCAAGACCCCATCGGTACGACTGAACCTCGTTGAACTCCTTCACCAGCTAGGCTTGAGTTTGAAATGCTGCTTCTATGGCAATATCTTCAATTTGTTGTTTTAACCCACTATTCTCAGTATTTGAGATTAAAGCTTTTGTTTTACCTCTGTCAACTCCTTTGTCACCTTTTCCAATTGAGTTTCAAGTTTGAATTGATAATCTGACATACGTACAGTAGGTTGTTGTAAGTCTTGGATCGTCTTATCTTTCTTGATCGTCGTATGGAGAAAGCGTCAAACGAATAATATTACGAGTTCGCTCTCCAAGTCAATAGTCAATTGGACTTGAAGAGTGGAGGCTTAATGTAGGGCCCAATTTAATGACTTGGGCCAATAGGCAAGATAGTCTGTGTGAGGAAGGCCTAAGAAGGGTAGCCTAGTAAGTACACAACTACCCCCAATCTGCGCAGATCCAAAAAAGACAAACCGACGTATCAGCAGATCTGAAAAAGGCGGACCAACCTACCAGCAGATCTAAAAAAGGCGGACCTACTTACCAGATCGCTCTACTATAAATAGGGGCAATCAGGTCAAGGAGTAAGGGGATCAAGCCTTTTCATCTACTCTCTCCAAACAAAATTCTTCTTTCTTATCGCTCTGTATCATGCTTTCTGAATAGCAATTCATCTTTTATTCTTTATCATTATATATGCAATCACTTTTTTTTATATCGTACTAAGGTTCTGTGTTGTTAGTGACCCTTGCAAAATCTTTAATACAGAACTTTGATTCTACACATATGAACAATATAAATTAATTGGTTAACAAGAAAATATATGATCATGAACAAGTCCTATTTACAACACTGCAAAAAAAGGACTTTCAATGGCGACACTTGCTTCCGTGGCTTTTGATGTACTTTCAGCGGCGACAAGAAGTCGCCACTGAAAGTCTACTTTCGGCGGCGACATTAAATTGTCGCCGCCGAAAGTATAAGCGGCAATGGTTTCAACAGCGACTTTTTGTCGCCGCTGAAACACTTTCAGTGGCGACTTTTGTCGCCACCGAAAGTCAATTTTTTTGTAGTGCAAGTACGCAACTACTCATAAACAAGTGGAATAAATATATGAACAATAAAAATTAATTGGTTTACAAGAAATATATGATCACGAATAAGTCCATTTACAAGTTCCCAACTCCATCCTTTCTCATGGACAAGTAAAATTGAAGGAAAAGGGAACAACATCGTTTGAGGCTGAAAAATTGTAATGGAGAATTGAAGACCTAAGTCTGAAGGACGCAATAGGAAAAGGAGGCAGGCGGCCACAAAGACATTGTTCAATCATCACTGATCGTCTTCTTTAACTGAGGAACGAGGATAGGAGGGGAAGCAGTTTTCTTCATCACCGGAGAGAGGAGAGTGCGGACAAACGAGGGGACCTTCATAGTCTTTATCATCGGACTGATTCATCAAAGATTAGAGAGACGCAATTGGAGAAAGGAATGATGTCGCCGTCAACTGTCTCTTCTTTAATCGCCGGAGTTGCATGAGAGATCGTTTAGCAAGAGGAGAGAGATCCGAGATTGCACGGTTCTGTGAGATGAGCTGGACTTTGGGGGATTGTTGTGACTATTTCAACATTATTCACCCAATCTCCAGCTTGTGATTATTGTTCTACAATTCTGTTCATTTTCCTTCAAGGTTGCAGAGGGAGAAATAGGTGGAGCAAGAAACATGTTTAAAGTGATTTATTCTATCTTTTTTCCCTTTTTTTTTTGTCAAATAAAAATCTATTAGTAAACTTTAAAGAATAACGGTTACAAAGAAAAGAAAAACATTAGCCTGAATAACAAACAATAGACAAAACAGGAACAAAACAAATACAACAGAAACAAATAATTAAGAAACAAAACAACAAGTAAACTAGAAATAATTAAACTAGCCATCATCCGATGAAGAACTAGAATGCGAAGATTTATCAATACCAACACTAGTCTTATGAGCCTCTAAAGTTAGAAGAGATAATAAAGCAGGTGTTGGTCTCGAAACCCACTCAATATAAGGCACACCTTTTATAAATATCAGCTGCAAGCTAGGAGATCCGCAACATAGTTATCCCCTCTCTGGGTAATAGATATCTTTTACCCTTCTTCTGAAACAAGTCAAACAACATCTTTTCTGAAACATAAAGGGCAATAAGCACTTACCACCATATAATTTCATTTAAAACCTAGAAGGTTGCAGTGAGATATCAGAATTGTTTGGGGGCAAAATGAAATTATGTAGCTACAGTGATCCTTTAATGAAATTTTCTCGTGTGCGCGTGTGTTTGATCATGAATGGATGCAAATACAAAAATATAAATATGATTAGGTTTAAGTGGGTATGAGTGTTCAGTGTTGTGTAAAGGCGCCATCCTGAATCCAAAGCGGGAATTAATTAAGTCCTGCATCGTCCATTTTCATTTATATTGCTCTTTGCTATTCGCAAATTCTAGATATGACTTGTAAATAGTCATTCATATCAATTTATGTCAATCTTATTACTTACTATATCCGAATAATACACTCGCCCATTTAGTTATTATCAGCAGTTTCAATTAAATTTTAATTTTCAAAGAATGTGGGTGTGAGCAAGTGGGAGATGATGATGAGAAACATAGATAGATTGGAATCTTTTTTTTTTTTTTTTATATTAAAATTTTAGAAGAGGAGTTAGGTTCACCTACAATCCAATGACAGGGCGTTATGGCTTTGCTTCCCAGGGCATACAGGATTGAGAGTACACATACCTCTACCTCAGTCTGCGTTTCCACAAGTTCACATCACTTAGAATGCCTCCCCCAGCACTTGAACCAACTCCAGGATTGAACCCCCTCCCTTTGGTGAGAGTGTCCGACCCCTTTGCCAGATTGGAATCATTTGATATAATATGTGATATTATTGTGTATGATTCGACTTTTTGTTAATTATGTCCATAAAAAATAAAAATGATTTCCAAAATCTTATTGGATTCTTTGACATTTTCAGTGGCATAACCAAATAAAGTAGTATTGCTTAAACTATTCATTTATCTTTCTTTTTGTCCTGTATCTTCGCACAAAAGGAACATGATCATGGTATATTTGTGAGAGGGGACAAGCATATACTTGTGTTGTGTGTCCCCATCATAATTTTTGCTTATCACTGTTTAAAATGATTGTACGAGGCATGTTAAACAATATTTATAGAGTGCACGTTAAACAATTTTTATAGAGTGCACATTAAAATTAAATTCCATTTTTCATATGGAATTAAGTACTACAGGAATTGTTGTGGCAATAGAAAGGTTGGATGTTTTTTGGTTAGGCACATGTATATATTTTTTTTAGGCAATCTTATTCAAGGTACAATTGTGCATTAAATGTGGGAGTCCTCATTCCATGCTTAGAGTTACATGCTTATTAGGTGCTTATACCTCTAATTAGAGGTATACACATATTTTTTTTGGTTTTTATTTATTTAAATTTAAATTATATGCGGCTTTCTGAGATGTTTTTTGCACTCAGTATCTCAATTGATTAATTTTCATAATACTGGTGTTACAAACAAATGCAGAACTGAAAATTAATTAATTTGAGATACTAGGTGCAAAAAATATCTCAGAAAGCCACATATAATTTAAATATAAATAAATACAATATATAAAAAATTAAAAAAAAATGCTTATACCTCTAATTAAAGGTATAAACACCTAATAAGCATGTAACTCTAAGCATGGAATATGGACACTTCTCATAGCAAGTATTAAAATCTTAGTTTATCACATTGTGAGAGACTAACTCATTCTTCTAAACCAACCCCCATTGGTAGAAGACTTTTTTTTTTTTTGGTAACAAAATAATACAGTTATTTTTATTCAAGAAACAATAGACAATTATTCAAGAAGTGTTGACTCTTTTTTTTTTCTTTTTTAAAAAGTACAAAGATGGAAGCCGTTGTGTCCGAATTGAAGGGCCCAAATGAATTGGGCTTTAGAGATGCTTCTTTTAAATTAGATTAAAAGCAGATCCTTAGTTTCTTTTTAAAAAAATAGGGTTTTTTTTATTCATAAGTTTTGTTAAGACATTCTCCATATTTCATTAAGTTTTATTAACTTTTACTTGTTACCAACATGTGGTTGGTCCAGCGGAATATGGTACTAGATTCCCATAAGAGGTCTAGGGTTCGAGCTGCAGTAACGCACTTATAATCCGCCTTGTATAGAGTTACCTCTGTTGGGAGGGTCGTCTTTGCCACTGTAGAACCCGAATCCGGATTAGTAAGAACCGAAGGTTCTGATGAACCGGATGGGATACCAAAAAAAAAAAAATCCAATAGAATCAAAGTATAAGGCAAACCCTTCATCCTGACAAGTCACAACCCATAGTCCCACACCTGCAGACACATCATCAAATATTATGTTTTCATTTGAATCAATGTGAAACTCTAATAGTAACACAACTTTCTGCCGGAAAAAAAGGAAACACAATTTGTATCAATCAAGAAGCATAATGAAATTACACAAACCAACCCATCATTCGCAACAAATTACAAATCAAAACGCACTAACCTAAGAACAGAAAATTTTCCAAAGGATTGTTTTCTAAAAAAAAAAAAGTTGTTTAGATTCACCCAGTAGCCCGCTTGTCCACAACCATGAATTGAATTTTTCTTTGCGCCTAAGCCAAAGGTGACCACGGACTATGGTGTTGTTGCTGAAGTCGGAGGTGAGAGAGGAAGAAGGAGAGGACTACTCAAGTGACAAATATCAAGGGTGACTAGGCTAAGCTAGAGGTCAAGCGAGAATAATTGACGAACAATTCAGCGGAAATCACAATCGCAAGATCGAGAGCGACCAGACAATGAGTATGAGCGACGATCTTATAGTCTGTGATTAATAGAAAACTTGGGGAAAATGAATAATATTGATGGAGTGAATGGGGATGGATGGTCATGGAGGAGAGGGGGATTCAACCAAATGAGAGAAATAGAGAAGTTGAGAGAAGGAAGATAGTGAAGTATTGAAGGGCATTTTTATCATTTGATGCTGAATTTTTAAAATTTCAATTTGAGTACTTACACTCTATTGGCATTATAAATTTTTAGAAGATCTCTTTGTCTATTGGTATTTTCAAAATTCTTTTAGTGGCATTTTCCCTTATATTAACCCTAGGTTATTTCTCAAAAAAAATAGAAAGAAGAAGAAAATATAAAAAGAGGTTCATATTCTGAAATGAGAAGAGTCACATGGAATTTTCAGAAGGCGAGCTGACAGCAGACAGAAAGGACAGGTCCCTACTCATACATAGGGAGTGAGGAGCGTGAGAGGCACGTGACATAGCCCCTCCCATATTCTGTCGACCTGGACAGATTCTGTTTTCAAATTATTCATCATCATCATCAAACATTATGTCGCCTTGGACAGATTCTGTTTTCAAATTATTCATCATCATCATCAAACAGTATTTCAAACATTCCCACACTTCCAATCTACTCTTTAATTTAACAAATGTAAGTGTGTTTATATTTAGAAGCCAATCTCAGCTCTCAACAGATTGGTCGAAAAACAAAGGATACGGAGTACAATGTGAATAATGTGTGGCCAATGTCCATTTAGACAAATACTCAAACTCCCTTTGAATTAAAATTATAGGGATACAACAATTCGTTCAGCTGTCACTTACATCCTCATAATCCTCTCTGTTTTCCTCTTCTCACACATCCGACACCAAATCTCTCTCTCTCTCTCTCTATATCTGCAAAGTTTCTCAAACACAATTCAATTCACACTACACGCCAACTCATTCCTCCTCTTTCGCCACCTCCAACTATTGCCTGCCTCCCCCTGCTTCTTCTTCGTGTTCTTCATCTCCTCTTGCCTCTGGAACCACCTCCTCCTCCTCCGCTGTCCCTGCATCTTCGGCGGGCGGCTGTGGTGGCCGTGGTGGTGGAGGAGGGCGGATTCTGCCGTCGACACAGGAGGAGCATTTGGTCTCCACCCAGCCTTCCAAGTCGTACTCTCCCAGACCCATGACCCGGCGACCCGAACAGAGCCTGCCGATCATGCCCGCTATCACCCCCAGCACAGTGATGACGGCCAGCACCGCAATAACGGGTCCCGCTGACCCGTGAGGAGTGCGGGCCGGGTAACCCTGCTGCTGCTGGTTCACCTGCATCAAGGGAGGAGCCTGATCCGCCATTGGAGTGAGTCTTGAGGGTAAAAGCAAAAACAAAAAAGGGAGTGTGTGTGGAGGGAATTTATGATTCAGAAGAATAAAGAAGAGGAGGAGGAGGAAGAAAGAGGGAGTGCTGGAATGGAATGTTAAGAGAGAAAAAGAAATGAGTGTGTTCAGTTTGCTTTTTATTGTGGCCTCGCTTTCCTTCAACCCAAATTAAGGAATTATTTTTTGTTTTTTGTTTTTTTGGCTCAAAAATACTTTTTTGTTTTCTTGAAAAGGGTTTTAGGGTGTTAATAATAAGTAATAACATAACATTGGTAAAGTGTCTACCAATTCAGTAGTTGTCCTTACGCTATTTACTGTGGGGGTACGTAACTCCCAAGAAAAAAGAGACAGCTTTTCATACAAGACACTCCTCTGCCTACTCTCTCCTTCTCTCCTTTTTATTGTTTTAGTTAAGGGGCTCAGAAGTTTTTTGCCCTCGGGAAATTTTGGCTGAATGTGTAAAAAGTGCAGAAATTTTATCCTAATCATTATTTTAGTTAATCTGATTAAATATGTTAAACTGAAAGTTTACATATTATCTACGTCATTTTTGTTAAGATGCAAATTTGTTTGAATTTTTTTTTTAAATTTAACTTTAAAAAAATGAAGTAAATGACATATAGACTTCCATGACAAATTTCCCTTAGCAAAAATGATATGTATGATATATGGATTATCATATCAGCATATTTGATCAACTAACAATCAAAATTAACTGAGATAATTGTTAGGGCAAAATTGCTTCATTTTTCACATTTTCAGGGCAAAATTACTTCTAAAAAACCTTAGGGATAAAATTGTCCCTTAGTAAAAGCTTCTAGAGTAAAATTGCTTATTAACCCTTTTATTTTTATCTTCTTTCTTCTAACAATAAATTGAAAACCATTATACATGATGCCGTTCATATTGTGTTGTGATGGATAGCTAGTTTTTTCAACTAACACACATTATTTTAAAATAATTTTTGATTCATGTAATGCACTAAACTATTTTGTTAGCAGCATTTAGCATCTTAAAATATTTTTGGTTAAGGTATAAATCTACCCATGAAGTATTTTCTCAGAGGCACCAGATATTATAAACTTTTATTGGGTATAAAAGTACACATGAGCATTAAAAATAGCGTAAAACTCGACTAATGTTAAGTAAGCTAACATTGATCGTCTTACAATCATGTCAATCGTGAAAATGGTGCAAAAATACATATAAAGTTTCAAAAGTGGTACAAAAATATACATAGAGTTTTTAGTGGCGATGATATTTTGAACCATTTTAAAAACTTCATCTATATTTTTTCACACCATTTTCTTAATTTACACGTTTGTTAAACAATCAACGTTAGTTGACTTAATGGTCGTGGTAACTTTGCACCATTTTAAAAACTTTATGTGTATTTTTGTATCCGAAAAAAGCTTATGATGTCTATTGCCACTAACAAAATACTTCATAGGTAAATCTACACCTCAACTCAATATTTTTAGTGTAATTTTTCCTTTAAAGTATTTTTTTCGGCAGCAATGAGCACAAAAATACTTAGGATAGTGAGTGTTTTGGAAAAAAATATTCAAGGGTGTTGAATTAAAAAATATATATATAGAAACATACTTTACAATACTTAGTGCTACTAAATAGTATATTACATTGTTAAATACTACACAATAGTTTAAAATAGGGTTAAGTACCAATTTTGCCCCTGAAGTACGCGTCCAGGAGCAATTTTGCCCCTTAAGTTTTCGACGGAGCAATGTTGCCCCTGAAGTATCAAAACAGAGCTTGCCCCTAAAATATCAAAACAGAGCAATGTTACCTCTCCGTTAGAAACCCTAATCGTTAACTAACGTTGACCATTAGTTGACCGTTAGGGTTTCTAACGGAGGGGCAACATTGTTCCGTTTTTTATACTTCAGGGGCAACATTGCTCCGCCGAAAACTTAAGGGGTAAAATTGCTCCTGGACGCGTACTTCAGGGACAAAATTGGTACTTAACCCTTTAAAATACTAAGTGTTACTAAAATGCACTTCAGTTTTGACTTGACTTAACCTATTTTAAATAAAAAAGGGTCAATTAAGGTCTTATAGTCTAGTAGTATGGAAACTTTTCTCTAAAGAGAATATTGTGGGTTTGATCCAGTTTATAATATTAAACTGTCTACCCTATTAATTTAAAAAAATAAAAAGGTGTCAAATCCTAATATCAAGATGTGACCTATCTAATTTGGAAGGAGTGTGGATGGAAAACTCTGCAAATCCAAGGAATTAGACTTTAGAATTGAATGAATTGGGATCTTCCAAGCTTTACAATAAATCTCTGCTTTTCCCTCCTCCAAGATTTACTTCTTCTTTTTTGCCAACCTTCCTCCAAGATTTACAGAGTACCTCATCATGCATATGCAGGATTCAGAAATCTCAAATCTCAATCAGTCATATAGACATACATGTTTATATATATATATATATATATAGTAGAGAGAGGCCAACGAAAAGCTCAGGCAAGTCATTCTGACTCATGCTCATGCTTTTAGGGGCATATTCCTTCTGGGTGTGGCCATTACTTGGACAAATAATCTGTGATCACTCTCTCTTTGAAACTGGTTTGGTGAGTGTTTGGAAAACTACAAAATTATGATTTTAAAAGCTATTTTTTCTAATAGGAGATAAAATTTCTTTCATATATTTACCTCATAAATCGTAAAAGCTAATTTAAACATGCACTAAGCTCTCGGTAGAAGAACTCATTTAGATCTGAGCTGTTCAAATCTTATTTTGGACAATCAAAATCTGATTTTTTTTTTTAAATGTTGGTTTTTTAAATAAAAAATAATTTTTTTAAAGAATAGTATTTAAGATATTAACTTTATTTTACATTCTATACCCATTAAAATAATATTTTTTTAAAAAATATAGACTTTTAAAAATAACATCCGATGGCTTTTCCATGTCATGCAAAACATGTCAATTCGAAATCAATTCGTAGGAAAAAAGTGGTGCGGTACAAACCGTTTTAAACAATCAACTCTTCATGAACAACAGCTATGAAAAAGCATTATTACAGTAGATAGATGTCATTATTGTTTGAATAATCAGGCACCATCTATCATAAAGAAACAAAACAAAAATAAATACTGCAGATATGAGAATCAACCATCCCATCCACATGCAGAAAGAGAGTTTAGATTTTGGAGAAATTTGAGACAAGACTCGAATAGTTGTAAAGCCAAATTTTAGAAACATCCTGATGAGTTAAAATCTATCTCTGAGAATATAATTGTTGGAGGAAACAAGTCACTTGTGTTTGAGATTGAAGGTATTGTAATTTTTTTTTTTTAAACAAAAATGAAAGATATCAAAAGTGCACCGAATGGGAGCTGCATAAAGTGAAGGTGGAAGACAGAGGAAAAATCATGAAATATTAAATTCTCTCAGCTTCAAGCACATAGTGAAGAGATAAGATTAAAGGTCAAAAAGTTGAACGTATCATTATTATGGTCCTACCTATACAATTTATAAAGAAATACTTCTACTTCTGCTTCAATAAGTATACTAACAAAGTCTGAGGCCTTTCTCTTTTTTGAGCTATGGACTACACTCTAATTGGACCACCTCTAAGCTCCACTATCTGTATTATTCACCTCTATCATTAATTATCTCCCACGTACAAACTCCATTAAACAAACTTGTTCTTATCCCCCTGTGAACCATTAATGTCCTCTATAAATATACTTTAATCAAATTGTCACATATTCTTAAGAATCTTTATGAAGTTATGCAAAATGCCAAAATGAGAAAGAGACGTAGCTGAGCTGTTTTCAGAGTTGAAGAAGTATTGACTCTCTGCATGCAAGTTGATTGATTGAAATGGAGGAGGGTGGCTCTACAAAAAATGTGTTGACTTTTGGGTATACTCTTTTTTGACTCTGCGAACACTTTTGTCGGCTTCTCTGTTTGAATCTGAACTCTGCTGTGATTCTTTTTTCTCATGCATCACAGAAAGTGCTGCAGCAGCAGGAATATTGAGACACACGAAAGCGAAGACGTGACTCTTGTAATCATCGATTCGCACAGTATGGGAGGGAGACATGTATGGATTCCGAGCAAAAAAAAAAAAAGACATATATGGATAGTAATAATCTAATATTTTCTCTATACATTCAATAATATGATTCATTCTTGTATTTACGTCTTGCAAAGGATTCGGATTGGATTGCGGTGTTCATATGCTCTGGAGTTTCTTTACTTATTTACCATGCATTTGATTTTACATATATAATGGGGCCAATGAGCCCATTAAGCAGTCTCATGTTAGTGGGCCAACATATATGAGATCAGAGAAATGTTTTTTGACTTTCCTTAACAGATATTCAACTAGTTTCAGGGAATATTATCACCAGAATGTTGTTTCCTTTAAGCCCAAATTGTGTAATAGTATGAGATTTGCTCTTAATTATTTTTCCATCAAGCCCCATGGATTCGTTTGTACCACTCTGGTCCTATTTATAAGTCTTTTTTGACCAAATCACACATACCAAGAAGAGGTAGGTAGCTCAATAATTATGGGGTGAATTTTCAACTTTACCCTCATTTATGAATGAGCACCTTTTAACTTTTTTTTCTCTTTCTATTTTCATTGGTACAATAATATAGGTAAAATTGTCACAATCTCATTTATTTAGTCAAAATGGACTTATAAATAGGATTAGAGTGGTATTAAAGTTTGCAAAAGTGATGTTTATTCCAACCGACTTTTACGAAATGAAATTGAGATAAAAGTCTAATGTGATGTGATTTATGTTTGAATATATTTTTATAAAAAAAAAAAATTAGTTTGACATAAATTTGATTTGTTAATATATTGAAAAGTTAGTTTTAGAAGATTTAAATTCAAAGAAAATTTAAAAATAATAATAAGTTAGCTTCAACTTTTAAGTCACTTTTGGTCTAAAATCATTTTTCTTAAGAATTATCCCAAACACATATTTTTACATTCAACTAATCTTCTTTTTGTTCCAATGAGGCAATGACTTTTTGGGTGGGAATAGAGGTGGAGTCTAGAATTGTAATTAGAGGGCGAAAATTATAGAATAGAACCCAGGTTTTTATGAAATTACGTTTCAGCCCTATAAACATTTAAATATTTTCATTTTAGTCCCTTCATAAAACTTTTAATGGAGACTAAGTGAAAATATTAAAATTTTTATGAAGTTGAAATATAAATTCCTAAACATCTAGGTTTTATTCTATAATTTTGGAGGGTGGGGGCCACCCCTAACCCCTCCCTAGCGCTAGCTCTGTCTTGGGAACAGGGTATATATAGTAGTTGCTAATCTCTAAATTTCCCAAAGGCAAAAGGGCTTTAATAAATTTTGGCTACGAGATCTCCCCATACACCGTCAGAGATTGAACTCTTAATTAGATGCTTAAGAAACCTAGTTAAGTGCCAACTATATTAGGTCTTGTGATTTGTTCCAATGACTTATGAGGCTCTCCATGCATGTAGTGTGTTTGGGTGGGTTTCTGGGGAGCTTCATGGATCCATTCTTTTGTTTTTTTTCCCACTCGCACACCCATTATGTCATGAGAAGAATAGAATCCTACTTTACATATGTTTGATAAGGTGTATACCTAAAATTGCCCATTCAGCCACAAGCTAGTCACAAGAGCTATTACATTACAGTGAACCCGTCCAAGTCGCTTACAATACCCAAAGCACACGCAACAGTAGTTTTTCTACATTATATATTCCACCACCTGTATTCTTAAAGTGATGGACTTATCTGTCTGCACTACTAGATTTATTAATACCTCCACAACATATCAAAGCTTCATCTATTTTAATTTAATGTGGATTAACAGAGCCACACTTGAGTCTAACTTGCCCGTTCTGACCAGTGAGAACACCAACACTACTGAGCTTAGCCATGGAGACAGCAAAGTCATTGAAGAAGGCAAACTGGTTGGTACTATAGTAGTTGACCAAGTCAACAGTGGTGGGGTCAGCATAAAGAACCTGATCCGATTGGAGGAGACCCGAGTTCCTAACGAGGTTGCTGTAATAAGCACTGTCAAATCTAGAAAACGAAACAGCATCAAGAGGAGCTAGGTTTGCATTGGAAGAGTTCTTGTTGGGGCAGCGTCCCTGGAGACCCGAGAGGAGGAGGGAATCCATGGCTGGGTCGGGTTTGCCCGACCCATTGAAGTTAAAGAGCCTGCCTTTGAAGGTGAAACACTGGGCGAATCCGATGGTGTGGCTGCCGGAGAGGACAACGACATCCCTGAGGTCGAGGCCTTTGGAAGTGAACTTGGCCGTGATGTTTCCAAGGGACTCGAAGGGTGAAGGGATCTGCTGATTGGCTGCGTCCATACTTGCAGTGAGTGAGTCTCTTCGTCCTAATCCCACTGTCCAAGATGGTCCTCCTGCCTGTAAATGTTATCGGAACCGTTATTAGGTCATCTGTGAGATTAAGTAATTATTGAAAGTGCCCTAGCTAGGATTAGAACAGTAATGAGGTGGCATATATATATATAAAGAAAGGGACCTGAAGGACAGCTTCACGAGCAGCAAGGGCAAGGATGTCAGCGCAGGAGACAGTGGAGGGACAGGAGGCTTCGAGGTTGGCTTTAATGGCGTCAATCACTTCAAAGCCTCGCACCGAATTCAAATTGGGTCTTGCCTTCTTTTCTCCTTTCATTCCCTCTGTGTCATCCAGCAGTACCGATCCATCGCATCCCTACGTGCACATTCATTTTTTAAAAAATTATGAGCACATTAGAATTTAACAAGCCTCTCTTTGTTTTTCTTCATAACTTGCTAAAATAACATGTTCTCGTTGAACTGTTCTTCACTTCCTAACTTGTCATATGTCCACAAAATAAAGTTTTATATTAGAAATTGTTAGGAGTAGTTAATACAAGCTCCTTCAGAATTGGTACTCGTTAAGATGTGGCCTAAATTTATTTACAATTTTATTTTCCATATATGTTAGTTTATGCTTCTTCATAAAATTATAACACACGAGGGACTTTGTTTATAAAATTTTGTACGTGGTCTTTTATTTTGAGAAATTCACATTAGGCATTTCAACAATTGTGTGTAAGGGTAGGTATGGAATCTTGGACCCATGTGTATGTCAGTGGAATGTTCATGAGTGTAGCAAGGCTGCAGGCGGCTAATGACAGGGACAACAGAGTGACAGACCACGCACTGTTACAGTAATACTACCTTGGGTCAATGTCATGAATAAGCCATATAAATAGGCTGATTTTTCGAGGCAAAAAGAAAAAAAATTCAGAGAGGTAATTAAGTAATTTACTTTATGTCAGTAATGTTAAAGATATGTCACTGATTATCAATATAACTAACCAAGGTACTAACATATATATTGTGGATAATATTGTAATTCACTTCTCAATATAATACATAAATACCTACCTCTACTTTAACATCTAAGCACTCCATATAACTATCCGTCTCACAAATTATTAATATTGTAAACATGTACACAAACATGTGTGTGTGTGTTTGCAAAGAGTACAAAAATATCTTATTTAACTGAAACTAAAACACGTACGTATACAAATAATGAACATTAATGATAAATAACATAAGATAAATGTTCAACACGGGTAAATGCATGATAAATATATGTGTAAGCCTTTTCTAATAAAATATATTACCCCATATCCTTAATATAAGATTCAGTTAATTTTTTTAAGAGATTAATGAAGTTAAATAAGTTAATTAATCAAAACACGTGTTCTGTATTATTATATTATATAATAGTTTATAAGTCTAGCAAATTAGTTTGGTATGAAAAAAATAATTATAAATTATTTAAAGTAATTTATTTATCTTCTTTAATCTTTCCAAAACAAATCAACGTTTTATATTAAGAAGGGAGAAGTAGTATATCCGTCCTTCATTCTGCAAATTTGGTTCCTTGGATCTCTCTAATCCAAAACACACTCTTGTTATTCTTCTTAATTCTCATGGTCGCTGACATAAAAAATCGTGAGAACTATACAAGAGTAGAAAACTAGAATATATTAATATAATAAACAAGATATATCTGGAACTAGTATTTTGGCTTTTAACTAAACAGCTGTGTGCTTGCGCATAGGAATAATGAAGATTTTTTGAGAAAGTTAAACTATAATTAATTAATTTGCAAACACTTATGATGAATAGATAAAGATATATGCAACACAGATGTACACACATATTTGGGGAGTTAGAAAGAAATAAGAGAATAGATAGATAGAGAGAGAGAGAGAGATTACGTACGTTGACAATACAATCATGGAAGTGAAGACGAAGGAGGGAAGCAGCCATTCTGGGGTCCTTGTTGATGGCAGACCAGAGAGTAGAACGAACAATCATAAGCAAATTAGGGCAAGTTGTGTCGTAGAAGTTGAAATCTAGGGTTCTTCCTCCAGGTCCGTATGCTTGAGGAGGATAGTTATAATAACCATAATTAGGAAACATATGAACCTTAAGGGGACACATGAAAACACAGAACAACATCATGAGACTGAGACTTAGGTGGGAGACGAGTGGTCTGTTATTAGAATTGTTAGAAGAAGCCATGGATGGCTTGAGAGAGACAGAGGCATGCATCAGTACATATTTCGATGTCTATACTTAATTATAAAAACTAACACTTCATAAGTAGTTCTCTTCTTCTTCTTGATTCATTCCCATCAATCACATGCATATATATGAGCCTTCAAGGTATCATTTATATATATATATATATATAATTAACAATTTCTCAATACACACAATGGCGATCATCATATTAAACCTTCCAATTAATATGCTTTGTGTACAAAGCATGAAGGAATGTCTGATTGAAGTCATTGGTCAGTCTCAGAAGTGGCACCACCATTATCGTTTCTAAAATTAACCTAAACCATGCGCCGCCAATAAAGCTTTTGACGTTGTTCTTCCCTCCACCATTATCATTATCTTATTTAGCACTAGCTGCTAAATATAAAACCTATGTGACTTTGTTTGGAGATATTGAGAAAGATAAATATGTTACTTAATCATATTATATGTTGTGTATGACTAAATTATATATCGGTTTATAAGTCAGACAAATTAATTAGTTTGGAGAAAAAATGATAAATATAAATAGTTTAAGGTAATTTAATTAGTTTCCTTAATCTCCTCAAAAAAGTCAACTGACTCTTATTTTTAGGATTAGAGGTAGTACTACTCCCTTTGATCCTTATTATAAGGCACTAACTAAAAAATGTATTTGGTCTTTTTTATAAGGCACTTGCTTATATCATAGAGCATTGAATATTTTTTTTCATGTATGTCCATAATTATAAGGGTAGTGGGTGAGAGTAATAATTAATATCATATTAGAGTTTAGTGCAATTAGTGGGGGTAGTATTGTAAATTGCTTAAATTTTAGGAAAAATTTAATGACTTTAACTATTTTTATTGGTTTGTAAAAATTGTTAGTTGGTGCCTTATAATAAGGATCAGAGGGGGTATTTTTTTTTTTTTGTGATCTTACACCAAGCGGGTAACTGACCAAAATGAATTTTAAAAAAAAAAAAATTACCTAATTAAGTCAGATTGGAAACATTTTACCAAAGTAATGCAGTTGGTAGCGCAAGGGCAGGTCACGCCACAAGTGGCGTAAAAAAGATTCACGCCACTAACACAAAATATGTCAGTTTGTGTCAGTGGCATAAAGAAATTTCACGCCACCTAGCGGCGTGAAATTTCTTCACGCCACTAGGTGGCGTTTAATTTCTTCACGCCACTAAAAGTGGCGTGAAATCAATATGGAATCAGACCCACTGGTCTGATTCCATATTTATTAAAAAAAATTAAATATAATAATAATATATAATAATAAATGATAAATGAGTGGAATAATTTAAAGCTCTACTTCATTTAATTTGAAGTCAAAAGAAAGAAAGCATGGAGCTGAAATAACTCATTAAGAACGTCTTTTAAAATATTACGCGGTACAATTTGATTATAACAACAGATCCCAATACAGGGGGATCTATATATTTGTTATACACCAAATATTTGTATAACAACAGTATTGATTTTATACAGATCCCAAAATCAATACTGTTGTTATACAAATATTTGGTGTATAACAAATATATAGATCCCCCTGTATTGGGATCTGTTGTTATAACCAAATTTTACCGCGTAATCTTTTAAAAGACGTTCTTAATGAGTTATTTCAGCTCCATGCTTTCTTTCTTTTGACTTCAAATTAAATGAAGTAGAGCTTTAAATTATTTCACTTATTTATCATTTATTATTATTATATTTAATTTTTTTTAATATATATGGAATCAGACCAGTGGGTCTGATTCCATATTGATTTCACGCCACTTTTAGTGGCGTGAAGAAATTAAACGCCACCTAGTGGCGTGAAGAAATTTCACGCCACTAGGTGGCGTGAAATTTCTTTACGCCACTAACACAAACTGACATATTTTGTATTAGTGGCGTGAATCTTTTTTACGTCACTTGTGGCGTGACCTGCTCTTGCGCCACCAACTGCATTACTTTGGTAAAATGTTTCCAATCTGACTTAATTAGGTAAAAAAAATTTAAAAAAAAATCATTTTGGTCAATTTCCCCTCACAAGCACATCCATACATGCATATGCTTTGAACCCGGTTCACTAGGACATTTTCTGTGCTATAGCTTGCTTTATATGTTGGCTTATATTTACTTCTAAGTTTTAAAGAGCACGTAATCAAGTTCTCTTAATTTTTATTGGACAAATTTCACTCAATCTCCATGTTTTTATTTACATGTGTAATGACCGGTTTTCATTTCGAAAATTAATCCTCATATATCGTTATTATAATTTATATACTTTTTATAGGGTTTAAATTTCACATTTTGCGTGAGAAGAAGAATAGTCCTACACACACATGAAATGGTGGAACCCACACACACACACATATATATATATGAATTATATATATATATATATGTGGGTCCCACCATTTTATGTGTGTGTGACATGAAAAAACACTTCTCTTACAATATGAGAAGTGTTTCCCCACTTTTTATAGGTATAAACATCCTCTTATTGAATGCTATAATGTTTAAGACATTATTAGACATTAAATGTATTTAATTTGATAATTTTAATTCACAGTTTTTATGAAGCTTCATTTATAGAAAAATACACGCGTACGGTCCGGTATTAAAAGGGTGTAGAAGGAAATTTCATAAAATTCAAGAAATTATATAAATTAAAATTAATTGTCTTTATACTGAAGGATATTTTCCTATATATAATTGGCCAAACTATAAGGGCCTAATTTAAACAAAATAAACTATAATGACCTAATTCAAAACTAAGTAAAATATAAGAACCCTTGTGAATTAATTTTATCTTTTTTAAGTATATTGTACATTTTACAAAATTGAAAAAAAAAAAGAGATTGCACCCGTGATCATTAAATAAAGTTAATTACATTGTCCACTAGAAATCTAATAAAATAAAAATGTCTTTGCTAAATACTAATTGCTTTTCTTTTCTTTTTTTGGTAGGAAATTAGAGCTTTGCAAGTTGATATGATGTAGAAAACCACTTGGGAAACAAAAAGGTTAAGCAACCTAATTAAATTATATTAGCGTATTTTTATAAGACCAAGTTGATTATTATTTTTTAGAGATTAAGGAACCTAAGTAAATTAATTAGAGTATTTTTATTTTTTATTTTTTCTCCAAACTAATTAATTTGACTAGTAAACTAATATATAATCTAAAGATACACAACATATGATATGATGATTATTTAACTTATTTAGCTTCTTTAATATTTCCAAAAAAATCAACCAGATCTTATAAGTAGGACCCGAGGAAATAGTAGAAAATTTTTGAGAGAGTAGACCACTGCGCCCGCACTATGGACCATATATATCCTTCAAGATAACATAAATTTTGACTAGTTTAAGTGGGAATACACATGCTTCAGAAAATAACACTAATTTAATAAATTTATAATTTTTGATTCGAATCTTTTATATATGTTCAAAAAAAAAACAGATTTTTTTTATAAGGTAGTTTAAAAGGATTTAAAAATAATAAATATATAGATAAGATGTTAATATACAGTTATATATTTTTATAATTTTTCACTAAGGAACAAATTATTTTATATAGATGTTACTATATTTTCTGTAGCAAATTGGCAAGTTAATAATTTTTCTAACCATATCTTTGATTGACTTTATATCATATTATTGAAATATTATAATTCTGAGGATAGTTGACGATATTTCACGTGATAATGATAATGGAAGTCACCATGCTTCCATTATTCAGTGAACTTAGAAAGTGATGAACACCTCCCCACTATTCTCCATTAACTGTTCGAATCTGAAAGTAAGAATATTATAAAACAGAATTCAGTTCACTTTATTTAGCATAATTTTATTTAAAAGTAAGAATTTGGGACCTCTAAATCATTTGACAAAAAATATATTATAAAATAGAATTCAGTTCACTTAATTTAGCATAAATTTATTTAAAAGAGTATGGCCCATGCAGGTCTCGAACCTGCGACCTTCGCGTTATTAGCACGACGCTCTAACCAACTGAGCTAATAGGCCATGTGTTGATAATTTTTAAGATATTATTTATCATGCAAAAAAGTTTACATTATACAGAGTAAGTTATACATAAAATATTTTCCTATTAGACACCCAATATGAGGGAGTATGAGTTTGATCATGACGGCCTAACAAATCAAAACGAGACACGTAACATGACAAAGGAGACGCGGGTGGATCAATCCTAAGTGGATAGAGAGGTAAGCATTATATGTTTCAGTGGTGAGGAGTTAGATTCTCCTTACAGTTTCTTTTTCCCCCCCGCAAGTCAGTAAAATTCAGTACAGAATATCAAATGCTTTTTTTTTAACGGATGGAATCAAAAATCAAAACAGAGAACAAGACAATTAAGAGAGAATTACTTCAAGGTCCCAAGGAAAGAATGTACTCCTTCCGATCCTAATTATAAGACAACATTTGAAAATTTGTTTTGGTCCTAATTATAGGACAAAATTCTAATTTTTGTCAATTTCTCCCTAAAACATCCCTATTGATATGGATGAGGAATTATGTGAAATCAATAAGGTAATTGAAGTGCAAAATTTATATAAGGGCATTTTAAGAAAATGAGTAAAATTAACTAATTTAACATTTATCCTTAATCCCTCCAAAATCGGTTAAATATGTCCTATAATTAGGACCGGAGGGAGTATTAAGTTACCAAAAAGAAAGGAAGGAATGTCACCACGAAAAAATACATTATAAGCGAGAAGAATAGATTGCAAGTTTCGATACAGAAAATAATAATAGATTCATGCTGCTTACTTGTTATTGAGACTTTTTAGTAATTATATTCATTTCTTGAGCCTTTGTACAAGAATCAATGCCCATAAACACAATGCTATAAAAGCTCTCAATATACTTCCACCATTTTCAGGTTAATTGCAAATCTCGCCAGGTGGTCCTCACACATGTTAAATATTGTTGGGTAGATTAGGGCTCAAGCCCAATGCAAATGGGGGCGTTATGTAAATGAGGAATAATATGAGTCCAAATGAGGAATCTTATCCTTATAATTTGAAATTCAAATTCTCTCTGGCTCTCTTCTCTATGGTGGTGAATCTTCCATATAAAAGTAATCGAAGTTCATATCAGTGCTCTGATCTCATGTAGGTACTCAATGAGTCAATGGATTTCAGGTACACCAAAAATCTTTCTTATGATGTATGTATAATGCACTTCCCGCAACTATTTGGGGCCAGCAAGAAGTTTTAAATGCTTGTATCCCCAATGGGGAGGGGATTCCCCATGTCTACCAACAAGCAATACCAGTAGGATTAAGGTCAAGTTCAAGCCATTTATTATTAATAGTAAGTTCTTATAAACATGTTCAAGGACCAGTTTCTTGCCACACCCTTTTAGCAAAAACACTACTACCTCCATTCCTTAATACAAAAGCTAGTCTATAGTACAATTTTAAGAACCGGAGGTAGTATTTCTCAATGGATGCATCATACCTTCAACACCACTCCTACATTGGTATCATGCTTCAAGCATGGGTGCAATTAATGGAACCTTCACTCACCAGGGCAAGTTTGCCTTATACTAGTATCACAAAATAACAGAAAGTTAAACACAGCATACAAGTTTACAACATAATGCGCTGCCAGCCTTTTCTGCTCTTCCTATTCCTCTCACTTCATAGTTCATTCTTTAACAACTCCACAGTAAGTGAGCAAAAATTTTAGATCCTCCTTCCTTGAAAATTGGACCTTTTTTTTTTATCACAAAGATATGAATCAAACTTATGTTATCTGCTATCCAAGCTCCAATCTTAATCGCTCAGCCACCTAAATAATTATGAAATTCAACATATACTCCAACAAATATGTATAATGGCACAAGTATGATCTGATAGCAATTTTTTCTTTCTTTTTGGCTAGATGATAAAAGCATACATTGACAAGTCCAAGGCGTTATTTGGCATTAGGAAGGAAAATCGAAAATCTGTTATCCACTGCTACAATAAAGTGTTTACAATGAGTAAAAGCAAATGTTACACAAGAGAGAAAAAAGAGTAGAGAAGAAACAAAACTATTTCATGGAAGCAGAAAGCAGAGATCAAAATTGGAGGAACAAAACTATTCCATGCGCCATTATTATTACTCTTCAGGTAGAGCAGAAGAAGTAATAGGCTTGCCCCTTCCCATGGTGAAGCCTCTGGTGCCGTCGGGCATTCGGGGGCCCTTGGGGTTGGGTTTTGTAGAGACTCCTCCTCCTCCTTCACTCACAACAGCAGCGGGGCTGCTGCTTGGCTGACATGGCAGAGCAAGCAGTCCCCGTCCTCTTCCCCTCCCTCGTCCTCTTCCCCATCCTTTCTTTGACCCCGCTCCATTTTCATCCCCCTAACCAAAATTACAACAAAGCTATGTTTCTTTTCAGACATGTTAAGACAAAGTCAAGCTCATCTTGGAATGGTGAGATGAAGGTGATAATGAAAGTAAAGCTTTTTCTTAGGTTTATCATCATCTTGTTAATTATTACTATTCAATAATACTTGACTTTTCCTATTACGTTTGTAAAGTAAGGATAAGAATGTTATTCAAAATTTTCTTAGCAAAAAAATTTCTTATTCTATTCTTTTCCTTTGCACTACCTCTGGTTCTAATTATAGGAGCACTTTTGTAGTACAAATTACACTACAAAAGTGCTCTTATAATAAGGACCGGAGGGAGTATCAAACAAGCTGCTGGTCTACACATTAAAGAGGATAATTCTATTAAAAAGTTTGCATGATATGGCTATGTTAATTAGAATAGTCAACTAACTATAGCACTTAGAAATACTCTTTTTTTTTTGGGGGCAATAATCCGAGGCTATTTTTTTCAATGTCCCCACTTATAGTATATATATTTTGGAAGAATTTGTTAACAAGCATTAGACTTCTTCAATTTGTTTATACTTTTTTAAAAGAACTAAGTACGCCCCACATTTATTTTGTATTTGATATATAAAAGGAGATATACAGTTAAAGTTTAGCCTCTGAAGAAATGAGTATTAACATGGAATGACACTTACATTTGTCTGAATTATAAAATGGTCATTGTTGTTTGAATGAGAAGAATCCTCAGCAGTTTCTGAATTTAGCATCTCATTCTCTTCAAGAAATCCATCGAATTCCAACTTCTTACTCTTCAAAACAGATCTTGGCTGCAAATTTTACATGAAAACCAGTCAGGAGGAGGAGGAGGAGGAGAAATTCAAGGGGTACAAAATCTGAAACAAGCAGATATGAGGTATATGTACCGAGCACCTATGCAGCAACCTAACTTGCATCCCATTTCTCCAATTCCCATCATCTTTTAGCTTCTCAACCTGATTAATTGATCAATCAATTCCTGTTAAAAGAAAAAGAAAAAAAAAAAAAAAAGCTGCATACTATGCATCTTTACACAAAATTTCCAAAGAATGCGACTCACCGCTTTCTCAGCTAGATACGATGTCTCATACTCCACAAGTGCATGCAGCTAAAAGAGATGCACAAGCAAACAAAGGTAAGAAAAGATCAAGTACCTTTTAACCACCAAATCATAAAATTCGAAGGTAGACTCCACAAGCCAATGAAGAACAGACATATAAGCATGTCAAAGGTCAGTTATGCTAAATCATTTATTTGTCTTACATGTCTATTCATGAATGGTTCAGAATTTCTCCTAGACAAACATAGGATGGTGTATTCTCTATACCTTGTTACTGATGAGGATATCAACCTTTGATCTGGGAGAACTTGATTCCTGTGGATGGCAAATTCTGATTGTTTTCACACTGTTCATAGATGAAGCATCAATCACTTACTGTCTTTAGGAAATGAAAGAAAAGGCAAGAATGTAAGTTCGAAAGGAAAATGAAATCCACCTTCCAATGACACTAAATATTTTCATAAGATTTTCGTGGGAATGATCTTCAGGTAAATTCTCTACCACAACAGTGCGAGACTGCAAAACAAAAAATAATATCACTATATATTTGTCAGTTTAAGATGAGCCAAGTAGACAAAAAACCAATGACATAGCATTACCTGCAATTCCTCTCTCTCCTTTTCAGTGAACGGTTGTTTACGTTTAACCTTCTTTCCATCAGCACTTAAAACCTTCCAAAAAACAAAACAAAAAAAATCATAAAGCAAGCTGAAACGGACCTAATAGCATCTTGGCATGCACATCATATCCTTTCAAAAGACTTACAAGTTTTGAAGATGAACGAATTGCTTGGTTAAGCAGATGAGTGTTTCTCGTAAGGGACTTCACCTTTTTCGTGGAAGCAATAAGGGATACATGAACTGTTAAACAGATCAACATCCGCCAATCATGAATTATCCCAAGTAGTAAAGGAACAGTTTTTGACAAATACCATTCTAAAATCCTTACCGTAACCTTCAGGATCTTTGTTCATTTGTTTCAGGAAAGATTCATTTGCTAGCAAACTCATGTCACTGAACTGATACTCCACCTATATATTATATCCACAACAATTTTAGAATTGATGAACAGCGTAACTAAAATACTATATATATCCACAGCATTTTTTAGCTAATGAATTCAAATTCCGAATAACATCGGGAAAGAGAATCTAATAAAGAAAATTCATGATAAACCCCCAAGATTAAAGTGGCAATGCATATAGGATCGTCAAGATCAATATTATCCAAAAACGAAATAAAACGGATGGAAAATGTTGAAAATATTCAAATAATTCAAGAATAACAAAGATGGAAAGAATTCAAAAAACATATTCTTCCAACCAATTATAAAATCCAAGAAATTAAAAGGAATGAAGAAAATAAACATAAAAGCCAAGGCAAAAGTGGTCTTAATTAATGGTAATGGTTATCCAGAAACAAAACAGAACAGAAGACAAAAGCCATAAGAAATCATTTAGAAAATACCGATGAAGACGGCAACACAAAAACGAAAGAGGGCCAGATAACCTGTTTGATCTTCTACCCAAATATAAAGATCCAAGACAGTGAAAAAGGACAAAAAGAAAAGATGGTAAAAACTAAAAAGACAATGCATATGGTGGCGCCCAACGAGAAAGATCATGCATAAGCAAAATAGAACAGATGCCAAAAGCAACAAGAAATACCTTATGAGATCAAGACCAAACAATAGGGAAACAAAAAATATGGAAACAGTGGAAAGGCAACAAATCCGTGGTCATGGCGATAAAGATAATTCTCAAACAGAAGATGCCAGAACAGATTGAGTAAAGCATTATCAATATGAATAAGAGGCAAATCCAAAAAGATGAGGAAAGAGCGGAAGGAAACCTGTTTGACGATTTTCTGCTGAAGATCGTGAGTGAGGACATTCCTCGAACAGTTGGGAAGCGCCACATTGGTGGTCGAGATAAAACGAGAGGAAGGATCCTGATCGCTAACAGGGAACCAATCAGAAGCACTAGAGGCACCAAGAATCTGAAAGAAGGGATAGAAATAGCCCGACATCGGCATCTGCGTATGCGATCTGGGCACAAACTCAGGTGCCTGAGCATTCAATTTGAAGGTGGAACTGAGCGTAGTAGGAGTTTCTTGGACATTGCTTTTCTCTTCCTTGAATGTTTGTGCCTGTTCCTGTGCCTGTTCCTGTGCCTGTGCCTGCGCCATTTTTTGGCTTTTCTTCTTCTCTCGATTCTTTGTTGTTGTTTTATTCGATCCTCTCTCTGTCGATTATGATGTGATCAGAGAGAAAGTAATCTTTGATTCTTTGTGAAATGAAGAAAGCTCTCTTCCCTCTTCTCTCTTCTCTCTCAGAGTCTTTTCCCCTGAAGTTAGCAACTGTATTTCGATGTTTTCGCGCCCAAACACACACTCATATTCCGTTACTTGGGGATTTGACTAAAATTTAGAGGCTCTTATTTTTCCCATTCCTACTATTTTCTTTTCATTCCTCTTATTCCTAAGCCTCGTTAGGGCTCACATCTCAAACATGCAAGCTCAATCATTGCTCTATACATCAGAATATGTTGCTTGTGCTGTCTGAAAATCTTTACATTTTGTAATTTGTACTAATACTTATTTGAAAATGGTTATTTCTTAATCTTTTTTGTTTAAAATCCTTTATAATTGTTTTGGGAATAGGATATTATCACTACCATTTTTTCACTGTTAAATCAGAATCTCAATAAGAGAGAGAAATAATAAAAGTAGATGAGATTATGATCTAATGGTGAAAAAGTGGTAGTGACATTGGTAGTTGTAAAAAATGGTAGTGACAATATCTTATCCTATTGTTTTGAAGTGTAATTTGTACATTTTGTTTTGAACTGCAATTTTTGTATTTTTTATGGCCTTATAATATGATGATTTGGATATGAGTTAAGGAAGCATAATGAACAAATGAATATGATAAAATCTAGGGAAGATTGGAATCCCATTTAATGGGAGGTCCCAATCTACAATTAATTTTTTAAATAAGGATTTATTCCCAATTTTCTCTATTTCGACAAAAATGTGAAATTGAATCCTTCAAGAGAATAAATGGGAAAGATGGTGGACAATATGTAAGCATAGAGGTAAGTACTATTTAAACTCAAAGGTATGTTTAGGCCTCCCAAAACCTAACTCACTTAAGCATTTTGTTATAAAAAAGAGATAAATAGGGAGGATGATATTTTTTTTTAATACAAAAAGGTTTTGGAGGGGTTCGGCATCAGTCTCCCACCAAGGTCAGGGCACGGCCCCGGGCTCTTTGAGAGCTTAAAAGGGACTTACGAGATCGCCTACCAAAGGAGTCCCAGCAACGGCAGCGGGGATCAAACACACATCCCTTTGGGACTTTACCAAATCCCTTACCATCTATGCCAACTCTCTTTGCAAGAAGGATAATATAATACATTAGAGGTCAGAACATTTACAGATAATAAGCTTTTTTTGATTAACAATGTAATTTTAGAGCTGGTTAAAAAAAAAAAAAAAAAAGACATGGGCGTAACAGGCTGCTTAAATAGCTCATAGTTCAAGGGCCTAGTCAGATATGGCCCAAAATTTATGTTTGGGCTTTAATCGCCCAAATCCTAATAGCTTGAGTCAGCTAACTGCATGTGAATGTATGGCAAACCTTGGACACCTATTTATCGGGATATGCTATTACATGATTATCACTCTTCCTGTTTATCGGGATATGCTATTACGTAATTAACTCAATGATTATAGGGTAAATTTTTAACTTTGCCTTCATTTATCGTTGGGTATTTTTCAATTGTTTATTCTCTCACTATCTTCATGAGTACAATTAATATGGGTAAAATTGTCACACTCTCATTTATTATATGAAACTGTACTTATAAATATGACCACATTTTTTGGTCAAAATGGACTTATAAATATGACCAAAATGCAAGTAACCAATGGAGGAGTTGGTCTAGCTGAAGGGTTAGTTCCTTATAACATAGTGAATGAAAGTTTGAATCTTCATTGAAAGATATGCCCACATTTATTGCTTGACAGTACTTCGAACAAGATTGCTACAATAGAAGTATGTGCTTAGCAAAAAAAAAAAGTGAGTAATAAGTAGACATGGTGAAAGAAAACTATAGTGATCCTAAATATAAGATCTTAATATACTTTGCTTTCTAAATTTATAATTTTTTTAAAAGTATCTTATTGATTGCACACACATTAAGGAGTTACTATCAAATAGTAGTTATTAGGGAAAATTACGTGTAGGTCCTAAGGACTAGAAATAAATACAATTAGGTCTCTTGAAATCACCAAATTACACAGAAGTCCCTAGGTATTTTTTTGATATCATTTGTACTAACAACAGGAAGTGTCATATTTACAACAACATTTAAATACCTGGCCATTTACAACAGAAAGTGTCATATTTACAACAACATTTAAACACCTGGATTTTGTTTCAAACTCAAGTCCTTAAACGTACAGATGTCATTTATAATAGTAAAAGGCTAGATTTACAACAAAAAGTATTATATTTACAACAAAATTTAAAATCTAGCCTTTACAACATAAAAAGTCATATTTACAACATGAAGTATCATATTTACAACAAAATTTAAAAACTTGGATTTTGTTTCCATACAAATAATTTCAAAAAAGTCTCTAGGGACTTTTTTTGATATGTAAATTTCTATTGGGACTTTTTTACTATTTTTTATGGTCCTTGGGACCTGGCTGTAATTTTCCCTAGTTATTATGAAAGATTATATTTAAAGAAGATTAACATATATTGTATTTATTATAAATAACTAATATAACTAATTTTTTTAATCTACCCAAATCATTCAACTAGCTTTCATATTAAGTAGAAGAGGTGGTAATAAAATTCATGAAATGTGAATGGGGCAGCACATTTTTTGAATTCATGCAATGAATGAAGATTATTTATTTTTTTGTTTACAGAATTTAATTCCTCCACCAAAACAATATTCATGTCAAAATATTTATAATTTTTAAAGAAAAAAAATACTTACATTATATTCTATATTATCATCTCAAATTTATAATGACGATGCCACTATATACTCCCCCATGTTTAAATATAAGCTTCAAATTTGAGAATAAATCCATCTCAAAATATAGATTTCATTTTATGTTTGTCAAAGCATCTATTGCGCTTTTTCAAACTTTGTCTCTTATTGTATTTGTTGCATTTACCGTCTCTCTCACTCACGTATCCTTCTTATAAATAAGAACACACTTAAAAAAAACTTACATTTTTAATGTTCTTAAGTAATTTTAACTATTTTTTTATAACCGTGAATCGGTTGTTTGAAGCTTATATTTAGAGGGATGAAGAGAGTAATAAACCCAAATAATCATTTTTTTAAGAAAATAATTTGATATATATTCATCAGAACGGGTGACATGTAGCGTTGTACACTTGTACCACTGTTATTGGGTTAACTTGCCTTTTACAGCCATTTCTTAGGTTACAATATTTGAGTATTTTGTTTTTGGGATTTGTAATTATCCTTTCCAACACTAGTGTCTTCTCTTGGATTCGAATTAGAAACTAAAAAGGATCTAATAGGGTCTTACATCGCTAAACCAACTCTATATTGGTAGTCACGGTCAAATGTTTTACTTCCTCCGTTAATTTACAACCTACGAGTATTTACTTAATTTAATTAGATTAAGAAAATTATTTAAGTTGGTTAATATGTCATATATTTTCTAAAACATTATAATCATCTCCCTTAATTTTTTTCATCTCTCTCTTACTTGATTATATTGACTATTGAGGGAGCATTAATATAGGTAAATTTGAAGGGGGGAAAATGACAAATATGGTAAATATATATTATATCTAGAATAAAGATCAACTTCTCAATTAGAATTTATATTAAAGAATGGATGAAGTATTTTATTTTATTTTTTTGTTTGTACAAAAGGATGATGAGGTTGGTCAAACCAAACACCATCACCTCCCCAACAAGAATTATCTAATTATATATTTAATAATCGGACAACCTTTCATGCAATTTCCCTTTTTATTTGAACTGACACTCTCTTATCGAAATATATTTAACTTAAATAATAAATAAAAATACTTTTAAGAAAAACATATATGATTTTTCACTTCAGTAGAATTTTGGAAGTCAGTTACACTATTTTTTGAAAAACTTTTATAAAAAATATTGTACTTATTTTGAAGCCTATGTTCATCTTAGTTAAATTATGCAGGATTCTCTATTTTCAAAATTTACGCATAACTCTTGTAAAACAAAGATTGAACTACACATAACTCCTTTCAATTTCAATAAAATTTCAACAAAACTTAAAAAGAAAATAAAACAACATGAAGAAGAAGATTAAATAATTTATCTGTCATTCAAAAGAAAGCTTGCAAGAGTTTTATTAGGAAGAGAGAATATTGGATCAAAAATAGGAAGAACAATAATATACGTACATCATCAATTCAGCAAAAGGAACACTTGAATAAGAAATTAACCATAACATTAAAGGGATAGTAATAGATAGAACAGACCCAAAGAAACAAGCTTCTTCCTTTACATGAAAGTTCTATGAAAAGTTTCTATCCAACACATAGAAAGAAGGAGAGACTTGACACATACATAGAAGATTAAGTGAATGAAGAAGATAGCTATGAGTTAGGTCAATGAATAAATTTGATCCACTTTTTGCCAAATTTACATGAAATCTCTCTCACTGTGCGTAGAACGCCCTCTGAGATTGCGTTTTCTTCTTTTAATATGAATCCTCTCTTTCTTTATGCATATCAGCATGCTATGGATAAGTATCACTTTGGCTCTGTTCTTTCAAAAGAATCTTTCTCATGAATTATTTCTCTCTCTATCTGGGACCACACGCTTATATTTTAGTTTATCTAACATGTGATTTCTATTCCTCCATGATATTCTATTCCCCGCATTAATACTTATTCCAAGTCTCAGAATATTTCCAAAAGATTTTGAAATCTGAATCAGTGACTATAAAATTATGATGGGGAATATGAAGAAGAAGATGATGTTGATGATAATGAGAGATAGGTTCCATCATTTTCAGCCTAACGTTTTTATAATCCATAATTAAAACGCGGGATATCATAGTGGGACTCCTCCTTATATCTTGTCTGCAAGATTCTCTATTATTTTGCATCTGAAAGTGACTCTTTTGTCTTCAACCCAGATGAACAAACAGGATTTTGACGGTTGATTTTTATTATTAGTTTTTTTTAAAAGAAAGAGAAAGTGGGATATCACCAAGGTTAGGTAAAAGGATAAAATCCAGGACATTTTGTACTCTTGACTGGTTAAAAGTTTAGAGCAGGTTCAAAGCTGAATGATTAAGTTGATTGGTTGGTGACTGAATTTTTTTTTATGGGCTTCACTTTTTGAATCGTGATTCTTTTTAGTGGGATCAAGTAAAAAAGTTGTTTTACAGTACTTACTGTGATGTTTGGAGAAGTCTGTAGAATGAAGATAAAAATGGTTTTCAGGTGGATGATCTGTTCTTGTCAGCCTCAGAAGTTATCTGCTTGTTGTCAAATTAAAGATAGACCAAAATCTCTTATTAAATGACTCATTGTAGGGACAAAGACTATCTTCCAAAACAGTCACCAAATCTAAAAGATTGAAAAGCAAAATCTGTAAATCTAACCAAGAAGTGCATAACAAATTCTGAATCCGCATTCAAAAGTAATGAAACATCCATAGTTTAAGAAATTGGCGTCTTACAGTGAGTATCTGATCTGTAACATTGGACAAATAAATGAAGGAACTTGATAATATATGGTGAAGAGGGCATGAATGCATTTTATTTTGGAGTTCTCATATAATAAAACTCAAGTTGGATAAATATACGGAAAGCTAGTCCTGCAAAATTTCAGTAGCCTCTATTCATAGATCCTTTTGTTCCTTTTTCAAGTATGATGTATTATACTTATGTAGTTGTAAAACTGAAAACTCCTCCCATGTATATTTTTATCTGCAAAATCCATGGTGGAGCGTATCTATACATCTTTTCCAGGTCTGTGAGTGTGACTTTTCCAGCTAACGCACTCTGATTTTTCATCTTCATCATCTTCCATGCTGTCACCTTCGGTTCGAAACATCCCTCCACCGGATGCTGCTAACTGGAGAGGACCTTGAGGAGAACCAGAACCAGAACTGCTAGCCTTGGAGGATTCATTGTGCTGATCTTGGGACATCCACAAACCTCCTAGAACTACAGACTGATTAGCAGTTGCAGCTGTGGTAGCCGGTGTTCTTCGAGTGTGAAGTCGATATTTCTGCAAAAACCAGTAACCATATTATGTCTCCATCTCAGACTTCAATAGACATGTAAAACTTAGAATACAAACTTCATGAGACATGCCAAACCAAGAATTACAGAAACAAATCAAGCAGAAAGGAGAACTGGACACCATTAACTCACTTGTAAATGACTTTTCACTTCGTCGTTGGTCAGGCCATCAACTTGCATGAGATCTCTTATTTGTTTAGGGGTTGCCGCTGCATTGAAGAAAGCCAGAATTGTAGATTAGATACAAGGAACTCAAACAGAAAGTACTAATATCTGTCAAATCTTTTTTTAAAATTGAACTTTCAGATTGGCAGTTGGCAGATGCTATATGAGTACATAATATTTCTTATCTGTCTTTCACTCTTTTGCCTGATCCCTAACCCTATCCAAGTCACAGTACAGAACATTCAGAATCCAGCAGCCTCACAATTTCAATACTAGGTAAGCACAGTTGTCTCCATTCACTCATTCAGTAACCCATGATGTCCCACCATTAGAAACTAAGAATATCATGAAACCCTATATTGAATTAAATATTTGATTGTTCCAATTCAACATAGGTGAATCTTGATCCTTTCACTTGCAATAGCAGATTACTAACCTAGAGAACCTCCGAGTTGCTGTAAAGCATTGACAAATCGTCGATGCAGCTCTGGTGACCAGCACCTCCTCTGTTTCCTGGCAACTTGCTTCTGTGGCTGTTGATGACCTGAGGGTATAATTGGCTGTAAACTAGGAGTCGAGGAAGAAACTGCTCTGCTAGAGCCACTTCTTGATCCACTTGAACCAGAACCTTCCCTCAAATTTTTAGTACCAGGAGTCATAAGAGAAAGATCATTAATGAAGTCTTCCTTTTCTTCCTTAGTTGTCACTGGTGTCACAGGGATGCTAGAGTAGGATGAAAAAGGCAAAAACGCCCTGCACCCATTATCACTTTTTCTACAAGATTGAAATGGGTCCTCAGGTACAGATTGTCCTACGTCTTCGCATTTCTGTTATGATCAAGGAGAAAAAAATAAAACAAAACAAAAGCAACCTCTGAGAATCATTGTTTAGGTTTAAACAAATGACTATGCTAAATTTACTATCCATGAAATTCTTCCTTGAATTATTTTACCTTGGTTTCTAATTCACAGTGTTGCCTTTGGTCATAAGCATTGTTAGTAGTGGGATGATTATCTGTATTCCAGAGCTGAACAGAACTCATCCAATTCTTCTTATCTATGCATTCCTTTTCTTTCTTATCATCCTTTTTCTGATCACATTTTTTCGCCAAGGGAATAAATTCTTCAAGCACTGGCAGAGAAATTGGTGTCCTGAGTTTTGCTGATTCCTCCCTCAGAGTCAAGATTGCTGCAGCGGCATACACAAGAACGATATAAGCCATTGATCATAACAAACAGAACCAAACAGAACAATATCAAACAGCTAGAGATCAATTCGGAGAGAATGAAATTCAGAAGTGAAAGAGAAAAATCAAGACCAACCATCATTCAAGAGGAGCAGGCAGAGAGGAAGCTCACGCTTAAAAACGTCGATCTTCATCATTTCCTCTTCCAGTCTCTTGAGAAACTCATCGAACCTCGACAACTTGTCGGCGGCGTTTCCGATCGCGGAAACCTCGTGGAGAAAATCACTGATCGTCTTGGGAACGAAAGTGGGCCTCAAATCCAAGCTCAGTTCTGGAGGAACCGAACCCATTTTCAGATCCTTCACACCCCTCAAATTCAGATCTCCTCACGGTAAGCTTAGCAGCTGGAGATTCTATGAGAAAATGAGACGAAATTGCTAAGGACAGAAAACCAACAGTGGAGAGATGCAATAAAATAACGAATATATTGGTAGGGGAATAAATGGATATGGGATCACTAATATAAGAGACAATGTGATGAAGGATAAATAGACTTGTCTGAGAAGAAAGAAAATGGAAGGAAAAAAAAGAGAAAACGAAGGTGGATTTTTGCGAAGAAAAAAAGAATTGATTTTTGAGAATTTTCAAACAGCGAGATTCTGCGGAAGAAAAGGGCAGCGGTGGGTAGTGGGAAGAGCATCGCCCAGTTTAGACGGGTTTTGATAAAGTCACTTTCGGGTCGTCGCGTATTTAATCTTCTTACATCTCACATTGCCGAACCGGTTTTTTGTCTCGGACCGGATCTCGGTGAAATGTCCGAAAATGACATTTTTTAGACACGTGTAATTATCTACCTTCCGTCAGCTTAATAAAATATTATAGTCTTGGATTTTTTTAAAAAAATATTTATTTATTTTTGTTAGATTTAATTCCGTTACACTCTATCCCAAATTTTAATCATTTAATTGGCTAATCCTCATATTTTATGACTCCATTTTAATTTCCAACTCAATTTTTGAAGAGCTAAGTGATTTTTTGAATCACCGGCTTTTAAAACGCGTCGCCGGGTCCGTGGTGGAAATATTTAATTTTTTTGATTTTATAATTAAATTTTTTTGCTATGGTAGCCAATGTGTTGGGAGAGAACTACATCACTTGATAAAATGTCCAAAGATGACATTTACTATACACCGTGTATTACAGTTTGGTTAAAGTATACATTTAGTATTTTATATTTGCTTCGAGTATCATTTTAATCCCTTAAGTTTATAAAGTGTACGTTTGGTCCCTTAATGTTAACACCGTTAGTCCAACTTACGGAAAATATTGACTCAACAATTTTAAGTGATGACTGTGCAATTAGATGCTGACTAAGTATGCTTATATGTTAGTATTTAAATAATTAATATTTTAAATCCTATTAATTGAAAAATATTTAATCTTTACCAAGTGTTTTATAGTTTTTCACCATTGTCAAAGAAGATTCAATATTTTTTAATTAATAGGATTTAAAATATTAATTTATTAAAATATTAACATATAAGCATGCTTGATCAGCATTTAATTGCACAATCATCGCTTAAAATTATTGAGTCAGTATTTTTCTCGTTAGGTTAGACTAACGATATTAACATTAAAGGACCAAACGTGTACTTTACAAGCTTAAGAAATCAAAATGATAACAGAGACAAATATGAAGAATCAGAAGTATACTTTAACCTTAGAGTTTTAAGTGTTATCGAAATCGGAAATTATTTACCTCGTCTCCTCAATAAAATGTTCTAATCTTGTATTTGTTTAGAAAATTATTTATTTATTCTAGATAGATGTTCCATTTTTCAACTCATTTTTTGAAGGACTAAATGATTTTTTGAATCAATGGTTTTTAGAACACATCGGGAGGGGACATCTCAGTGCCTGGCTCTATGCCAATTTAAATTTTTTGCTCTTATAATTTAATTGTTATTTGTGTATAGTATTTTCCCCCTTTTTGTGTCGCTCTAATAGCAATTTAAATTAATCTTGTGTAAAGTATATCTTACATTTTTTGCTCTCATAATTTAATTATTATTGTTATAAATATTCCAATATTGGTGTGAATGTCCATAACCTTCCAAGAAGAGTCTTTTGGAATTCTACACTTGAAGCCATATAACCTATGACATGAATGGCTTAGTGGGAGTTTCATATAACTTACAATATTCCATAATATACCATTATGTAGATTTACTCTTGTATGTTACTCTTGTAATGGAAGTTGAAGATTGATTGCCTATATATAGTAGGCATGTATCAAAGGTTGAGCTACAACAATAGAAAGAAGAATCACTCTCTCCTTGCTCTCCATTTCTCTCTTGCATTTCTTCATCTCCCTCATCTTAATCTCCTTGTATTTTACTTAGTTTTATAACACGTTATCGCACGAAGTTCTAAGCAATTGAGCCTCCTTCCTGTGTTGATCATCATCTCTCCGTAAAGCATTCTTCGCCACACCCCCCAATCCATCTCATTCCATTCCCATGCACGTTACGAAGGCATTTTCGTCCCCATGCTCACTTTGTTTCATCCTCATCCTCTTTATTGGAACTTCATCCATATCCTTCTTTAAGGGAATCAAGATGTGAAAGGAAGAGACTATTCTCAAGAACAAAATTGCCTTATAATGCAATTTCCCATGGAGAACCTATGGTTGGCACGGAATATGAATCGTTGATACCCAGAAAAAACAAAGGAAAAAAAAGAAGAAGAGAGATGAACATAACATTTACTAACATAACATTTATTTTTATCTTACTAACATTTACTTTATGTTACTAACATTTACATAACCTTTATTTTTATGTTACTAACATTTACTTTAAGCTTTTACTTTTATTGTTATGTTTTATTATCCAATTTACATGTCATTTTATTTTTCTTATTATATGACCAGAAGTCATATTGCTCTGATTTCCTATTATATGGCCAGAACCCATATTCCTTTTATTACTATTTTGAGATTATATGACCAGAAGTCATATACATTTTGATTTATTATTTTGATATAATATGGCCAGAAGCCATATTCATTTGATTCATATTTTTATATTATATGGCCAGAAGTCATATATATACATTTTTCTTTTATGTATGTTACAAAATGGCTAGAAGCCATATTCATTTGATTCCGTATTATATGACCTGAAGTCATATATTTTTTTAATCTTTTATTTTATTGGATGGCTAGAAACATATATTTAATTTTTATCTATCCTGAAGATAAAAGGCCAGAAGCCATATAATTCTAAATTCTCATCATTGGCCCGAAGCCATGAGACTAATTAGTCTAAAGCCATCATGTTCAACTTTTATTTATCCTGAAGATAAATGGCCTGAAGCCATAAAATTTTAATTTTATTGCAATACTTTATGAATTATTTTTGTGAATTTCCTGTTATTATCATTAGTGTTTTTATATTAGATATTCTAATAATATATAATGGCTAAAAAACCATATATAATTTATGTTTATCCTGGAGATAAACAGTTGAAAGTCATATTGATTTAATTTCTCATGAAGAGAAAGTTGGCTAGAAGTCAAGAGGAGGCACAATTTGGCTGAAGCCATGATGAGACAAAATGGCATCATTTGTAAATATTTGGCATTAAAAGACCCCCCTTGTTCTTTAGAACAAATTAAAGGAAATTGTATAACCACCGAAGATGGTTGTTCTTCTAAAAGTTTGTTATAAATGATTATATCCAATTTGCTCTCTGCAGTAGTAATATTGTGAGAGAGGTTTTAAGTAATTTCGAATTAATTCCTTGATCTCATATGGCCAAACAATGCGTATGATGGTTCAAATTCTCACCTGAAGTGGAGAAATATTATTGATAAAAGCCACAAAAGGAAAACTATTGGGCATAATAAATATGTTAAAAAAATATCATCATATCACTATGATATCTCTCTCCCCACTATGTACATAGTATTACAATTTATGTGATATTTAGTCCTTCAGTCTTCTACCCACAAAAAGGATGTAGGAGCTAGTTCACATTCAAAAATGAATGGTGGACAAGAAAGTGAAATTTGTTTGTTAATGAATATCAAGGTCCTGAAGGCTTGTGTTTCAAATATTCTATGATACAATAAGATTTTCAAAGCCTTGGAAAAGTATTGTCCGAAGACAATAACTTGCAAAGATTATGTCATAATAAATTCTAAAGGCGAATAGTCCTAGAGACTAATTAGTATATTTTAGAGACTGATATTCAGACTATATTTAGTAGTATAAATTCGAGTCTCTGGAAGAGCTATTATTTTGTTACCTGAATGAACAAAACTATGCATTTAATATGCATTTTATTCTACCAAGTATAAAAGAAACTTGTTGAGTTTCAAAGATATCTACAGAAATAGATATTATATAAGAAATACATGCTATTGTAAATCAGAAGTTTACAAATAATAATGCAAGGGATTGTAAATGCAAACTAAAAGTTTGCTAATGCAAATCAAATGTTTGTCAATGCTGCAAATAAAGGCATAGAGCTGCGGAAAAATATGTCCAGATTTATTTTGAAGTCAAGATAAAGAAAGAAAGAAAGAATAAGCCCAGAAGGTAATATGATATTTAATTTGAAGTTACCATCTATGTGATTTTAAGTTATTTTGATTATGAAGATTTTCATATGTGATGGACCAGTTTGTGATATATGTTACAATAAACCAGAAATTTACTGATCCAAATAAAGTTGTTGTTGGCATGACTTGTTTGATCATCCGAGTCATATATATGTATAATGCAAATAAGATTATGTGCTGATTGTTCTCAAATAGAAATGACTATGAGTATATAATAGTTCATGATTGGTAATGGATCTCTGGAAATATATCAAACTGAATTATATGGGCCCATTGAAATGACATGTAAACCATACAAATTTGAGAGATGCATCTATAAGATGGTTACATGTGAAAATATTAGCTTACAAACAGAAGTTTGTAAGATTGCAACCTGAAGTTTGCAATAATGTTTGAATAAATTAAGCGCGCTATTTCCAGATTATATGATCCAGAAATCATGTATTGAATACTCATGAGAACAAAATTTATATGTTGGTATATTTGCAACATTTATATAAGCCAACAAAATTCTCCCTGTAAAAATTGCTTGTGGTCAGAAGCCAGATTAATTCCATCGAAAAGTTTTGAATGTGTAATGCTTATAAATCCACCATAATGCACATAAGATGGATATAGAAAGAAAGTTGGGATAAATGTTGTATAAGGACCTCCTTCTTCATGTTTGTCTCTAAATGAAACAAAATGATGTTTCTAAAAGTAACAAAGGGATTTAGGAGACTTATACTACATGATTAGTTAATTGTGAATTGATATTGTTTTCCCAACATGAGGGGGAGAAGATAAGCAGTTTGGGTAAAGAGATTAGCTGGAATGAATTATTGGCTCATTTTGATCCTCGTAGAAAAAATATGTGAACTAGAAGTTCAAAAGATAATTCATTTTCTGAATTTAGCTAACCAAATGCCGAAGCATTTCTTGACCCATAGAAAGTGACAAAGTCACATGTCCCAACCGCTAATGCTCCTATTAGAATTGATGTCCCTGAAGGACAACCTATTAGAAATGAATTTAAAGCACGCCTGAAGCGTGAAAGGTCCATCGGTTCCAAAGAAAAAAATCCTCAAAAGAGAAAAGGAGCTAAGAAGATAGATGATCAAATTGAGGATAATTAAGAAAAGTTTAGTTGCTCCGGAAGAGTATCTCTTGAAGAGTTATGATCTCTAGTAGAGATATCTCCAGAAGAGAATGTTGTAGTCCCATAAGAGACCCAGGTACCTGAAATATGTGGAAATAATGAGATCTCAATAAATTATGATAGAATCCGATGGGACCAAAAAGAAGTCAACGTTGACGACATCTTTGCTTATAATATAGCATATGATGTAATGAATGATGATGAGGATCATGAGTCAAAATCGATTAGCAAGTGCCAACAAGTGAAAGAATTGGCCCCTATGGAAATATGCTATTAATACAAAATTAAAGTCATTGGCAAAATGAAAAATATTTGGACTCGTAGTCCATACACCGAAGATGTAAAGCGGATGCATACAAATAGATATTTGTATGAAAGAAGAAATGGAAAAGGTGAAATAATAAGGCAAGCCTTGTAGTCCAAAGTTTTACACAAAGGCTTGACATTGATTTTGAAGAAACATATTCACCAGATGTGAATGCAATTACTTTTCATTATTTGATTAGCCTAGCAATAAATGAAGAGCTTGATCTGCATGTAATGGATATTGTAACTGCCTATTTGTGTGACACACTTGATAGTGATATTTATATAAAAATCCTGAAGGACTTAAGGTGTCAGAAGCACGTGTCCCCGAAGGATTAAAGGTTCTAGAAGCACGCGTTCCCAAAGGACTTAAGGTGCCAGAAGCATATGTTCCTAAAGGACTTAATGTGCCAGAAATATAAGTCCCTGAAGGACTCAAGATGTTCAAAGCATCTAATTAAAGTTCTTAAGAACAATACTTAATTAAGTTAAGTAAGTCCCTATATGGCTTGAAGCTATTATGACGCATGTGGTATAATCTTCTCAAGAAATATCTCGTAGAAATATGGGTACAAAATGTCCTAATATGCCCATGCATTTTTATGAAAAGATCTAGCAATGAATTTGCTATAATTGTTGTTTATGATATCAACATCATTTGAACTCCTGAAGAGCTTCAAAAGGAAATTAATTATATGAAGAAAGGATTTGAAATGAAAGACTTGGGCTGAACAAAATTTTGTCTTGAATTACAGATTGAGTAACTATAAAATGTGATCTTTGTATTTGAAGAAGATTATACAAAGAAGGTCCTATAACGATTTTATATAAAAAAAGTCACATTCATCATGTACCCCAACGATTGTAAGGTATATGCAGGCGGGTAAAGACCAATTCTGACCTCGAGTAATCAACAAAGAATTTGAAGAAGAACTACTTGGTCCGTATACCATAATTTAGTGCTATTGGAGCACTAATGTATCTTGATTATTAGCAAAATATAGTTCTTCACCAACACAAAAACATCGGAAGCAATGTTGTCATCAGGGGGAGTAATACTGATATTGTCAAAAGGGGAGCCGATACACGCCGTACTCTTTTCCCTTATCTAGGTTTTGTCCCACCGGGTTTTCCTAGAAAGGTTTTTAATGAGGCAGCACTAGACAATGTATCAATGGATGATGTACTCTTTTCTTTAGCTAGGTTTTTATCCCACCGGGTTTTTCCTAGTTAAAGTTTTTAATGAGGCACATTCATAATGGACATTCAAGGGGGAGTGTTATAAATATTCCAATATTGGTGTGAATGTCCATAACCTTCCAAGAAGAGTCTTTTGGAATTCTACACTTGAAGCCATATAACCTATGACATGAATGGCTTAGTGGGAGTTTCATATAACTTACAATATTCCATAATATACCATTATGTAGATTTACTCTTGTATGTTACTCTTGTAATGGAAGTTGAAGATTGATTGCCTATATATAGTAGGCATGTATCAAAGGTTGAGCTACAACAATAGAAAGAAGAACCACTCTCTCCTTGCTCTCCATTTCTCTCTTGCATTTCTTCATCTCCCTCATCTTAATCTCCCTTGTATTTTACTTAGTTTTATAACAATTATTAGTATTTTTTCTCTTTTATATCATGGAAGTGCCTTTAATACCAATTGTGATATTTCAGTATTTCACTCTCCATAAATTCTGTTTTAGGAATTGTCACCCCCTCATTGTTTTTAAAACGAGTCTAAAGGAAAGGTATCCATATCTTTATAAATGGTCATTTGTTTCCCTCCCTAATTAATGTAGGACTTTGAGTTTAAACTTATGTTATTCCCCTAATAAGATGTGAGATCGTCTACTATTTCAACTAATAACTTATTGATTTGTGTTGAAGTTTTTAATTTCAAAAAATTTCATTAAAATAAATAAAATATAATTAATAAACCAACATTATATCTTAATTTCTAAAAATTGAAATACATGTACCCGAGCCAAGGCTCCCAGACTGACAGTGACAAATGAATGTGTAAAGATCCATATATAGATAATGAGTATAAATTAATATATTAGAATATTATATTTTAAATGACAATGATTCTTAGGTTTATCCTGATTCATTATTACTGTTTTTAAAAATGTGCTGCTGAACGATTTCCAAAACTAACCAACTCCTTTTTCTTTATTTTATGAAAATGGGTTTTACTTACCATAAATAAACATTTATTCTTATTTAACCTATAAAGTGGTTACCGCTTAACACTAAAACAGAGAGAGAGAGAGAAAAGAAAGTGGGGGAGGTTTTGAAAAGTAGAAGGGCGCTATGGTGGGATTATGTTGGGTGTTAACAGAGATTCCAGCACGCTTAAATGAATACTGATGCAGCTTCTTTTTTGAAAATGGGAAAAAATAGATAAATAAGATTTTATGTCTCGTTAAAAACAAGACAAATCTCATAATTTAAAATATATTTTCACAATATAATTACTAATTTTCATGTAAACAAAAACATTTCACACTCTTGTGAAAAATGTTGATGGATCCTAAATATAACAGCTAGCAAAAGGGTTAATATTGATTTTGAATACAATATCTCATTTCATTTTGCCTCTCAAATTTATGATTTTTTTCTTCTAATTTTGGCTATTAATTACGAATATCAGGAAAACTTTAATCAAGGATAGTTTCAAATGCAAGTGACTGAAAAACATTTTAGAGAGACCGATATATATTTATTATAAATAACTAGCTTAATTAATTTTCATGATATCTATAAATTAATTATCTAGCTTCTACATTAAAAAAATCAAGATAATATTATAAATTAAGAATTCATTTAGACCTACCAAGAGGATTAGGTCTAGTTGCCACAAGGGATTAGTACCCTAGAAGGCTAGAACATGAAACAAAAGTTTGAATCTTCGCTGAAGAAATACCCACGTTTAAATACTAGTTCATCCATCAAATAAGTTTAGAAGATCCTCTTCCTCCTTGGGAACATTTGACACTTTCTAAATCTTATGTGAATCCAACCAATTCCACATGTTTTATTACTATGGTTGTTAAACTCGTGAGTTTAAGTAAATTTATAACATTAACGTAAACTCGTATTGTGAACTTGAAACGTAAATTTATAAAAATTTACTTTTATTATTAAATAGGTATTACTAGTTTATAATTAAAATATAAAAAATGACAACAATTTGATTTAAATATATTTTAAATCTAAATAATTGAAATTAAATCCATTAACATTCATCATTTATCATATTTGATAAAGAAATTTATATAAAATTTATATATAAAGCCGCTGAGCATTATCAAATAAAAAAAGCTAATACAAGTTTAAGAGTAAGTTAACACGGTTTTGTAAGCTAGAAACGTAAAAACAATAAACTCGGTATATAAACTCGTGAGTTTAACTAAGTTTACAATTAACACGAGTTTACCAGTGACTCGACTCAATTTTGTAAGTTAAAAATATGAAAATCTTTTGCTTTACGAGTTAACTTATGAGTTTAACAACAATACTCATCACCCCACACCCACGAATGTATCTATGAGTAAATCTTTTGCTTAGATATACCTTATTCTAAGTTCCTAGTTACAGGTTAAGTTGATCAAATATTGTATCCAATCCCTTAAAAACTATTTGAAACTGGAATAAGAATATAACATTCTATTTAATTTTTTTTTCTACTTTTTTTTTTTTGATACAAAAGAAAAGACATCTCAACTAATACCTATGGGAACAGAGTCCCCATTACAATCCTGGCAAAGTATCATCACAAGATCCTTAGGAGGGTAGTAAACTTCATGAAATCCTTGTCCTTGTCCCAGACCACGCTTCGCTAAACAGTCCGCTGCATTGTTACACGAGCGAGGCACGTAGGTAACCTTGGTTTCCCATTCCATGTCCAACAGAACTCTCACTTCCTTCAAAGTGCCAAAGTCTCTGTGATAAGGTTGTAGCTCATGCAGGATAAGATTGAGACATTCCATGGAGTCTGTCTCCAACCACGCTTTTCGAAAACCCATGGCCCATGCCATCTTCAACCCCAAGAGACAGGCCCAGGTTTCCACAAATAACTCGTCGCCATCGTCAAGATATTCTATAAATCCTTTCAAGAATCGTCCCGCTGAATCGCGAATTAGGCCCCCACAAGCCCGTTTCATGGCAACCACTGAAAACGCACCATCCACATCCACATTCACCCAATCCTCTTCCGGTGGTCGCCATGATTCACGTCTAGGAGCCAAAATAGCCCCTTGAATCTGCGTCCCTGCTAGACGATCTTTAGTACGATCCATACACTCCACCATGGCGCTTGAGCTAGCTAGAATGCTATCATTAGGACAAAACTTCTGCTCTAACACAAAAAGGTTCCTCCGTCGCCACAACCCCCAACATATGACTATAAACCTGGAGGCCCACTCACGACTTGCCTCCTTCTGACCACTAATATTCCACCACACCCAATCTGATAAGTTCATGCTACAAAACATACACCACTTTGTCGGGCTCACCACTTTCCTCCATAAAGCTTTTGAATATGTGCAGTCCTGGAATACATGAATAGTATCCTCAAGCCCATCGCCACACAAGGGGCATTCTACATGACTCGTGAGTCCCCGTCTCATTCTGCAAGCATTCGTCAACAGACTCTGTCGGGCAAGAAGCCAGAGAAGGGTCTTACACTGTTGTGGGGCTTGAACTTTCCATAGGTCACCCCAATCTCTTCCCTGTGCCTCCACATTCCCAGTTACAACTTGATATGCATGATTTTACAGAAAATTCACCACTTCTCTCCTACTTCCATTTCACAGAGTTGCAATCTTGACCAATGACTAGTCCGCCAAGCACTTTATCCCATGTGCGCTTAATTCCTGTCCAAACATTAGAACCCAGGGTAGTTTGAGTAATGTGAGGAATGAGATCCTCCCCACATTTATACTTATCCCTTACTATTCTGACCCAAAATGCATCCATGTGCTTCACCAATCCCCATCCCAGTTTCATGAGGATGGCATGGTTTTGACACCGAGCATGTCTCAACCCCAAACCACCTCGCTTCTTCTCCTTACAAACCTCATTCCAAGCCACCAAATGAGACCGACGACTCTCCTCTGTGCTACCCCACAAAAAAGACCTATTCTGTTTGTCCAGAGTATCACAAACATTACTAGGGAAGTGGGAAGTTTGCATAGTGTAAGTTGGGATAGCAGAGGACACCGCAGACACAATAGTCAACCTGCCTGCTAGAGAAAATGAAGTAGTCTTCCATCGAGACAAACGTTCTTTCACTTTGTCAACAACCCCCTGAAAGCACTCCTTCCCAACCCTCTTGTGATGTAATTGCACCCCCAAGATACTTCCCAAGGTCTGGTGTTTGAGACCAGCCAAGGATTGCACTAAGCTCTGTAGATCTCAGGGGATTAACATTCTTGGAGAAAATTACACGGGTTTTAGACGCATTTACCTTGAGTCCTGAGCATTCACAAAATTGAGAAAGGCAGTCTCGTACCATCTCTGCCTGGTGGGTAGAAGCTTCAGCAAACAAGATAATATCATCTGCAAAACAAATGAGATACTGGTAGACCCTGCTTTGTAAGCCTAATCGGCTTCCAAACTTCCTCGGCCATTCTATCTTGAATTATATGAGCCAATTTCTCCATGCAAATCACAAATAGGTAGTGCGAGAGAGGATCCCCTTGCCTTACACCACGAGATGACTGAAAATACTCTGCCTTACTCCCATTCCAAAGTAACTGCATATTCGCAGTACTAAGACATTTGTCCACCACCTAGATAAGGTTCTGAGGAAGTTTAAGCTCATGTAAGCAAGTTAACAGGAATTTCCAATTGACCCTATCATATGCCTTCTCTAAGTCAATTTTGATAGCCATATACCCCTTCTTGCCTCCCATGGTACACATTGAATGAATAACCTCCTGGGCCACGATAATATTATCTGAACTATGGCGACCAAGTACAAAGCTGCACTAGTTAGGGGAGATAATATGCGGCATAAAACACTTCATTCTGTTAGCCACCACCTTGGTAACTAGCTTGTATATAACATTACATAAGCTAATTGGCCGGAGATCACGAAAGGTCTCTAGGTGATCCTTCTTCGGTATTAACACAATAACTGTCCCATTTACATCCTGAATTAGCTCCGGTTGGGAAAATACCTGTTTGATAAACTAAACCACAGATCCCCTCACCGTTTCCCACTGGTGTTGATAGAATAAAGCATTGAACCCATCCGGACATGGGGATTTAAGGGCATCCATACTAAACAGAGCTTCTTTAATCTCAACTTCATCAACATCCCTTCTACACACATGTTCATGCACATCCAAAAGGTTTGGGTAAGAGACACCACATGCCAGGCTTGGACGCTCCACTACATCATTTCGCTTCTCACAGAAAAATCTTCATATAAAAATACAACACATCTATCAGAACTATTCCACAAAACACATCGAATTTTATAATTTTTTTTTTCTAAAATGATCAATTATATTAAATTACAATTACATTTGGATTTGTGAAAGTGGAAGATTTACTCTTGGTCATAGTTTGGAACCCTCCTCTTCCCTCATTTTCTTTATCTTATAACCATTAGATCAACATTTGAATGATTTATATTTAATTTTTTATAAAATTATTATTAAAAGGATAAATTCTAAAAATAAAATAATTAAGTAAATAAAAATCACTAAATTTTGATATGAACATTTCAATATTACAATAAAGAAAGTAAAAATAATATTTTATATATAACTAAATCTAAACCATTTAATGTTAATCTAATAGTTAGAAAAGAAAGACGAGGGTCTTGAACCACCCCAAGATTACCGTACCCAGTCACGCCTAAAACTCCGAAAATATTTGTTTGGAATTTTTTTAATTAATATGCATTCTATCAGTAATGTCTTGATCAACTTTCAATTACTTATTTATTAATGATAAATAATATGACTATAATCTAATCACGAGCTTCTATACTTACAAACTCTTATGTAAGAAAATATATAATAATCAAACAAAAAATTCCATCCCAAATCTACTTCTCAAACACGACAAATAACATAATAAAATATACTTTTTCTATTTTTAATTATTCTATCAACCCAAAACTACAAGCTTAAACAACCGTTGGATTCCTTGTTTTTTGGCCCACATAGAATTAAGATTGTCTCTGAGGTTTGGTCCGCCGAATTATCTTTTGCTTCATTATTTTATCATTAAATATTCATTTTTTTTTTTATAATTAATATTTCAATTGGATCGCTCCCATTTCTCGCATCTGCATTGCTTTTGTCGGATGCTCCCATTTGAAGAATCCGCACCTTCTGACTATAAATAAATAAACAAAATATTAAAGAATAAATAAAATATTTTAGAAAAAATGACATTGAATTTCAAAATATTGTTAACAATAACAGTAATGAGATTAACAAGAATAGTAAAACAATTTATAACTCCTTTTTATCGTTGAATTACATATTTAAGATTTTGAAGTTCAAGTGATATTTTTTTTAATATTTTATCAAATAAATAAATAAAATATTAAATAATCCACGTATTCAATTCGTCTCGCTTAAATTATATTTCCTCAAATGCCCACTTTTCCTTGCTTTATTTACTCATATCATGACATCATATTCTTTCAGAATCCATGAAATTCATAGTTTTTATTGAGAACATTATTCATGTAATTTCTATAATTTGACTGAATTAAAATGTAGTCTCTATAATTTTAATCATTTAAAAAAGGTTAGTCTTTACATTTTAAAAAATAAAACTATAAAATATAAATTTATTTTTTAAAATGTTATGAACCAGTGCCTTAAAGAGCTAAAATTAATTAAAGATATAAAGTTGTACCAAGTTGAATTTTAGACAAATTTTATACGTTGAATTTTTGTCAAGTCAAAATTATAACTGTTACGGACCTAGTCTAGGCCCATTATCTCACTGGCTAGTACAGGGGGCAACCCACTATCCGTGGGACCCAGCCATGACCTTGGACATGCACCCACGATCCTGGACATGCACCCACGATCCCGGACACGCACAGACACGTACGGTGTGGCGGCCAAGGACTAACTAACCTGTATACTCTATAAATACGAGAGGAAGGAGACGGGCGCTGTGTACATTCATTCTAAGCCCCGACTTATCTACATTCAGTCACACGGCACACACACAAGACCCTTAGGCGAAACGCCTGCTTGTGTACCGTGATCATACCCTCTCCTGAACGCTTGTCCCATAAGCATACAGGAAGGGCACACAGATCCTATATCAAATCACCGGACCTTCAATAGGCCGGACATCAGAGTTCTACACCAGAATAGTGGCGCCGACCGTGGGGATCAATAAATTTCTATTCCCGTGACCATGAGGATAAGCACTCGTGCTTCGTGCCAAAGACAATCGGAGGCGGATCAAGCGGGGACAACCGTCAACCACCCCGTAATGAGCGTACTGATTAACCAAGACGATGGAGACCATCGGGAAGGAGAAGATCGGCTTTCTCGGCGGAAGAACCATTGATTCCCAACAATGAACGACATCAAAAGGACAACTCGTCCGACACGGAGTCCTCGGCTCCACGAAACCAAGACCGTGGACCACGAATTCCACTCGGAGGAGGCCGGGACATCCCACATGCCGAGCCAGACTTTCGATCTCTTCAAGCCGAGATGCTTGCGATAATGAGACGGGTGGACAACATAGACAAGCGCCATACCCTTCACTATCAGCGAGCGGAAGAGCGGGAGAAAAGACGGACCCACACCCTTTCCAGCGAGGACTGGGAAGATAAAACTTGGAGAGAGGACGACGATGACGAGAGCTCGGCTCATCGCACCGACAGCGAAGGCGGAAACCGTCAACGGCAGGAGGGCCAATAGGAGGAACCAAAACCGGGATGAAGAAGGTCGACCTCGGGCGAGGAACCATCGAGGTGACGGGACGATTCCTCCAAGTGGTTTCCGGCGACGGAGATATGTCACCAAATGCACAATAGCTTTTTCTCGAAGGAGATCCGAACGCCCGATTACCCGAGAAGTCAATTTGGGCGAATTGACAAAGTATGATGGCACACAAGACCCGACGACTCATTTAGAAGACTTTGACGTTCACATGTCGGTTAGAGGTCTCAAGGAACCAATCGTGCCGCGGATCTTCGCCGCGACGTTAAAAGGGCCGGCGTTGAAATGGCTTCACACTCTTCCTTTTGGGTCGATCCACAACTTTGAAGACTGGCCGAGGCCTTTGAGTTGCACTTCGCGACTAGCAAACGGCAACCTATTCTCTCTCCAAAATCAGACTGCGGCCGGGAGAGCTGCTCCAAAGTTACCTTAACCGCTTCAATCATGCGGTACTGCAGGTGCGCGGACTTAACGAAGACGTACACGTTCACTTATTGGTGGACGGCCTCGATAAAGAGTCCCTTTGGCGAATCTTTTTAAAGGAGCGGGCAAAGAATCTCAACGACTTCATATCCCGTTCAAAGAAGTACTTGGACGTCGAGCGATGCGAATGGCAAACAATCCCAATTCGAGACGGGACCAAGATAGAACCTCCTCCCAGGGTCGAGACTTCTCGACAACGGGAATAGGGATTCCGGAGAAGGGGAATGAAAACAAGAGCCGAGGTGGCAAGTTTGATCGGCGGAGCAAATACGAGAAATACTCGGCCCGACGGTGCCTCGATCTCAAGTATGGAAGGAGGTGTCAAGAACCGAGATGAAGAAGGTCGACCGACCTCGTCTGTCCTACCGAAGATCCGGGATAGACCAGTCTAAATATTGCTCGTTCCATGATGGTCGAGGTCATACAACTGATGAATGTTACGAGCTCCGGGATGCAATCGAACGATTTGTTCTTGTAGGCAAACTTCAACAGTATGTCATAGAGCATCAAGGAAAAGGTGGTAAACGAAAGACCAAGAACCGCAAAGGGGACCCCGAAAGTTCAAAAAGCAGGAAGATAAACGAAAGGCTCCTGAAGTCGATGACGAATTTCCAGAAGCTGAATTCGACTGTAACGTAATTAGCGGAGCAATGGGCGGAGGCGGAGATACTATGAGCCAGCGAAGGAAATACCTTCGAGAAGTCCTATCTGTCAGAGACCGACCAAAATTCAAGGAACATCACACTGAGGTAGCACGACCGCCTTTGTTTTTCACAAGAGACGACCTCAAGGACGTTGTCCTCGGCCATCAAGATGGGCTAGTGATAACCGGAACAGTCGTCAACTACCGAGTCAAGCGGATATTTGTGGATGCCGGTAGCTCGGCCGACATACTAAGCTGGGAGGCGTTCAAAAGAATGAGCCTGGACCGGGACGACTTAAAGCCTTGCAAGACAACCCTCATCGGGTTTAATGGAGAACAATCGCGTCTGAAGGGGTTTATCGACCTCAGGTTCACCCTTGGAGTCAAAGACGCCTTCAAGTCCGAAAGAGTGCGGTTCATAGTGGCCGAGTTCGTTTCACCTTACAACATAATATTGGGAAGGCCAACCATTCACAAGTGGGACATGTTGGTATCTACAAAGCATCAAAAGCTCAAGGTGATAGGCACCAAGGAACCGTGGTCACGGTAACGGGGATCAAAAGAGTCTCGACAATGCTATTTTGAGACCGTCTGGTGATCGGAGACCCTCTCCAGACCACTAAGATTGGCAAACACCTATCTCTCGAACTTAGAAGTAGTTTGGAGGACTTCCGAAGGAAAACAGGGATGTCTTCGCCTGGGGTTCATCTCAGGTACCTGGAATAGACCCAAAATTTTGTTGTCACAAGCTAGAAGTCTATCCGGGCTCAATCCCAGTGTCGCAGAGAAAGAGGAACCACGGACCAGAGAAAAGGAAAGCGTTTGAAATTCACATCCAAGAATTGCTTGAAGCCGGATTTATTCGGGAAATACAGTATACAACCTGGTTATCAAATGTGGTGATGGTAAAAAGCCAAACGGGAAATGGAGAGTTTGTACAGATTACAAGAACTTGAACAAGGTATGCCCGAAGGACTCCTACCCAATGCCAAACATCGACCAGGCGGTAGACAACGCCTCGGGATTCCGGCTCCTATCCTTTATGGACGCATACTCCGGATATAATCGGATAGCGATGTACCCGGAGGATCGGGAAAAAACAGCCTTCATTACTGAAAGAGCTAACTATTGCTACAATGTCATGCCTTTCGAATTGAAGAATGCGGGAGCTACATATCAAAGGATGATGAATAAGGTCTTTGCAGACCAGATCGGTCGCAATGTGGAAGTGTATATAGATGACATGATCGTCAAAACCTTGGACCAGCAACGTCATATACAAGACCTGGAGCAGACATTTGCCAAACTCGTAACCTACGAGAATCCGATCGAACCGGCCAAGTGTGCCTTTGGCGTCCCCATTTGGAAAGTTCCCGGGTTTCATGCTGACTAACCGGGGCATTGAGGCCAACCCGGACAAATGTAGGGCGGTGATGGAGATGAAGGCTCCGAGTAATAAAAAAGAAGTCCAACAGTTAACCGGAAGATTGGCCGCCCTAACCAGGTTTTTGCCAAAATCAGCGGAGAAGGCCTTACCCATGTTCAGGCTCTTAAAGAAGGAGGCATCGGTGGAATGGAATTCAAAGTGCGATGACGCATTTGAAGATATAAAGCAATGTCTGGCCAATCCTCCAGTCCTCTCAAAACCTCAACCTGGCGAGAGTCTTTTCCTTTACTTGTCGATCGGCGAGGAAGCCGTCAGCGCGCCTTAGTAAGAGAGGCGGAACACGGACAAATTCTGTTTATTTTGTCGCGAGAACCCCCGAGAATGCCGAGATCCGATACCAAAAGCTAGAAAAAGTGGCATTCGCTCTCGCTTATTGCGGCTCGTCGGTTAAGACCTTATTTCCGGGGTCACCATATTGTTGTTAGAACAAGCCGACCAATTCGACAAGTCTTACATAAGCCGGACCTAGCGGGAGGATGACTAATTGGGCGATAGAACTCTCCGAGTTCGACATCACCTCTGGCTCGCCATGCAATCAAGTCACGGGCGTTGGCCGACTTCATCGAGAGCTCACCCGGCTACTAGGACCGATGAGACACCGGGCGAATGGAAGGTGTATGTCGACGGATCGTCGAACACGAAAGGAAGTGGAGCCGAGTCATTATTGAGAGTCCGAGAGGGGTTACAATTGAGCATTCGTTGCATCTCAACTTCCCAACTTTGAACAATCAAGCGAGAATACGAGGCCTTGATAGCGGGCTTCTTCAAGCCAAGGAAAATGAGGCCACAAGAGTTAAGGTTTTCACCGACTCCCAGCTTGTGGCGGCTCAGATCGAGGGTACGTATCAGGCTAAAGGCCCACTAATGGCCAAGTATCTCCTAAAGGCTAAGGACTTAATGTCAGGCTTCGAGGAAGCAATTGTTACCCACATTCCCCGAGGAGAAAACGCAAGAGCCGACATTTTATCAAAATTGGCAAGCACTAAGCAGGCTGGTTGTCACCGCACGGTTGTCCAGCAAAATCTCGAAGATCCGGTATGCATGATGGCTATTTCGGTCGAATCTGACTGGAAAAAGCCGATAGAAGACTACCTTGAACGTGGACTCATCCCTGACGATGCAGTGGAAGCAAAAATGTTGGTTCGAGACGCGGCTAAGTACACAATGGTGGAGGATCAACTATATTTAGAAAAGGATTACATTCTCCCATGCTAAGGTGTTTGAACCCAAATGAAGCGGGGTATGTCCTGGCCGAGATTCATGGAGGGGCCAATGGTCAGCATATGGGGGCTAAGGCGCTCGCCAGAAAAACCCTTCGAGCAGGCTATTGCGGCCGACGTTGGAGGCGGATTCAAAGACCCTTGTAAGACAATGTGATAGTTGTCGAAACATGCCGAGTTATTTGGGCGCCCCACCGAGCTGCATTCCATCACGGCCCCCGGCCATTTTACAAATGGGGCATGGACATTCAGGGCCATTCAAGACAAGACCGGGCAACTACGGTGGCTAATTGTGGCGATGACTACTTCACCAAGTGGATTGAGGCCGAACCTCTCACAACGATCTCCTCGGCTCGTGTGCGGCGATTTGTTGAAGTTAATATAATTACGCGGTTCGGAGCACCAGTGAGATAGTAATGGACAACGGAACTCGGTTCACCGGAGTCGGATTTCGTGATTTGATTTATGAATACGGAATACGGCATCACTTTGCTTCCGTGGAACACCCGCAGTCCAACGGGCAAGCCGAAGCCGCCAATAAGGTCATCCTTGATGGTTTGAAGAAACGTATCTTTGGAGGCCGACGCCTCTTGGGCTGATCAATTACCCTTTGTTCTTTGGGGAAATCGAACAAGCGCTCGAGACATCCACTCAAGAAACTCCTTATAGGTTGGCCTACGGCCGTGAGTCTATGATTCTGTGGAAATAGGGATGATGTCTTGGCGCAGAAGAGCATTTTATCACAAGGAGAAGCAGCCAATAGTGAGGCGTTAGCAGTCGAGTTGGATCTGGCCGATGAGGCCCGGGTCACTTCCCATTGTCGGGACATTGCAATGAAGCAGCTGATCGCGGCTCGTTATAACAAGAAGGTTAGACCAAGAAGATTCCAGCCCGGTTGCTTGGTACTTAGAAGGGCCGACATTGGGAACAAGAACTCCAAAGACGGCAAGCTTGCGGCTAATTGGGACGGACCTTATCGCGTTCGGGAAACTCTTGAGAGAGGAGCTTACATTCGGAAAATTTGGATGGAACCCCTATCAAGCGAACATGGAATGCGGACAAGTTAAAGGCATATTTCGGTTAGGCTTATCTTTTGTTTTTCTTAAAGCTTCGTTTTCCATTATGTTCTTTGTTCAACGTTGGCCTGCTGGTTTTTCCCTTCGTAACAATTGCTTTGTCGAATATGAATGAAACTCTCGTTCGAGGGTATCTGTTGAATTCCAAACATTGTCTTTTTCAAGATTCAATTGTTATTAGCTTTTCGTTGAAGAAAACAGTGCGGATAGCTATCGCAGCCCGACACGCTAATTTACTCGGGGTATCAATAGAAAATGTCATGCCGACCACGATCAGGTCAAAATGCTCGGACGCTATCGGGACAAAACCGAACCCGGCGGTGGCAATTTTCATTTACCTTTGGATGACCGGTTACAATACCGGGAATTTTATAAAACAAAGTGCAAACACTAGCACTTTAAAACATCATGGTCTTATGACCAAAAAGCGCGTTCGCAGATTCGCCTACTTTCATAAGACCTTGGCCCGGTCGACCGCGATAGCTCGGTAAAGTTATATTTTAATACGATGCATTATGGTTGCTAAATTACCATCTATTGTTAATCGTAGCCAAAAATGGCCATATTGGCCAATCTGTTCAAGAAAAAGTTATTGCGGTAACACAACCGGGCAGATTATACAAATTACAAAGAAGAAAAGAGAGAAATCAATCCATGTGCTTGGGGGCGGTCGAGACTTCCTCACCCTGCTCAGCCTCCAAAGACGGCCGCATCGCCATCTATCCGGGTCTCGGAGCGGCGGGAGGTTCCACATAGGGGACATCCGCCCGTCGGTCACATAAGACCGGAAATGATGCCCTGTAGTGTTGAGCTCGATCCCCGGGTTCAAAGCCCGGATCTGGGCAAGAGAATTCTCAAACGCCTCCACCACGGAACCCAGTAGCAACTCCTGCAGCCGGGTTATCTCCGCGGACAGATGTGTTGAGGACGCCTCCCCCTCGGCTTTGATCCTGTCCACTTCGGCTCTGACCCCGTCCTCTCACTGTCATGGCTTTCAACCGCTCTTCGCTTCTAGCTTGAGCCGCCTTAAAGCCTTCAATTATTACATTGGAGTCCGCCAAGAGCCCTCGGTCTCTTTTAGTTGAAACTCCACTTTCTCCGGCTGAACCTCACGAGCACGGAACTCGTTCGAAGCGATTTGCCATTGTTTTAGAGCTTCATCGCGGTCTGTTCGGGCACGCTTCAGCTCCGCGGCAGCCTCCGCATACTTGTGGTTGAGGGTGAGAAAAGATTGGGTCAAACCAGCACCTTTCAGGAAAGCATTTCCCAATGCCTGGACTTCTCGTACGTCTACTTCCCGCAAGGGTACTGGCTCTTGATAACGGGTAGGAGGCAGGAGTGCGATGCTGAGTTCTTCGGTAATGCCCTTACTCCACAAATGTGAACGGGGATGACGGTGGAAGGACGAGGGGAACCGGGGTATCGAGCAAGGAGAGGGGCTCGACGTCGGTCGACTTAGGAGGCGGCGATTTCGGGGTAGGGAGGCTCGGATAGGACAGACAGGGCTGGCTTCGGTTGCGGGCTTCGACGACTCCACGACCTTAAGCTTCTTTGGCTCGGCCTGCTTCGAAGACTCTCCGACCTTCGACTTGCCCGCGTCCTTGGCCGACCTCTTTCTCCCCTTGGCTGTGGGCTCGGGGATCCCAGAAAGATATTGCGGTTCTTTCATCTTGAGACCTGCACGAAACACATACACCATGTTAGCTACTAGGAAAGCAAAGACGATCAATACTGTACTAAGACGCGGAACAACGCCGATGTTTAAATAACAGAAATATCATACTCGGCCCTGACACCATCTCATCTAGACGCTGAGCCTCGGCCCGATATTGGGCTACTAAGGAGCCGGCCCCAACAGTACCGTTCGCTCTAACGTGGTCTATTATGGCATCGATGGCTTTCCTTTCAGGCTTCAGCAGATTGGACCGCTCCACCTTATAGGCGCTAGGGGACACATTGTGGTGATCTTGACACCAATACAAATTAAACTCCAGTCGACTTTTGCAGAGTCCGGCCCTTTGAGGAACCAGGGAGTTGTACCGCTTTAGCGACGACTTTGAAAAAGTTGCCCTTGAAGCGTTTGAAAGAGTCTCGAGACTGGGTAAACAAGCGCCGATTGGCTATTCCCGAATGGATGTCCAGCCCTTGAGCTCCGGTGGTTCTTTCCCGAGCGAGAGGTGTGGGGGCTGAAGAAGTAGAAGAACATAGAAGTGGTGCAAGGCAGTCCAAGGCTCGAGCAAAACCACTCAAAGGCAATCGAGTAACCCCATCCATTGGGGTGTAATTGCGAGGGAGCTATACTAAGAAATTGGAGGGTGGCCATTTGAAATTCGGAAAAGGGAAATCGAATCCCAAGCCTGGTAATGTAGTCAGCATAGAAAAAGAAAAAGGAGTTGTGGCTCCCCTCCCTCACTGCGCACACAGGCTCTTCCTCTTGGGGAGACAAAGAGAGTAGGTGTTAGTATCTTGAACCGGAAGACCTTCCAAGTCTTCCATGGTCGGCTTCGACCGATAGGATAACACTTCTCGGGTAACCCAAGGGAATTGTTCAATTAAGTCTGTGGGGGCTAGCGCGGTTTGCATTTCCAGGACTCGACTCACCGCGTGGGAAGAAGAAGACGACGCCATTATACCTAACACAAATAAAAATATAAGCAAGATCGAATCTTCCTAGCATACCCGATGTCAATAATTGAAGGCGGGATTCTACGGTTGTGGTAAGATTAAAATCCAAGTCAACGGGACTCGCGCGAAGCTTGAGGAGCCGGGACCAAATTATGTCGGCAGGAGCCCAAAATTAAGTCGGCCGTGGAGGAATCCCCACAAGAAATAAGTCGTGAGCACTCATACAAGCAGTCGTAGCAAGGCCCGATGTAGGAATCAACCTCGGCCCTAGGACCCGAGCTGGCCACTTTGTTAGACTGGCTATTCGGAAGGCCCGGAGAAGCGGACACGTCGAAGCTCGGGTTAAACACCCTTGGGTTGGGAAAAAGCGGGAAGGAAACATTCGGACTTCCCCTAACCGATGATGCATCGTCTCGGATTCTCGCCTGCCCACCACCAGAAGTTTTTCCCTTGCCTCCACGGTGATCGGTTAAAGCAACGGTTTGCGACGTTGGACGAGAAGATTCATCGCCCCAAAGCCACCAACGGCTTTTTCCCTTGACAGTTTGGCGTAGTTCCGCCAGTTCTTCGGGGGTCATATCCTTTATGTCCTTCGACATTGGGATCCACTCTCTTAAAGGTATTAACGAAAAGAAAACGGCTCACTCGAAAAACAGGGGGAGTTTTGCACAAATGAAGGAACTGAAAACAGGACTACGCGAAAATCCACTCAACAAGGGAATCTACCCAGAACTTCAACTAAATACAGACGCAATCTTATAGGGAAACGGCAGATCAGAGCAGAACAAAAGAAAGAGGCAAGGAAACAAGAATACCTACCTAAAATATGGAGATGATCAATGAAAGTTGTGGAATGAAGATGGTTCACGAGACAGATTATCCTCCGGAAAGCGAGAATCGTCGGGAGAGAAGTTCTTCAAAACAACTTGGGTAAAATGGCGTTGAAGGAGGCTTGGCGGGTATAAACCTTTCGAAACCCAATCGACGGGGGCAAAAGCGCCTTTTCCATTCGTTAGCAAGGATGACGTGACCTTTTCATTTAATGCGCGTCTGTCAGGCATTAATTACGCCAAGGGCCGTATAGGCCAACACCCCCTCAATTCGGCTTCACGACGGTCGAGGGACGCCAGCTGGCATAGGCAAATGATAACATAGAAGAGGAATCGACAGCAGAAAGCGCCCGGGCACAAGGGGCAGGTTTCACAGTCAAGTATCCCGGCTCACCGGTTAGGCTAATCAGCCTCTGAGAAAGGACCCACATTTGGAGTTTTCGACCGTGCAAGAGGCGAGCCCGGACCCCGGATGGTCGAAGAACAACAAAATTTAAACAAACATAACCCGAACCACATGTCTGGGGGCAATTCAACCAGAAGACTTGTAGTTCCGAGGTTGTTTGAAATTCTGATAGACACCTTATCAAAGTAAGGCGGGGGGGGCTCCGATACAACTAGAGGATCCAAGAACATGTCCACCCCGGTTGACCAGAGACCTAGACAACCCGGCTGGGGGGCAAGGATATCATGTTACTTCGCGATCAACAAAGACTCGGACTTCAACAAAGACTCGGACTTTCGTTCTTGATCAAGCGAACATCTAAACTCCTTTGCTCAAAGACCCGAGCAACCGAGCTGGGGGCAGCTTGTTACGGACCTAGTCTAGGCCCATTATCTCACTGGCTAGTACAGGGGGCAACCCACTATCCGTGGGACCCAGCCATGACCTTGGACATGCACCCACGATCCTGGACATGCACCCACGATCCCGGACACGCACAGGACACGTACGGTGTGGCAGCCAAGGGACTAACTAACCAGGTATACTCTATAAATACAGAGGAAGGAGACGGGCGCCAGGTACATTCATTCTAAGCCCTGACTTATCTACATTCAGTCACACGGCACACACAGCACCCCTTAGGCGAAACGCCTGCTTGTGTACCGTGATCATACCCTCTCCTGAACGCTTGTCCTATAAGCATACAGGAAGGGCACACAGATCCTATATCAAATCACCGGACCTTCAATAGGCCGGACATCAGAGTTCTACACCAGAACAATAACAATAATTGATGGCACCATGACAAAATTTAGAAAACGAGTATCAATGGAATCAAAAAATTTCGGACCAAGTGATATTTTTTTCTTTTTCTTTTTCTAAACAAATAAAAAAATTAAATACACAAAATTGTGAACGAAATTAAAATCATATTTTATACTTTATTCATCCGGTCAGACTTTTTCCAATTTTGATTTTATGTTGACCGAAAATATATTGAATATGTTTATATTTTTTTCTTTTGATTTTCGTAAGTGATTTTTTTTAAAAAAATTTATCTCTCTATTCCAAGATTACACCGTTCTGTATTTAATTTTTAAGTAACTTAATTATGTGTTGTGTCTCACACTCTCACTCACCTAATTTATGATTTATTTCTTTCATATAATTCTTATTTAGATTTGATATTCTAGTCAATATATTACTACGAATTTTGGTTGAATTTGATATTAAATTTGACATAAACTAAAATAAATAGAAAAAATTAAAGTACTTTTTAAAATCAATAATGTTCTATATTTTAAATTCATGAAGGATAAGTTTAAATCCCTTTAAAAAACAAAACTACATTTTTTACCTGTATTATTATGAAAACTACATTTAAACCTTGAAAAAGCGAATCAAATCAAACAACGTAGACGACAAATGAATAGTGTTTTAATGGCATTGATGAGTTATATTTTGTGTATTTGAATTGTGGTCATGTGCGAGATGAATTATTTGTTCAGTGAAAACGATAATATTATTAAAAGTGGGAGTCATGATTAAGTTGATAATTTAATTAGTAAATTAGATTTAGCAGATAAATATGGAGTTAAATTAAGATAGAATGGTCAAAATAGAAGAAAAAACAAGATCTTGAACGGATTGTGATGCTAGTAAGGTAGACTAACAACCATTGACTTAAAATATAATACTCATCTTGTCTTTAATATAAGACATATTTACTTAATTTGATTACTTTAAGGAAGTTAGTTAAATTAGTCAATTTAAACAAGAGTGACAACGGAGGGTGATGCAAGACTTTTAAGGGAAGTAAGGGGCAAAATGGTAAATGAGGGGATGTGTTTTGGTTGGGTCGCTATTAAAATGGATTTAAGAATATGGCATAAGATTCTCTGAAATCTGCTTCCATTGGAAGTAATGATGGCATAATGGAATTGGGGATCTTTCGTGTTTCAACTCATTTGATTCGGTCAATTCTAAAGAATGAAGAATCCTAAGTGGCTGGTTATAATCGTTAAGCTCTCCCTCACAAAATGCTAATCCTCCTTTCCTTGCTTAAAAAACAAAACTTAACTAATTTAAAGAGATTTCGGGGAAAAAAAAACTAATTTAAAGAGTTTAATAAAATTAAATAAATTATTTTAATATATTTATATTTATTACTTTTTCTTTAAAATAATTTGTTTCTAATGGTATGCATAAGTATTTTTGTGAGATCATATAATTAAATTATTTAACCTCCTTAATCACCCCAAATTAGTTGACCAGCTCTTATATTAAGGATCGAAGTAGTAATACATTACTATTAATAATATCAAGAGTATTGTTATGCCTATTTTTAGTGATATCTTTTATGGTAAAATTTAATCATTTGGCCTCTATAATTATAACCTAAATATTCACTTCATGCAACTTAATACCTATAGTTTTGAGTTGGTCAAAAGTTAATTCTTAAATTTTGACTCGTATAACCTTTGTTCAAAATTTGTTAGGCATTAAATGTGGAACCACTTCCAATAAAATTCAAACTTTAATTTGCCACGTTGTAAGAGACGGACTGTTTTCACTGGACTTAGGTTCCGTTGGTTGACTTCGTATAACTTTGTACTTGTAGTAGTCATTTAAAATATTAGCCCTCAAGTTTTGAAAAATAAATTTAGTCTTTATACTTTTATTTTCTAAAATAGAAGGATCAATATTTTAAATTGTTAAAATAATATAAATTGAGTTGCATCAAGATAGAGTTTAAGAACTGAGTTTTAACCAAGTCAGAATTATATGGATTGAATTGTACCAAGTTAAAGTTTAGAAATTTAACTGTAAATCAAGTTAAAACTATTAAATCAAATTATTAATTTTTCATATTAAGAAACGGGGAAGAAGTTGTCTAACACAAAGAATAAAGAGGGACAATTTAAGAATTTAATTAAAAAGTTTTTGAAAACAAAAATCTATATTTATTGGGTTAAGATGCAGATTTGCCAACCAACTATTACTTGAGGAGCGTCTGGTACAAAAAACAATTGAAGGGACCAAATTGGCCAAGGAACTATTAAAAAGTGAAAAAAATACCAAATAACTATTAAAAAAAAACTATCACTATTATGTTAAAATATGTGGCACTGGCGTAGGACGGTGGCGGAGAACCTGGAAAAAAGAGCAATTAAGCCTTCTTGTTGGATAAGGCAAACACCAACAGAGATGAGACCTATGCGAGCAGAAGCTCTAGCAGCAGCTGTTGCTGCTTGTGGCATCGGAGGGACGCAACCAGGGTGCGAGGCGCGTGCCGGTCGAAAGCTGTGGACTGCTGGATGAGTTCAAGAGGGTGAGTGGAACACCCAGCAACAATGGAAGCTTTGGAGACGCCGACGTCGCCGACACTGTGACAGTTAATGGAAGACAAAGATACCAAGACAGTGACGGGGTAATAGTTTGTTAGCGAATCTGCTTAAAATTGTGTTTTTTTTTTCACTTTTTAATAGTTCGTTGGCCAATTTGGTCCCTTCAATTGTTTTTTGTGCCAGACGCTCCTCGGGTAATAGTTGGTTGGCAAATCTGCACCTTAACCCATATTTATTTCATTTAAAAAATAAAGATAATTCATAATAACATAATTTCCAGCTAAAGTATGCTTTGTCCCTTTAAAAAACTAATGACAAAAACCTCTAAATGGTTTGAACCCTAAATTTTTTATTCAGTATATTTTATTATTATCCGCGTTAATACTATATGGAATATAATTTGATGTTTTGATCCCTCTCGTGGAATTGAAGATATGAACTCAAATATTGTATTTTTTTTTTTTTTTTGGAATATGAAAATAATAATTAGGAAAAATTCTAGAAAAATATAATTAAAAATGAGAACAGACAAATTACAACTGCGAATTTATCAAATCTCAAGTCAAAAATGAAATAAAAATATGAGATTTCTAATTCTGACCAAATTATCAAAATGCCCTAAATTGAAAGCATAAGTTTTAGAGGTGAATAACAGTATCTGTATCTATACTAACAACATCATACTTTACATGAATAATTTTACTTTTATGTTTGACAACTTCATATCCCAAAAACCAAAAATAATTTTGAGAGCACAAGTTTCAAGGTCAATAACAACATCTGTGTCTATATTAACAATATCATATTTTACAATAATGACTTTGCTTTAATGTTTGAGAACTTCATATCCTACAAACCATGGATAATATTTAGGGCACGAGTTTCAAAAGACTTTACTTTAATGTTTGACAACTTCATATTCTAAAAACTAGGAATATTTTTTAGGGCACAAGTTTATAGGGTTAATAACAATATCTATATTTATATTAACAATATCAGATTTTACATTAATAACTTTACTTTCATGTTTCACAACTTAATTTAGAGTAATTTAATCATTTAGTCATAATTGAAAGTCTCGATTCCTTCTTTAATTCTGACATAAGATTTAATAAATTTGCAGTACTAATTTATCTTATTCATTTTTAATTATATTTTTTTGCAATTTTCCCTAAGAATTATGGTGCATGAATTATTAAAATATTGTATTGTCATTATTATATCCATATGATAATCTTATCTTGTGTGTTTGTCCGATCCATATCAATGCTACGTTTCTAAGAGGGAGTTGTGGAATTTTGATTCCTTGCGACGGAGTATTGATGATAACGCGTGGTCCTTTCCTTTGCGAGACTTGACCCAAGAAAGTTCGATGCCTTGAAGGAATCGTTAATGTCCTTGAGATTCTCATAAATCCAAGGTTTTGTAATTTGGACCGGACTTATTGATTTGGATCAGAAATTGACGAATCAGTCAGTAAACAAGTTCGATCCTGATTGGTGAATGTAAAAAACTCCGTTAGGAGACTCTCCCACCAAAGTCAGGTGCGCGACACGGGTCGAATTCGGATCAGTCGGGGCAAAGCCCCGGTGAACCGGGTGGGCAACCAAACAAAAAGTTCGATCCTGACATCAACTAGGTTATTTTTTTTAATCAATTGTTTTTTTAAAATTTTCTTTATAATTTCATATTAATAACCCTAAAATCTTCAATTTCTCACTGATTTGGCCCTAAGTTTCTAGTCCTGCATTCAAAAATATTTATCCGTAATATCAGTAGACTGAAAATTAATTAATTTGAGTTATTGGGTGTAAAAAACATTTCAAAAAATAGTATATAATTTAAATTTACATAAATACAATATATATATATATGTATAAAATAAATGTTCATCTCTCTAATAGAGGTATGAGCACATAAGGAGTACCTAATTATTATTATTTTTTTGATAAGAAAAGGTTTTGGAGGGGTTCGACATCAGTCCCCCACCAAGGTCAGGGTACAGCCCCGGGCTCTTTGAGAGCTTAATGGGGACTTACGAGATCGCCTAGCAAAGGAGTCCCAGCGACGGGAGCGGGGATCGAACACACATCCCTTTGGGAGTTGACCAAATCCCTTACCATCTATGCCAACTCTATTTAGAGTACCTAATTATTGAGCACATAATGTGGACTCAAAAAAAAATTGAGAGGGCTGGAGAGTCAAGAAGAAGATCCATTCCAATGAAGAAGTGGGCCTCTTGGCTTTCACGTGATTACTCAACCATCGCCATTTGTTCCCATCCCTCTTGGCTTTCATGTGTTGTGTTCTAAATTTTAAAACATATATATTTTTTAATAATATTTCTGTTAGACAAAAATGTTAAATAAAAGCTAAAACTAAAAAAAATAATTCTTATTAGTAATAAGTTTTACCCCTTTTGTCTGCGTAAATTTTTTATAAAGACAAATAAACAGATTTCAAGGAAATATTAATTATAAAAAAAAGATCAATATTTAATATAAAATAATAAAGCAAAAGATAATTCGGCGGACCAAACCGCAGAGACACTCTTAATTCGATGTGGGCCAAAAACCAAGGAATCTAACGGTTGTTAAAGCTTGTCGTTTTGGGTTGATTGAATAATTAAAAATAGAAAAAACATTCTTCCTCTAGTCCTTATTGTAAAGCACCAACTAACAAATTCATTTGGTCCTTTTTATAAGGCACTTGCTTGTTCCCAATGAACATTGATTATTTTTTTCCATGTCTACCCCTAATTAATAAAGGTAATGGATGGGAGTAACAATTAAGTATTTTATTATATTGGTAGTGTAATTTACATTGTAAACTTTGTCCTATATTTAATTGAATGATTATTACAAGTACACGTGGAGGTGAGGAATGGATCTTGTAAGAAGAAAGATTTCTTGGAGTTGTAAATTGATGAGGTAGCTAGCTTCCTTCCCATGAGCCCCCATTAGCCGAAACTATACCGTTTTGGGTGTAAAATGGAAAGTGATCCAATTTTTTTTTCCTTACAAAATAAAATTCAGGGCCCGAAAGTATTTTTTTTCAGTAATACTAAATATTATAAAATATTTTTTTGGCCACTATGTAGCATAAAATATTTTCTCAATGGCACCTAGTATTTGACAAGCTGCATTTTGAAGTATTTTTTCAGGCATACCCCATATCCTAAACTTAATTTAAGATATAAAGTGTTATTAGAAAACTACTTCACAGTACAACTTGCTAGATGTTGGGTGCCACTGAAAAATATTTATGCTACGTAGTGCCGAAAAAAAATATTTTAGAATATTTAGTACTACTGAAAAACTATTTAATGATGCTATTCCTTCTGAAAGATTCCACTTAATCTGAAAGATTCTTAATGATGCTATTCCTTCTGTGGACATCCTTGCTAAGCATCATTTAGCTATACAGGGCAATTGTCTGTTTGTATGTACTGAGCCTGAAAATTTGGCTTATCTCTTTGCAAATTGCCCCTTCTCACGAGCTTTATGGTATGGTATTGTATCAATCAGATTCCACTTCTGTTCCATTGCAGCATTCAAGAACTGGTTGAAAAGGACTCTGCAACATCTTCATCAAGAAGGGCACATGGTCCAGATAGTTACAACTATTTCTATCTTATGGATGAAAATAAATTAAATACTTCACGAGGGTAAACTTATGACACCAGAGGCTGTCATCAGAGAAATTCTTTTCACAAGTATCACTAATGCAACTTTCTTACATAATGAAAAGGTTTCTGCCATGACTCCTGTGCTTTCAAGAGAACTTTCTTCTCTGAATGAAATTCCTCAGACAGGTTGGACCATAGTTATGGAGAAATATCGAACCAGCTTAGCTTGTTTGGTATACCGTTTGGAGAGTCGAACTTCTGCACTGTTTGAATCGAACTTATGCAGAGGTGATGTTTGGTTGAGAAGTAGTATGAGTTGAACTTATGGTCAATAAGTAGCTTATTTTATTTGAGAATATAATGAAGTGACTTTTTGGAGCTTTTAACTCCTTTTCAGAAAGAGAGAGAGAGAGTGAATTTGATATACGTGGGAATATAGGTCATGTAGAGTATATTTTTAGTACCAATCAGTACCCTAAAAAAATATTTCAAGGTACTAACTGGTACTCAAAATATTTTTTCAATATCTCAAAATATTTTTTCAAGATCATGGAGTATTTTTTTAGTACTGTTCAGTATTCTAAAGTATATTTTTAATAATAGTCAGTACCCTATAAAATATTTTAGGATACCGACTGATACTAAAAATATTTTTAGTACTCTTCAGTATTTTTAAGTATTTGAAAATCATGAAGTATTTTTTAAATACTATATAAGTTAAAATCACAAAAACTATTTATGCTACCGTCAATCCAAATTCCACAATCTGACTTTTTCATAAATCAGATTGGCTATACCCCGCAGCAGCGGCGGCAGCGGACATTACAAATGGATCAGAGCATTCATTGATTATCAGGGACAATCTATTCATGCATTATGTTGGAAACTAGTTTTCACAGTTCTGGTAACAATGCGCATAATTGTCTCAGAGCTTCACATTTTTGGATTATTAACTGCACTTTCTATCAGAATGAAATCAAGGAAAGTTTAAGGATCTTTTGCATCAGGGAAAAATGGCTCTCTCACTTAGAACAATGGTCTTCCTCGTCACATGTTGTCCTTCAAGACATAGGAAAAACATTCTACAATCTTTTTCCTGTTCTTATACTCTTCTGTTTTAGATGTTACAAGTTGCTACAGACTTGCCCATGCATGACTGTAGATATTGATGTAATTCATTTACTATTAATTAATGAAAATTTATTATTAAAAAAAAAGAGTTTTCCTTGTATATTGTCTACAATTTAAGAAGAGCAATTCTATTTGCTACTTGTAAAAATACACGTTTTAATAAATTCTATACTACTACTCCCTCCAATCTTTAATATAAGATTTGATTAATTTTTTTTTTGAAATATTAAAGAAGTTAAATAAATTATTTAATCATAATATATGTTCTATATTATTCAATTATATATCAATTTATAAGTCAAATAAATTAGTTTAAATATATATATTTAAAATAATTTATTTAGCTTTATTACTACTTTTTTAAAAAATTCAACTATATTTTATGGGTTTAATGTTTCTGCTTTTGCTGCAGAAACATTTTTTCTGCCTCACTCACATAAAAGTGAGTGAGTCCCACTAATATTTTTTTCTCTCTTTTCTTTATAATGGGACTCACTCACTTTTATGTGAGTGTGACAGAAAAAATGTTTCTGCAATAAAAGAAGAAACATTTACTACTACAAATAAGGGTTACTACTTCCATAAGAGACGTCCTCATTTTTAAAAAGGAAGTAAAAAGTGAACGTAGTGGCATTTTTGTAAAATAAATACTGATATGTTCAAATGTGGTGTCCTAAAACTATAATTAGAACGTCTAAAATACATTAAGACGTCCTAAAAAAATTTAAGGACGCCTTATTTAAATCATTTTGCGCCAAAATTTAATGTTTTAGCGCCATCGCGAATTCATTAGTTGATTTTTTTTTATTGGCGTACTGATTAAAGTTTAGGACGCCTTAATTTATTTTTTGGCGTCCTGATACATTTTCAGGACGCCTTAATAACAATAGTGGCATCCTGATTTAGTATCAGGACCCCTAAAAAATTTTAAGGCGACCTGAATAACTATCAGGTCGCCTTAATTTTTTTTGGCGTCCTGAATATACTTTCAGGACGCCAATTTTCCCTTTTCTAATAGTTAAATATACTCGGATCGTCACTCTCCTCGATCAGTATGACGATAGACTTTCATTTACTCCCTCTCCCCAAATCTTCTCACCCGCGCCGCCTCCTTCCCCAAATCCTCTCGTCGTGGCTATTTTCGCTGGCGTCCGTCACTGCCTCGCCGCTCCTCCGTCTCTGCCGTGCCTCTCCTCCATCTCTCACACTCGTGGCTCTCTCCTCGGAACTACTGTACGCAAGTTTGTAAGTCTTCTCGACCTAAAAAGTTTGTTGGTGTCTGCTCATAGCTTCTGATTCCTCAATCACCTATTTTGGCATTCTCAGGTCTACGTACACCGGTTGTTGACGTCGTTTTCCATTGAGTGAGCGTCTCACTCCGCCTCCTTCTGAAACCCAAACCCACCAAGCCCTATCACTGGTTCGTCTCCTAATCACTTCCATTGTTAGGTAATGCTTGTTCTTTTTGTTCTTTGATTTCCTTTTCACCTTAATTGCTGGATTTTACTTACTCGTTTAGGATTAGGATTTCCATTTAGATAATGCTACAATTGAATTGATTTTCCTGTTTACATTTACATTAGAGTACATTTGGTATATTAAGATTGTATTTTCTTTAATACTTGGCCTTGTGAGTTTCTTGTGCATTTTGAACCCTTGTAACATATATATACATAGATGTAACATGGTGGAGGGAAGTTTTGGAGCATTTTCTGAATAAAGGATACTTGATGTAATATTTCCATGCATTGCTTTGGTTTGGTGACTCTTTTATATTGTTTTAGAGTGTTATACATGTCTCTTGAAAGTTATAGAAGTTTGGTAATGTTGGTAATGTTCTGACTAAAATTTTGGTAATGTTGTAAATGTATGAATTCAATATGTTGAGCAATAGAAGTGAGGCAACGGTTTGTTGAATTACTTGAAATGGTTTGTTGTTGAAATTTTGGGATGTCTTACTATTGAGGGGAAATGCTGCTGAAATTTTTTTACAGGATTGAGAAAAAAACATGCCATTATGAAGTTGTTATGAACTTGACTGTTGTTGGAAATGTCTTACGTGATAATAAAATGGGTCATAGTTGGATGAATGCTTTGAGAACTAGTGAAGAATATGAGAATGGGGTGGAAGAGTTTATTGAATTTGCTAGAAGGAATGTGGCTACAAAAATGGGATGTATTATTGTCCATGTGTTAATTGTTTAAATGAGATTCGAAGGGATATTCCTGATATAAGGGATCACCTAATTTGTGATGGAATAAATCTTCGATACACAACGTGGATATGGCATGGTGATGAAGTAAGTACTAGTGCGTCCCACGAAAATGAACTAGATCGAGGTAGATGATGATGATGGAATGGAGAGGATGAATCATGATGTTGAGGTAGAATCTTTTGCACAATCGCATGAATATGATAGTGTCCGGAGTGATGCAGAGACACATTTATTCCCTGGGTGTACTAAGTATACACGGTTGACTGGGACCTTACATTTGGTCAACTTAAAGGCAACTTGTGGGTGGACCGATAGCAGTTTCACGTCGTTACTTGAATTGTTGTGTGATATGTTGCTAGATGATAATGTACTTCCAATCGTATGTATGAGGCGAAGAAAATCTTATCTACCATGGGCATGGAGTATGAAAAGATACATAGCTGCCCTAATGACTGCATATTGTACATAAATGAGTATGAAGGCCTTAGTAATTGTCCGAAGTGTAAAACTTCAAGATACAAAGTGAAGAAAGGTGGTGGTTCTGGAGATAAGACAACAAAAAGGAAACTTTTGAAGGCATTGTGGTATCTTCCAATAATACCGCAGTTTAAGCGTCTGTTTACTAGTGAGGCAACGACGAAGAAGTTGAGATGACATTCTGATGAGAGAGTATCCGATGGAAAATATCTTCGGCACCCGGTTGACTCTCTGCAATGGAAGAAAATAGACGAAATGTTCCCTCAATTTGGCAGTGAGCCAAGAAATCTTCAGCTGGGGCTTTGTACAGATGGCTTCAATCCATATCAAACTCTTAGTAGCACCCATAGTGCATGGCCGGTTCTCCTTGTAATATAAACTTACCTCCCTGGCTATGTATGAAACGCAAGTTCGTGATGCTTTCTATGATGATTTCTGGACCAAAACAGTCCGGGAACAATATCGATGTGTACTTGGCGCCTTTGATTGAGGATTTGAAGAAGTTGTGGGAGGAAGGCGTAGATGTGTTTGATGCATATACGAAGGAGTCCTTCAAGTTGCGTGCAATGATATTTACCACGATAAACGACTTTCCTGCATACGGAAATTTGTCAGGGTACAGTGTGAAGGGGCATAAAGCATGTCCAATATGTGAAGCAGACACAAACTTCCATCAATTAAAGCACGGAAAAAAATGGTCTACCTCGGTCACAGGAGGTTTCTTCCTCAGTTCCACCCATATCGTAAGTTAAGAAAGTGTTTTAACGGCTTACCGGAGCATAGAACGACTCCAAAGGCCTTGACCGGAGAGGAAGTTTATAGTCGGGTGAAACATATCAATGTCATATTGGGTAAGCAGCAAAAGATTGCGGGTCGGAAGAATATATGGAAGAAGAGATCAATTTTCTTTGATCTTCCATATTGGCGTAGTCTTGATGTGAGACACAGTCTCGATGTGATGCATGTGGAGAAAAACGTTTGCGATAACCTTGTTAATACTCTTTTGCACATACCAGGGAAGACGAAGGATGGAATTAATGCGAGACTAGACCTGGTTGATATGAGAATAAGAAAACGGTTACATTCACAAGTAATGGAAGATGGTAAGAGGGCATACATGGAGCCAACATCTCATACACTATCAAAAGCGGAGAAAAAAGTTTGTGTGGGTGTCTATATGACATTAAGGTTCCACAAAGATATTCTTCTAATTTGAGAAGGTGTGTTTCAATGGACGATTTGAAGTTAGTGGGAATGAAGTCCCATGATTATCATGTGTTGATGCAACAACTATTACCAGTAGCTATTAGAGGCATTATGAAAGATGAAGTGCGAACCACTATAACAAGATTGAGTATTTTCTTTAATGCTATCTGTAACAAAGTCATTGACATTGAAAAGCTGAATGAATTGGAAAATGAGAGTTCTATTATTTTGTCCCAACTAGAGATGCATTTTCCTCCTACATTTTTTGATATAATGGTGCATCTGATAGTGCACTTGGTAAGGGAGGTAAGGCTCATGGTCCGGTTTACCTAAGGTGGATGTACCCTTTTGAGCGATACATGAAGATCTTAAAAGGGTATTCTAAAAATCCTTATCGATCGGAAGCCTCAATAGTTGAGAGATATGTAGTTGAAGAGGCTATGAACTTCTGCAAGGATTATCTATCAGGGGCGACGATACAATCTCAGCATGACGAGGGGATAAGCGAGGAACTCGAGGAATCAGACTGAAGAATATGCCTCGTGAAGAGGTGTTGCAAGCACACTTGTACATCCTGAATAATATGGAAGTAGTTTAACCATACATTGATGAACACAGAAAGAGTTTGAAGAATATGAATCCTAGGAAAAATGACATGCAGATAGCTAATGAGCAAAAGAAGACATTCATAAAGTGGTTCCAGCAGAAGGTATTGCACGAGACCGGTGTGTCGGATACAATTGAGTGGTTAGCCTGGGGGCATTCTTTTCATGTCATCACATGGAGCGGTTATAATATAAACGGGTATTCTTTCTACACAAAAGACCAATATGACAGAAGTTCTGTGCAAAATAGTGGGGTGATGGTTGAAGCTGAATCCATGCACTTTTCGAGTTCGAAAGACAAAAACCCGGTGTTAGCATCAATGGCTTATTATGGAGTTATTGAAGAAATATGGGAGATGAGCTACAACAAGTTCAAAGTTACTTTATTGAAATGTAAGTGAGTTAGCAATAATGCTGTTGTCATAGATCCTAAATTTGGATTTGTCTCAGTTGACCTTCAACGACTTGGTCATAGAGATGAGCCATTCATTCTAGCAAGCCAGGCGAAGCAAATGTTTTATGTTACAGACCCTGCTGATAAAAAAATGTCTATTGTACTTCAAAGTAAAAAACAGAAGTATGGTGAAGAATCCCTGAACCTTGACGATACACTCCCTTTCTCAACAGATCCACCTATAACACGTGAAGTAGAATTGGTAGATGATGAAGAATATGCTGCAAAAAAGGATCATTGTGAAGGAATATGGGAAACCATATGAAGATTGCACACTTATGTACGTGATCGCTCCATGATTCTCAAATTATGTACGTGAAGAATATGTACGTGATCGCTCCATGATTCTCAAATTATGATATTTTTGTAGATTGCACACTTGAGTTTTTAATTATTTCATTCACTTCATTGGTTTATCTTATGGCTTGTTTTCCAATTTACAATTTTTTGATAGTGTTGCTCCGTTCTCGGATGAAGAAGTCTATACGGTTCGAGACGTTTTGGCTAGACATCTTCTGCAATACCTATAGGTTTTTATGTGAATTTGACATTGTTGTTGGCCGGTAGTACACTAGTTCAAATGTATAGTGCGAATTTGACATTGTGTTCATCCTCATGTATTTCATTTTGACATTATATTGTTGTTGATGCTCATCGTGTATTTCATGCATGTATTTCAAATGTGTAGTAGTGCACTAGTTTATATATGTCTCACTATTTAATCAGCCTGATATGTTAATGAAGGAAGGTTGTTTTTAAATTGTGGCGAGTGGATTGTAAATATTGTATCCCTATTTTGCAGACAATTTGAGAATTATATAAATATGTAGTAGTCATTTAAAAAAAAACTAAAATCAGGCGTCCTGAACTTAAATTCAGGACGCAAAAAAATAATTTAAGAAATCCTTAAACAAAACTTAGGACACCTCATGATAGTTTAAAAAAATTAAAAAAACTGAAAAAGGCGTCCTGAAATACAAATAAGGACGCCAAAAAATTAAATAAGTCCTCAAATGAGTTAAGGACGCCTCATATGACGATCCATCATTTCAAGACTGCTCATATAAGGCGTCCTGAAATTAATTCAGGTCGCCAAACGTTAAAAAAACAACTACCATGTCTGAGACGTCCCTCTGAAAAAGGACGTTAATTGGGTCTTATTTAGGTCGTTTTTTGTGTGTTATATTTAGGAAGTATTAAAGCCAGAGAAAGTATATTTATCTTACCATTATACTCATAACTTCTCTCTCTCTCACACACACACACAGGCATCATGATTATTCTTTCACAGCATGGCCGAGTTCATATTTCAATTCTCTCTTCTTGCATACACCTCCCGGCGTCACATGAACCCCACTTTTTCACTATTTATTTCTTGATTAATTTCTTCGCTTTCTGCCATCAATGGACTGTTTCTACAGTAATTGTTGTGCATTTTTATAACAGTGCGAATCATGAATTGGATTTTTTTTTTTGATCGAAGAATCATGAATTGGATTGAATGGAAGAGTAATGCAGACTCTCTACATATGATATGCTCTCATTGTGATTCGGATTGGGATTGACTGCTTTCGGAATCCCACCACTAAACAGTAAAATCATTCCCTACTCGCATGCTTCCTCTTTCTTCTCCTCATCATCATTATTGTTACTTTGAATTATGCTCCTTCACTCCATTTTATAACATGTCTCTTAGAAAGTATTTTCAGTAAGACGTTTTGATCATTTCAATAGGCATTCAATATATTTGTTTAATAGAAATTAATATGATATTAGAATTTAGAATGTTTAGTATCATTAATAAAGGTAACATTGGAAATCATTTAAATTTTATAACAAATTTAATTTTTTTAACTGTTTTTATTGGTAGACGTGAATTAGTTAGAAACATTTTTATAAGATGGATCAGATGGAGTATCTATTTTATTGTTGTCTCCTCTCTAACACCTTACACTGTTTGCTTGTACATTTTGGCTATTTGACCATTTTACCCCTTATTAATTAATTAATAACCATTTTGCCCCTGTTTGAAACTTATACACTAATATACCCATGTTTAGTCGATTACATCATAAAAAAATTAGGTTAAAACTTCGAAATGTCATAACTTGTGGTTCGGGAGTCCGAATCAAGTGATTTTTTTTTTATTCCACATAACTTTTCAAAATCTATGCATTGAAATGATTACTTTTTATTTTTGAAAATAAAAAATAACAATAAAAATTAAATAACATCATCCACAAAAACAAAATATGCAAAACTGATAAGTATATATTTTATAATTAAACAGACATGTATATTTTATGATATAGTTAGTTGATTTGTTAATATTATATACCTATTTAGTTATATTTTATATATTGTTCTATCATTAAATTAAATATAGGATCAAAGTATAATTCGACATAAAATGGTTTTTTTAGTCGATTACATCATATAATCGACTAAACAAGGGTAAATTGGTGTATAGGTTTCGAATAGGGGCAAAAGGGTTATTAATTAATTAATAAGGGGTAAAATGGTCAAAATGCCTGCACATTTTGGTCTCACTTGTCACTGCTTCACTGTTACCTTTTTTGGGCTCAGGGTATTCAGCATCAGTAGTAGTGACTAATCCTCTAGCACCGTAGACTTCCTGAAGAGGCTTCAGTGCTGGCCACTAGACCCTTTACGTACACACTGCTAGGGATTAAAACCCTAACTAAATGAACAAAGAACCCAGCTAAATGTCAATTGTACTAGGCCTCATAGTTCCCTTCTTCATTTTTTATTTATGTATTTGGTCTAATATTATAATCTTCTTAACTTGTGGTTCATTTACTAAACCACTACTTCATTTACATTTTAACATACTCCTATGCTTTTATTCGTAAGTATTTTTCGATACGTTTCACCAAACCAAACAAATCATAATTTTCATTGATTCGGCCTACAAATTATACAACTTTATATATATATATATATATATATATATATATATATATATATATATAGGGGTTTATACTTCTCATGTTGCATGAGAAGAAGAAGATTCCTACACACACATGAAATAATGAGACCCACACACATATATAATTATCATTATATATATATGTGGGTCTCATCATTTCATGTGTGTGTGACATGAGAAAATACTTCTCCTACCACATGAGAAGTGTTTTTCCCATATATGTGTGTGTGTATATACATATATATATATATATATATGAGAATAAAGTTAAAACAATAATAAATAATAAATAAAATTGTACATTTATATGAAAAATAAAAAATGTGACTTATAAATAAGACAAAAATTTATGTTTCTGTTTACCCGCTAAATAAGACCATAAGAGTATATATGATTTATTATGACGTATATAATGTTTAAACGTTTTTAATTAAAATTAAAAACTACCAATGTTATGAACTCCTCACAAAATAACAAGATCATCAATTTTTTTTAGCACAAATGCCCTATTATTGGAGATAATTCTGTTCAAGTACTATCAGATACTAAATATAAACACCTATTCTAGTAAATATTTGAACATTGATTTTTCATGTTATAAAAACCTAGCCGCTTCTGTTAAACCTAACTATGGGTAACATACCACCATCCATAATTTCAAGTCGTGATGATTTTTTTTTTTGCTCAAAGTGGGAACCATATGCATTACTACTGAAAAGAAAGTCACAGATTACAACAAACAAAAGCTAAGGAAACCGAGAAATACAACAAAGCAACTACTACTATAATCCGTCAAAGGAAACCAAAAGCATTCAACAGTGAATTAACCAAAATCAGCCTCTGACATTCCAGGACCGGAACGTGAAGCAACGCCACAGGATCTATGAGCTTCCAAAACATCCGAGGTTAGAAGAGATAATAAAGCAGGTGTTGGTCGGGGAACCCACCCAATTGGGTACACCTCTTTATGAGCAGCTGAAGCAAGATAATCAGCAACACGATTCCCTTGACGAGGGATAAAAGAAACAGAAAACCCAACCTTGGACTTCAGGAACCAGATAATATCATGCACAATAATACGACAATTCCAGTCAATTAAATCAGGAGACCTTGCTGAAATAGAGGATTGCAACAGAAGGCAATCAGTTTCGAATTCGACATTATCAAGACCTATGTCCACAGCTATCAAAAGGGCCCTTTTTAAAGCCAAAGCTTCGGTCATGAAGGCCGAAATAGATTTGACTTTATCAATAAAGCCCCATTGAAAGTCTCCCCACTCATTCCTGCAGACTATTCCTATAGCAGCTCTATTCAGCCCAGCAGAGAAAGCACCATCACAGTTAAACTTCAAGGAGTCAGGACTAGGGGGCAGCCACCGAACATTCAAGTCAGGACTATTACTAGCTGGAACTCTACCCCGATGAGACTTTTGCCATGCAACCCAGAAATCCCAATTATTGCGTCGAGCCAAATTTATGACAGATACTGGGTTCAAATCGGTGTAGTTGAAAATATGATCGTTCCTTTGTTTCCAAATAAACCAAAGGATCCAGCATATTAAAGAGATTTCCTGAGGTTCTAAATTCAGCGTACCTATAACAAGGAGCCACCACGAGTTAAAGTTAAGCACTCCACATCCATCAAATTTCGCACAAAGCACACTTCCAAACCAGATGCAACGGGTCCATGAACAGTGGAAAAATAAATGTTCCAGCGTCTCATCAGCTTGTTCACAGATTTGACAGCTCCGCGTCTTGGACCTCCTGCGTCTATACAAGGAGACATTGGTAGCTAGAGAATTATTAAGAATTCGCCATAGAAATTGCTGAACTCTAGGGATTGTTTTAATCTTCCAGACATTCTTCCAGGTAGTAGGTGGAATAATAATCGAAGATCCCGCTCGACAAGAATGAGTCGCTCTTTTATCTTTTGTTGAGTGGTATCCCAGTTTGGCCCGATACTCACCATTAATAGCGCCTGTCCAGATCAGTTTATCGGGTAATCCATGCGGGGAGAGTGGAATTGAATAAATAGCTCGTCAGATGTCAGCTAAGATATAAGGCGCAATGGGAGAAAGATCCCAAGATCCATCTACTATGAGATCAGAGACCTTTCCATTTGTAACAATTGGGTCATCCTTAGCCTCAGGTCTAGCAGGAAAATTCATACCTGGAACCCAGTTAAATCCCCACAAACTAATATTCGTGCCAGGGCCAACATCCCACTTAAGATCATCCTTTAAAAAATCTCTGCCTTCAATAAGACTAGACCAACACCAAGAGGCCTTGTGTCCTTTTTTAGCTTCACTGAACTCACACTTAGGAAAATACACGCTCTTAATTACTTGAGCCCATAGATCAGATGGCCTAGTCAATAATCTCCATGCCGTCTTGGCAAGCAAAGCATCGTTCATAACCACTAAATCCCGAAATCCCATTCCTCCTTGAGTCTTACCAAGAGTTAGTGAATCCCAAGCCTTCCAATGTAGACGGTTACCAAAGGCCTTGCCCTCCCACCAAAAGTTAGCAATAATCCTGTTTAATTCCTTGCACGTACCAATGGGGAATTTGAAACAGTGCATTGGGTAGATGGGAATGGCCTGGATGATGGCTTTTATCATCACTTCACGCCCCGCAAAAGAGAGGAAGGAATGACCCCACCCTTGAATTTTCCTAATGACTCTCTCTCGGATATAGGCTAAGGCCTGCCTCTTAGTTTTACCCCAGATACTCGAGATGCCTAAATATCTTCCAGGATCCTCAGTTATCGGCATTCCCAACATCGATCCTACTGAGGTTCTAATCACCTCCGGGGTATTACTAGAGAAGAAAATACTATATTTGTCCAAATTAATCATCTGGCCAGAGGCATCACAATATTTCTGCAAGATATTAGCTAAAACATTGCAATCTCTATTGCTAGTATTCATAAAGAGGAGTGCATCATCCGCAAAGAAGCAATGGGTGAGCACCGGACATGTAAGGCTAAGCTTGACACCTTGAATGACATTAGCGGATCTGTTTTTGTTAATCATCAATGAGAGAACCTCCGATACAAGGATAAAAAGATACGGGGATAGTGGATCCCCTTGCCGTAAACCTCGAGTTGGATGAAAGGTATTGACCGTCTCCCCTGAGATACATAGATTCAACCTGACAGATCTTACACATTTCATGATCAACTCTACCCATAGAGAACAAAAACCGAAGCGAAGCAGCACCTTTTCCAAAAAATTTCAATCCACTCGATCGTAAGCCTTGCTCATATCCATTTTAAGAGCAAATTCAAATTTATTGCCCGACTTCTTTCTTCGGAGATAGTGATAGACTTCGTGCGCAATAACTATGTTGTCTTGAATACTCCGACCAGGTACAAATGCGCCTTGACTATGAGAAACACAATTGTTCAAAAGAGGCTTCATTTTATTGGCAATCAGCCTAGAAATAATCTTGTACAAGAAGTTACACAAACCAATCGGTCTCAGCTGGGTGACATGCTCAGGTCTCTCAACCTTGGGGATCAAGGTGAGATTGGTGTCATTAATATCATCTAACTGAGCCTTACCTGCAAAAAAATCCTGGTGATGACCATACTGGTGGTGCTAGCTCTTATAAAAAAGAACAGTTAACACATTGAGTCAATAAACCCCATTTAGGGTAAATATGGGCCGAAATATGTCTGTATTTTTGGGGTTGGGCCATAATATAGCCCGATTTGTAATTCTGTACCATTTGGGCTACAAGATAATTCAAATTTGGGCCGTACCCAATAACATCTAAAGCAGGCTCTCTGAATGCTCCAATTTTGACGATTAAAAAAAATTACAATAAAAAAGCTACCCTATTTTTGGGTAATGTGATAAAAAAATTTATTGTCCTTAATATGTGTGTGATACTGTGATCAGAGGCATGACGTGTATATATATAATTATATACAAAGAAGGAGACAAAGAGAAACAAATTAAGGTTGTTGCTAAAAGAGAAGAGACAATCTGAAACAAAGTAAGAAAGTATTATAAGTAACTCACAGTCATACAAGAAACCAATTAAAGCGTGGGACCTCACTACTTTAGGAATGGACCAGAAGCAATCTTATCACTTCTATTTACTACTCTACATTTCCTTCCTTCTTCTCAGTTCAGACTTCAGAGTTCTCATTTCAATTTTTAATTATTTATTCGTCATTGAATAAAATGACATGATTTAAAATATTGATTATGTCGTTATCTCCTTTTGGTGTTCCATTAATTAATTATTTTATGGCTTGATTAATTATGAATCCTTACAAATTACAATCTTCCATCTGTCATGACATCACTTATCACTATCTTCATATTTTAATTTAATAATTTTTTATGTGCAAGTCACTTAAAGATTTGGCATTCGCACATGGATTGTTTTTTGTTTTTTTTTATAAGAAAATTTTAGGAAAGGGGTTGGGTTCACCCACGATCCAAGGGCAGGGCGAAATCTCTCTTCTTTTTAGGTGATACCCATGTTAGGCAGGGTGAGTTGTCCTTTTGGTGAGAGCGCCCGACTCCTTTACCAGTTGAGCCCAAGGATGGATTGTTATTGTAATTGTGATTGCTTCATTTTTCCTTTTCCTTGTGGACTACTTAACCGTATAATTGGAAATGAGCTTCATGTATCATTTTTGTTGAGCTTGAGCATAGGGTCCCTCCTTTTCTTTTTGTTTAATTAAATTTTTCTAGATATTTTTCTTAGCTTTGTTTGTGAATGTGGCAAGGGCCGATTAGAGAAAAAAATGTACCACCTCTAATCCTAAATGTAAGTCATAGTTTGTAATGCAATTTACAATATAAATTATGTTCTATATTTAGGACTAAAAGAGTACAATAGAAGTTCCAAATTCATACATAGAATCCTCGTGTTCTTAGAAATAGAATTATAGTGAAAAATATTGTCTTCAAATTTCATTTATTTTTGGGTTAAGAGGCAATTTTGTCTTGGAATTTTTCACCGAACGACAATTTTGTCATGGAAGTTTTTTAGAGGCAATTTTACTATAACCGTTATCTCAGTTAATTTTGACCGTTAGTTGACCAAATATGTTGAGCTGATAGTTCATGTTTCATCCTCGTCATTTTTGTTAGTATTCAAATTTTCCCTGAAAGTCCATGTGTCATATACTTTTTTTTTTTTATCAAAGTTTTATTTAAAAATTTCGGGGCAAATTTGCACATTGACAAAAATGATGTGGATGATATGTAAACTATCAGCTCAGTATATTTGATCAACTAATAATCAAAATTAACTAAGATAACGATCAGGACAAAATTGCCCCTTAGTGAAAACTTCTTAGGTAAAATTATCCCTGAACCCTTTATCTTTTTTAAATTTGTCCGTGTCAAGATCACATATGCCTATCTTAAATTGCATTCTTCTAATGAGTGAGTTTTACTCTCCATGACAATGATTAATCAAAATAACATAAACTTATGTTTCCAACCCTCTCTCTATATATATATATGTATGTGTGTATGACAGCTCAGAGAATGAACATTAAGTGTTAACAAGTTAATTTTATAAACTTGGCATCAAGTTAACATCAATCAAATTATACCACGTGTCTAAGTCATGCTATTTAATAATAAGTATGAATAATGTGATTTGTTATTGGCAATACATTAGAAATATGTATATTTTTGTGCTAAAAAAGGGTTAATAAGTATTGAAAAAAAAAAACATAGAATGGCCTATATGCTAATGGAATACCATTTATTGTAATTTTATCAAATGAAGTTAATCAATTTGAATTATTGTATACCTTTTTATCCCCTCTCTCAACTGACAACATAGTTTCAAGTACTCAATTGGGCACAACTGACTTGTAAAATAAATTAACCATTTAGATTATTCGGCACTTCAAAAGTTCTTATTTACACAAATTGGGACAATACTCGTACCACATACTTACCTCATATATCGTAAATTACAATTAAAAATTGGTCTTTGAAGGTTCCAATTGCAATTCCAAGCAAATACTAACAAAACATGTTCATAAAATAGAACATGCTTCTTTTGGTCATAAAAATATTTGCATTGGTTATTTAGTAATTAAATTAAGGAAAAAAATTATCTTTGCTTTATTCTGAAAATGAAAAGATATTGATGATGAATTTTGAATTAAAGAAATTAGAAAGAGTAGGGGGCGGCGAAGTGGCGTTCATTGGACACCTTATCTCTGGTAAGCCTAACTTGTTTTTCTTTCCACTTTTGATCACCTTTTCTAAATTGTATTTTCTTCATTGCCTTCAAAGTTGACCATTTTGTTAGACTCAACCACTTAACTTTCGCCTTATCTTGGAATATGGTATTCATCATTCAGAGGGAGGAAAACCAACTTTTCATGTTTGGTACCAATTAATAATTACTCTAATCTTTATCCCAATCTCATTCAATATATAGAATTACTCAATACCATAATTTTCTGGTACTGTAATTTGTATGATGAGATTAAAAATATTCTTTACTAAAATACCCCCTCCATACTCAATAACCAAGTAGTGTAAGGAGTTGTCTCCTAACTCCGTCACTTACTCATTCATTGTTGATCTCGCAAATTTGGTCAAACCTAACTTGATGAATTCTCCAGCTTTGTACCTCATTTCCAATCACAATATCTGGCTTGAGTTCAAGTTCAATGACCAAATCTTGTTTGAGTTTAATGGCCAAGTCTTTGAATCTCCATTGGCAACTTTTTGTGTCCCTCTTCATTCGTCCATCGCTTAGGGGAGAAGATGATGACATCTAAATCTAGTGAGCTCACCGTTGGTCTGAGTGTTTAAGTACGGAAGAAGACCTTACCAAATCCAACTTAACGGCAAATATATGAGGAAAGTCTGAGTGATGGGTTACAAAAGGCTGCCTTAGCGAGATTACAAGGCATAGAGGGTTTAGTTTAGCTTATTTTAAATGATTCTATACTCTACAAAATAAATACGTTGAAAGGTATGTAAATAGAAGAAAGTAAGGGTAATTATGTCTTTTACCCACATTTGTTTTATTTGAGTTTACTATATATTTTATTCTTATGACATAACAAACCTGATTTTCATGTCAATCTTATTCTCAATCTCTTAAAATTCAGTCCTCGTACCTAACGGGACCTTTTTGTCCTTCCCCCAAGAGCCCAAGGCTATTTCTGTCTTCTCTGTCAGATCTCACTGATTTTGACACAAAACTACTGATAATTTCTCTGCCCGGATGAAAATATCTGCTTGGTAGTCTCTCAGAAAGGTTTTGGATAAAATCGAGAAAGATAACTCCCAAGAAGGAAAGCAAGGGAAGGTAGGCGAAGATCTTCGGAGAGCAAAACAGAAGAAGAAGAAGGAGAAGGGCAACAAAAAGCAGAAGAAAGAAGAGCTCACGAGCTTATCACCAATCATTTACCGCTTTCTGCAACTCCAAAACTATATAATCAGGTGTTGGAAAATAAAATCTCAAGCACACATTCAGGTTGTTGAAGCTTCACGGGCTCAAACCCATCTTTTTGGCCTCTTTCTTCATCCACCTCCAGGGCCCTTGTTCGTCTCATCGAATCCGGTGGTCTAGGTTCAACCACGTCAAACTTCGCTGGATTTTCTTTATTCGATCTGATTGAGGTTTTTGGGGTTCTTCCTTTCATCTGTTGAGATGATAATGTGAGAATCGAGCTTCTTTGAGATTTCTATATACCGGGGGTTTCCAGTGGATGCAGAAATGGATCGTTCGGCCGTCACAGTTGGTCCAGGAATGGATTTGCCGATCATGCATGATAGCGATCGATATGAACTCGTGCGCGATATTGGGTCCGGCAATTTCGGGGTCGCGAGGCTTATGAGGGACAAGCAGACAGAGGAACTCGTTGCAGTGAAGTATATTGAGAGAGGTGATAAGGTTAGTGTCCTAATTATGTCGTCTTTTTCTATTTGTGGTTACCTAAAGTGGATTTCAACTATTTCCTTATGTGGTAATCGAAAGAGTTGAAAGTCTCCGATGACGAATTACATCCGGATTAACGAGGGTTACCTCGAACATGGTCTTTTTAAAAGCATCTTGGTTTCAGGAGTCAGATACATTCTGTTATCACTTCCTTTTGAATGGACTATGGAGTTTGAGTCCGTGACAAAATTTTCTGCCTTTAGCGCCATTGGAAGTTAAACGTGTTTCCATTTCTATTTATAGCTGTAGTTTAATGATGTCTTGAATCTTTGGTTTGATCATTAGTTAGCTCCTAAATTAATTTGGAATCTACTTTTAGTTATTGTTATTCTTTTATTTCCCTGCGTTTATGTTGTGGTTGCTGTATGCATTTAATGGCTCATTAATTGATGGCTTTGAACTATTAGCAGTATCCTTGGTTACTAAGACACTATGGAAAAATGGAAGGTTTTCCTGAAATATGCCCTGTCGTCCGTTTCTTAAAATCCTGGAAATTTCTCTCCCTCTGAGGTTACGCACTTTCAACGCTCATTCCCCCATGGTTCCTCATTACTTGAAGTTATTCTACTCATTGTACTTGATATACTAAGCTGTAGACTTTCTATTTTTTTGGTACAATTGCACTCAAACAGATACTATGTTGCTTTTGTGATTGATCAATAGTCTTGTTTCTTAACAGATAGATGAAAATGTGCAAAGGGAAATTATAAATCACAGGTCACTGAGGCATCCTAACATTGTTAGGTTTAGGGAGGTCTGTACAACCCCTTACCAATGATATCTCTTCCTGTCATAGAAGTATTGTGATTAGTTTAATTGCCTTTTTCACTACAGGTCATATTGACCCCAACACATTTAGCTATTGTAATGGAATATGCTTCTGGAGGGGAGCTATTTGAACGAATCTGCAATGCAGGGCGGTTCAGCGAGGATGAGGTTCTTTTCTATTGAACCAGTGTGTTTGTGCTGTGCTGTCAGTTACCTCTAATGTGAATAGTGTCGTGTTGCAGGCACGGTTCTTCTTCCAGCAGCTTATATCAGGGGTTAGCTATTGTCATGCAATGGTAAGCTAGTTTAACAGTAGTACATTTAGGAGGCATTTAGTACATAGGTATGTGTCCTAGATGTATTCTGTGTACCAAATGCCTCCTCTGTCTTTGCTTGATTATATTTTTTTCACTGCCCAGAAGACAAAGTAAGATCTTTGAATTGATTTTCATTGTTCTGTCCATTTTGTTTTAAAAGCAAGTATGCCATCGTGACTTGAAGTTGGAGAACACATTGTTAGATGGAAGTCCAGCTCCTCGTTTGAAGATTTGTGATTTTGGGTACTCAAAGGTATACTTTTTTCTTCAAATTGCTTATTTGAGCTGCAGCTATAAAAATTGACATTTCAGCTTGTTGCACTCAAATTGACAGAGCGTTGTTTAGAAAGTTTACTGAAATTATATTTTCTTCCTATATCTCTGGTCTTTGGTGTATCGACTTGTAATCTCCTGGTACTTGTGTCATGGTTTACTTTGCAGTCCTCCGTGCTCCATTCACAACCAAAATCTACAGTTGGTACTCCTGCATACATTGCTCCTGAAGTGTTGCTGAAGAAGGAATATGATGGAAAGGTATTCTCAACTTCTATCACCAGGAGAAATCTCACTGGCGACTCTGAGCATTTTCTCTTAAGATGCTTTCCTAGCTTTGTTAATTTTTTAAACACAGAACTTACAGCTTTTGCGTTTGATAGGAAGTAGTCATGTGTGATGCAACCACCCATGAATTGGTTTTTTGGCTTCTAGGATCAGGTGGAAAAAATATAAGGACAGCTGCTGCAGTTTTCTGGGGTTTAATTCGTTTTTTAATTGCTTACTGTTAAATCTCTTGTTTACCCCCTCCAATTTGGTGTGTACTTTACTTAACAAGGTGTTTTCATGTTTTTCCAATCATACGATCTTTTGTTTTTGTTTGTATTGGGAAGAGAGGGATGGTTAGAGAATCAGCCTACTATGCATAATTTTTTTTATAATATATAAAAGTTCAAGTGAGTTGGGTCCCTTTAGGTTTAAAGAGCGTTTATGAAGGTACTTATATATATTGCTCATTAACAATGCCCTCACTTTGGCAACAAGAGTTAAACCCATGACCATGTGGCTCCTGGGCAAAATCCCTGCCACCTAAACCAACATTTAATGGTATTGTGCGTAATTTTTTGTGGGTGGTTCTGATTCATGTATTAGCTTTTGTTTATGGTTAGAAGTAAAGGCTTGTGGGCAATGCCATGCCTAGTCTCCTGCACATAGGTGCATGAAAAGTTTGATTTGATGGTGATGCCCAAGCATCTCTTTCATGATAGCTTTCATTTGTTTCTTTAAGATAATTAATGTGCAGTTTTTTATAGTTTCAATCAATTTTTAATTAGGTCCTTATAGTTTTTTTCTTTTAGTTAGATCCTTATACTTTCACATGTTTTTTATGAGGTCCTTATAGCTTTTCTCATTTTTATCATGTCCTTATTGTTTCAATGGATTTTTAATTGGGTCCCTGTAGGTTTTTTTGGACTTTATTAATCTAATTGCAAGTTAGATCAATGAATAATATTAAAATATATTTTAAGAATAATAAATTTAAATCAATAATTACTTAATTTAAAATATAATTAATAAGTAATCCTTAATTAACTAATATAGTTCAATAAAATTTTTAGAAAAAAAAATATTATTATTATAATTCAGATTTTATAATTATAAAAAAATATAAGTTAAAATAAGAAAATAATATATATATGTGTGTGTGTGTGTGTGTGTGTGTGTGTGTTTAATTAAAAATTATGAGGAATATTAAAATTTGAATTATAATAATAAGTTTCTTAAAAAATAAAATAGAATTATAATTAATTAATTATTAATTATTTTTTGAATTATATAATTATTAATTTAAATTTATTGTTTGTAAATCATATTTTAATATTATTCATCTATTTAAATTTCAATTAAATTAATAAATTAAAAATTTTAAAAATCTTTAAGGACCCAATTAAAAATCTGGTGAAACAATAAGGACCTAATAAAGAAAAATAACTACTAGGACTTTTTTAAAAACATGTGAAAGTACAAGGACTTGATAAAAAGAAAAAGAAAAACTATAAGGATCTAATTAAAAATTGGTTAAAACTATAAGGACCCTGCAGATTAATTATCCCTTTCTTAAATTAATAGATACTTCGTATTAATGATATTTTCACTTAAATATGACTCAGATTGCAGACGTGTGGTCCTGTGGGGTAACTTTATATGTCATGTTGGTTGGTGCATATCCTTTTGAGGACCCTGATGAACCAAAAAACTTCCGCAAGACAATACATGTAATTGATCCCTTTCTTTTTCACTCAATGGTAACATGATGGAGATAATATGCCTAATCTGTTTGAATACTGTTTGCAGAGGATATTGAATGTTCAGTACTCAATTCCTGACTATGTTCATATATCTCCTGAGTGCTGTCATCTGATATCAAGGATCTTTGTTGCTGACCCTTCACAGGTGAACATATTTTTACTGTTTATATTTATTTATCTTATTTAAATGCCTGAGTCCATTGAAAATAATTGGATTTTTTTAATTGTACTCTTGTCCAATTCGGTCATATGTTTTTCTTTTTAAGTGATGGGTGAAGGCTTGTATCTTCTAATTAGAAATTAACATTAATTAAAAACAGAGGATAACCATGCCCGAGATTAGAAACCATGAGTGGTTTCTAAAGAATCTTCCGGCTGATCTCATGGAGGAGGGTACGTTGAACAACCAGTTTGAAGAGCCTGATCAACCGATGCAGAGCATCGAACAAATCATGCAGATAATTTCCGAGGCTACAATTCCGTCGGCCGGGACTCAGTCTCTCAACCAATATCTTACAGGTAGCTTGGATATTGATGATGACATGGATGAGGACCTTGACACAGATCCCGACGACCTTGATATCGATAGCAGTGGAGAAATAATCTATGCTATGTAACTGTAAGTATGGCTGCCAGGTGACAAATGGGGCTGTTTCTTCGATTAAGTTGAATGCTATAAGCTGGGTTGTTCATAAGGTGCAGGATATGATGTGAAAAAAGGCTCTTAATCTATAGGAGGAGGGATTCTATGATTGTATTGTTCTTGTTCTGTGAGAGAGTCCATCCTGTTTGTATTTTATTGCTTGATCTTTCCTGCTTATGTGGTGGTGCATTTAACTGATATGTGTTGTATTGTACTTTAGATTATGTATTTATGTTCAATGTCTTTGCATCTATTTTCCTTGTTAAGCTTCATTCAGCTCCGTTGAAATTTGGTGGTTTTGCATTTTATGGTTCACATCAATATGTAAGGATGTGCATATAGCTTTCTTCCTCTATAAAGAAAGCAATAAGATGCATTAGTATTGTTTGTTTTAAAAAATGGTCTGACAGATGCTTGACATGATAATAGGGTGAATGGTATGACCGTGGAGAACGCACAGATTCAAAGAAATATTCAAATGAGAAGTTTCCACTTTCCACACATAAACAAGCATGTGTCAAGCAAAAATAATTGGATATTTAATTTGAGATATTCTGTAAAGATAACATGATGCCTTCACAACATGGTCGGTCAATCAATCATCAACTATATTTTATATTTATGAAAATCTTCTGTCAAATAAACCTATATTCCAATTAATGTTTATAGCATTACAAATAATTTAAAATCATATTGTCTAATATCTCTTCATTTATGTAATTGTTACAAATCATTTAAAATGAGATTAACATTCAAATTAATACAAACACGTGTGTCTAATCATTGACTAAGTTGGTATATAAGGGTTTTCATACCCAAAAAATTATGCATAGAGACTTAAAAGCTAACGTTATAGCATTGAAATACTTCATTGTGTAAGTTTGTCTTAATAATTTATCATCTCTTAATACTCAAATATTAATAGAATGTTTTACCATTACAGAATTTAAATATTCATTTCGTATTCCTATTTAATTCTTTTAATGCTATTAATGAAACGTTGTTAATGATTATTTCTTTATTTTATTTTATTTTTATGTCGCAATGAGTAATTATCATTTACTTCAATAGCAAAGCAAGAGCAGTCATGGCGAAGTAATGAAGAAGAGACGATTGGTGCTTAGAGTTCTTCACTCTGCTCAAGCGGGACTTAGGGCCCGTTCTGCCATTGGGGGAGAGGCAGCCTCGCTAAGAAAAAAGGGGTTTCTGGTGCTTGAGAGGAAGTTGCAAATAGAGAGGAAAAGAGTAAGAGTGAAGAACTCTTTAATGGCAACTAAGAGTGAAGAACTCTAAGCACCAATCGTCTCTTCTTCATTACTTCGCCATGACTTAGAGAGGAAAAGAGTAAGAGTGAAGAACTCTCTATTTGCAACTTCCTCTCAAGCACCAGAAACCCCTTTTTTCTTAGCGAGGCTGCCTCTCCCCCAATGGCAGAACTCTTTAATGGCCTTGCCCCAGCTGGCCTTCTAAAATCTTCTAAAATTTGTTAAAATATATGTATATATTATATGATATTTTATTTTGACTAATAATTTGGACCAAGCTAATCTCTTATCAAGGCCCCAGCCAATGGCGGAGCCATGTTATGGCCAACTGGGGCCTTGACTCCAGCTGACCTTCTCTTATCTTATGTATTTATATGTATGTGTTATATAATATTTTATTTTGATCAATAATTTGGCCCCAACTAATCTCTTATCTTTTCTATAATTATACTCTTTTTTTTATTAAGACAATGTTTAGTTCATTACTCATTGGGTTGTGAGAGGAAAGTAAAATTATTGTTTGAGATACCTACTGAAAAGGTTAGTATCATCTCATATCCGACGCTGTTCATCTTCATTTAAAGGACTAAATAAGTACTCAAAATCACTTCTTTTCACTTAACTCCTTTTATGAAAGTTATTATATGTATTTTACTCTTTCCAATTAAGGGTAATATTGTGCTGTTTAGTGAAAATTTTGGGGTTATGATTTTGGGAGGGTCTTGAGTTTTGACAATAAATGACTATATATATGTAGAGAATGATTAATAGCTAATTTTAATCGGTTTGGATTTATTATTTGGTTGTCTTATGATTTTATAATGAATTTCTCTTTTAAAAAATAGATTATAATAGGTTATTTGCTTAGCTGAAATGGAATCAGATTTGTATGTTTTTTTAAAAATATTTTTTGGGATTCATATTATATTTCTTTTATTTTCTCCAATTATTTTGTTTGAGGTAGGTGGAATGCACATTTAAGTGTTAGTTTTGTAGATTAAATAGTACTATAATAATTAATGTTTAGTGACACAAGATACTCATTAACACTTACAGCAATATATATTATGGGTCACCAAATTTGTTGTAGGTTGAAAAAGATAAATAAAGATAAACAAAAAAGCATAGATGTGTGTTCTTTAAGAAAAAAATAACTTCAGAAAGTGATATTTCTAAAAAAATAATTTCTGAAAGTGATGCACCTTTGTAATGAGTTTCCTTCCAAACACCATAGAATTTTTGTTTACTATGTTATCTTTTGATTTATAATTGTTGGTTATTATTTATTTGCATTTTTAATGTTATGCGATATTATTTAGTCAATAGTTCAATATATTTATTTTTTTGGCCCAGGCTAAAATAATTTCCTGGTTCCGCCACTGCTCTCCCCTCTAATTTTGTTTTTTCCTCCTACTCTTGCGGTTGTTGATCTGCAAGAGCATATGAGAGTGGATTTTAAAGAGTGGGACACATTACTTGGTATTTTTCGATTGTCTTATTGCATGGAGGGCCTTTTGTTATTAACAATTACCTTATACTTTAAATTAAAGAGTATAGCTTGTGGTCTTTGAGAATATATAATAATATATTGAATATTTTAATTTTATATGCTATCAATTTCATTGTGACAATGATGTTAGGGAAAATTTCATTGAGTGATATTAATTAATTATTCTAAGTCCTAGATCATCTTCTAGGAGAATAGAAATTGCTATGTGACATCTAAAAAAATCAATTACTTTACAATTTGGTTTATTATTGTTGAACCGTATTGAGTTTAATAACTTCTATTATTTTTTTAACCCTCGTCCTTGGGTTTAACTGGCAAAGCGGTCGGGCACTCTTACCAAAGGGAGGGGGGTTCGATCCTGGAGTTGGTCAAGGTGATGTGGGAGACATCCTAGCTCCTGGGTGCCTAGGTAAACGTCTGAGGATAATAGACGGCTCGCCTTGCCCAATATCGGTATCACCTAGGAGGAAGGGAGATTTCGCCCAACCCCTTTCCTAAAATTTTTATACCAAAAAAAAAAGTTCTATTATTTTATAAATGCATATAGAGATTTGTTTTGTGTTTAATTTCAATTTATTATCCTAATATTAACTAGGTCCATATTTCATGCACATACATATGGAGAAATCCCACTTTGGAGGGAAGTGAGGTGATGAGGTTTTACTTCTCTGTTGGAGAAATTGGGAATGCAGAATGTGTGAAGGTAGGTGGTGACAGATGGACACGAGGGATTGAGAGATCAAAGTAGGGGTGTTCAAAGTTTTCCCGTTCCTGTCTTCTCGAGCAATTGGGATGGGAAATCCCTGTCCCAAAAATTTTTGGGATGGAAAATTCAGGATTAGGAATGAGACTTCCGGATCTTGAATTTTTCATGCACATACACCCCCGTTTTGTATAACCAACTAAAAAGACTTTAAATTCACACATACACACTCTCTCTCCTGCTTGCTGTAACCAACTAAAAGGACTTTAAATTCTCACACACACTCTCTCCTACTTTGTGTAACCAACTATAAGGATTTTAAATTCACACGTACACTTACTAAAAGGACTTTAAATTGATAAATAACACTATTAACTCTTCATCTTGACTCTTGAGCAGATGAAGGAGTTCCATAAAGGTTTTTTTTTTTAATATATATATGGGTTTATCGTTTGTCATGTCACTTGACATAAGATTATGTCAAGTGAGCCTAAAACTACGTCGTTTTGGGAGTTAAGGAAATTAATGACGGGTGTTTTAGTATTTATTATATGAATTTTACTAAAAGATCATTCATTAATTCCCCTAACCCAAAACTACGTCGTTTTGAGAGTTCATTAATTCTTTTAACCCCAAAACGACGTAGTTTTGGAGTGACTTGACATAACCTTATGTCAAGTGACATGACAAACGATAACCCCTATATATATATATAGACACGCACACCTATGAAGTTCTATCAAGGTTTTTGTGCATAATAATAACATAAAAGACCATAAGACCATAAGGAATTTTTTGGGATTGGGATTACGATCGAAAATGGTTTCCTTCTCGAACCTTTTTCAGGATTAGGATTGGGAATGAGGTTTTTCAATCCCGTCCCGTCACGAGAACACCCCTATAGTGATTGATATGATAATCAATAAATAGGTCTTGAGATTTGAGAAGAATTGTAAGAAATATTCATAAAAAAGGGACACAACCCAATGCAGAAGCTCTAACACCAAGTGAGATTTAGAGAGGATCCATCATACAATCTTATCCTGCAAGTAGATAAGTTATTTCTGAGATTTAAACCTGTAACTTCTATATCACATAACAACAATGTTTACCGTTGTTTTAAGACTCAGGCTCAAAAAGAAATATTTACAGTTGTTATGGAATAAATATTATGCCCATATATGGCCCAACAAGGAGCATATTGCATATCAGGATCTGCCTATCATAAAGGAGGATCCAATCATATCAATGCGGATCAATCATATTAATGAGGATCTGCCTATCATAAAGGAGGATCCAATCATATCAATGCGGATCAATCATATTAATGAGGGTCAACCATATTAATGAGGATCAATCATATTAATGAGGATCAATCATATTAATGAGGCCGATACGATTCCACCTAAGGTACACTCTATAAATAGGAGTTAAACCCTAAAGGTACACATCATCTTCTAAGCTCTCTCTCAATTGCATATACTGCACACAGAGCACACACACCACCCCCTTGGCTAAACGCCTCTGGTAATCCTCGAACTACGTGGACTTTGATACCTCCTCAGGGTACGTAGGCCCTAGGTATCGCACCTAGGTCAAGTCCCTGTGCTTTGTGATCTCTGATCCTCTTAGGTATCCAATCCATGGATGCTTGGGAGAGAGCTATTTGATCCTACATCGACATCCTAGCCCACCTAGGGCTAGAGATTTATGTTCTATGACAGAACATTGGCGCCGACCGTGGGGAACGTTAAATTTCGATTCCCGTGACCTAAGATGGTCAATACAAATACAAGAAGAAGAAGCAGCAATCAAATCCCTTTACGCAAGGAGAGACCGTGGCGATGCTCGCGATCTTTTTTCCGATCTGAAGAAAGATTCAACGTTGATGCTTCCAGAAGCCCTACCTTGAAGGCATCACAGATTGAAAATCAACCAATTCCCAGGGTTAACTAAAATGAAATCACTAGCACGTCAGCAGAACAGTTTCATACATGCTAAGAGGTTGGAGAAGACAAGATCATGGAAGCCGTTTTCCAGAATAAGATGCCGAGATGGAGATCCTGAGATGCCGAGATGGAGATCCTGAGATGCCGAGATGTAGTTTTCAGTATTCACCATTTTGTGCGAGGCCGAGATGCTTCGAATGCCTGAAGCTGTTTTACAAAATAAGATGCCGAGATGGAGATCCTGAGATGCCGAGATGCAGTTTTCAGTATTCACCATTTTGTGCGAGGCCGAGATGCTTCGAATGCCTGAAGCTGTTTTACAGAATAAGATGCCGAGATGGAGATCCTGAGATGCCGAGATGCAATTTTCAGTATTCACCATTTAGTTGAATAAAAACGTGCATTTATGACCATTTGACCGAAAATGGAAAAACAAAGTGCATTGGGACCGAAAGTCCACTCAAAGCTAACATCATCACGGGTTGAAGGCATAATGTGTCATTTGAGCCCGCCACATCGTTCGGAGATTATTTGTATGGGCCATGACGATTTATATGGGCCATGATGTGTTTATTCACTTATGGTAATAAAAATCCTTGGAGGACACAGGGCAAAAAGCAAGCGATTCAATATTATCATGGTTGAAACTATCGCGATATAAGAGAAGCATTTCCTTCTCACAACATCTTGGAGGTCAAGTACATTCTTCTTTCAAATCTTGTTTATTTATATGTAATTGTTCATTGCATATTTCATGCTAAGTTTTGTAAGAAAGAAGAAAAGAGGGAGTGCATAAATATGAGGTAAATAAACCTGGTTCCGAAAATCATGTTCAAGTTAAACATGTATGAATTCTGGGTAAAGAAACTCGTTTTCAAAAATCATGTCCGGTTTACGCATGTAGGAGTATGAGGTAAATAAACCCGGTTCCGACAATCATGTTCAAGCTAAACATATAGAATTCAGGGTAAAAAAAACTCGTTTTCAAAAATCATGTCCAGTTAAGCATGTAGGAGTATGAGGTACATAAACCCGGTTCCGACAATCATGTTCAACTCGCAGCATGTATGAATTCTGAGTAAAGAAACCCGTCTTCAAAAGTCATGTCAAAGCTAAACATGTAGGAATCCGAGGTACAAAGACCCGTCTTCGAAAATCATGTCAAATCTAAACATGTATGAATTCTGAGTAAAGAAACTCGTCTTCAAAAATCATGTCAAAGCTAAACATGTAGGAATCCGAGGTACAAAAACCCGTCTTCGAAAATCATGTCAAATCTAAACATGTATAAAGTCATGGTGCAAAAACCCGTCTTCGAAAATCATGTCAAATCTAAACATGTATAAAGTCATGGTGCACAAACCCGCTTTCAAAAATCATGTCAAGTCTGTTTTATACAATTAAATCCACGCTCCTTAATTGGATCTCGGATAGATTGTGGAGTCCGTCCTACGAAAGGGATGAAGGCGGACCCCGCTAACTAAATCTGGTTAAGATCCGGATCTCGTAGAAATAACGGTTAAAACATGTTTCATTTGGGACACGGTAAAACCGAGATAAGTTCGTTAAGGTTTTGCAGAAACAAAGACAGAAGGCGGACCCGATTTAAACTAAATCTAGTTTAAAATCGAGGATCCCGGTTAAGCACGCACGGAATCCCAACAATGACGAACACCTTGTCCGGATTTGGAAAGTAGCACATCCTGGCGGCTCGAAACCCGAACTACCAGGCTGGGGGGCAACATAGTGGACAACGATGTGTTGAATGGAAGAGCGTGCTATCAATAACCGACATTAATGCAAACCAAAAAGTTTAATGCAAACTCGGACAAGTATCCGAAATGAGCGCGTTGAACGATTTGCACAACAGTAAGTATTTTCCATTTATTGTGATTTGCTTACATGTTATTAAATGCAGGATATAAGCCGACAATTAGCCCGGAAAATTGTTATGAAAGCAAAGTCGGATTCGGGGATCTCGGATAGCGATCGGTTAATCTCGGCGGCTCGTAGACCTAAACTACCGAGCTTGGGGGCAAGCTGTTATGGAATAAATATTATGCCCATATATGGCCCAACAAGGAGCATATTGCATATCGGGATCTCGCCTATCATAAAGGAGGATCCAATCATATCAATGCGGATCAATCATATTAATGAGGATCTCGCCTATCATAAAGGAGGATCCAATCATATCAATGCGGATCAATCATATTAATGAGGGTCAACCATATTAATGAGGATCAATCATATTAATGAGGATCAATCATATTAATGAGGCCGATACGATTCCACCTAAGGTACACTCTATAAATAGGAGTTAAACCCTAAAGGTACACATCATCTTCTAAGCTCTCTCTCAATTGCATATACTGCACACGAGCACACACACCACCCCCTTGGCTAAACGCCTCGGTAATCCTCGAACTACGTGGACTTTGATACCTCTCGTGGTACGTAGGCCCTAGGTATCGCACCTAGGTCAAGTCCCTGTGCTTTGTGATCTCTGATCCTCTTAGGTATCCAATCCATGGATGCTTGGGAGAGAGCTATTTGATCCTACATCGACATCCTAGCCCACCTAGGGCTAGAGATTTATGTTCTATGACAGAACAACAGTGAAGAGAAAAGACGTCATCTTGAAAAATTCTCGTTACCAAAAGCGGAATGAATGAAGAAGTAATAGGGTTTGTGCCCTGCCAAGTTGTTCTTATGAAGTTAATTTGCAGAAACCATAATTGATGGTAAAAGATTTGGCAGTCCTGAAACGAAAGCCTCGAGTTTTGTGGACAAATAACTCACGAACTTTCAGAAATTTTTATGCCACTGGGTCATAAGGTCAAAATTGGAGATGTGACATTCTCTGGTGAAGTGGCTGATTGTAATTTGCAGGTTTGGGCCTTAAAGGGTAAGGGTCCCAAACCTGCGGGGTTATCCTCCTTCGGCTTTGACCTTGGGAAGCGAGTCAGCGACAAACACACCAATTGGAGATGTAGCTGATTTCTCTACGCTTGGCTTTGGTTGTTAGGTAGTCTGTCCTTTGTTTCTGCTCTTGGGTTGCTTCTCTTGTGTTTTGCTGTTGGATATTTGTAATTTTAAGGTGCTGTTTGATTACTTTCAATGCAATTCAGAGGATTTTCTAGTTGAGAGAAATTATATTACAATTAATAAAAACTTGAAGTAAAAATAAGTGATAATTTATTAATCAAGTTATAGATCTAACTTTTTCATTAGATTTATTAAATTAATTTTAATTATAAATTACTTATATATGTTTAAACTATGCTCTCCTCTTTTATCCTAAGAAATATCGTACATATATATATACACACATATATATTATTTTGAGTTGCCCAATCTTTAACGTTAAACCTTATCAATAAAGGTGCAATTTTTCCTATGACCATCTAGTGTAAATAAGTTTTGAAAAGGGAAAATATATTAATAAACAATTTGAAATTATGCAAATTCACCAAGACTATTAAATGTAATCAAACATCCGTTAAGTTTTATTTTAAATTGGTTTTTGTGAGTTTAACGAACGTTTGATGAAATTTAACGACCTTAGTGAATGTGTATAATTTCAAATTGTTTATTTGTATATTTACCCCTTCCAAAATTTATTTGTAACAAATGCTTCTCAGAAAAAAAAAACTTTATTAGTAAAATTGTACATTAACCTTTAAATTAAAACAGAAAGGTCTTAGCCTTAATTATTTTAAAAAAATGAAATTGAAGATGAGAGTGTATACTTACCGTTTGATTGAATTTTAGTTTTGGTTTTGTTGTTTTCCCCCCTTATCCCTATAGTTTATAAGCATTTGATTTGAATTTAACATCATATTTGAATTTTATACTTTTAACGAGTATTAATTATGGTCCCTATAAGATTTAGTTTTGGTTCATATATTTAACGGCGTTAGCTAAAGTTAATACCATTAAATTAGACCAAATCTCTATATAATTATATTTATATCAACAAAATACACTATTTGAAACTAAACAAACTAAAACCAAAATTTTATTAAGTTTAAAGGATCAATAATGATATTAGCTCCTCCCCTTTTAAATATCAAGGGTGGCTCAGCTTTTTAGCAACGTGACTGAGCTAAAGAATATTCCTGATTGTGGAAAAAGAAAAAAAATAAAAATAAAGCAAGTTTTTTAATTCATTATTAACATTTAACAAGGACAATCAACGGTAGGGACCAGAGATTCCTTTCAATATTTAAACCAAAGCAAACAGAAAAGTCTCCTTGCCGGTGGATTCAAAGTTTAATTTGTGGCTGCCACGTCCTGTTTATATAAAATTTATTTATTAAATTATTAATTTGTGGATCCCTGTTTATTAAATTAAATATTTATCGAGACTGAATTAATATAATACTCGCACTATAATGGTTAAGATTAAATTAATTAATACTCCCTTCGTTTTAAGACACTTCCAACCTCCTCACCAAAGATAAGAACATTAATTTTTTAAAAAAATAAAAATAAATAAACTTATCTGCTTCCTTTTCTTTTTTTTTTTTCTTTTTTTGTTTACAAAGGAGCTAACCACCATGGATCAGCAATTACTCAGAGAAAAGCGTACACTTCCTGAACCCATGACATACTCAACAATGAGGAACACATGGCCAGGGGATGATACCCTACGTCAAGACTCAAAGCATAAGTGGCTAAAAAGTCAGCACATCGATTACCTTCACGGAACACATGGTTAACTGTAACCCGCCACTCCCGAGCCATTATTCAACGGATCTTCCGCACTAGGGTCATATTACCATTCGAGCACTCGTTCATTTTCTTTAAAAAACTACTCCCCAAATCCTTAATTTAAGATCTGATTTGTAGTTTAATTTTTTTCATTGACAAGAGGGAGTATTACATATTATTAATTATAAACAAGCTATATCTCTTAGGACATTGTATGAGTGAGTATTGTACTTGAAAGTGTTAATTGTGATTAATATGATTATCAAAATATGTTGATAGAGTAATAAATAAGTGACATTGACGTTACATGGAATTAATTTAATTATCATTGTAAAAAAATGTCCAAAATTGGTTTTGGATATGAAGGGAAAAACATTTACACCCGTGCATAATTGTTTTTATAGCCTCCAAATGTCTATTAAGTGATTATGATTTTTAATTCATGATTTGATGTCTATTTTCAAATTTACTCAAATTGAATTCATGATTTAATGTTTACTGTCAAATTCAATTTATTTTATTATCCTATCTTTACACTCTAATAATAAAAACTAGTAATTAAGTGGGAATAATATCCTAATAAAGTCAAATAACTTAGAAACAGAATGCATAATTTTAGTCAGCAGTTATTATTGAAGATCTCAAATTTTTTGGAATAAAGGGAAATTTTCTATATTATGGAATACTTTTTAATTGATTTTCCAAAAAAGGAAATTACTTTAACTGGTATTAGTGTTAATGTAATTATTCGTGGATTAATTTAATGATGTAACTACTCGACTTGTTTTTGTTAAATGAGCTTTTACAAGATTTACCCCAATTGAATTCATGATTCAATGCATTGTTGTTAAACTTGCGAGTTGACTCTCTGAGTTTACTGTCTTTACGTTTCTACCATGTTAAATCGAGTCAAGTCTCTAGTAAACTCGTGTCAGCTGTAAACTCATATAAACTTACGAGTTTACACACTGAATTTACCGGTTTTACGTTTGTAGCTTACAAAATTGTGTTAACTTTTTTTCATTTTTGTCATCCTCAACGACTTTATATATGAATTTTATAGAAATTTATTTATTAAATATAATAAATTATGAATGTTGATATATTTAATTTCAATTATTTGGATTCAAAATATACTTAAATCAAATTGTTGTCATTTTTATATTTTAATTATTTAATTATACACTGTTAATACATGTTTAATGATAAAAGTCTTACGAGTTTACCGATTCGAGTTCACGATACGAGTTTACATCACTGTCACGAGTTTGCTTAGACTCGTAAGTTTAACAACCTTGATTCAATGCCTATTTTCAAATTTACTCCAATTGAATTCATGATTCAATGTCTGTTTTCAAATTTAATTTACTTTACTACCTTATCTTCATATCCTAATATTAAAAACTAAGAATTAAATAAGAATAATATCCCAATAAATTCGAATAACTTAGAAACTAAATACATAATTTTAGCCCGTGGTTATTATTGAAGATGTCAATGTAATTATGTATGGATTAATTAATGATATGATTATGTGACCTTTTTTTGTTAAACGGGTATTTTCATAGATAAAGTTGATTATAAATAATTTTAAAACATGATTATCTGATATGAGAAATACAGAAACTATATAATAATTTTTCTAAAATAAAACGCAGTGTCGTGTCACATACTTGAAAGTGACATCTCATAACTTGATATTTGTAGATAAATTATGGATAAGTTTTGTGCATCGAATAAATAAAATCACGTTGAGTCACACAAAATAAAGCTTTATAGCCGTAAGTGTCATGTCACAACTTCTCAAGAGAATCTTGTGAAATGAAAAAAAGAAAATTTGCTTGTCAAAATCAAACACTACACACTATTAAGAGTTCTTCCAAAAGAAGAACAGAGAACCTAAAATATTTTTTTGACGAACACTTAAACTTCACCTTTAATATATTAACTATAATGTTTTTTAATTGATTCTTAATGGTCTGAAATTTAGCAAAAAATGAGAGAAGATGCCTTAGAAAATAAATGTGTCCTAAACATGTATGAAAATTGAAATGAATAAAAAATTACGACATGTTTTGATATTTTTCTAGGACTTTTTTTGTTTAGTTTTATAAATTATACAAAATAAAATATTACTCGTAGATAGGATGAAAATATGGAGTTGGTACAATCCAGTGTTTGTTAGAAGTCAACTTTTTTTTCTAAAAAAACAAATCAATATATTATATAAAACTAAAACACATTCATGCAAAATCAACAGTGGTCAGCTTTAATAAATCTGCGGTAGGAGGTATCTTTATATGCATTTGGCTTCGAGTTTAAATCTATGAGAATATTAAAAATTCATTACAGCATAGTATTCAATTTGATTGAATATTACTGAATACTATATCGATGCATATGTGAGGTGCAAATTTATTTTATGCACTTTTTTTTAAAAAAAAATGTTCAAGATAAAATAACAATTTTTTATTTTTTATTTATATATAAATGGTTCAAAATATGAAATGATGAAATAAATATTTGAATAAAATATTATAATAATAAAAACACTTATCATGTAGTGATGGTGACATCAATATAAAATTAATTTTCTACCATTATCTTTTTTTTTTTTAGGTTGCCCACCCAGTTCATCAGAGCTTCGCTCTAACTAATCCGAATCCGACCCAGGTCGCGCATCTAGCTGTAGTAGGTGAGTCTCCCGGCAGGGATTTTCTGCAACCATTATCTATCTTTTATTCCTTGAAGAAACCTTTTTAAAATCACACTAATATCTATCGAGTCATGCATTATCGTCGAAAATTTGAAAAAATCTCTATTCTATGTGTTTGATATTAAAGGTTTGAGTAACATCTAAAATTTGTATGAGACCTCGTTATAATTATAAGTCTTAATAATATTCATGTCAAATTTGAGGATCTATAAAGTTGTGGTCGGGCACAATGAATGAATGAAAGAAATTAAAGCCTTACTAATATTAGTTGACTTATACGTATATAGCAAAGGATTTAGTGTATTTTAAGCATAGTTTTGTCTTGAGTTCTTATGACTTAAATAAGTGTGAAATGTGGGATGAGTCAAAAGAGCATTTGGATTAACGAATAACAACTATAACCTCCACAAAATTGGTGATGTGGGATGAGTCAAAAGAGCATTTGAATTCTTATAAATTAAATAAACCCGTATTAGCTGTAAATTTGATTAATCTTGCAAGTTACCAAATTTAACTTCTTTTTCGTAATCGTGTCAACTTACTCTTAAATTTATATTAGCTACTACCAGCTCCGTTGAACTTGTGGAGCTCTACCAAAATCAAACATGTATTAGGTCAAACATAATTTATAGAATGATGGACCCAATCCAAAGAAAAATAAAACCCTCAACCTTTACCCTCTGAGTTGTACTCAAGAAGAAAGTGGATACTGGATAGTGTAGAAAAAGAGAAAGTGTTAGTTTTGAAATATATTTAATTCTAATTTTTTTTTTTAATTATACAGTTTTAATAACTACTACTAATAAATATAAATTCTTACAAATTTATAATCTGAATTTATGTCATTATCACGAGTTTATTCAAACTTATAACTTCAATAACCTTAATAAGTTAGGGACTAATAACCATGAGCACCCAATAAAAAATTACTATCTAATTAAAAATTAGGTAAAATTATAAGCACTAACAAATTTTTTATTTTTATTTTTTCCATTTATTTTGTTCAGTGGAATCTAATACAACTCAAATGCGAGTTATTAAATCCTGCGTATAGTTTTGTAATTAAAATAAGTGGGAATGGGGTGATTCAAAAGAGCATTTGGACTGACGAATAATCCTATGCATTCATTAAAATATGTAATATAAATATTTTAACTCTCCACCATGTTCCGGATAATTATTTTAATTAATACGATAATTAAAAAAAGAAGACCCTGCGCTGCAACCTCCATATTTGAGTAAACTCCTATTAAATAAAGTATTAAACATGAAAAACTCGGGTTCACACGAATCATTGAGATGTTAACATATAATTAATTTTCTCTTAGGGCTTGTTTGGTACAAGGGATTTGGAGGAGAATGAAATTTTTATGAGTAAAATTTAAAGAAATGAGAGAAATAATGTTATAAAATTTTAATAAAGGAAAAATGTACAATAAAAGAATAATCAAAATTAATCAAAAAAGCACCTTGGCGCAAAGAAGTGAGTGTGTCTTATTTAAAGAGCAAAGGGAGAACAGAAAGGAGTGAAGTAAAAGAAACCCAAAGGTATCTAGGAGTTTGAAGCAGAACAGAGGAAAATGGTGATCCAGAGAATAGAACTGTGCTTAACTCTGTTAAGAATGGCCATAGATCTCGTTATGAACGTAGCAGAATCTATCATAGCCGCCCAAGAAGAAGCCTCACTGTCCCCTGGTCGTCTGAATCGTCCAATCACCCATCCTATTGCTTTCTCTGGTTTTCTTCCCTGATCATTTTCCCCCGTTTTTAAGCTTCCAATTCCTCTGTTTCTCTTGTTTGTATAGATCTTCTTCTTCTTTGGGATATCGGGAAATCTGTATCCATACTAGGAGAATTTGTTTACAGATGAGAGATATTTCTGTATGCAGGTTCTGTGAATTTTAGCAATTTAAGTTTAAGAAAATACTTATATCAAGTTCTTTACATCTATTAGTCAAGTTCTTCAATAACATACGACTACATCCTATTTTTATTATTATTATTATCATTAATTATAAACCTCTATAAAACAAAAACAAAAAACATATGATTTTATAAGATTGGAGAACTTGATGTTATGAATATTAAAAAAGTTGACGTAAATATAGTCCTAAGCTTAACTCCTCGTTTGTATGGTTTTGCCCCCCTCTTCTGGTGATAGATTGGATCTCTGTTTCATACTGGCTCTTGAATTTGTGTGAAGATATTGAGATCTTCTCATATGTTTAGCGTTGTAATGTCGCGTTCTTGATTTGCTTCAAAGAGATATGAATGAAGGAGGTAGGGTTCTTCAAATTTCTTCGTTAATCTCCGTTTCAGTGCACTGTTTTTGTTTTTTTAGAAAATTTTTGGGATGAGCTGATTCATTGGCACTGTACAATATGGGGTCTTTGGAGGAAATGGAGACAAGACACATTAGTTTAATAACAAAGGACAAACCCATGCTACCCACTGCTTCTTCTTTTACCTTTTAGAAGAATTTTAGATTTCCCGAGAACTTTTTTCTTCTTTCTTCCAATTATGTTGAAGAGCATACAAATTCAATCATCTCAGGTGAAATGAATATGAATGTGTGCATATATATATATATATAGACACACACACTATATACATCACTTTTGCTTCTTTCTTTGAATTATGTTGAAGAGTATATTTCACCAAATCCAGTCATGTCAAGTGAAATAAATATGAATATGGATCTGTGCATATACAATACACATATATATAGATAGACACAGACACCGTATACATCACTTTTGCTTCTTTCTTCGAATTAAGTTGAAGAGCATATTTCACCAAATTCAATCATCTTAAGTGAAAGGAATATGAATATGGATTTGTGCATATACAATATATATATATAGACACACTATATACATCACTCAACTTTTACAAATCCTTTTTGCTGCAAAGGATTTGTATGGGAGTTATAAGTATTTAGGAGTTTTTTTTTATAAAAAGGTACAATGTCACCATTTGTTGTTTAAAACTGTTAATAATCAATGTCAGTTTTTTAAAGCTTTGAATATTTTCACTCATTTTTTAACACTTTTAGGGCAATGTTAACTAATGTAATAGAAAATTTTGGATACCCACCTCTTCTACCTAAATTAGATGTTAACATAAAAATATATACTCCCTCCGATCCTAATTATAGGAACACATTTTGGAGTTGATTTTAGTCCTAATTATAAGAGCAAGTTTTAACTTTTGTCATTTTTTTTCCTATAATACCCCTATTTATATTTTCTCAATAATAATTGAATAATACACCTATAAAAATAAATAATGTTTACAACTTATTAATGTCATACATACCTCAATTATACTTTTTTATATAAAATAATTTTGAGCAATTTTGTCATATTTTGCTAAAGAGTAATAAGTATAGTACGTAATTACCCCATGTGGGATAGGTATGCAATTTATTTGTCCGGTTGGGCTGACGTACTCGTTTTCCCACCCCAAAAAAAAAAATTTTGATGAGGAGCTGGGGAAGCAGCTTATACAAATAGAAGGAAACTGCCCAACATTAAAGGTAAAGCAATGGTATTATTATAAAATGAGACACCAATTATGAAGTGGTTAAGCATGGGTATTTTTGGAAAATAATTATAATAAACTAATTTAACTTCTTTCCTTAATCTCTCTAAATTCTAGTAAATAGTACATATAATTAGAACCGGAGGGAGTATATTTTACGGTTGAAAGGATGTTGACCAAAATCCATATATTTAAATTTTCTTTAAAGATATATCTTCACATTACGATGAGAAGTCAAGTTCAATTTTTTTTTTTTTTAATCAGAACATGAGTAATATACTTGTAAATTATATTAAACCAAGTTTTATTCGTAATAATGCAACTTGCTTTAAATTTAGTGTAATATATAGAAAAGTGTGTATTAAAATTGTATTCTCTTGACAAATTGTTGACCAAAAAAATAAAAATCTCAGAAAGGACATTGATCCTTGGAAAAAAAAGAAAAAAGAAACCTCTTGGGTTGAGGTAACCCAATCAACAAGCAACGTTAAAACAAAAAGAAAAAGTGTAGACGCGAAAACCTGCTGTTGCTACTAATAATAATAATAATACTCATTTTTATCTTAATTGTAAGATCTAGTTGACTTTTTTGGAGAGATTAAGGAAGATAATTAAATTACTTTAGAGTGTTTTTCTTTTTATTTTTTTCTTCAAACTAATTAGTTTAACTAATAAACTAATATATAATTTAAGGATACACAACATATGAAATGATTAAATAACTTATTTAGCTTGCTTAATGTAATACCCTAAAAATCCATATCATAATTTAGTAAAATATACCTATTGAAAATAGGTGAATATGAGGTCTCAAATATGGGAAGGGATTTATCAAAATTTCTAGGGCAATTTCTAGTGAAATTAGAAGAAATAAAGAGCTAAACTGCCCTAAATGAACTAATAATCATAAAATATTGTGATAAATTCTAAGAGGCAACAGAATAATTATTAAAAATCATAGAGTAGGTTGTCTCTAATTTAGACAATTTATTAAATTATTTCCTTTGGAAATAAAAGAAATAAAAATCAAAAAGTATTGTGGGACCATAATTGACCCCATGATTTTTAATATTTTATGTGAAGCATAAAATACTAATATCAGTAAAATAGTTGTGAGATAATGATTAATACTAAATAAGAAAATTATCAATAATTAGTAAGGGATTAATTAAATAATTATTGGCTAATTATTTAAGCAAGAATCAAGAGAATATTCAAGTAAATTATGTGAAACCCTTTAATTAAATATTAATTGATAAAATTAGCATAAAATATACTAGTATTTGCTAATTATTGGGAAAAGATTAAGAGAAATAAATGAGATTAAGGGTATGAAAATCCCTAATCCTAAAAGATTGCTAATCTCATGATTAGGGCACTAATTAGATTTGTTAATCAAATGGGATAAATTAAATAATTACTAAGGGTTAAGATGTAATCTTGAAAAGTAAAATCAAAGGCCTAGAATTATTCTAAGTAATTTTTAAAGCCTTAATCCATGTTATTTGAAGTGGGCCAATGAGGGAATTTTGTGGAAATTATATTAGATAATTAAATATAATATAAATAAATTAAAACAGAAAAAAAATAAATAAAAAAAGAAGAAAGATGCTGGCCGAAATTTTGAGTTAAATAGGATAAGAATGGAGCAAAACAAATATCATGATCTTTTGTATTATTATAGTAATATAAATGGGATATTTGTGTAAAAAGCAAATAGGATAAATGACCACCGATAGAAATTAAATCCTATTTAGAAAACCATGAACTAGGTTTCTAAGGTCAGAGCATATTGTGGACAAGTGTATTTTTATCTCGGAGTGGGTCCGTAACCGGCGGAATGCTTAGGGAATAAGACGAAAAGGAAGAAGAACAGATAGTAGGAAGGAGAAACTATGGAAAATAAATCATAATTCAATATCTGGGGATGAGTTGATAAACATCTGGACATTTTATGAATCAGTGAATTTTTGTCCAGAAATTGACATTACCCGAAGCGATTTCCGTAACCGAAGGCGATTATCCGAAAATCTTCAGTGAAATAGGAGATGCCCTGAATGAGATCAAAAATTTAGTTAACCCAGATATTTTGAAAGAGGAAGAAAGGATCTTCAGGGCTATGTTCCCGGATTTCTGAGATTCTTCAAGATTACGCGATTAGAACACCGAATAATGACTTTATCGGTAGGAAACTTCTCAAGCAAGTTGGTGACATCACCTTGATGATGTCACTTGGTTGAAAGATGATGTAAGGAGGTGGATTGTATGGCCAAGATGAAGCCAACTCAATGAAGTGCGATCTGACGGTCAAGAATCCATCTGATAAAGCATGAATAGTACCTAGACTTTTGCCTATAAATAGAAGGCACCTCCAAGCATAATTCTCACACCAAAAACCACCAAGCATTTCGAAAATCTTGGAGCAGCAAGGAGGAGGAGGAGTCCGGGGAAATTTGCAGCGAAGCTCTGAGTAAGTTCTTCGGTACCGAGTCTTAAGCTTCGGTAGTTCTTTCGGTAGTTAGAGTATAAATGCTAGTTTGATCTTTAATCTTCCAAGTATGATTAGATATCATGTTTTAGGGGTAATTAAGGTATTAATTTCGAAAATAATGTTGGAGGAAGAGTTATGGCAAAATTTTGGAAGATTAGAGTCAAAGTAACGAAGTGCTGACGAAATTCCGCCGATTAGGGGCTTAGGGGTAAAATGATCATTTATGACTAAAATGTCTGTCGTAATGATAGATTCTTAATAAATGTGTTGTTATCTTGATAGGATATCCCTGATTACGTTCCGACCAACTGTCGTACCGTATTCCGACAGAAGTACCGTTTACCGTCAACGAAGGTACGTTCGCGTACTGTAACACTAACTCTGATATTTATGGTGTGCATGTATATTGTTAGGTGTATTGTATGAGTAGAGTTGTTATGCTGTTAGAGGATGATTGAACATATGCATGCACTGGGAGTGGTATATCTGTATTCACTGGGAGTGGTATGTCTTGATTCACTGGGAGTGGTACATCTGCATTCGCAGGGAGCGGTACATTTGCATTGGGTTGCGTGCTATTATGCTATTCTGTTGTGATTGACTGTAGTCCATGTACTGTATATGTAAATATGAGGTTAACCGTTACCTGGGGTCCGATTGCAATGGACCTCGCCCTTAACATAGCTTCAGGGTCGGAAGGACCGATGACCGAGGATAGAGGCAAGCAGTCCGCATAGAAGACCCGGCTGAAGACTTCCTTTTGTTGTTCCGGCGGAAGCCTTCCTTTTGATGTTGTATATATCTTTTGAAATACTCGGTTACTGTACCGCTGTTGTAACCAGCCAGACTTACGGCGTTTTATATATATATATATATCAGTTACTCTTCCGCTCAAATGTTCTACTCTGATGAAAAAAAAATTATACTGCTTTTGGAAAATGGGATGTTACACTTAATCTCTCCAAAAAAAGTCAACTATGTCTTATAATTAGGACCGGAGATAGTAATATGCAACATAAACCAGTCTTGTAGGATACTTTATCCATATTTCTTAAATTTCCTTCAAATATAAAGTTTATCTTTCAAATGCAAATGAAGTTTTATAGCTCAAATAATTTTTTTTTTTTTTTATAATCAACCGCTATTATTTTATATTTTCACATATAGATAAGTAAAATATTACAACAGGGGTAAAAATAATAATAAAAGGACAGATGGAAAATTTTCAAAATAAAAAAATACATAATTTAATACTAAAAATGAATCTTTTATATAATATTTATAAAAAGTTACATTATTATTTATAAGTTATAAACAATGCAATAGTCTTAAATGTCCTTAGAATACAAACTTACAATGCAGTTTTAATAAATTGGTCTAATTTTAAGTAAAATTACTATGTGGTTGCATGGATAGTTAAAATTTTGGTATGGAATATAGTACTCCTTTGATCCTAATTATAGGAACACTTTTGTAATGCAAATTGCACTACAAAAATGTTCCTATAATTAAGACCGGAGGTAGTAATAATTATGAAACGGTTAAGCAACCAATATCTTAGTTTTTGCATAAAATTTTGTTAGTACGGAAAATAATAATTTGTTTTCCCTTGATAATTTCATCAACAAGCCTATGTGAGGTTGACTACATAGATTATGCAATGTAACTGTGTTATATTAATAATCAAATTATTAAATAAATTGTTAACCAAAAAGCCCCTGTCAATATCTTCATTAAGTATTTCTTTTGATTTTTCTGTCTCTCTTTTAAAATATCAAGGGTATAAAAAAGATAATTTGATGTGGTATTAATTAATTTTTAAAACTGAACTATTTTTTATTATATGTATAAGTTTTTGAACCGGAGTGGTCGATTAACTTGTTTTTTAAGAAATGGCATTAAAAAATTACCAAACTAGAGAGAGAAAGGAGATGTATGCATATCCTTCAAGTCACGTAGTGAATATTGTAACTTAACGGGAAGATTAATATTTTTCTACTCTTAAATACTACCTCTAGTCTTAATTATAAGACCTAATTGACTTTTTTTTAAAGATTAAGGAAACTAAATAAGTTACTTAATCATTTCATATGTTATCATTAGATTATATATTAGTTTATTAGTTAAATTAATTAGTTTGAAGAAAAAAAATAAAAATAATCTTAAGTAATTTAATTAGCTTCATTAATTTCTCCAAAAAAGTCAACTAGGTTTTATAATTAGAACCGAAGGGAGTATAAGATAAAGTTGATTTTTTTTTTGGAGATATTAAAGAAACTAATTAAATTACTCTAAAATATTTATATTTATTGTAGTTTATCCAAATCATTTTTTCTAACATATAAACTGATATATAATCTAATAATACACCATATATGAAATGATTAAGTAACTTACTCAGCTTTCTTAATTTCTTAAAAAAAAGTCAACTTTATCTTATATTTATAATATTAATAATTGGAGAGAGTAATTTTTTATGATAGAATATTAATAATTGATCCTTGATAATACCAACATTTGGCCGTTGAATCCCCTGTTGTTTGTCAACATTTCAACTAACACACAATTATTGAAACAAGCAAGGATTCAACTAGTACTCACGTTGACAATCAATCATCCATGACTTGCAGTTATAACTAACACCGTACCTAATAATTAAAAAAATATTTTTTTGTTTTCCCAGATAAAAAAATAATTACTAATAAATCTCTAAATCTCCTTTGTTATTAACTCCAACGCTCCAAATGACTTCACGGTAAAAAAAAAACTCTAAGGGACTTGAGAATAATTTTGAAAATGTGAAATTACTCAAATGTACTTTGATTATGTTGACGAAGCTCGGTCATAAGTTTGCCTTGTAAATAGGATTGGGGAAATAATTATTTTATTTGGAATTTGTTTATCCTTCACCTCCAAGTTATGTACTGTACACCTCGAGCCAAACAATCATATACTTAACCAAAATATTTCAAAAGTCAATGAAAATATCCAACATCCAAATCATCAAAATCATATTCAGTTCAAATAAAGCCTATATCACAGTGTTAAATTAAATCATCAAAATATTTTAATAGGTAAAAATAAAATGTGGAAGTTTTAAGATCATGTCAAATAAAAAAACAACATAACATGTGCTCCAAGAGCATAAGAGAGCCAAAAAAGACTCACTCCATAGGTGTCTTCCCCTTGCTTACTACTAGAACAGTCACCTGAAAAATGTTAATATAAAAGTATGTGATTTCACATCTCAGTAACTACTGAAAGTTTCTATCGTACACAAGCAAATCACATATGATTTTAAATAAAAAAACTAATTACATATATATTTGCATGTACCATAATCCTCATGCAAAACAATTGCAAATTTAATCATCATTATGCCAATCTATATTTTCATCACAACATGTAATATACAATTATGCAATATACAACCTCCCTTATATCACCGTCCATCCTTATTCCGCTAAGTGGAGTCACATGCTAGCACAGTAGCACATAGTCCAACAAAAACTCATCTATTTGACTGGATTGTTCCAAACTCATCAGTTCTTAAGATACACTAGGCCAAAGGTGTAGAGTTTAAGTCTAGACTATGACTCCCTTCCTTAGAAGAGCACAACTAAAGAGGTGTACGTCACATGTCCTACAGCTCTAATTAATGCAATCCTAGCCGAATGGAAAATATGGAAGAAGCAATTTTAACAAGTGTCACCCACTATGCGCCGAGTAGTGGCATACGATGTGCTAAAAGATCTCATCACAAATGCAATCGCCATGACAATTCTATTCAATCACTAATAAATATAATTATCATTAATGTAAAGTAGAATAGTTTTCGGGAGCCAATTTTCTCGCTCTGCTAGGGCTTCGATTTTTGGGGAATCTGAGAGCTCCGCCACCCACTGTGGCGGAGATGACGAGCGTCTCCTCCGGCCGCATATTGCGGGGAGAAAGTGAGGGAACATCGAAGGAGGACGGCGATGAGTTACACAGACGGAAGAGAAGAGTTCGTTTCGACGCTGGTGAATTTACAGGAGGTGAGTCGCTGAAAGCTAGGGAGGAAGATTGGATGAAAATTGGAGGTAAGGAGCAAGGGACGAAGTCGTATCGTGAGTCCTTACTGCAAAACGTGAACGCAAGGGAATGCTGGTGGGAGTGGACAAGAAATGAAGAAGACGAGGACGTTGTGGGATACGGTGGAGATACAGACTTTGCAAAGGTATTGAATCCTAGTGATGGTATTATTGTGGATTCCTCTAATCCGCTCTGTCCAAGCTTCATGTTCGAGGAAAAGGAGAGGGAGAGACTCCTGAAGCCGTTTCAGCGTACACTGGTAGTCAAGCTACTGGGGAGACAGCCATCATATGGATTCATGGTGAAGAAATTGAAGCAAATCTGGGAAAGAAAAGGTCAGATTGATATTTTCGATCTTGAGAATGATTTTTATCTTGTTAATTTCCAAAACATGGATGACTATATGGAGGCTCTGACTGGGGGACCTTGGGTTATCCTGGATGCATATTTGAGTGTGGCACGATGGAAACCTGAATTCAGTCCTACACATGAAAAAATTGTCTCGGTAGTGGCTTGGGTTAGGTTTCCAGATTTGCCGGCACCTCTTTTTGACAAGAAGTTTTTACTGAATTTGGGGAACTCAATTGGAAAGGCTATTAGATTGGATGTGCACACTGCACAGAGAACCAGAGGGAGGTTTGCACGAATGTGTGTAGAATTGGATCTGAGTAAGCCCTTAGTCCCTGAGTTTGATGTTGAGGGACAAAAACTAAGTGTAGTTTATGAAAGCTTAGGGAAAATTTGTAACAGCTGTGGAAGGGTGGGGCACACAAAGGAAGGCTGTGAGGCTTTCCATAGGAAATTGAATGAAGGGAGTATGGTGGTAGACGAGGCGGAGCAAAATGTGGTTAATGCAGGGGATAAAGAAAAGGATAAGGAGCGATGGAAAACAGTGCAGAGGGCCAGAAGACCAAGGAGGCAGGAAATGGACTTTCAAAAAAAAACAAACAGGCTCGCGTTTCTCGGTACTACAAGAGGAACCAGGGAATGAAGAGCGGGCCCGTACAGAGGTTGTAGAGCAAGTAAGAGGGCTGAAAAGTGTGGCTGAGAGGAAAGAAATGGGAAAGGAAGTGCCTCAAAATCTGTTCAATAAGGGGGGTCAGGATGGTGGAAAAGGGCAGAATAACGAAAATGAAGTGAGCTACTCGAAGAGCAGGGGAAGGGCGGCACAAGAAAGCAAAAAGGGGAAGGAGCCAAGGGTGAAGGGTGATTTACCAGTAAACAAATATGGGAGTGAACGGGTGGTATTGGCCGAGAATCCACATGGTCAAGATACTTACAGGGCTGTGCCGGAGAGCAATTTCAAGGAATTAGAGAGGAAGGGTGTCCATTGTGTGTACAAGGAGAATATCAATCCAGGGAATGGTATGGGGATAATACATACTAACAATGTTGGAGGAACTATGAACTTCAACATGGAAGAAGAAGGCGGCAAGCCCCCCGAGGGAGATAGCATGCATATGGAGGAAGAGTGCCCTACAGCTAATTTGGCTGTTTGAGTTGGTATGGATTTAGGTTCTTTTCTGTTATCAATAAACTGTCATCATGTTAAAGTTACTAGTATGGAATAGTAGAGGAGCCGCAAGCAAAGGAGTGGCTTCTGTAATCAAAGATGTTAAGTTTCATTATAAATTGGATTTGGTGGTGCTGTTAGAACCTAGAATCAGTGGTAGAAATGCTGATAGGGTTATTAAAAGTTGGGGATTCAGACACTCAGTAAGGAGGGAAGCTGAGGGGTTTTCAGGGGGGATCTGGATTTTGTGGGATCTGGATGAGTTAGTGGTGGATGTGAGGACTATGAATGAGCAATTTATCCATTGCAACCTTTGTTTTGGTGGGGAGGAAATGCTGTTCACAGCAGTTTATGCAAGCCCTATGGAGTCAAAAAGATGCCGACTGTGGGAATTGTTATACAAACTGGCATGTGATATTGCTGATCTGTGGCTTCTTGCGGGGGACTTTAATGAAATTAAGACTCCTACGGAGCAACAAGGGGGTGGTCGTGTGAGTGAAATAAGATGCCGCCGGTTCAATGAGTGGATTGAAGATTGCAGCTTAATTGACATAGAGGCACAAGGGCCTTTCTTTACGTGGAAGGGACCAAAATGGGATGGCTTGGATAGGGTCTACAAGAGATTGGACCGCTGCCTTTGTTCAATTAGCTGGCATGAGAAGTTCGCGGAAGCGGAAATCAGTGTGTTGCCAAGGGTATGTTCTGACCACCATCCGTTATTGATTCAACTATCAAAAGAGTACAAGGGTACGAGAAAGAGACTTTTTAAGTATGAAGCCATGTGGAAAATGCATGACCATTTTGATAGAGTGTTGGAGACTTGTTGGAGGAGAGAGGGGGAAGCTCATATCAAGTTGGCAGCCCTGCAATTGGATCTGACAAAGTGGAATAAAGAGGTTTTTGGGCAACTAGAAGGTAGGAAGAGAAGACTCTATAACAGGTTAGGTGGGATTCAAAAAAGTCTTGCTTTGTATAGAAATCCTTACCTAATAAATCTGGAATTGGAGTTGGAGGAGGAGTTGCTTCAAACCTTGAGGCAAGAGGAGATTTTTTGGTTCCAAAAATCGAGGGGACGTTGGTTAGAAGATGGAGATAGAAACACGAAATACTATCACTCTAAAACATTATTAAGAAGGAGGAGAAATAAGGTTTCTATGCTTAAAAATAATGTGGGAGAGTGGGTTGAAAATGAAAATACAATTGCAAGTATGTTCCATGAGTTCTATACATCACTATTTAGTGAGAGTATTTGTAACAGGGGTTGGGCCGAAACAAATCAGTTCTGGGGGAAGGTGGACGTCTCGAGATGGAGGACACTTGGAAGAGAAATTTCTCATGTTGAGGTGCGCAATGCCTTCTTTCAAATGGGGGGGGGGGTTTAAGGCCCCCGGGAATGATGGTTTTCCTGCTGTATTCTACCACCAAAATTGGGAAATTATTGGTCCGTCAGTTACCAAATTTCTGCAAGATTTATGGAGGCAACCAGATCGGATTGGTGAAATCAATGAAACCATGTTGGTGTTGATTCCAAAGGTGGACAAGCCGGTAGAGGTTAGTCAATTTAGACCCATTGCTTTGTGTAATGTTATTTACAAAGGTTTATCAAAGCTGATAGTAAATAGGTTAAAGCCGTTTCTTGATCGTTTAATATCCCCACACCAAACAAGCTTTATACCTAGAAGAAGCATACATGACAACATTATTATTGCTAAGGAAGTAGCGCACTCAATGAGCAAACTACAAGGAAATAAGGGGTTCATGGTTATAAAGATAGATCTCGAAAAAGCATATGATCGAATGAATTGGTCATATATTGAGAAAGTTTTAGAGGAGATTGAAATGGATGAACATCTAAGGAAGGTAATTGGGGGCTGTGTCACCTCGGTTAAGATGTCATTGATGTGGAATGGCAGTAAGAGAGAGGATATAGTCCCATCTAGGGGCTTGAGACAAGGAGATCCGTTATCCCCTTATTTGTTCGTCTTAGGAATGGAAAAACTCACCCATTTAATTGCTGATTGTGTAAGGAAGAAGCAGTGGAAACCTATAAAGTTGGGGAGGGGAGGGAGTGAAATTTCTCATCTGTTATTCGCTGATGATCTATTATTATTTTGTGAAGCTGAGATAGACCAAATGCATTTGGTGATGGGGATTTTGGAGAGTTTTGGTAACATGTCGGGTCAAAAGGTGAACATACACAAAACTAGTGTCTATTTTTCGAATAATGTGAGCAGAAATGTTCAAAATCAGATTTGTGGCTTTTCTGGTTTTATGAAAAAAGATGATTTGGGAAGGTATTTAGGGGCATTTCTTACTAAAGGAAAGGAGAAAGGTAAGAAGTTCCAGCACATATTAGATAAGATGCAAAGTAAACTAAGTAACTGGAAGAGGCAAACTTTATCTCTTGCTGGAAGACTAACACTTGTACAGTCGGTCACCAATCAAATGGCAATATATGCCATGCAACATGAGGTCATCCCAGCTGGGGTGAGGAGCCAAATGGATAAAATACAAAGAGATTTTATTTGGGGCAGGGATGAAGGAAAAAGGAAGATATATCCGGTGAGTTGGGAAGTGCTGTGTAAGAGGAAGGAAAATGGTGGTGTGGGGCTACGGGACTTGAAATTTATGAATGAAGCTTTATTGGGAAGGGTGGCTTGGAATTTGATCTCAAAGCCAGACAACCTATGTGCGAAGGTGCTTAAGGGGAAATATGGTAGGAATTGTAATCTACTTGAGAGTTGTAAAGGGCTGAAAACAGATTCCGAGATGTGGAGAAAACTAGTGCAAATATGGCCAAATGTAGTAGAAAATATCTACTGGGAAATTGGTGATGGTGTGAGGATGAGATTCTGGGAGGATAAGTGGGTAGAGGATGGAAGCAAGTTGGCTGCAAGGTGTGTTGGGCAACTGACATCGGAGGAGAGGCAAATGAAAGTGAGGGATATGCTCAACGAAAAGGGAGATTGGGATATGTCCAGATTTGTGAATAAAGTGGATTTTGAGGGAAGAGAGCTAATAAGGGCTATCTTACCTCCTTCTCTTGAGAATGGGTCAGATACCATTAGATGGGGAAAGAATTTCAGTAACAAATATGTGGTAGCTGACATGTACCATATCCTGAAAAATGAAACGGAGAGTGAGGAGAAAGGCTGGAGGGTGGTATGGCGGTGGAAGGGGCCACGCAGAGTGCAGATTTTTCTATGGATGGCGCTACATAATAGACTGTTAACGGGTGTGAGGAAGTGCAGAATTTTGGGGGGAAATGCGAGCTGTTATTGCTGCAATAGGGAGGAAGACATGATGCACGTGCTAAGGGACTGCAACAAAGCTTGGTCTCTATGGCAGGGTCTTTTCTCTTTTAACACTGTGCATGATTTCTTGAGATTGCAGGATGGCGAATGGCTGAAATACAATCTGTCTCATCCAAACGAGAATTGGAGGCTTACATTTGGCATCACATGTTGGCTATTATGGACATGGCGCAATAAAAATTGTTTCCAGGATGACTTTGTAGAACCAGCAGACCGGGTACGTGTTGTTCTCTGGTATGTGAAGGAGGTCCAGCTGGCACGAGAGAAATTTAACAGGGGTGGAGGCAAGAGACACGAAGTGCTGGTTAGATGGATGGCACCTGAAGAGGGCTGGATAAAGCTTAATGTAGACGGTGCTTCGAAAGGAGGAGGAAAGGCTGCAGGATGTGGTGGGATTTTTCGAAACTCACAAGGGCAGTGGCTCGGTGGTTTCAGCAAAAAGCTGGGAGTGTGCTCTGCTTTGAAGGCTGAGACCTGGGCTATTCTGACAGGCTTAGAAGTGGCTCTGCACTATCAGTTTAATAGGATTGTGGTAGAGTCTGATTCACTAACTGTAATAAATATGTTGAATGATGTGCATGTAAACCCTGAGATTGAGTCGAATATGTTGAGTCTGATTAGGAGTACTGTAGTTAAATTCTCTGATGTTGTTTTTGTTCATGTGGTAAGAGAAGGCAATTATTGTGCTGATGCACTTGCCAAACATAGTCTCATACAGGAGGAAAGTAGGATTATCTTTGATAGGTCTCCTTTGTTTGTAAATCAGTTTCTGTCCAGGGATTACAGGGGTATTGCTTACCCAAGACGTGCTGTGATTCAGAAATAAGAATGGGCCAAGGCCCCGTTTGCTACCAAAAAAAAAACAAAAAATAATTATCATTAAAAGACAGGTACAATAAATTATGCTTTCATTCGTATCAAATATCATCACATATTCAAACAAGCCTAAAAGGAAACAATAATCCAACAATAAATAAATTATAATTAAATAATTAACCATGTGAATATCATTAGTTATAAAGAAATTTACTTATAACATTATTTACTTGAGACTTTACAATATATACACATATATGTATAATTCAGTTCATTTTTAAAAATAAAAAATAGTCACTCACAATCATATACAATTCATAAGTATATGGAATAATATTTAGAGTTATTCGTTACTCTCTAGAGAACAAGTAATCATACAAGAGTTAATTCAAAGCCCTCAATAAGAGTCTACAAAATCACAGACACAAATATCTATTAATATACTACATAAAACTACTCTAAAGTCACTCTAACCCTACTCTAAAATTACTCTAAAGCCTCAAGCTACCCTCTTAAATTTTGGGTAGCGCAGTGGCATGTTAGCTGGCCTTGTGCTAGTGTATCAGGGTTTGACCCTGCCTGGGACCGTTTGGTCCCCAATCAAAAAAAAAAATAAAAAAATAAAAAAATAGATATACATTTACTATACCACATATCAACTTTTATATCAAGAAACTTTATATTAGTTAGAAATTATAAGTGAAGATTATTATACAATACTGAAGTTTTAAATATAAAACATTTGAGTATTAATAGGTGCGGGTTGATAAGAAGAAGGGAGGGCTTTTGAAGCATTAATTTATATATAAAAAAGGATTAAACTAAGGTTGGGTCGGGGGGAGAAAAACCAGGGAGTACTCAACTCTCATATAACAAGCCAAAAGGTAGATTTGGAATTTGGGGAAAAAAATGAAAAAAAATGAAAAAATAAAAAAACAGGTCAAGTGGTTCAGAAGTAGGTACTAGTTGCTAATGTGTTATGGGAGGGAAGTACACACAAATCGAAAAAGAAAGCACTTGTGTCTTTGATATGAAGAACATAATATAAAGTGTGAGTAAACACCCCTAAATGCTCGGTTCTTCGTAGGGTTGATCAAAAAACCTGTGGTCTGGTTGGTCCGGCCCGGTCCGGTCTGACCCAACCCGAATTGTCCTGGACCAAAATTGGTCCAGGACAATTTGACCGGACGGACCGGACAAACAGCTCGGGTTGGATGGACCTCGGTCGAGGACTTAAAACCCCGGATCGGTCCGATCGACCCGAGCTCTCTTTTTAAAAAAAAAAAATATATCACTACTACTTTGAGTCACTCACTTGAGTCCGAACATCTTAATATGCTTTTAATTTATAGAAATCACTTTTCACTAAGTCACTTTTTATTACTTTTGGAAATCAAGTGAAACTAGAGCTAAAATATTGTCTCCCAAGAAGGCAAAAAAAAAAGGAAAAAAATATTGGAAAAAAACGAAAAAAGCTGGGTGCTGGGTGGTCCAGCAGTCGGTTCGGTCCAGCCCGAGCTCGGGCTGGTACCAGACCGGACCGGACCTCGGGCTGAATTTTCCAGCCCGAGGTAAAATCGGGCTAGACCTCGGGTTACCCTCCAACCCGGTCTAGCCCGGTCCATGATCATCCCTAGTTCTTCGTAGTTGGTGGCTTATAAAGAAAGAGAAAATAAAGTATGTAGTACTATAGGTACACACCAAAAGCAAAACGAAATGGGAAATATATGGGTCAAAGGAAGAACGAAAGAAGATATTCTCATCATCCTCTTTCTCATCATTCCTCATTATCTCCATTTAGACTGTCTAATTTTTGATCCAACGATTTAGAAGGCCCTTCCAAAAAACCGCATGTGATAAAAATTACCGTATGCGATTTTTTAGAAGGGCCCTCTAGATCATTGGATCAAAAATTCGACGGTTCAGATGGGGGATGATGAGAGATAATGAGAGGGGATCATGAGAGAAACTAGACTCAAGGAAGAAAAGTCTGAGAGAGAGTAAAATATGCAGACTTAAGAAAATATTCAGGAGCATTTGTGAGTTTTTTTTTTTTGAATAAGAAAGGCAAGCCGAAGCTTGAATACAAAGGAAAAGAGGACCAGACCATGAAGGTCTAGTCCTGAAAACAACAAACTAGAAAGCAGCTAAATACAAGCCATCTGATCTCTCAAAACCAAATCAAGGCATCCACGCGGAATAGTGGGGACAAGAATTACATTAGTATCATCCGGATCTTCATGACCCTGCTTAGCCATATAATCAGCGCAAGCAATGATGTCTCTAGGAGAGTAACGGATCTCCACCTCCCAGTCCTGAAAAAGAAGGTCACGGATCTCCCCTATGATCTCACGCAGAGGATGGTCAGTGTAATGATCTCTCATAACAATGTTGATGGCGTCAAGTGAGTCAGAGTGCAGGATGATTCTCTGTAATCCCATCTGGCGGCCCATCATTAATCCAGTCATGATAGCATGCAGCTCTGCTTCAATAACAGAGTGAGTTCCCAGGAACTTATGAAATCCCATTAACCAGTAGCCATGAGAATTCCTAATTACACCCCGCATGCGGCTGGTGTTGATGACGAACAGATCCATCCACATCAATGCGAGCCACATCTGCGGGAGGAGGGTCCAAGTCTTTTCTTGAGATCTATCAAGCTGGAAGATTTGATTAGTTAGAGTTTGATTAGATGCGTTTTCCATTAAAAAGTAATTACACAAATGTAACATCTCCCTTGTATCAATGCTTTCGCCTTGGAACATGAATTTGCATCTGGTAGTCCAAAGGATCCAGCACCCCAAACTAAAGATTCTCGGTTAGGGGAAGTTCCGAAATCTTCCTTTGCCAGGGTTGTGATTAGTATTCCAATTAAGTCAACCCTGCAAATCACCTGCAAAAAACTGAGAAAAATAGTTAGGTTGTAAAATTTGTCTCCACAGGTCTTTTGCTCTCTCACAATCTCTGATTATATGAATCACGCTTTCCTCCCTGTTGCAAGAGAAAGGACAAAGACTAGAGTTACTAAGGCCGCGTCTGGCTCTGAGGGAGTTAGTGACAAGTCTTTCGTGACCAACTTGCCACATGAAGAATTTGACTTTCTCAGGAAGATGCCATTTCCACATTCGAGCCCAAAAAGTGTTCAGATTCACACTTCCTCGACTTGACAGGAAAAGATAAGCAGATTTGACGGAGAAACAACCATCTTTCGCAATCCTCCACGTAAAACAATCAGGGGAACTGTTGGAAGGAGGACGCATCTTAGAGATAGTGTTAATGATTGAAGGAGGTAGAATACCACGCCACCGGCTAATGTCCCATCTTCCATTCATTAGAAGATAATCTTTCACCTTTGCATCCTCATCAACAGACGAAGGGTTTGTAAAATAAGCAATAAGAGGGCGGTCAAAGGGGAGCCATAGATCATGCCAGAACTTGGTTCCCGCACCATCATTAACCTTCATCCCCACACCGGAAAGAAACTTATCCCAAACTTCAACGATCGCTTTCCAGGCAGTGGATGAATTTCGCTTCCTAGAAACAGAAGGCACAGGGTGGTGACCACAATTGTATTTAGCCCAAAGACATTGAACCCACAGCGCCTGTTTATTCGTCAAGAGGTTCCAACATAACTTCATAATGAAGGCCTTATTCTGACGACGAAAATTCTTAAAACCAAGGTCTCCTTGCTTCTTTGCCTGAGTGACTTTGTCCCAAGCAATGAGGTACATTTTCCTCCTGTCTTCATCTTGAGACCAAAGAAACTTTCTTGAAATCTTGTCCAGCTCATTGATAGTACAAATGGGGAGAAGCGTTGACTGCATGCAGTAGCTAGGAAGGGAAGCTAGAACAGATTTAATCAGCACCGAGCGACCTGCAATAGTCAGAAACTTACTTTTCCACATTGAAAGTTTTTTCCGAGCTTTTTGAACGATAAGATGGTAAGTAGTTTTCGTAACACGCTTGTGTATAATCGGCACCCACAAGTATTTCCCAAGATCAGAAGTAATACCAATCCCAAGACACTGGCTAAGCTCAAGGGCTCTATTGAAATTAATATTTCTGGAGCAAAACATACGAGATTTATCAAGATTGATTCTGTGCCCTGAGACCTCACAAAAACTTTTCATCACTTTCCGAACTTCAGCCATTTGACCGAGGAGGCCTCGGTAAACAAAATGAGATCATCAGCAAAAAAGAGATGAGAGATGCAAGGTCCTCCTCTTTTGAATAGAAACGGCTTCCAACGACGAGCTTGACATTCAGCTTTAATAAGATGGCCCAGACGCTCCATACAAAGAACAAATATGTACGGGCTCAGAGGATCTCCCTGTCTGACTCCTCTAGAAGGGGTAAAGCTAGGGCTTTCATCCCCATTCCAAAGAATAGACATAGAAGTCGTAGAGATACAGGCCATAATGAGTTCGATGAGGTTATCATGAAGGTTCAGACGGGTAAGAGTGTTCCTGATAAATCCCCAATCCAGCCTGTCAAAAGCTTTCTCCATATCAATTTTGATAGCGACAAACCCTTTTTTCCGACCCCTCATTCTCATAGAATGAATGATTTCTTGAGCGATTAAAATATTGTCGCAGCTGGATCTATTCGCAATAAAGCTACATTGCTCCGGACTGATAAGATGGCTCATAATCCCCCGAAATCTATTCGCCAAGACCTTGGTGATAATTTTAAAGCTCACATTGCACAAGGAAATAGGGCGAAAATCCTTCATCGTGGAAGGATTATCAACCTTAGGAATGAGGACAATCTTAGACTTATTGATAGTAGCCATACTGGAGGGGTTATTAAAGCATTCTTCAATAAAATCACATATTTTGGGCCCCTCGACGTTCCACTGGGTCTGGAAAAAATGAGCTTGAAGTCCATCAGGACCCAGTGCTTTAAAAGCGCCCATGGCAAACACAGCGTTTTTTATCTCGATATGGGTAATTTTTCCTGACAGCATATTCAGATCTTGGGTACTGATAGTAGGGAAATTCGAGTACCACTCTCCAGGATCTTTCACAGAGGCATCACGAGAGTAAAGATTTAAAAAGAAGTCATGAGCCATCATTTTCGCCGTATCATGCTCGTCAATCCATTCCCCGGCATCATTTTGAATGGCCGCAATTTTCTGTTTTCTTCTTCTAATCATGGTGGTAGCATGAAAAAATCTTGTATTTCTATCTCCCCCTTGAAGCCATTTGCATCTAGATTTTTGAAACCAGGTTATTTCCTCCTGAGTAGCCACTTTGTGATACTCTTCCCATAATTTTTTCTCCAATCTGAAGAGACCAGTCTGCAAGTTCATTCTTCTACATCTATCGATTCCCTCCAGACGACGAATCAACTCTTTTTTCTTCTTAGAGAAGTTTCCAACCCGATTATCATTCCAGTCCAGAGCAGAGATTTGAAAGTCATGCAGACCCTGGACCCAGTTTTTATCCCGCCAGGCTTCTCTAGTGACATCCTTGAAGTCCTGCTCTAAGGACCAAGCAAGTTGATAAGAGAAGGACTTCGGAAAATTTCTTCTCTGGGAAGAGGAATTAGAGTTAATCACCACAACTCTGTGATCAGATTTGAATTTAAGTACATGGCGGACAGAAGAATTTGGAAAAGAGTTGACCCAGTTGAAGTTATTAAAGACCCAGTCCAATCTTTCTTTCAAGCCCTGCCGCTCCCAAGTGAATTTCTCACCTTGAATAGTGGCTTCAATGAGGTTCGCGTCGTCAATACAGTCTTTAAAATGCTTCATAGAAGCCAAAGAAGGATCAGCTCCTCCTAGTTTGTCATTTGGAGAAAGATAAGCATTAAAATCCCCAAGACTAACCAAGGAAGATTAGTATTATGAGCAAGAGATCGGAGGGAATTTCATAGAGGCAACCTGCCTAACAAGCTAGTTTCACCGTAAACGATAGTCACAATACTCGTAATGTTACTTTCATGCTCAGTAACCTGACAATGAAGCAACTGGGTGGTAGAGGTAAGGTATGTAATATCAAACAGATCATTATTCCACAAAAGCCAGATACCTCCGGAGAATCCAGTAGATTCCACCTGAATCCAGTGGCTAAACCCAAGTTTACGACAAACTCTATCAGCTCTATCACCACTAATGCGAGGCTCTAGAAGACATAGGATATTGATACAAAATTTACTGATAATATCTTTAATAATAAGAGGGAAAGACCGGCTGCCAGCTCCCCTACAATTCCATGAGGCTATAATCATTAAAAATATATAAAACAAAAGAAGGTAGGAGTACTTACCTGGGACTTTCAGCTTCCTTTTCCTGCTGATGCCCATACTGAGTTTCTGCCACAAAAGATCCATTGGCTTCCATGAATTCAGGGGCAACATCTTCATTAGGATCCCAATGTTCAGGCGATCTCGGATTATTGAATTGGGATCTGAGTTGTTGTTGCTCATGGGAGTGATCCGTAGAACTCTTGTTGTGTGAAGATGTAGCATCAGATTGATTATGGGCCATAATATCCAAACATCCATGGACTAAATTATGAGAACGTTGACTCTTAGATTTTTTCCCAGCATTTTTTTTTATTATCCTTGCCTAAAACCGATTGGCTAGTGTCCATGTTACTTGCTGGTGAAATGTTGACCTGTGCTTGGTTAATTTCCACAAGAGCCAAAGAGTCCATTTGGTTGTGAGGCCCACTACTAATACATACCTTGCCTGGCCCATTTGAAGGACCATTAGTCTCCAAATTTAAAGCTTCCACCGAGTCAATATCTACAGATCCGTTTTTGGAGACATTCGGCCCACCAGGGATATGCTCAACTTTGGATTCTTTTGGCCTATAATAAGATGATTTCCTATATGCTGAGCCTATGTTTTGACTTTGATGCTTGACAGCTGGCTCCTTCTTTTTATCCTGAACCTTCAACCTAACCGATGTCCTTTCTCCTCTTCTATCGTCTTGCTTCACCAAAGCTTCACGGTTTCCAGCGTGTCTAGTACATCGATTCTGATCTTCCGCTGACAGATAATCTTCCTCCTCCAGATCCCCTATCACCGTGAAGCGAGATTTTTGGCCGAAGGAGGGGGGTTTCGTCATCTTGGCTTCAGTCCCCGAGGCCTGGCGCGACTCCCTCCTGAAATCCGACCGTTGGTGGGGGTGGGTACGGTTTTCTCTCCTGCTTACCAACATCCAAGGGCCGAATGTTTCGCCGGAGTTAATTGCCGGAGTATTCACCGATGAACGGTTTGGCGGTTGCAATGGAGTTTGAATAGACATGCTCGATTCAGCTTGAAGATCCGATGAAGAGCTATTAAACGGGCAGCTCTCACGATGATGCCCAGCACGTCCGCAATTGAAGCAAATAAGGGTAAGTCCCTCATATTCCACATTGAAGATTGACCCTGCTGCAATTACTTTTGGGACAAATTTTTTCTGTAAATTCAGTTCAACACAGATTCTCAGGAACTTGCCTCTTTGAATTTTTGGTGATGAGGTTTGGCATTCTTGTAGGGTGTTCATATCAACTTTAAGAGTACGCCCAATTCGGTCTCCAATTCGAGAGATACAATGTTTATTGTAACAATGCATGGGCACATCGGGAATGCGGACCCACGTTGCTACTCGGCCAAGAGGATTCTGGTAAGGATTAAAGTATGGTGTCCATCTCTGAATCAAAACACAGTGTTGCTTGATAACCCATGGTCCTTCATAAAGAACCTTCCTGTAGTGAGCCTTCCAAAATTCCTGGTCTTGAAATCTGACCACAAAATAGTTGTTTGGAATATCTATGAGTTCAAAATTTGAGAACCCCCAGAGATTAATGAGCAAATCTTTTAACACATATAAGTTGAATTTCTTTCCCAGCACCGTAAGAATTAGAGCGTAATTCCATGGTTCACACCATTAATTATATTCCTCTTCTGTGCAGGGTGCTACGGGATACATTTCCATGAGCTTCTTCATCTCATCCGATGGCTCAGGGATTTTCCAGAATATTTCTCTGTCATCGATGAGTCTTCTTCCTCCATTATATGGTGGTGTGAGCAACTCCATTAAATCCCAATAAAGATGCCCGGTAAGATGGAAACTTAGGAGGAGCATCTTCATTCTTACTCATCATTTCATTACTTTCAGAATTTTTGACTTGCTCAGAGGATTTTCCTTCTTCTTTGTCAGTCATGGCATCATCCATAATGGCTTGGGGAACTTCCTCTGTTTTCTTTTTCTTTTTCCGGTCGTCTTGACCCTCAGCCGGTGGCCGATCTGGTGGCAATTTGCGTTGTCCAGAATTCTGTCTAGTCTTTTTGCGCATTTGTGAGTTTTGAAGCATTGAAGAGACAACACAACACACAGTAATGGAGATAGGCATGTGGGGTCTGAAGCAAGGAAAAAAAAAGTATCCCTACACTCTGGCCTGTTAAGATAATTTTTTTAATACAATTATATATTTTTTAAAATAGAATACTTATTTTTTTATAGAGGATAATTACTTTTTCTTAAGATTGAGCTATTAACTTTTTTTTATTAGTATAAAGTAATTAATAAGTCTAGGCCGGCCTGACAGGCCTAATAGGTTTCTTAATAAGCCTAGACCTGACATGTTAATCAAAACAGATCTTTAAATAGTCATTGACATGACTTTTTTACTAATAGATTATGTCTGACGAGGCCCTTAACAGGCCATACCACATGTCTGTGATAGGTTGTATGACTTGTTTTCACCCCCTACCTATTCAAGAGTGAAGGAGAGAGGATGATTAAGATCAGACAAGGCATAAAATATTAAGGAAATATGAGAAGAAAAACATGAAATGAATAGTTAAAAGACATGGTTCAGAGCATGGAAACTATGGAAGTAACACATTTGAAACTATGGAAGTAACACATTTGAAGAGTGAACGAGAGAAAAGTGGACTTGGGCAATTCGGTGCCTAGGGATACTCGATAAGCGGGGAAGGTTAGGTATTTATAGGGGAGAGAATTAGGGTTAGGGTTAGCTTTTGAAAAAAATAATATTTTTTTGAAAAGAATATAATAGTAATGAGTATAATATTCAGACAACATTTTTTTAATATTACATTCCAATAATAATAAGTTTATATATACTCATATATTTAAAATAATTATTTTACAGAGATATTTTATTAATATTATTTTATTTATAGAGTAAATTTTTTCCCCCTTAACTTGATACTTATTTTTAAAGTATTAATTTATTCCAACTCTTTAACTAATTACAACTTAAGTTACAATTAACTTAAGGTGCTAAAAATAAGGATGTTACAAGTTACTCATCCAATTCTTAATATAAGACATATTTAAAGAGTTGATTTTGATTCTAAATATAAGACATGGTTTTCGTATTTATCAATCTTTTCCTGATTTAACCCTATTGAAATGTCCTTAACAATAATTAATGAGGAGAGAATGAGAGAATTAAAGAGGATAACAATGATGTTTTAGAAAATCTTGTTTGAGACATTTTTAAATGTTAAAGTATTAAACGTGAACACTTTTTTTAATATTTTATTAGATATTCAAACCTTAGTTAACCTGACCCCAACTGGTGCCACTATGATTTTTTTGTTGTTGTTGTTGTTATAAGTGCCACTATGATTTAATAAGTGGATGGAAGGACCCCTCGTCCTTAGGCTCAACTGGCAAAGGGGTCGGACACTATCACCAAAGGGAGGGGTTCGATCCTGGAGTTGGCTAAGGCGTTGGGGGAGACATCTTAGCTCTTAGGTGCCTAGGTTAACGCCTGAGGGTAATAGACGGCTCACCCTACCCAACATCAGTATCACCTAGGAGGAAAGGAGATTTCGCCCTACCCTTGGATTGTGTGTGAACCCGACCCATTTCCTAAAATTTTCATTAAAAAAAAAAAGTGGATGGAAGGGAATGGGCCAACTTTGTTGCAACCAAAAACGTTTTGGGCCAACTCTGTGACCCTAGTTAAGTAATACACGGAGAGACCATGGAAGGAAATGGGTCAACTGCTTTTATCAAAAATAGAAATGGGTCAACTGCTCACGTTTATTTTCCTCCCTATATTGATACTTCTCCTATCCTCAATGTAGAACTTAAATGGGATATGATTTTAGTGATAAATATAAGATTTATTTTTTATACTTATTAATATTTTTTAAAAGTATCCCGTTAATCCTTTTTTTAAAATAATTAATTAAAAGAGATTGAGGGAATTAATGAAGATTATTATAAGGTATTACGTGAAAAAAACATCATATTAACTAAATTTATTAACTCTTTAATTAATTAAATTAGATAAATATGTCTTCTATCAATGATTGGAGGAGTACTTTATAAGAACGATTTTCTTAGACAAAACTCAATAATTAGCAATCAAGTATTCTCTAGCAGTGACACTGCTGCAGTGTGATGTACTCCTTCTTGTTATTCATACAAACTATGAAATGATAGTTATTTCATTAAATTTATCTTAAATTGATAAAATGTTTCAACTTTATTTATATTAATGAGGTCTTGAATGAGAAAAAAAAAACGAATAGTCATGTACGTTTAAACATTAATTAAATGAACAAAATTGGCTAAATGACTTATATTATGACCAAAAAAATATAAAGCATCTTGATGGATACTATATATTGTATATTGATGGACTGAACCTAGTACTTGATAAGGGTCTAGCTCTGGCCTACTTTCAACCCTCAAATTAAATTTTTATGACCTTAGATGTTTATATAAAACATAATGAGGTTACGGAATGATTAGTACAAAAAATAAGTAAAATACTCTTCTAGTACAATTTGTGAGGAACCAAGCACAGAGGATAGACACTAAAAACTCATCCTATCTAGATCGTTCAAATAAGTATAATTTAACTTTAAATTTTATTAACTATGCTTTACAATTTAATATACATTTTATCCAACAGAATAAGAGCTACACAGACATAAATAAGGAGTAAAACTGTACACAATGGTTTATAAATAAGGAAAAAAAAAAAAATCTTCTGTCAACTTTATAAGCAGGACGAGGAGTAAAGTTTTGGTGGTTTTCCCTTGAAAAAATCATAATGATCAGAATTAGGAATTTGTTGGTTTTGTGAATAAGAACTAAGAAGCGTGCCAGGAAAGAAACACACGTACACCATTAAACAGGTAAATCAATATATGTCCAGGTTCAACGTACCTAATACCATAGCTTCGCGATCCATATCAACAATCCAATGCTCTGTTCATGGTTTCCTTCCTCAGAGTCGCCATGGAAGAAGTGAAGAAAATTAAAGAACCTAGCTTATGAATTCAAGCTGAGAATTAATTGCACCGAGTCGGTCTCGGTCTGAGATCAAACATAACTGTTAATTAGAATGACCTGAGTCATATGAGAACATCATTCTCTTATTACTGTATATGACAAATGGGTTATGTATTGATAAACTGGACACTAACAACCATACCAATATTGGGTCAATTACACAATCCACAGAAATACAGACCAAACAATCTAGAACATTTTCTTACACTAATCTCAACACCCCCTTAAAGTTGGGAGCTAAACAAATCTATAGCTCCTAACTTTCTAAACATCCTATCATGTATCTCTTTACCTAATGCCTTAGTCAAGATATCTGTCTCAGATCAAACAAGCTGCAAGGCAATCAACTTCTCTAAAAGCGTTTCTCGAATAAAATGAAGATCTATCTCAATGTGCTTTGTTCTTTCATGGAAACTAGATTAGAAGCTATTTGCAATGTGGAAGGCATCTTTATTATCACAATACACTTTAACAAGGTTAAGTGTTCATAACCAATTTTTTTGAGTAATCTAACTACGCACACAACTTCTATTACTGTAGAACCCAACGCCCTGTACTCCGCTTCAGCTGAAGACTTTAAAACAATGTGTAGCTGCTTTGTCTTCCATACTACAAGTGAACCACCAAGCTTTAGAAGATATTCTGTAACTAATCTTCTTGTCATTTCATACACTCCCCAGTCAGCATCACAGAAGCAGTCTAATGTAGTGGTGCCTCCTTGACTGATAAGCACTCCTACCCTAGGACTCTGCATTTAGTACTGCAACACGTGCAAATCTGATGTCATGTGACACTTCATGAGCTGGTGCTTAGGTGCTTAAACTGACTTAAGACCTGAACATAGAAGCAAATATCAGGTTTGGTAGTGGTCAAAAAGATTAACTTACGCACTAGTCTTCGATATCTTTCCGGATCATTAAACAAATCATTAAATTAGTATGGAAAATTTATTAGCTGTCCATTTGTTGTGAACAGTGTTTTCTATGAGGGAAGTTGTTTTTAAGGGATCCGGATTTCCTCAGAAGCGGAACCTCAGTATCCCTCAATCTCGGCCGTCCAATATTTGATCCAAGGGTGCAGATTTTTTTTTTTTAAAAACCGCTCGCGGTTTTTTTTTTAAAAACTGCACCATTGGATCAAATATTGGACGGCCGAGATTGAGGGATACTGAGGGATGAGGAGGGAGCAGATACTGAGAGTATCTGCTCCCGATTTTAAGCTGATGGCTTGATGGAACAGTATTGTATTGTATATTGATGGACTGAATCTAGTCTTTGATAAGGGTCTAGCTCAAGCTTACTTCCAACCTTTCAATGAAATTTTTGTGACCTTGTATATTTATTTAAAAATCAATGAGGTTAGGAAATGATTAGTACAAAAAATAAATAAAATACTCTTCTAGTACTATTTATGAGGGAATCAAGTATGGAGGATAGACACTAAGAGCTCATTCTATTTGGACCATCTAGATAATTATAATTTAAATTTGCTTTACAATTTAACAACTTTCATATTTATCCTTTTTTTTTTTTTGAACACTTTCATATTTATCCTATTCAATAAACACTTTACCCAACAGTATAAAAGTTACATGAGGAAAATAAATAAGGAGTAAAACTGTACACAGTGGTTTATAAATAAGAAGGAAAAAAATCTTCTGTCAACTTTATAAACATGAAGAGGAGTAAAGTTTTTGTGGTTTTCTCTTAAAAAAATCACAATGATTATAATTAGGAATTTGTAGGTTTCGTTAATAAGACAAAAGGCAAAGACAAAATGGCAAAACGCCATCAAGATGAAGAAGCGTGCCAAGAAAGAAACACACATAACCATTAAACAGGAAAATCACTATATGTCCAGGTTCAACGTACCTAATAGAAAGAAATACACGTACCCATTAAACAGGCAAATCGATATATGTCCAGTTTCAACGTATCTAATACCATATCCTCACTAATGAACGGGATCCTCTCATGATCTAAGGTTCTCCACATTACTTATAAATCAATCTACATCATTAATTTTACTTAATTTTAATCGCCTATTTTATATTCTTAAAATTTATTTCCAAACCCTCAAATGCTTGGACTTTGGTAAATGCTAAGACCCTTTTTTTAAAAAAATATTTCACGTACGTAGTGACAGATACTTTAAATATATTTTAGTATACTAACCGGTACTGAAAAAATACTTTATAGTTGTGAAAAATTATTTTACGATCTTCAAAAAATATTTAGGGGTATTGACTGGTACTAAAAAGATATTTTAGGATAGTACTGAAAAAATACTTCATGATCTTGAAAAATTACTTTAGGATCTAAAAAAAATATTTCAGGATACTAATTGGTATTGAAAAAATACTTCATGATTTTAAAAAAAATATTTTAGGATCTTGAAAAAATATTTCAAGGTAAAAATATATTTCAAGATATTTTTTCAAGATACTAAAATAATTTTTGCAGGAGTTGAAGCATTTGAGGGGTTAAAAATGAGTTATAAGTCAGAATTAAGTAAAATCAATGGTGTAGATTCACTTAGATAAGGAGAAACTTGGATTATCATCAGAGGATCCGTTCCCAGCTTGACGATCCATGTCAATAATCCAATGCTCTCTGTTCATGGTTTCCTTCCTCAGAGCCGCCCTGGGAGAAGAGAAGAAAATTAAAGAAACTAGCTTACGTATTCAAGCTGAGAATTATATTACACTGAGTCGATCTGGGTCTGAGACCAAACATAACACCAGCAACATAAGACTGAACCATGATCCTGTTATGGCTCTAAGCCTAGGACGCCACAAGGACACTGATTTCTTAAAAAAGAAAATGCACTCACTTTCTCTCACATTATTTGCTCAATCCATACAGAAGCCAAAGGGTAATGCTGTGACCTGTGATATATATAATTAGGGCAGCCTGAAATGAGAAATTTGTATGTTATCCAAGTTCAGTTTCTGGTAATTGCCGTCCTTTCTCTTCACAAGAAACTTGCCAAAATTATAGGGCTTATATTTTGCAGGGTTTTTTTCATTAGTCAGCTCCTTCATAGGCTCGACCATGGTGTTATGTGCAGGCATGAAGAAGAAGGGAATTGAAAACCTCTCCTTCTCACTGTTCACAGCCACCCTATGCTCTCCACCCTCATACTCATCATTGCTCCAAACCTACACACAACAATAATTCACATCACAAAACAAAATAATAACCAAACTCAACAGTACACCGACATGAACATAAGTACAAGGTGTACATGTACCTGAACGACATCACCGATGTTGATGATAAAAGCTTGTGGGGTGGGTTTCACCCTGATCCATTGTTGATCTGATTTGCGTCTCACTTCGAGTCCTTCAACTTCATCTACAGCAGCAAGAATTGTTAGGGATGATGCATCCCTGTGGGGTCCAACTCCGAGAGCCAGGTCAGGCCAAGGACATGCCGGATAATGATTGAATCGAATCATGCTACAATGATCCTTCAGGTAATAGCCATGAAACCTCGTTGGTTCTAACCCCAAGCTCAAAGCTATTAGCTCCAACAACTTATATGATAGCTTCTCCATCTGCTCAATATACTCCAAAACTGTTCCTCTTCATTAAGTAACGGGATTCAGGAAAAAAAAAAAAAATAGTACATATCCCTCAGGCCTCAGCATCATCATCAATTTGCTAATACTACATTGAAATTACCTTAGGTCTGGAGGGTTTTGAGGGTAGCGATTAGTCCATTGAGTGGTTCGATCATCGTCATCGTCGCCGGAGATGGGGACGATGGTGGGTTCTTTAGCAAGAAAATCAAGAACCTCCTTCCAATCTCTGATATTTTTAGTGTGCTCTGAGTCGAAATAACCAGGAACGCCTGTTGGGTCTCTGGCCACTTTCTTCTTCTCCTCCAAACTCTGAGAAAAAAACCTTCTTGAAACGTCTTCGACTCTGTTTCTGAGATTCAGAGGAACCCCATGATTGATGACTTGGAAGAAGCCCCATTCCTTGCATGCTCTGCCTACCTCCTTCACGACGGCTTCAATGGCGGACGGGTCTGAAACGGTGGTGTCGTTTTGAAGGTGTTGGTGGATTGGAGAAAGGTCAATCACTGGAATTCCTTGAGCTTCGTCGATGATGGAGAGATTAGGCCTCTGTTCTGGGGCTTGAATGAATGATGCGTCTACCTCTCCCATGGCGTCTTCTGCTTCAACTTGGGGTGGTTGTTGATGTTGTGTGTGGTTTTTACCTTATAATATTGTGAGTAGTGAGGATATCAAATAGCTATACGGTTCATTGGTTTGCTTGGGTGGGTTATCGGTTCATGAAATGTCGTTTTTCTTGTTCGGGACTATTGTCTGGATTTTAGCTAAAGTATCTATTGTGTGTGTGACTGCCAGGAAATGAGGAATGACCTTTAGCAGGGGCGGAACTAGGAATTTGTGGGGTACAGAATATAACCCAGGGTTTATGAAATTTTATTAAGCCCTATGAATATTTCAATATTTTTATTTTAATCCCTCTATAAAACTCTTAATAGAGACTAAATGAAAAAAAATGAAAGTTTTTATAAGATAAAAATATAATTTCTAAATTTTTTTGATTAAATTCTATAATTTTAGGGGGCGGGGGTCACCCCTAATCCCCATATAGGTCCGTCCCTAACCTTGAGTGAAGGTAATTTGACCATATAACCCATATATTAATGTTTGTATTTTTATTGCATAAATATTTTTTCTTTTATACTTGTATAAAAGTGAGTGACTTCTACTAATATTTTTTTTCTCTTCTTTTTACAATGGAACCCACTCATTTTTATGTGAGTGTAGCAAAAAAAATATTTTCTACAATAAAAACAGAAACATTAAATCTTATATTTATTATTTATACCATCAATAATTGAAAAATAAAAGTTACATTTTCATCATTTTTTTTTTTAACTTTTAATGAATTAGTGAAGATATCCAAGAGGAGACACATCGGGCTGGATCCATGTTCGGCTCTGAGTTAAACCTCTGAAGCTTCAAGAATTCAAAGCAATTGATGGCTCGATTATGTGTATAGTTTTGTATTAAGAATCTCATTTTTTTTTTTTTTTTTTTCCAGAGCGAAAACAAAGACCCCAGAGCCATGCTTCATCTATGCAAATATTTGCTCATGGAAAATGCTACCAATCAAATCCTAACTCATCAAATTTTCCAACTTGGCAGGGATTATGAGAAGGTCTGGACTCCCCCTCCAACAAATGTGGTCCGTATTGACGTGGATGGATCGGTGCAGCACAAAGATCGGCCGCTTGTGGAGGAGCAATCAGAATTCTCATGGCCAATGGTTGATGGGGTTTTACCAATCCCTTGGGCTCTGTTCGGTTCTTGAATCTGAAATCTCTGCTATCAAGACAGGGTTAAAGCTTGGGAAGCAGATGAACTTGCGCAACATCCTTCTCTATTCGGATTCTCTGGACGCCATCAATACTTTAATGAGAGATTGTCAAACCGATCATCCGCTGAGAGACATCATCAAAGAGACTAGAGACCTGCTCTTCCAGGATTGGAACGTGGAGCTCCGATACACTCCAAGAGATAACAATCATTGTGCCGACTATATGGCTAGAGAAGGGCATAAGGCCCCTACTGATGCTGAGGTGGTTCTTGTTCCGGCTGTTCCAAGAGGGTGTCTCCCTATAGTCTTAAAGGATCAGCAGGCTTGTTACTGCTAACTTTGTTGTATTGGGCTCCTCTTTCTTAGTTTAGCCCTTCTTTGTTTCAAGCTATAGCTTGCCTGTATCTTATAAAAAAAAAAAGAATCTCATTTTTTCATGTAAAGAAAATAAGCTCAATACAAAAAGAAAACCCTAATTTTTTTTAAATGCTACTTTTGAAACAACATGGCCTTCGTTGCGTGAGGGTCATAGTATAATTACCCTCCTCTTACACCTGAAAAAAGGAAGCTAAAATCATCACGTTATTGACTAAGCAGCAGAGATAACTTCAGATGAGTATATACGGCTATACGCTAACCTCCTAGAGGTTGCCGTATAGTCCTGCAAACTAAGTCCGGCCTCTCCGACGGCCGGAAGATATGTGTAAACTTTTCTAATTAGAGGAAATAATTAGGAGAAGAGAATATATGAAGAAATGAAATATATTGACAACGGAGCCATATGCTCTATGTGTAATGTGATTAAGAGTAATGGTGAGAGTAAGAATCCCTTTATATAGACTAGGGCACTTAACTAACCTTCTAACTAACTTTTTAACTAATCACCAACTAATCACTAACTACAACAACTAAGCCCTTAATATAATGGACCTTAACCAACTCATTTAATCCCTTATATTCTAACACGCCCCCAAGGGAGACCAAGATTCTACATGTATTCTGTAGATGCACTGTCTTCCAAAATCTTTCTCAGAGTCTCCTTCTAAACATTCTCAGCATCCTTTGTTAGAGCCTCAAAGTTCTCTATCACTTTCTCTACATCAAACTCTTGCTCCAATCATAGGATCATTTGGGATATGAATCAAGTCAACTAATTGCTCGTCAAACCAGCATATTGGTAAAACAATCATACTCCTAAGACCATCATACTCTGTTGCAACCAGCATCAAATTCACGACCAACCATCAATGACATAGAAACAGCATCAACAGCAACAATGCCAACATACGCCTATCAGGCCCTCACCACATTACCCGAACATAACAGATAGCCATTATAGTATTTTGACTATTATTTTCAATTGTGGCAGAACATAAATCAGATAGACCATTAGAAGACACATTAGGTCCAAATATAGAAATTCTTTGCTTCCAATAGGGACAATAAATTGACCAAATTTCAGTGAAACAGAAATTGAAGCAAAACCATGATGACTTAGCAAAGTCCTTTGCCACCGCAGGGCAATGTGAACGGATCACCACTGCATTGATTCAAAGTTCTAATCACCTTGATAGCCAATTATGCTTTTTCAGGAAACAACAAGAACTCAAAAACAACTAGAACATCAAAATAATGCATCCAACACCAATATCTCCTCAGATTTAAATGGATGGCAATAGGAATGAAGATGGGCTTCTACTCAATAATAAGATTTAATCAAACCTCTGAATGCAGATTGCATCCAACTTGCATGTTCCTCTTACAAAATGTGCACTGCAAAACCAAAGCCTGCCTCCACATCACTTGCCAGAAAAAGGAAATCAATTTGAATCAATTGTGTGATATGAGAGAGTGGATTGCAAAAGATTTGGAGATGATTGGAGATCTCAAAAGGATATTGCATATCTTGTATTTAAGACAGGATCAGATCACGGCCAAGTCAGCCTAAGGGAATTTCTATATAAAGAGCAAGGGAGACACACACTAGAAACGACAGAGAGACAAGACGCAGAAGCAACCAAAGCACAGAAGAAAGAAACCCACATCCTTATGCTCTCTAAATCTCGGTATTTACCAAAGGTTTAGAGAGAAAGGACGAAGAAACAAAGCACGCGACGGCTACATCCTTATGCTCTCTAAATCTCGGTATTTACCAAAGGTTTAGAGAGAAAGGACGAAGGAAGAAAAGTACGAGACGGCTGAAGGAAGAAAGAGGACGCAAGAACAATTCTGATTTTCATCTCTCTTCTTCTATTTTGTTAACCTAGCCATGCTTGGCTAGTCTTTTTAGTAGTTAGGCGAGGATGAACCCTATGCGAATTTGAGTATTTGTTTGAATTCTTGATTGAACGTTATTTTCCATGATTGAATGAATTATCTTTGCTTAAAGCTTTCTTAAAGAATGATCACCTTTTAGATTGTTCATAGGTTGGTGTATGACAATAGAGATGTTGGTGCATTTAACTGGAACCGTTAATTCGTCATAGAGTTGCATGACCTAGACATAGGCTTACGAGTTTATGCGATCTTATAATTCTGGTTTAAATAATTGATCTTTCCAAACAATACTAAGACATTAGGTTGTTTTCAAAGATAACGGACTAAGGTAGCGTCAAGACATTGGGACTTAGTCTAATTTTAGAGAATTGATCGTCAATCATGGGAAATAATAGTCAATTAGGGATTTAATTCAAATACTCGAAGGAACATAGGGGATTTCTATGCCCTAGCTGCGTTTTCTCTATTAATTACCTTTTCGAAACAATCGCTTTTGAGACTCTTAATCTTGAATGCGTATTTTTATTAAATTCATTAAAAATTCTGTTTGGTTACAACTCACCTCCTATTACTCATTGATCCAACTAAAGATTAAATAGCTGTGAATGCAAATAATTTTGAGATCAAGCCAGCCCTCATAAGCTTGGTTCAACAACGCTCTTTTAGTGGGAGTGATTTAGAGGATCCTAATCAGCATATCGAGACTTTTCTGCAAATTTGTGATACCATAAAGATGAATGGGGTTTCTGGAGAAGCTATTCGTGTGAGATTGTTTCCTTTCTCTTTGACGGGGAAAGCAGGAGCTTGGCTTCGTTCTTGTCCTAATGGAAGTCTCTCCACTTGGGACATTATTACCACAAAGTTCCTTGAGAAATTTTCCCTTCTTCTAAGTATACAAAGCTTCTTTCAGACATCAATTGCTTTACTCAAGGAAATGGGGAATCATATTGTGAAGCGTGGGCAAGATTCAAGGAGTTGCTTAGGAAGTGCCCACAACATGAGCTGCAAGACTATGATCAGGTGAGAATATTCTTCATTGGGATGCTTTCGTCCTCTAGAATGATGATTAATGCTGCAGCAGGTGGTACGCTAAAAAATAAAACTCCCGAAGAAGCATTGGAGTTGTTTGAAGATATGTGGTCCTTTGAAAATGAAACTGTTACTCCACAATCAAAAAGGGGAGTTCTTCAGCTAGACTCTTACAATACAATATTGGCCCACAATGAGAACCTTGCCCAACAAAACAAGGTGATCCAACAAAGAATTAGCTTCCCTCACTACTTGACTTGCCTCTTCTCAAGTATCATCTATCACTTCTCAGCCTCCTTTGCTTTGTGATTTTTGCCAAGGGGAACACGCTAATGGAGAGTGTGCAGCATTCATTACTGAAGAAACAGCTGAGATAAAATACATGGGTAATCCTCCTAGAAATCAGTTTAATCCATATAGCAACACATACAATCCTGGCTGGAAATCTCATCCAAACTTCTCCTATAAACCCCAATCAGCACCTCAGCAGTTCCACCAAACCACCACCACTGATCTGGAAAAGGCTTTGACACAGTTGACTCTCAACACTACCGAATACATAAAGGGGTCGAAGCTTTCGAGAATGAAACAAAAGCTTTCGAGAATGAAACAAATTCTTCTCTCAAAATCGGGGGCTTCGATCCGAAACTTGGAGCATCGATTAGTCGGTTATCAAAGCAAATAGCGAGAGAGAAGCCAAGGGTCCTTCCCTAGTGATACTGTGGTCAATCCAAAGGAGCATTGTAAGGCCATAACTACAAGGAGTGGTATAGTTGTTGTAGGTTGAGAAATCTGTTCCAATGAATGGGATATTTTTAAGAAATTGCAGATTAACATTCCTTTTGCAGAAGCTCTTGAAAATATGCCTAATTATGCAAAGTTCATGAAAGATTTGCTTTCCAAGAAGCATAAGTTGCAAGAGGCAGAAACGATAGCATTGACCCAGCAGTGTAGTGCCATCATTCAAACTAAGTTGCCACCAAAGCTTAAAGATCCGGGCAGCTTTAGCATTCCTTGTGCAATAGGGAATGTCAATATGGGCAGAGCACTTTGTGATCTGGGAGCTAGTATTAATTTAATGCCCTTATCTGTTTCAAAAGCTCTCGGAATTAAAGAGATGAAGCCTACTATGATGTCATTACAGTTGGCGGATAGGTCCATTAAGAAGCCAGAAGGTTTCATTGAGGATGTGCTTGTGAAAGTGGACAAATTCATCTTCCCGGTGGATTTTGTGGTTCTTAACATGGAGGAAGATGCTGAAATTCCTTTACTTTTGGGAAGACCCTTCTTGGCTATTGCTAGAGCGGTAATTGATGTAGCTGCAGGAAAAATGGAATTCCAAATGAATGACGAAAGTCACTTACAATGTGTTTGATCCATGAAATACCCGGTGATAATAGTGACTGTTTCAAAGTTGACGTGGTTGATGAGGCCATTCAAGAAGTTTTTCAAAAGGTTCGAGATGAGCCTATGGAGGATGATCTTGCTCAATTGTTACAAGTGGAAGAAGAGGTTTCTGCAAAGGAGAATTCTCATTTACAAAGTTGAGGAGTCGAAGAAGAAAGATTATGATGCGCCACTGTTACTCCTAAGGTGGAACTAAAGGAGCTCCCTTCTAATCAAGTATGTTTTTCTAGGGAAGGATGACACTTATCCCATTATTGTTAGCGCTGAGTTGTCCCCTACTGACGAAGAGAAGTTGCTGAAAGTTTTGACTACCCACAAGACTTCCATAGGGTGGTCTATATCTGATTTAAAGGGGATTAGTCCTTCATTTTGCACTCATAAAATTCTTATGGAGGACCATATGAAACCATTAAGGCAGCCCCAGAGGAGAATTAACCCGACTATGAAGGAAGTGGCGAGAAAGGAGGTGGTGAAACTGTTAGATGCAGGCTGGAGAATGTGTATGGATTGTAGGAGGTTGAATGATGCCACTCGCAAGGACTACTTTCATTTGCCATTCAAGAAAAAAACCAAGAGATGGCATGACAGAGGATTCTTCCAAAAGCGTTTCATCCGGACAACAGAGATTGAAGCCTTACCATGGTGGAGACATTGACAGAGGAGGAACCTCCGTGGCAACTGGAAGCTGAGAATTAAGGTGATATCTGTCAGGCTCAAGACGTTAAACAAGCGCTGATTGGGAGGCAACCCAATAAGTTTTCTTTTTAATTTTTATTTAGTCTTAGTAGTTATTGGTAGGATAGGAAGGATGTGAAAAGTGTGGATCAAATTATAAGTTCCATGCTTAAAAAAAAATTAATTAAAAAAAAATAAAATAAAAAAAATTTAATTAAAAAAAAATATTTTGGGCAGAAAGTTGGCGCCCAGGGCGCCAACTTTGGCGCCCCCGGCGCCAACTTTCGGCCAAGAAGCCAAAAAAAAAAAATTCTTTTCCTCTTTTTTTAAACCACCCCCCTTCCTCCTTCTTCTTTCTTTTTCTCTTATCTGACCCAGATGGTCGAGGCCCTTTGCATCAAGAATATAGACCCAACTAGTTGTCAACCAGCTGAGGACGACAATGATTTCGACGATGCGGTCACACATGAGGACGCCGATGACCACTCCGATGACTTTTGGCAGGAGCACTCTACATCAGAGTTAACGGCTTAAACCAGGGGAGTACTAGTTCATTTCCTTTTATTTATTGTTCCAACAGTGAGGACACTGTCTGATTTATGTGTGGGGTAGGGATATGAATTCCCTCACTGTCTGATTTATGTGTGGGGTAGGGAGATGAATTCTTTGGTGTTGCTTGTTCTTATTCAATTGAAAAGAATTCCCTTGAAAAAAAATTCTTGAGTTTTTGTTCAGATTGACCTTAACTTTGAGCATCCCCATCTTAGAGAGTATTATCAAGTAAAACAATAAAAAGGAAAAGAATGTGTCAACTAAGCCCCGAGCATTGAATTTCTGTAAGCAATCTGGAGATATTTTGAATATTTTGATACCTGATTCCTCTAGGAGATGAGATTATGCCCTTTGTTGACCAAGTAAAACTTTTGTTTAGGGAAAGGACTCAAGTGAGTTATTATGAAAAAAAAAGAAAAAAAAAAGAAAAAAAGAAAAAGAAACACAACTCCAATGACTTCTCTAGACCTACTTAGTAACCGGTACTGCATCACCCATGTGCAGGGTCGCGTCAAACGGTAAGGTCAAAGAGGGTTATGAGTTGAGCTAAAAGCCTCTTGAGGTGCCTGTTGGAGTAACCAAGTAACCGGTGCTGCATCACCCATGTGCAGGATCGCGTCAAAAGGGGACCTACAACGGCTCAAGATTACGGTGCCTGTTGGAGTAACCGAGTAACCGGTGATAAAATGAAAAAAAGAGTTATTTCTTACATGAGGATCCCTATAAAATTAAGCGCAAAGCTTGGTTTACTGGGGGCATTTGAATTTTTCTGGAGGAATTAAGTAGAATAATATTCTTCTACTAATCTTATTGTTGTGCTTATTACTGGCTAAGCTTTTGCTCATGGAATGTTAAGAGATTATTATGATTGTTTAAGGCTATTGGCTTAGTGACCCATCTTATAAGACATTAACCGAATAAATTTTGATAACATGATCGAGTGTGGTGGTAAGCTCTCATTGTTTAGGGAAATAAAAAACAATGTCATTCTCATTTAGATAATGAATTCTCTTTCTTTTGCTTGAGGACAAGCAAAGATTTAAGTGTGGGAGAGTTTGATAAGTGCAGATTTTATAATTAAATGAGTATCAATTCTAAGATATATTGGATTAAATCTATTACTATATATATATCTTGCAGGAGTTATTAGCTGATTGAGAAATGAGCAGAAAAAGGAAATCAATTTGAATCAATTGTGTGATATGAGAGAGTGGATTGCAAAAGATTTGGAGATGATTGGAGATCTCAAAAGGATATTGCATATCTTGTATTTAAGACAGGATCAGATCACGGCCAAGTCAACCTAAGGGAATTTCTATATAAAGAGCAAGGGAGACACACACTAGAAACGACAGAGAGACAAGACGCAGAAGCAACCAAAGCACAGAATAAAGAAACCCACATCCTTATGCTCTCTAAATCTCGGTATTTACCAAAGGTTTAGAGAGAAAGGACGAAGAAACAAAGCACGCGACGGCTACATCCTTATGCTCTCTAAATCTCGGTATTTACCAAAGGTTTAGAGAGAAAGGACGAAGGAAGAAAAGTACGAGACTATTTGAAGGAAGAAAGAGGACGCAAGAACAATTCGATTTTCATCTCTCTTCTTCTATTTTGTTAACCTAGCCATGCTTGGCTAGTCTTTTTTAGTAGTTAGGGCGAGGATGAACCCTATGCGAATTTGAGTATTTGTTTGAATTCTTGATTGAACGTTATTTTCCATGATTGAATGAATTATCTTTGCTTAAAGCTTTCTTAAAGAATGATCACCTTTTAGATTGTTCATAGGTTGGTGTATGACAATAGAGATGTTGGTGCATTTAATCTGAACCGTTAATTCGTCATAGAGTTGCATGACCTAGACATAGGCTTACGAGTTTATGCGATCTTATAATTCTGGTTTAAATAATTGATCTTTCCAAACAATACTAAGACATTAGGTTGTTTTCAAAGATAACGGACTAAGGTAGCGTCAAGACATTGGGACTTAGTCTAATTTTAGAGAATTGATCGTCAATCATGGGAAATAATAGTCAATTAGGGATTTAATTCAAATACTCGAAGGAACATAGGGGATTTCTATGCCCTAGCTGCGTTTTCTCTATTAATTACCTTTTCTAAACAATCGCTTTTGAGACTCTTAATCTTGAATGCGTATTTTTTATTAAATTCATTAAAAATTCTGTTTGGTTACAACTCACCTCCTATTACTCATTGATCCAACTAAAGATTAAATAACGAATTAGTGGCTGGAATACTAGTCCTCGTGGGACGATCTTTTTCTCACTACTTTATTACTTGATACGGCCCGTATACTTGCGGAGTTTATAGGCTTTAAAGTTTTTCCCTATCATCCATCCTTAGTGAACCACTGAGTAACACTCTTGGTTAAATGCACCGATTCATTTGCAGAAATTGATTTTGGATAAGCACTTGCAATGGTTAGGTGTACATGTCGGAAAATCGAGGCAGTTTTGAGGAGACTATCAAACCAGTACCGACATAGGATCCAGCAGGAGGATAAGTAAACTTCTTCTTTTGAATATGCTTCTTCGAACATTTCTTCAAATTCATTTTCTGAAACATGATCCCCTCGACTATCCAGAAGCACAGATAGAATTATTTCCCGTCCAAAATTTGTACGCTGAACTGCTGCCCCTCAATAACCAATGGGCTTAATAGTTAATACTGTTGCTGGCCTTTCAAAGATACATAGGGCTTTTTTTTTTGTTGGCGCCATTGCCGGATATGGATGGATGTACAGCGTCTCCGGTTTTGTTCCATTCTCACCGAATGCATATTGCGAAGAACACAGCGACCCTGCTCCTAGCTTTGACGTTGAAAGGTGAAATCGATCTCGGCGTGAGTCTTTTCCCTCTTCGCCGGCGTCAATCTTTCCGACGAGGGTCTTTTTCCCTCTTTCCGACGTGGGTCTTTCTGCCTCTCCGCCGGCGTCGTCTCCCCCCTCTTCAGAGGTGTCGTGCCGTCTTCATCGGCGTCGATCTCTCCCCTCCTTGGAGGTGTCGCGTCGTACGTGGGGATGCTCACCGTCGTTTACCCAACTCTGCTCTCCAAGCCAGAAGATCGTTGTTCGTGTGTGGCTTGATCTTGGTTGCTCGCCAAAACTTGAAGATGGTGTGATTATGTCGAGAGAGGATGTGCAAATCCTATCGGGTTGTGCAAATCAATAGGGTCGGACGCTCCACTGCGTTCAAGACTTGGATCTTGCTTATCCGGCTAGTTCTTGGGACTTTTCTTGATTTTGGGCTCGGTGGGTTTGGCTGTATCTTGATTAATTGCTAATTCTTGGACCAAGTCTTTATTCTGGGCTCGGTGGTAAACAAAGAATCACCATTCATGGACTAATTATTTGGCCTAACCAAAAATCGTAAACCTAGGCTATGATACCATGTAAACTTTTCTAATTAGAGGAAATAATTAGGAGAAGAGAATATATGAAGAAATGAAGTATATTGACAATGGAGCCATATACTCTATGTGTAATGTGATTAAGAGTAATGGTGAGAGTAAGAATCCCTTTATATAGACTAGGGCCCTTAACTAACCCTCTAACTAACTGTTTAACTAATCACCAACTAATCACTAACTACAACAACTAAGCCCTTAATATAATGGACCTTAATCAACTCATTTAATGGCTTAGTAGAACCGTACTTCTTCGATCATAAATAAATGTAGGACATAGTTTATAGTGTAAATTATAATACAAAATATCCTACTACCTCCGATCCTAATTATAGGAATACTTTTGTAGTACAATTTACACTATAAAAGTGTTCTTATAATTAGAACCGGAGGAAGTATATAAGAGTTATCTCTTCTAAATTTACCCAACGTGTTTTCAATATCCCTATTAGAAGAGCTATTGAGTAGTTCATCATGTTTTTTTTTTTAAAATAATAAATTTCACTTTTTTCACTTCCTGTGTGTTCTTCCATTTAGTTACGTTCTTTGACACATTTACTGATTTCATTGTGGGGTCTTATTATTCCTCATTTGCCCACACACTCCACTCCCCACCTTATTTGCCTTCAACTTCAACTTTAATTTGCTAGAGAACAATCCATCCAACTGATAAAAAATTGAGTGTCATGTTATACAAAGACTTGAATGAAAAAAAAAAAAAATCTAATCATGCGCATCTCCACATATAATTCATCTTGTTTTTATTAGAAAGAATAGACTGAATTGATTGAAAGTGTAGAAGTACCCGTGCAAACAATTCAAATAAAGGTTGATCAATTCATGATACTAAGATGGAAAATTAAGAGAATCTCTTTCAAATCTGCACAACACTGTTGTGAGGGAAGCCGTTTTTAAGTTGATGGCTTGATGGAACAATATTGTATTGTAATACCTCTAGTCCTAATTATAAGATCTAGTTGACTTTCTTTGGAGAGATTAAGGAAACTAAATAAGTTACTTAATAATTTCATATGTTGTGAAACCTTTGATTATATATTAGTTTATTAGTTAAACTAATTAGTTTGAAGAAAAATATAAAAATAAAAATACTCTAAAATAATTTAATTAGCTTCCTTAATCTCTCTAAAAAAGTTAATTAGGTCTTATAATTAGGACCAGAGAGAGTATTGTACGTATATTGATGAACTGAACCTGGTCCTTGATGAGGATCTAGCTCTAGCCTACTTTCAACTCTCCAATGGAATTTTTGTGACCTTATATATTTATATAAAACATAATGAGGTTTAGGAAATGATTACTAAAAAAAATAAGTAAAATACTCTTCTAGTACAATTTGTGAGGAAACCAAGTACGGGGATAGACACTAAGAGCTTGTCCTATCTGGATTGTTTAAATAAGTAGAACTTAACTTAATTTTTTTGTTAACTATGCTTTACAATTTAATAACTTTCATTTTTATTATATTTAATATACATTTTACTAAACAGAATAAAAGCTACACAGAAATAAATAAGGAGTAAAACTGTACACTATGGTTTATTAATAAGAAAGAAAAAATCTTCTGTCACCTTTATAAACAGGACGAGGAGTAAAGTTTTAGTGGTTTTCCCTTAAAAAAATCATAATGATCAGAATTAGGAATTTGTTGGTTTTGTGAATAAGAAGCGCGCCACGAAAGAAACACACGTACCCATGAAACAGACAAATCAATATATGTCAGTCTAGGTTCAACGTAACTAATACCATAGCCTCACGATCCATATCCACAATCCAATGCTCTGTTCATGGAATCATGGTTTCCTTCCTCAGAGCCGCCATGGGAGTAGTGAAGAAAATTAAAGAAACTCACTTACCGAATTCAAGCTGAGAATTAATTGCACTGACTCGATCTGGGTCTGAGATCAAACATAACTGTTAACTAGAATGACATGAGTCATATGAACTCAACCGGGGGCGGATCCAGAAAATTTATGAGGGGCACTAGTGGTGGGGGATTTGGGAGTTCGGCGGTAGCGCCCCTGATATATATATATATATATTTTTTGTAAGGAAAATTTTAAATGAATTAAAAAACAGAATAATATAAACAAGAAAAGAAAATAATATTAAAAAAATATTTATGAAATCAGGTGAATAGTGATGATGTAATAAGAGATACAATTATTTTATAAACATGTCATTTAGAAAAGTAAGGCTAAGTGCTGTTAGAAATGCAGTTACATAAATTACAATGAAAGGTGGGCACTCAATAAGTTCAAGTACATATATTTTAATAACAAAAGTATATTACAATAAAAATAATTACAATGTCATCATTTTATGCCTTATTTTTTGGAACTCCATCATAATTGTCTTATTATCAATTCTATCAAATACATCTTTTTCAATATAAGGCACTAAATAATCATTCAACTATTCATCCCCCATCCGATTACGAAATACAGTCTTGATGTATTAAGAGTGGACAATCATTCAAACATGTTTTAATTTTTTTAAAGAATTCCCCAAATTCAAGTATGTACATGACAAGTGGGTTTTGTATTGATAAACTAGACACTAACAGCCAGTCCAATATTGGGTCAATTACACAATCCACATAAATACAAACTAAACAATCCAGAACATTATTCTTACACTAATCTCAACACCCTCTTCAAGTTAGACACTAGTGGAAAAAAGGCTTTTAAGACCGGACAAAAAAGGTACATTAGGACCGGACCCGCGAGCAGTCTTGTTCCAGGCGGTATTAAAAGTCGACCTTTAAGACCGGACTTTTACACGGTCTTAAAGATTTTCTTTAAGACCGGACATTTTAAACCTTCGGTCTTAAAAGTCGTACTAAATAAATCTGAAATATTTTTGGTTCGGTCCTAAAACTCAAACTTTAAGACCGGACTGAAAGTCGACCGCTCTTAAAAGATCCAAATATTAAGACCGGACAAATATCAATCCGGTCCTAAAGATAGCGGACTCTAAGACCGGAGGAATAATTACCCGGCCTTAAAAGACCGACTTTCAAGACCGGATTGTTTCAATGGACCGGTCTTAAAAGACCAACTTTTAAGACCGGCTTAACACCTTTAAGAGCGGTGTTATATATACATCCGGTCTTAATATTTGAACATTTAAGACCGTATTTTTATTTGCAATCTAAATTTTCCCGTATTTTTCCCTGTTTTGTTCTTCCCGATCAATATATATACACAAATCCACCATACAAAACAAAGACATAAAAGTCGATATACTTTAAGCTACAAGCTATGAACATGAATAAATTGAATTGGGAAAAAGAATACAAATATTATCCACCATGAGTTATATGGCCTCTTAATTAAGTCTAAAACAACTAAAGTAATTTATAAAATAAGCTAACATATAACTAATTACAAAGGCAATGAGTTACAATACATGCAAGACGTAATTCAACATACAAATGTAGTCCAATATATTATTCACCATGCCTTCATTTGATTCCCACCCAACAACGTAACATGCATCCTCTTTTATAACATGCCCCTTTGAAACGGATCCTGCCACGAAAACAAAACAAGAACAAATTCATATTCAATGATGACATTGTTTAATTAAGAACATAGACAAAGATATAATAATTGTTAAAACCTTAAAGTTTTCTAAGAATACCGCATATGAATATTAATTACCTTATGAATTGACACTTTTATAAAGTGATATCCTCCCATATCCCTTCTTGATGATCATTTCTTATGCCGGGTTCATTATCCGCTTCATCTTCTTCGTTCATGTCCTAGACCCCTTGTAAAAGGAGTACTCTCGTGAAGATCACCATAATTTGAATGACTTTCCTCATCAATATCAATGACCCTCTTTCCTTGGAGAGCTACTGACCACATTTTATTTTCTTGATCGGTGATATAGAACACTTGTTTTGCATGATCTCGCCATAATAAAAGGTTCATCTCCAAAACTTCTACTATTGACATCGACTAAAGTGAATCCTAGTCGATCGATCCGAACACCATTATTGACATTAACCCACTTGCATTTGAAGATGGGAAATCTAACTTTGACATAGTCCACCTCCCAAATCTCTTCAATAACCCCATAATATGGCATGACCGCCAATTTAGGCCTCTTGTCTTTCGAACTGGAGAAGTGCATAGATTCGCCTCTAACATAACACCACCGTTCGGATCGTGCTCCTATCATCTAGGGACTTCGTGTAAAATGTATAACCATTGATCACATACGAATTCCAACTTATGACATCAAACTCAGACCACGTGCTAACCATTTCATTGTCTCGAAACACATTCAGATCCTCGACCTTTTGTTTGAACCAGCTTGCAAAAGTTCTCGTTATGCTCCCTAATCAACCTTTGTTCGGTCATTCGATGGTTCTCTTTCCTTACAGCCTCTTTATGTGCGATATGCTGGCTTGAACTTCATCAACATTATTCAAGATGTATAAGTGGACTTGTGACAATTCATCACGATCCACACTCTTTACCGAAGCCCCACGTCTACCCCCTTCAAAGATGCCGACGTTTTGGAAGCCCAATATGTCTTACTTTGGACAAATAATTTTGACAAAATTCCATGGCCTCTTCGAAACATATTTCGAACAATTGATGCTTCGGCCGGTACGCGTTCTTCACATACCCTTTTAGGAATTTCATAGATCTTTCAATAGGGTACATCCACCGTAAATGGATAGGGCCGCACAACTTTATCTCCTCACTAGATGAACAATGAGATGAACCATGATGTCAAAAATGAAGGAACAAAAAGCTTTTCAAGGTGGCACAAGATAAGATATCCTTCATTCTCCAATTCATCCAACTTTTCAATCTTGAAAACTTTACTACAAACCGCATTGAAGAAGAAACAAAGTCTAGTCAAAACGACCGAAGATCATATTCGGCGATCCTCGAATAGCTACGGGAGTAGTGTTGCATCAAGACATGACAGTCATGAGACTTTTGGCCTACTAATCTCAAGTCCTTCATCGAGACAAGCCTCTTAAAATTTGAAGAATACCCCGAGGGAACTTTTGTGCCATGTAAACACTCACAAAAGCTTTGTTTCTCATCCTTAGACAAAGTATGAGAAGCCGGGGACAATAAGTTCTCTTCCCATATGGCCTTGGATGCAAGTCTTCGCGTATTCCCATTGCTTGCAAATCCAATCTTGCCTTCACACCATCCTTCGAACTACCTTGTATGTTGAGAAGCGTGCCCACAATACTATCACATACGTTCTTCTCCACATGCATGACATCAATACGTTCAACAATTGGTATTTTTTACACCCACGGTATAGCGGTGTCTCTGCATCACTGCACATATTACCATATGCATGTGATCGCTCAAAAGCCTCTTCTCCTACATCACGGATAATGTCCTCTATGCGATCATCCATATCCGTGTCATTATCATCAAAGGCCACTTCCCATGTTGTTTCCCACTTGATGGCACTTGTTCACCATGCCATACCCATACTGTATAAGTCTTACAAAATCCGTGACAAATTAAATGTGTGCGTATAACTTCAGGACATAGTCGACACTCATTCAAACATTTCACACAAGGGCAATAATACTTCCCCCCATCATCATGGGCATTTTTTTTAGCAAATTCTATAAATTCCCTAACCCCATTCTGATATTCAATACTCGTTCGTAAAGCATCTATCCAACTGTGATCCATAGTAGAATTCCTATATATTATTTAGACGAATTAAGAATTACATTTGGTCATAAATGCATCACGTTGAATCGAATAACCAAAATAAATGCAAGACGAGGAAATTAAATGCAGGGATGAAGGTCTTGTGGACTAACTCGTAGCATATGCGTTTGCCGAGTCGTCTTACTTCTCCGCTCACGAACGTTGATGTTGCGAGACAAGACAGCAAGAGTAACCTAAAAACACTTGTTGGTCAGTTGGGTAGGTCTAAAGTGCAAATATAATCTTCAAAAACAATATTCGTTAACAACAGAGAATACCCATAACAACATTACACCGATTTCGTTAAACCCATGAAAACCAATAACGATAAGCTGGAAAGTAATAAAGTTTTAACCGAAACATCTCTTACAGCTTCGTCTATAGACGTTTAGCTAAGGAACCAGAGAGTGATTGTCGAGAAAGGTACGCGAAGCAGCGACGAAGCTGAGAGGGAAATTTCGAGTCGGAACCTGAGTATTCACTTTCGGCGCGACAAGAGTTCAGAGAGGGAAATTTAATTTTTCCGCGCGACAAAGATACCTTATTTAGCTTTTTGGATTTTATTAATACCGGTTATTAATTAAATGTCCGGTCCTAAAGATACAACTAACATTTTAAGACCGGAGTATTAAAATTATCCGGTCCTAAAATTTTATTAGATTTTTAATTTTTAAGACCGGATGTTTATAAAACATCCGGTCCTAAAATTCAAATTATCTTTAGATCCGTTACTTATAAAATAAAATGTCCGGTCTTAATGGCCTTCGTGATTGGTATATTAAATCAATAAAATAAATGATATTTTTTGACAAAAATAAAGCAAAATTGGAGAATAAGTTTCTTTAATGAATTACTGGAGAAGAGCCAAAAATTCATACGGTGTTCTTAATGTTTCTTACATTACTTCAGAATATATACACAACAACAAAAACACAAATGAAAAACAAGCTGAATATTATCATCCACAAGAATCGATCAACAACCTCGGCGATTTCGGCGTGAAGAGCATTAATTTCCCACGGAGATCGCAAGTTGTTGTCTTATTCTCTCCACCCGCAATATGAATGGATCATTACAGAGAGCGGAGAGGGGTCGAGGTAGGCGCGCCGGGGCCAACAGTTGGAGAGGGGGATTACGAACATCCGCATGGCCGCCTTCAAGATGACGGTTGAACTCGGCAAGAAAAGGATCGGCGAAGGATCGAGGGGGTGCGGCATGAGCAATCTCTTCATCATCCGAAGAAATAACAATGGGTCCAACGACCCGAGAGTCTTCGAAACAATACGACGCACCGTCGCCGGAGGAGGCGCACCATATAATGATCTAGCCATGGCACGAGAGTGAGGCGTGTATGCACCCCTACGAGCGCTTGCTTGTATCTAACCATGGTTTGAGGATTTTGAGAAGTTGGGGCAGAGAGCTAGGAAGTGAGGAGTTAACAAGGACAAAGAGGAGGTAGTGTGTGGAGTATATAAAGACAGATGGCAGGAGAGATAAACGTCGATGATGAATTCGTCAAATTACTTTTATACAAACTTTTAAGACCGGACTTTTATCTTATATCCGGTCCTAATTTTAATTCAATTACTTTTAAGACCGTCCTTTTATCAAATATCCGGTCCTAAAACTCATTTAAGACCGATATATTACTTGGTATCCGGTCCTAAAACTAATTTTTAATTCAATTACTTTTAAGACCGTCCTTTTATCAAATATCCGGTCCTAAAACTCATTGTTGAAATGAAAGTTCATTCTTTTCAAGAGTCCCTTCCCCATTGTTGAAATGAATTCGAGTCTCTTCGGCTTCCACATAAACTTCCCAACTAGGCGTCTCCTCGTATTTCGAGCAAATATGCGTCTCCTCGTTAATGTTTCCCGCGTTTCACATTCTTCAGATGGGTTCTCTATTTAAACCCGTTGTTACTTTCTTAACATTCATCTCCATCTCCTCCTAGAACCTCCACCGTAATGGCTTCTCCACCACGACGAGGTCCTCCTTCGGGCGAAATCCCGAGGCACCTCCATATCCTCCTCCGTTGCCTCCGAAACCGAACTTCGGCGCATGCCGGAGCACTGATAGCCCGCGTCGATCATATAGACCGAAGCTTGGGCAAACTGTTTCAGTCTATCACGCCGTCAACAACAAGCCGAAAGCGGTACTCGACGCCAATGACGTTGAGTACCATACCTCGATGACGACGTCTCCGACCATTCCCTCCTCCGACAACGATGGGGAGGATTAGAATTTTTAAGTTTTTTTTTGTACTGCTGCCAAAAAAATATTATTAAATAAAATTTTTATTTCCCAATTGCCTTCCTTGTTTGTCTTTAACTTTATGTTCTTTTTTCTCCGACAACAAGAACAAACAAAACATTGTCCTATTCGTGGTGATCAATCTTAAAAATTTGCAGAATAAAGTTAACAGTTGCGACCATACAAAACAAAACAAAAACATTATTTACCTTTTTCGAATAAAAACAAACAGAGTGACGACTATTCTCAAGTTTGGACCATCGTTGTCTTCCCTCTACTTTTCCGATGTGATGAAAATTTTCGTGTCGTTTTGTTATCTTCTTTCTTTTTCCGACAAAAAGAAAAGGGACACCGATGACGTTCTTCACATCCGAAAAGTAGAAACGAGAACAACGAAGCACAAAACTTGAGAAGAACGCCTTAAACATGGTTGCCTTGAACCCTAACGATATGTCCGAAAATCGAGTCACCAACTCTATTTAAATGAAGAATATTAGGACCGGACGTATAAAATTCCTCGGCCCTAAAAATTAAGCCTTATTTTAAAATTTAAAGTTAGGAGCGGACAACTAACAAATATACGGTCCTAAAGGTTTCGGCAATCTATTAAATAAAATGAAGACTTTTAAGACTCGACTACTAACAAATAAACGGTCCTAATAATTTAGCCGTATATTTTCTATACTTTTAGGATCCGTACTTTTAACAAATATAAGGTCCTAAAAGTCTCTACCCAAATTTTTTAGAATTAGACGAAGACTTTTAGGACCGGATATTTGTTAAATATACGGTCTTAAAATGGACGAAGACCTTTAGGACCGTATTTTTAACAAATATACGGTCCTAAAAGTCTCTACCCAAATTTTTTAGAATTAGACGAAGACTTTTAGGACCGGATATTTGTTAAATATACGGTCTTAAAATGGACGAAGACCTTTAGGACCGCACTTTTAAAAATATACGGTCCTAAAAGTCGCGAATACTTTTCGAGCCTCATCGGCTCATTTTCAACATCCGCCCGTACCTCAAATTTCAAGCACTAAATAGCTTTATCCACCATCCCATTCATTCAGAAACCCAAAATGGACACACACAAATTGTTCGAAAAAATAAACAAATTTATTATTGAATTACATTGCTATATTTACAAATGAATTAATTAGCTAGTCGAAAAAATAAACATATGTACGAAGGCTATTGTTGCTACAAGATCATATATTATTTACAAATGAATTAATTTAGGACATTAATTATTGTCTTGACTTGGATTTTCTAAGACTAGTTTATACAGATATTCACAAAAACCTCGCGTATGTGCTCGATTTCATCATCATCAAATGGCTCTTCACAGCAAACCTCTCGTAACATCAAAGACAGAAACAAAAATAACATATTATGTGCATATTTCATATGTAACATTAAGCCATCAATGATCGAATTCAGCCATAACATCTTACCCTTAAAGTGACTTTAGTGTTTCCTTCGTCACAATATCATATAAGTGTTTCATGACGTACGGCCACATAAGTTCGATCGTTCGGTTGCCGACGGGTCTAAAAATAACAATAAATATATATAAGAGCATATATAGCTTATCGACCAACTTCGAAGGCAATTATGTCATGTCCAATTATGTACTAACCTTAATTTTGTGCCATTTAGGATCTCGTGAGCCGAGCACCACGCTTTTTTTTACATCAACACTAAGGTCTTCATGGCACTATCATCAAAATCGAAATTTATCAGTAATGTTCACCGAAAATTCACAACAGAGATTTCGACAAGACGATCAAAATGACATTCTTACTTGTTGATCATCACCGCAACGTAGTCGATGGATCGCCGTGAGTGGAGCATAAGAAGATAACATAATGCAACTCCATGTTCATGATGACCAACCGCCAGTGGTTGCTGAAAATTCACAAAGAAGAAAGTACTCAGTGATATATATATATGTAGCATAATTATATTAAGTGAATTGCGACAAGTATATATGTATACCCGAGCCAGTGTGGAAACAAGTACATCTTTCTTTGCACTTTACACAACCTATTTGATATGTACTCTGTCTCAATTCCAGAGGTAGTGTTGTGCTTGCATACACTGGGCACAAGAATCCAAAATCCGAAATTCTCGCCCTCTTGAACCAGTTTCTCGTGCATGCACCTACAAGAATGACATCGATGAGGGAATTAGTATATATGTATATATGTGTGTCTAAACGGTGCATTTCAATTATGTAATCAAGGAAGAAGATACTTACTTCATAAATAGTTGAACACATGCACTAGTAACCTCAGCTCCGTGAAGCAAGATGGACTCTACATCTTCATTATCAACTAAAAGCGGTTGAGGATGAGGGAGGCCTACTACTTCATTGACAGCCACGATTTATCTTTAAAACAATTTTTGGCTACCAAATCTTTTATTTTTTCCTTGGCCGTCAAGTTAGCAAGTAGGGGATGGAACTTGAGGAGGGGTGGAGCTTGAGGAGGGGTGGAGCTTGAGGAGGGGGTGGAGCTTGAGGAGGAGTAGAGACATCTACAAGCTTCACCGGCCAAGAGATGAAGGTTCCCTTGACATCACTCACAACCTTCACTCATCACTGGGAGAGGGACAGTGCATCAAAGATCACCTCTTCAACCGACACTCGACTTCATCATCACCATTTGTTCGTGGTGTACAGTTGATCCCAAATTGTGGACAGTCCCTTTAGCAACCAATTGTCTATGACCATCACGATCCTCCACATACAGATGACAAGGTTGCTCTGACTCTGACTGTCCAACAATGCAGCTCCCTCTAGTGCTCGCCGCATAGGTTCACCAAGGTGTCAAGGGATCCACACTGGTCTCTCGGCCGAGAGCTCAGGAGGAACTTCATTTTCTCCATCTCCTCCTTCATCTTGCTCATCTCGATTGAAACATCCTCAATGTAGCATCTTTCGCCGCCGATTCCTCACTTAATTTGGCCGCGTCGATCCATCTCCTCCCGGTAACCATACTTTGTCTCGTGGCGTTTGGATTTACCAAAGTATTGCTTTAGGCCTACCCGTCCTCCAATCCCCTTACACGCCCGCGTGATCTGGTTTTCCGGCCGCAGCGGTCGAACATCATTCCTCCCGTCCGACGCAAAAGATCCCTCCGCCTCCTTCTTTTTAAGATCTTCCCGTAAGATACGTATAACGAGAAGCTTAGTGATGAAACATGTTTAGTAAGTAAAAATAACAATATCGATACTTACAATTGCTCAAAGAACTACACGAGTTTTTCACTCGTGTAGGCGCCGCTTGGCTTTTGCCGAATATACAACCAGAGCTCCTCGCGACGTATTGGAGATGGCGGCCGGTCAACTACCGTAGAAGGATTGGATTCAACTTCATCTTCCAATCTCTTCCGTTTGGCCGCCATCAAATCTTTTCGGCCTTTTCATATCCGCCGCGAGAAGCCCTGTGTGGGCAATCATTCTTTCTCCCAATCTCCCGATATTTTTCCCTTATTTTCGTGAATCAGATTGAAAACAACTATATATCAATTATGAATTCCACCATGTCACTAATGTAAATTAGAGAACTTCGCTTGATATGAACGTCAAACATTAGTCAAATTCACTTCATCAAGTTTCAACATTTTACTTAAGGAAGATGTAGCATTGTAGAAGAAATTGGGAAAACCAAAGGAAAGGGAGTTGCGTAAATGCCGCCAACTCACCAATTCATTCATTCATCATAAATGGTTCCTACACATATTAGAATAACTAACTAACTAACAAAGAACGCCTAACCATGGCCATTACACGCTTTACATATCAAACTTGCATGGAACTAGGACATGCTCCTCTCATGCAGACAAAGGCAGCAAATGTATACTTCTATTCACACACCAAACCATTTAACTAACAGATTAGATGTACACAATAACATTCACATATCCTCACAAAGTTAATAAGCAAACAAAAGTGCAAACAAAACTAAATATAACTCACCGAGCTTCAGAGTGGTCCGCTTCGAACAAATTGTTGCCAAGTTTGTTCATCAATAAATTTGTACTTGTCCTGTGGTTGATGGTCGCTTCTCCTCGGCAAAAATATAAGTGTTAGCCGTAAAGGTCTTAAACTTCCCGAACCGCTCAAAGACAATAAGACAATGTTGAGTCTTTGAACTTCTCGCACTCGGGGACGGTGAATGTAAGCCGGATAGTGTCCCACATAGGATCCTTTATTGTTTTTTGGTCCACATTTTTCCACTCATCACCAAAATGCTAACCTTGCTGCGTACTAGAGCGCCGACAAAACTAGTATATGTGCTTTTATTAGGACCGAAAGGTTGCAAATTTTCATCAAAATGAATCTCGAGCTTCGTCCCAAGATTCGACTAAGGGATACTTCCATCATTCGTGTGCCGCTCTACCACGGCGGCACGGCGCCGAGGAGGCTCAATGTGAGATGAAGAGGGTTCGTTTGTCCGACCCTCCCTACCAAACTAGATCCGGAGTTTCAAGAACACGAGTGGAATCGTTTTCACCGTTCATTTTCAAGACAAGAAGAGAGGAATGCCCGAGAAAATGAGGGAGTAACAGAGGCTAACAGACGCGGGCGAGGAAGAGAGGTAATGGAACAGAAGGGTTTCGCAACGTGAACGGGGTTCTTCAATGAGAGTATGAGAGTGACAATGTGAGAGTGACAAAAGCTTCCGCGTGAAGTTAACGTTTGGCGCTTCATTTTTAAGACCGGACAAATACACATATACGGTCTTAAAAGATAACCTTTAAGACCGATCTCTATATATGTCCTGGCCTTAAAATTAATTAATTTTTTATTCAAACTTTAGTACCGGCCAAATTTTTGGTCCGTTCTTAAAAGTCTAACTTTTAAGACCTGGCCATTCTGTAACTATGGTCTTAACATTTATTACTTTTTTATTTAAACTTTAGTACGGACAAATTTTAAGTTCGGTCTTAAAAATCAAAGTTTTAAGACCGGCTTTTATATATGTTCGGTCTTAAAACTTTAATACCTTTATATTTATATTTTTCCGTATTATTTTGGAGTGTAGAAAATATAAGTCTCGCCTTGATGAGATTTCTACATAAAAGTATTTGATATTTCAATTTTTTTATTAACATTTTTAAGGCCGGTTGTTATTTTAACAGTCCGGATAAGATCTATGAAAAATTGATCGAATAAGAAGTTCTTTATATTTACAAATATGCCACCGGTCACATATTTAGGACCGGTCGATAATTAGTCCGGTCTTAATGAGGCGTCCTTCATTGTGTAAGAAGTTCTTTTTATTTACAAACTCGCCACCGGCCACACCATTAAGACCGGTGCTTCGTTTATCCGCTCTAAATGAGGCGGTCTTATAGCCCTTCATTGTTTAAGAAGTTCTTTTTATTTACAAAACTGCCACCGGTCACACCTTTAAGACCGGTGCGTCGATTATCCGCTCCAAATGAGGCAGTCTTAAAGCCCTTTTTTGCACTAGTGAGAGGCTAAACAAATCTTTAGCTCCTAACTTACTAAACATCTTATCATGTATGTCTTTACCTAATGCCTTAGTCAAGATATCTGCTTCTTAACTAATTAAAAGATCAAACAAGCTGCAAGGCAATCATCTTCTCTAAAAGCTTTTCTTGAACAAAATGAAGATTTATCTCAATGTACTTTATTATGTCATGAAAAACTAGATTATAAGCTATGTGCAAGGCAACTTTACTATCGCAATACACATTAACAAAGGTTAAGTGTTCATAACCAATTTATTTGAGTAATCCAACTACGCACACAACTACCTTGCACCTTGTACTCTACTTCAGTTGAAGACTTTGAAACAATGTGCTGCTTCTTTGTCTTCCATACTACAAGCAAACCACCAAGCCCTAGAAGATATCTTGTAACTGATCTTTTTGTCGTTTCACACGCTCCGCAGTCAGTAGCACAGAAGCAGTCTAACGTAGTGGTGCCTCCTTGACTGATAAGCACTTCTAACTCAGGGCTCTGCTTTTGGTACCGCAATACGTGCAAAGCCATGTCATGTGACACTTCATGGGTTGATACTTAAACTGACTTAATACCTACACGTAGAAGCAAATATCAGGTTTGGTAGTGGTCAAAAAGATTAACTTACCCACTAGTCTTCGATATCTTTCTAGATCATTAAACATATCATTAAATTAGTATGGAAAATTTCTTAGCCATCCATTTGTTGTGAACAGTGTATTCTATGAGGGAAGTAGTTTTGAAGTTGATGGCTTGATGGAACACTATTGTATTGTATATTGATGGACTGAACCTAGTCCTTGATAAGGGCCTAGCTCTGGCCTACTTCTAACCCTTTAATGAAATTTTTATGACCTTGTATATTTATATAAAAATTAATGGTGTTAGGAAATGGTTAGTACAAAAAATAAATAAAATACTCTTCTAGTACTATTTATAAGGAAACCAAGTACGGAGGAGAGACACTAAGAGCTCATTCTATTTAAACCGTCCAGATAATTATAATTTAACTTTACTTTACAATTTAACAACTTTCATATTTATCCCATTTAATATACACTTTACCCAACATTATAAAAGCTACACAAAAATAAATAAGGAGTAAAACTGTACACATTGGTTTATAATTAAGGAAAAAAAAAATATTACGTCTTTATAAACAGGACAAGGACTAAAGTTTTAGTGGTTTTCCCTTACAAAAATCATAATGATTAGAATGAAGAATTTGTTGGTTTCGTGAATAAGACAAAAGGTAAAGGCAAAGGCAAAACGGCAAAACGCCATCAAGATGAAGAAGTGTGCCAGGAAAGAAATACACGTACCCATTAAACAGGCAAATCACTATATGTCGAGGTTCAACGTACCTAATACCATATCCTCACGAGGGAACGGATGCTCTCATCATCCAAGATTCTCCTTATCCCTTTTAAACCAAATTTGATCTTGACCGTCCAGTTTACATTCTTAAAACTCATTTCCAACCCGTTAAATGCTTGAACTAAGGTAAATGCTGAGACCCTTTTTTTAATATTTCAAATATTGACGGGTATTTAAAAGATACTTCAGATTACTGATCTGAACTGAACAAATATTTTAGAATCTTAAAAAATATTTCAGAATACTGACTGGTACTAAAAATATACTTTAAGATATTTTTTCAAGATCCTAATATAATTTTTCAAGTTCATGAAATATTTTTTCAGTACCGGTGTATTCTAAAGTATATCGTTTTAGTACTTATAAATACCTAAAAAAAAAAGGGTTTGTGGGGGTTGAAGCATTTGAGATTGAGAGGTTGGAAATGAGTTTTAAGAATATAAAATGGAGGGATAAGGAGAAACTTGGAGAGGATCCGTTCCCAGCCTGACGATCCATGTCAACAATCCAAGGCTCTGTTCAGGGTTTCCTTCCTCAGAGCTGCCATGGGAGAAGTAAAGAAAATTAAAGAAACTAGCTTACGTATTGAAGCTGAGAATTATATTACAGTGAGTCGATCTGGGCCTGAGACCAAACATAACAACAGCAACATAAGACCAAACCACGATCCTGTTATGGCTCGAAGCAGTGGTGAAGTCAGGATTTTGTGTTTGTATCTGCACAATTAGTGACAGAGATTCGGGGGTTCGAGGGCAGCGCTCTCAAAGTCCCCTGAAGTTTCTTTTAAAGAAATTAAGTTTTAAATATATTAAAAAACAAAAGAATATAGATGACAATAAAAGAAAAGAAAACTTCAACTTAATATAGAAAAATAATAATCAAGAGCTATATTGATAACACTTGTAACCGTACCAAAATGGGAATCCCAACAAGTGTCTCCAGGTTGCTTTAAGGTTGTCTCTTGATTTAAACATTTTCCAGTTGGTATTTCATCGTGAGCAATTCTTTCAACTATTAGCTCATATTGATTCATTTGAAGAATTTCTTTCCGCTTGCATGAACCCCCACAACAGTAACTATTTTTTGAAGCATGTCAAAAAATTCTTGAATCTTTTTATGATGTTTTGCAACCTTTACAAATGCCAATTGTAACTGATGAGCACACAAATTCTTAAATTCTGACCATACACAATTTCTTTTTTTAAAAAAAGACACCGAATTTGTGTCTGCACTTGCACACATTTGCATCAACGTGGCTCCGCCACTGGCTCTAAGCCTAGGACGCCACAAGGACACTGGTTTCTTAAAAAAGAAAAAAGAACATGCACTCACTTTATCTCACATTATTTGCTCAATCCATACAGAAGCCGAAGGGTAATGCTGTGACCTGTGATATATATAATTAGGGCAGCCTGAAATGAGAAATTTGTATGTTATCCACGTTCAGTTTCTGGTAATTGCCGTCCTTTCTCTTCACAAGAAACTTGCCAAAATTATAGGGCTTATATTTTAATTTGCAGGGTTTTTTTCATTAGTCAGCTCCTTCATAGGCTCGACCATGGTGTTATGTGCAGGCATGAAGAAGAAGGGAATTGAAAACCTCTCCTTCTCACTGTTCACAGCCACCCTATGCTCTCCACCCTCATACTCATCATTGCTCCAAACCTACACACAACAATCATTCACATCACAAAACAAAATAATAATCAAACCCAACAGTACACCAACATGAACATAAGTACAAGGTGTACATGTACCTGAACGACATCACCGATGTTGATGATAAAAGCTTGTGGGCTGGGTTTCACTCTGATCCATTGTTGATCTGATTTGCGTCTCACTTCGAGTCCTTCAACTTCATCTACAGCAGCAAGAATTGTTAGGGCTGATGCATCCCTGTGGGGTCAAACTCCAAGAGCCAGGTCAGGCCAAGGACGGATTTGGCTCTCATCCTCTTCTCTTCCCATCCTCTTCCTTATCTGAGCCGTCGGATGAAGATCTGGACGGTATAAATTTTTTTAAAAAATTACTGCATGCGGTACACACACCGCATGCGGTGCAAATTTAGTGTAAAAAAGGGCAGTGGACCGTAGCCACTCCCGCCAAGGACATGCCGGATAGTGATTGAATCGAATGATGCTACAATGATCCTTCAGGTAATAGCCATGAAACCTCCATGGTTCTAACCCCAAACTCAGAGCTATTAGCTCCAACAACTTATATGATAGTTTCTCAATCTCCTCAATATACTCCAAAACTGTTCCTCTTCATTACGTAACGGGATTCAGGAAAACAAAATTAGTAGATATTCCTCAACATCATCATCAATTTGCTAATACTACATTGAAATTACCTTAGGTCTGGAGGGTTTTGAGGGTAGCGATTAGTCCATTGAGTGGTTCGATCAATGGCGGAACTATGTGGTGGCCAGCTGGGGCCTCTCTTATCTTATGTATTTATATATGTATATTGTATAATATTTTATTTTGGCAACTAATTTAGCCCCAGCTAATATCTTATTTTTTTTATAATTATACTCTTTTTTTATTAGGACAATGTTCGGTTCATTACTCATTGGGTTGTGAAAGGAAAATAAAATTCTTGTTTGAGATACTTACTAAAAATGTCAGTATCATCTTATATCAGGTGTTGTTCTTCTTCATTTTAAGGACTAAATAGGTACTCAAAATCACTTCTTTTCACCTCACTCATTTTATGAAAGTTATTCTACATATTTTTCTCTTTCTAATGAGGATAATATTGTGTTGATTAGTAAAAAATTTTGGGTTATAATTTTAGGAGAGTATTGATTTTTATCATCGTCATCGTCGCTGGAGATAGGGACGAAGGTGGGTTCTTTTGCAAGAAAATTAAGAACCTCCTTCCAATCTCTGATATTTCTGGTGTGCTCTGAGTCGAAATAACCAGTCACGCTTGTTTGGTCTCTGGCCACTTTCTTCTTCTCCTCCAAACTCTGAGAAAAAAAATTTCTTGAAACGTCCTCGACTCTGTTTCTGAGATTCAGAGTCCCATGATTGATGACTTGGAAGAAGCCCCATTCCTGGCATGCTCTGCCTACCTCCTTCGCGACGGCTTCAATGGCGGAAGGGTCTGAAACGGTGGTGTCGTTTTGAAGGTGTTGGTGGATTGGAGAAAGGTCAATCACTGGAATTCCTTGAGCTTCGTCGATGATGGAGAGATCAGACCTCTGTTCTGGGGCTTGAATGAAAGATGCGTCTACCTCTCCCATGGCGTCTTCTGCTTCAACTTGGGGTGGTTGTTGATGTTGTGTGTGGTTTTTACCTTATAATATTGTGAGTAGTGAGGATATCAAATAGCGATACGGTTCATTGGTTTGCTTGGGTGGGTTATCTGTTCATGTAATGTCGTTTTTCTTGTTCGGGACTATTGTCTGGTTTTAGCTATAGTATCTATTGTGTGTGACTGCCAGGAAATGGGGATTGACTTTGAGTGAAGGTAATTTGAACGTATATCTATACCATCAATGAATGAAAAATAAAGGTTACATTTTCATCATTTTTTTTATTAATGTGAATGAGTTAGTGAAGGTATCCAAGGGGAGACGCATCGGGCTGGATCTATGCTCGGATCTGAGTTAAACCTCTGAAGCTTCGAGAGTTGAAAGTAATTGATGGCTCAATTATGTGTATAGTTTTGTATTAAAAATCTTTTTTTTAATGTAAAGAAAATAAACTCAATCATAAATATAAGACATAATTTATAATATAAATTACATTATAAGATACATACGTAATATGTTTCAGACCAAAGGTAGTATTATATTATATATTGATGGGCTAAACCTAGTCCTTGATAGGAGTCTAGCTCTAGCCTACTTTCAACATTTCAATGAAATTTTTGCAACTTTATATATTTATATAAAAATTAATGAGGTTAGGAAATGATTAGTACAAATAATAAGTAAAATACTCTAATTTGTGAGGGAACCAAGTCCAAAGATAGGCATTGAGAGTTGGTCCTATCTGGATCGTCCAGAAAATTATAATTTAACTTTAAATTTTATTAACTGTACTTTTTTTTTTTGAATAATACAGGCAAGCCGAGGCTTGATAAATAAGATAGAGACTAGACTTTAGAAGTCTAGCCCTTACAACATAGAGTTAGAGAGAAACTAGCAACAAGACAATTGGTCTTTGAGGACCATATCAATACATTCTCTAGGTATAATAGGGACAAGAACCACGCCGGCATCAAAAGTAGCACCATGGCCTTCCTTGGCCATAAAGTCAGCACACAAAATGTTATCTCGTGAGGTATGATGGAGTTCCACGCTCCAATCCTTGAACAAAATATCTCTAGTCTCCCTAATAATGGCTCTCAACGGGTGATCTATAGAGCAGTCTCTCATAAGGATATTAACAGCATCAAGGGAATCAGAATAGACAACAATGTTCTGCAAGCCCATCTGATGTGCAATATGTAATCCAGTCATAATGGCATAGATTTCAGCTTCCAGGACGGTATGGAGGCCTAGAGATTTGTGAAAACCCATCAGCCACTCCCCTTGAGCATTTCGAATAACTCCTCCACACGCCGCCTGATGCTGGGACCGCACTGACCCATCAACATCAATGCGAATCACATTTGCAGGAGGCGGCGTCCAAGACTTTTCCTGAGGCTTGTCAAGTTGAAAAATCTGGTGAGCTAGAGTTTGATTAGTAGCACTTTCCATAAGGAGATATTGACATCGGTGGAGCATCTCTCTGGTATCTGTGCTTTCTCCTTGGAAAAGGGATTTGCATCTTGATGTCCATAGAATCCAGCACCCCAGACTAAAGACTCTTGGCCAAGCGAAATTCTGGAATCTACCTTTACTCGGATTGTGATTGATGTTCCAATTGAGCCAAACCTACAAATTACCTGAGAAAAACTGAGCAAAATAGTTAGGTTTTAAAATTTGATTCCATAGTCCCTAGCTCTTTCACAATCTCTGATTATGTGAAGCACATCTTCCTCACTATTACAATGAAAGGGACAGGTACTATCGTTAGTAAGGCCCCTTTTGGCCCTGAGGGAATTAGTAACCAATCTCTCATGACCAACTTGCCACATGAAGAATTTGACTTTTTCTGGAAGTTGCCATTTCCACATCTGAGCCCAGAAATTGTTGACATTTGCTCCTCCTCGGTCACATAAGAATTGAAAAGCAGATTTAACAAAGAAACAACCGTCTTTCGAAGCCCGCCAAGTAAAGCAGTACTTTACAATTTAACAACAATCATTTTTATCTTATTTAATATACACTTTACCCATCAGTATAAAAGCTACACAGTAATAAATGAGAATCAAAACTGTATAAAATAAGGGGGGGGGGGATAATCTTCCGTCAACTTTATAAACATGACGTGGAGTAAAGTTTGTGGTTTACCCTTAAAAAAATCATAATGTTTAGAATTATGAATTTTTTGGTTTCGTGAAAAAGACAAAAGGCAAAGGCAAAATGGCAAAACGTCATCAAGATGAAGAGAAGCGTGCCAGGAAAGAAACACACGTATCCAATAAACAGGCACATCAATATATGTCCAGGTTCAACGTACCTAATACCATAACCTCCCGATCCATATCAACAATCCAATGCTCTGTTCATGATTTCCTTCCTCATAGCCGCCATGAGAGAAGTGAAGAAAATTAAAGAAACTAGCATACGAATTCAAGCTGAGAATTAATTGCACTGAGTCGATCTGCGTCTGAGACCAAACATAACTAATAACTAGAATGACCTGAGTTATAACTGAACTGTACATGACAAATGGGTTCTGTATTTATAAACTAGGCACTAACAACCACACCAACATTGGCCCAATATACTTGGCATTGATACTGGTTGGTAACCACTAATGCATGTCTCTATAAGCAAATCCAAAATCTATTTTCGTTGTGAAAGCATTATTCCCTTTGCTGACCTAGCTACTTCAATAGCAAGGAAATATCTCATTATTTCCAAATCCTTGATTTTGAAGTTACAATGCAACAAGTCTTTTACTTTTTGAACTCATTTTTCAGAACTACCAGTACTTATCATATCATCTACATATAGAACAAACACAATGTCAACACCAAATTTCTTAAAGAATAAAGAATAATTATGCTTATTACGTTTAAAGCCACAACAAACCAGTGCAGCACATAATTTATCATTCCATTGTCTAGAGGCTTATTTAATACCATAAAGCGACTTATTAAGTTTACATACCATTCTCCTCCCTTGGCTTTCAAAACCTTGGGGAATGAACATATATACTTCCTTGTTCATATCTCCCCGCAAAAACATATTATCCACATGCATTTGTAATAAAGTCCAACCATACATAACTAATTTCAAAATAATTCTAACCGTAAACATTTGTACTATAGTTGAAAATGTCTCGTGATAATCGATCCCTTCTCTTTCAGTGAAACCTTTAGCAACTAACCGAGTTTTATACTTATCAATATTACCATTAGATTTATACTTAACCTTATAGACTCATTTGCAACCAACATGCCTTCTCCCTTTTGGGAGAGGGACAATGTCCCATGTTTTGTTGTGCTTTAAGGCCGTAATTTCCAGATTCATCGCTTGAACCCATTTTTCATCTTGCTTCATAATAAGAAGTAGGCATAACAACCTAATCTATATTATGCAAGAAACTCATGTGTGAATTAGAAATATGACTATAAGACATATATTTCTCAATGGGATACAAACATTTACTTTGGTCTCTGTGTAATCCTGACTCGGAGACAACAAGTCCACAAACATAGTCTGTCGCCCATATGGGAGGTCTATGACCCTTGCTATCCTTTCACATGCAGTAGGCAAAGTTTGTGAACCTGATTGAACATGTGTATATTCTGAGTTATGAATACCATTATCATGCCCAGTTTCATGATCGACATTGTCTCTTGTCGTAGGAGGAAAAATAGGCTTCATACTCACAATCTAAAGGTAAATCATCATCAAATAAGAATATTTGGCGAAATTCTGCATTATCATTCATCTGATCAACAGGATCATTATTAAGAAAAGGAAATGTCTCATCAATAAAAACAACACATCTACTAATCAAAATGTTCTTAGTCCACAAGTTGAAAAGAACATAACCCTTTTAATGACTCGGGTAACCAAGAAACACAAAAGAATGGAGGCTAAAATTTATCATAATTAGTCAAATAAGTAGCATATGCTAAACTACCAAAAAGTTTTAAGAATTATAATCAGGTTTTTCTTGTACACCCTTTTATAGGGGGTTTAAAAACCTAAGATCCTGTAGGGGACCCAATTAATTAGGCATGCTACCATTTTGACACACCCCCAAAACCGAATGGGTATGTGAGATTGAAGCATAATGCTCCTAGAAACTTGCATAAGAGTCCTATGTTTTCTCTCCACAATCCCATTTTGAATATATGGACAAGATGTTTCATGTATAATACTTTTTTCAAGAAAATATATTTGTAGGTTAGTGTTTACAAATTTATTTCCATTATCACTACTCACTCATTTAACATGAAAAGCAAACTGATTAAGAATATAGGCAACAAAGTTCTTTATGTATCCAACAGTTTCAAATATGACTCATTAGAAATACCCAAGTTGCCCTTGAGTAGTCATCAACAATTGTAAAAAAGAATTGATGACTTTAGTGTGTAGGGGTCCTATATGGACCCCATACATCCATCTAAAGCAACTCAAAACAATGAACATGTTTAATATAGCTAGAGGCAAAAAGGAGTTTTGTTTGCATGAATTGAATGCAAACTTCACAACTTTTATTCATATTGAAACTTTTGTCTTTTACAAAATTGAAATGCTTTAAAACTGACAATGGAGCATGACCTAACCTATTATGTAAGGTCCAAATATCTACAAGTTCATTCCTCCGTAAATTCCTTTATCAACCAAATTTACAAAATTAGTGTTTGGTTCATTTTGCAGAATGGATAAACCCTCAATTAATCTACCAATCACCCTCATTTTCCTAGCTTGAAGGCCCTGTAAAATACAGTGGTTAGGGTAGAAAGTAATCATCAAATGTGCATCATTTTGTAACCCTTGAGACATATATCGAATTAAATGGCAACTGTGGTGCATATAAAACATTATGTAACTCAAAATCACTGGAGAATTGAACACGTCCTACATGAGTAACCAACACTCTATCATCATAAGGAATTTTAATTGTTTTAATGGGCCCTGTATATTCCTCACGAGTTTAACAAAGATAAATCTCCAACCAAGTGAGTAGTCGCACCATAATCTATTACCCAATTAACATGTGATTAAGGGTAATGAGAGGAATTCAAACATGTACAAGTCAATGCATGCACATTTGAACTAGGCTCAGTGTCCTTCTTGTGGAATTCCATGAGCTTAACGTATTGTTCACGGGAAAACGTTGGAACAATCACATCATCACTTTGTGTAACTCCCTCCTTATCAAATTGACTGAGATTCGCTGCCTGAAACGTATTTGGTTTGTTCCCCTTAAAATAAGTAAGGAATCGTACGAAATGCTAGCAATTGTCTTTCAAATGTCCTTTCTTATTACAATAGGAGCATTCCAGTAGTAGAGTATTTCTTCTTCTTCCTCTACCACACCCTCTTCCAAGAGAAACCATTGTAACTCCTTCGAGTGGGTGTTTTTTTACACTGTTACTGAAGTGACGTTGTGCCTCATCCTCTATGATCATACTAAATGCTTGATTTACAGTGGAAAAGGGGATCATCAATAGAATTTGACTCTTAGGAACACTGTAAGTGTCATTAAGTCCTAGCAAGAATTGTAACAATTTTTGTTGTTGTAGACGTTGCGAATAGACCAGAGAAGTAGGACAGTTACATGAGGGAAACGACAATAGAACATATTCTTCTTCCTAGAGTTCCTTTATCTTGTAGTAGTACTGTGAAATTGTGAGAGTCCCCTACTGCATGGAGTTGATTTCCCTATGAAGACTGAAAATTCGTGATCATGTTACCTTGTCAAAATGCTTTTGCAAATTGAGCCAAACAATGTGAGCTTCCTGATGAAATATTATTGTTGGCCAAGTCTTTAGAAATTGAATGTAGTAACCAAGAGAGTACGACGACATTGCACTATTCCCATTGATCATGGAGTCGATCGTCCTGGGCATCCTTGGTACATGTCCCATCGATGAAGCCTAATTTTTGTTTCCCTTTCAGAGTGATTCTCCTTGACCGACTCCATGCAGTGTAGTTCTCACACCCAGTAAGCACTTGTGGTATAAGGTTTGATCCTTATGTTTAGGTAATGTATAGGTAAAGGTAAAGAGGATTAGTAAATGGAAGGGATTCTTCATTGAGTTCGTCCTTTCTGTCTGCCATTACTTATCGAAGGAGGTAGAGACGTGATTAAGAAATGGAAATGTGAAGGAGAACTTAAAAGGCGTAACGATTTGGGTTTTTGAGATTGTGAAGGTGGAAGATTATTCTGGCTGTCGTCAATTTTCTGGAAGGATTTCAGGTGTTTAGGGATCTGACTTACTCTTGTGGGAAGAAATTCGGGTGGAGATCCAATCCAAGCCTGTTTCTTCATGTGTGACTTTGTTATTGAATCAGCAATAAACTAGAGTTGCAGATTCTTGCAGTTTTGAGCAATTCTGGTTCTTGAATCTTTGGTGTTGTTCTTCGAATCGCCAAAACAGAGAACTCGGGTTGCAGTTTCTTGAAAATCCAAAGCAAACTCGGGTGTAACTTCTTGAAGATCCGCAAACTTAGGTTGTAGTTTCTTTAAGATTCGAGCGTTTATGGTGTTCGGATCTTGTGTTGACAACCTGCTTATTGGACTGTCTCTTGCTTTTGGGTAGTGTCTTGAAGATCCGAGCATTTCTGGTGTCTGGATCTTGTGTTTACAGCCTGCTTATTGGGTTGTCTCTTGCTTTTGGGCCTCTAAAGTTGAGGCTAAGGACATTTACTTGGACTCATGGCCTGGTGCTGTAATGCCATGTTAACTAGAATAACCTGGGTCATATGAGCTGAACAACATTCTCTTATTGAATCAACTAAACAGTACATGTGATTGGTCCAGCGGAATGTGGCGCCGAATTCCCTTAAGAGGTCTAGGGTTCGAGCTGCGGTAAAACCACTCGTAATCCGCCTTATATGAAGCTACCACTGTTAGGAGGGTCGTCCTTACCACTGCAGAACCCGGAGTGGTTGCACACTTGGCATCATTTTGTTTATCAAAAAAAAAAAGTTTATCAAAAAACTAAACAGTACATTACAACTGAGTTCTGTATTTATAGACTAGACACTAACAACCACACCAACATTGGCCCATTATACTCGGCTCAATTACACAATCCACAGAAATACAAACAAAACAATCATGAACATTATTCTTAAACTAATCTCAACAATAACACCAGCAACACAAGACTAAACCATGATCCTGTTATGGCTCTAAGCCTAGGACACAAGGACACTGGCCTCTCTAAAAAGAAAAAAGAAAATGCACTCACTTTCTCTCACATTATTTACTCAATCCATACAGAAGCCAAAGGGTAATGCTGTGACCTGTGATATATATAATTAGGGCAGCCTGAAATGAGAAATTTGTATGTTATCCACGTTCAATTTCTGGTAATTGCCGTCCTTTCTCTTCACAAGAAACTTGCCGAAATTATAGGGCTTATATTTTGCAGGGTTTTTTTCATTAATCAGCTCCTTCATAGGCTCAACCATGGTGTTATGTGCAGGCATGAAGAAGAAGGGAATTGAAAACCTCTCCTTCTCACTGTTCACAGCCACCCTATGCTCTCCACCCTCATACTCATCATTGCTCCAAACCTACACACAACAACAACAATTCACATCAGAAAACAAAATAATAACCAAACTCAACAGTACACCGACATGAACATAAGTACAAGGTGTACATGTACCTGAACGACGTCACCGATGTTGATGATAAAAGCTTGTGGGCTGGGTTTCACTCTGATCCATTGTTTATCTGATTTGCGTCTCACTTCGAGTCCTTCAACTTCATCAACAGCAGCAAGAATTGTTAGGGCTGATGGATCCCTGTGGGGTCCAACTCCGAGAGCCTGGTCAGGACAAGGACATGCCGGATAGTGATTGAATCTAATAAAGCTGCTCTGATCTTTCAGGTAATAGCCATGAAACCTCCTTGGTTCTAACCCCAAACTCAGAGCTATTAGCTCCAACAACTTAAATGATAGCTTCTCCATCTCCTCAATATACTCTAAAACTGTTCCTCTTCATTAAGTAAGAGGATTCAGAAAAAAAAAATTAGTATATATCCCTCAACAGCATCATCAATTTGCTAATACTAGATTGAAATTACCTTAGGTCTGGAGGGTTTTGAGGGTAGCGATTAGTCCACTGAGTGGTTCGATCATCGTCATCGTCGCCGGAGATAGGGACGATGGTGGGTTCTTTTGCAAGAAAATCAATACCCTCCTTCCAATCTCTGATATTTTTGGTGTGCTCAGAGTCGAAATAACCAGGCACGCTTGTTTGGTCTCTGGCCACTTTCGTCTTCTCCTCCAGACTCTGAGAAAAAAACCTTCTTGAAACGTCCTCGACTCTGTTTCTGAGATTCAGAGGAACCCCATGATTGATGACTTGGAAGAAGCCCCATTCCTGGCATGCTCTGCCTACCTCCTTCGCGACGGCTTCAATGGCGGAAGGGTCTGAAACGGTGGTGTCGTTTTGAAGGTGTTGGTGGATTGGAGAAAGGTCAATCACTGGAATTCCTTGAGCTTCGTCGATGATGGAGAGATTAGGCCTCTGTTCTGTGGCTTGAATGAAAGATGCGTCTACCTCTCCCATGGCGTCTTCTGCCTCAGCTTGGGGTGGTTGCTTATGTTGTGTGTGGTTTTTACCTTATAATATTGTGAGTAGTGAGGATATCAAATAGCTATACGCTTCATTGGTTTGCTTGGGTGGGTTACCGGTTCATGAAATGTCGTTTTTCTTGTTCTGGACTATTGTCTGGATTTTAGCTAAAGTGTCTATTGTGTGGGACCGCCAGGAAATGAGGAATGACTTTGAGTGAACGTAATTTGAACATATATCTATACCATCAATGATTTGGGGGGAAAACGTTACATTTTCATCATTCTTTTTTTACTTTTAATGTATTAGTGAAGGAATCAAAAGGAGTGTTTTGTTCAAAAAAAAAAAAAAAAGGAACCAAAAGGAGAAGCATCGGATATTAGTTAAACCTCCGAAGTTTCGAGAGTTGAAAGCAAAGTGATGGCTCAATTATGTGCATAGATTTGTATTAAAAATGTCATTTTTTCCCCAGGTAAAAGAGAAGTTAATTTTGAGTAATTTTGTATATATGCTAATTGGAACTTTAACGTGTATAAATATTTATTCAAACTCTAATTTTGCTGTAGTGGCAGTTTAATATAGAGTAATTTATGTTAGTTGATAAGTAAAATGACATGTTGGTTTTGATAATTATAAATACATGAGTGTACATAGGGAAATTTACACAGTAAAGATAAGAGAATTTACAATTAAAGTAAGGTGATTCACAAAAATGAAAAAGAAGTGAATTTATAACTAAAATAAGCTATTCATAAGGAAAACATAAGCGAATTTACAAATAGACTAAGGTAATTCAGGAAAAAAAAAAAAGATAAGAGAATTTACAACTAAAATAAAGTGATTCACAAGAATGAACAAGGAATTTGCAACCATACTAAGGTGATTCGCCAAAAAAAAAAAATTTGAAATACGGAGATTCATTGAAAGATAAAGAGAATTTACAACTAAACTAAGGTGACTCACATGAAAAATAAGGGAATATACAGTTAAAATAGGGTGACTCATAAGAGAATTTACAACTAGATTAGGGTGATTCACAAAAAAAATAAGAAAATTTACAATTAAAATAAGGATACTTTTTTTTTTTTTTTTTTGATAAAAGAAAAGTTTTGGAGGGTTCTCGATCGCCTCCCACCAAGGCGGGCACGGCCCGGCTCTATGAGCACTTACTGGGGACTTACGAGATCGCCTACCAAAGGAGTCCCAGCGACGGCAGAGGGGATCGAACCCACGACCCAAGGGCCTAATCCTGGATCCCTTACCATCTAAGCCAACTCACATTGGTAAGTGCCAAAATAAGGATACTTGCAAGAGGGGAATGTGCCAAAATTGCCGCAACCTAAATATTTTTGGGCCAACTTTGTGACCCAAGTTAAGCTTATGTGAATATTACATGGAAGGAAGTAGATCAACTCCTTATCTTATTTTTTTTATTTTGGTTGCCCACCCGGTTCACCGTTCATCAGAGTTTCGCCCTGATTAATCCGGATCCGACTCGCGTCGCGTACCTGGCTATGGATCTGAGAGCCATGGCAAAACACCCAACCATTTCCTTATATTTTTTCCATTCCCCAACGGTGTCGTTTGGCTTGTTGCATAGTTAATTATCTACCGCAGATGCAGATATATTAATCCTAAGACAGACAAACACTCTTGTTAATGCATATATATATCAAAAGAACTAAGTAGCCCAGTAGTTGGGTCACTTGGCCCCATGAAGGTGGGGTGGGTTCGAACCCCACCTTCCTCACTTTTATTGAATATTTTTTTTAAAAAAAAAAAGATTCAACCACACCAAAAAAAGAAAAAAAAAACCATCGCCAGATCTTAAGCCGCCGGTGGTCAGAGCCCAAGCGCCGGCGGTTGCAGGCTGTCCGATGGTCAGCCCTCGAGCGGCTGTCGCGGTGGCTCTCCAGCGAGTGTCATTTTTCTTTTCTTTTTTTAATTTAAAAGCGAAGGGTAAATTCACCTGAATTTGAAAATCTCAATATGGTCCTTGATACCTTTAAATCCTTTAACATATTTAATAAACATTGGGTTTTGCAAATTCAAATTGTATTTAAATATAATTTCAAAAAAAAAAAAAAAAGATGCATGCGCCCTGTGAACCTCAGTTTTTGAATAGGTGGAAACTAGAAACTTGACATGTTGTCGTGTACTATAGACTAATTTAATTATCATGGTTGGTCTTGAGAGATGTATAGTTTACCAATTCATATTATAAATGAGATTTTAAAAAGGGATAATATTAAAAAAAATGAAATTAATAGATAAACATTGTGTACACGTTAGTCCCCGCGGGAATGGAATTTTGGCAACCTTGTGCGTGTATTTCAAAATTGATGAGATTAAGAAATTATTAGTCTAAAAAAGATAAATAAAATAAAGTTTTATTCGTTTTCCCTTAAAAAAATCATAAGGATTAGAATTAGGAATTTGCTGGTTTCGTCCATAAGGCAAAAAGTCAAAAGCAAAATGGCAAGACGCCATCATTAAAGTTAAACAGGCAAATCCATATATGTCCAGGTTCAACGTACCTAATACCATAGCCACGCTATACATATCAACAATCCAATGCCCTGTTCATGGTTTCCTTCCTCAGAGCCGGCTTGAAGGAAATGAATAAAGAAACTATCTTACAAATTAAAAGCTAATAATTAATTGCAGTGAGTCCATCAGGGTCTGACACCAAACATAACACCAGCAACAACATAAGACCGAACCATGATCCTGTTATGGCTCTAAGTCTAGGACGCTACAAGGACCCTGAGCTCTTAAAAATGAAAATGCACTCACTTGGTCTCGCATTATTTAAGGCAACCTGAAATGAGAAATTTGAATGTTTTCCACGTTCTGCTTCTCGAAATTGCTGTCCTTTTTCTTCACAAGATACTTGCCAAAATTATAGGGCTTATATTTTGGAGGGTTTTGTTCGTTAATGAGCCCCTTCATAGGCTCAACCATGGTGTAATGCGCAGGGTTGAAGAAGAAGGGAATTGAAAACCTCTCCTTCTCACTGTTCACAATTACCCTATGCTCCGCTCCCTCATACTCATCATTGCTCCAAACCTACACACTCAACAATCATTCACATCACACACCAAAATAATCAAACTCTACAACATTACCATTAACTACGAGGTACCTGAACGACTTCACCGATGTTGATGATAAAAGCTTGTGGGATGGGTTTCACTCTGATCCATTGTTTATCTGATTTGCGTCTTACTTCAAGTCCTTCAACTTCATCAGTAGCCAGAATTGTTAGGGCTCCTGGATCCTTGTGGGGTCCAACTCCGAGAGCTAAGTGAGGCGATGGACATGCCGGATAGTGATTGAATCTAATAAAGCTGCTCTGGTCTTTCAGGTAATAGCCATGAAACCTCCTTGGTTCCAACCCCAAGCTCAGAGCTATCAGCTCCAACAACTTAAATGCTAGCTTCTCCATCTCCTCAATATACTCCAAAACTGTTCCTCTTCATTAACAAGATTCACAAAATGAGTAGGGAAAATTTCATTAACCATTCATAAGAGCATTTACAAGAGCAATTAAGTAATTACAAAACAAATAAGGGATTCAAAATATAAAGTAACATATCATTGTGTTTTCACCCACCGGAGCAATGAAATTTCAGAATTTTTGGGTTGGCTGAAATAAACTCAAATTTTCCCAAATCAGTATCCCACAACAACAGCATCATGGTCATCATCGTTTTGCTAATACTACTACTACTACATTAAACTTACCTTAGGTCTGGAGGGGTTTGAGGGTAGCGATTAGTCCATTGAACAGTTCGATCATCGTCATAGTCAGCGGAAATAGGGACGGAAGTGGGTTCTTTAGTCAGAAAATCAAGACCCTCCTTCCAATCTCTGACGTTTCTGGTGTGCTCTGACTCGTAATAACCAGGCAAACTAGTTTGGTCCCTGGCCACTTTCTTCTTCTCCTCCAAACTCTGCGAAAAAAACCTTCTTGAAACGTCCTCGACTCTGTTTCTGAGATTCAGAGGAACCCCATGATTGATGGCTTGAAAGAAACCCAATTCCTTGCATGCTCTGCCTATCTCCTTCACGACGGCTTCAATGGCGGACGGGTCTGAAACGGTGTCGTTTTCAAAGTGTTGATGGACTGGAGAGAGGTCAATCACTGGAATGCCTTGAGCTTCGTCGACGATGGAGAGATTAGGCCTCTGTTCTGGGGCTTGAATGAAAGCTTCGTCTACCTCTCCCATGGCTTCTTCTGCTTCAAGTTGGGGTGGTTGGTTCCGTTCTTTTTGGTTTTTAATATAGTGAGGATCAAATCGCTATATGGTTCATCGGTTTGATTAGGTGGGGAATCTGTTTATGTACTGTCGGTTTTTCTTGTTCTGGACTACTGTCTAGATTTTGGTCACTAAATTATCTTTTGTCACCATAGGAAAAAAATCCTCTCATTATTTTTATTCCATGAATTTATTTTGACCGTTAATTGGAAAGATGAAAAAAAAAGTACTGTATCTTTTTAGATTGATTAGATTAGAGATTATAAGAGATGATGAGAAAAACCTAACCCATTTATTTTTTTGACTTTTAATGAATTAGGTTTGACATCATAATCATAATAATATATTATTAATCATGGATCAACATGTCAGGCACATAGCCTTTTCGTCCACGTTTTACTCAATAATAGGGTTTTGCCCAAAAAACAAAAGACTCAATAATAGAGCTATAAACTGTAGAGAAATTTAAAAAAAAAAAAAAGGCAAGTCTCACGTGTGATGTTGGGCATGCCAAATCTCTTTATGTTAATGTTTGTTTGAATTAACTTATTTAAAGTGATTTTATGTTTAGCAGAAATCTTCCATTAGCAGCTTATGTTCACAGTCCAATCTTGCACTCTACTGAACATTATTTCATGAGAAATAGGCAAAGAAGATTTGAAAACTTTTGGTTTTTATTGGAGGAATATGAATCTATTCTCAGGGACTGTTGGATTCAGCAAGATTCTGGTTCACCGGCTTTTAAAGTTCATTCCAAGCCTTCTAAAACTTTGCAAACCTTTACTTGATGGAGCAAATCCCATATTGATAAACCGCCCTTTAAAATTTCAAAGGCAGAACAATTTCTTAATGATGTTTCAAAGGAATTCTCTCTTCATGGTGATTTGAATGCCGAAAGCATATTAGTAATTTAAGAGGCAAAACATAAGCTTGAGTTCCTTTATGATTGTGAAGTTAGTTTTTGGACACAAAGAGCTAAATTAAAAGGGTACATTAGTACAAATGGTCTCCTCTCTTTTTTATTTCTGTTTTTTTTTTTCATTTTCTTTACTTAATGATTCTCTTTATTATTTTTGTACTTATTATTATTATTATTTTATAATTTCCCTTGCTCTTATAAATTATATTTTAAATAGCCCCTTTCTATTACTTTAATAATTATTCGATAAGTCTATTTTTCATAGATAATTCTTTCTTAATTATAATGAATCCTAAAATAGAAATTAGGATGTTACTAAGCAATTTTGGAGAATTCTAACAGCAGATCTTCATCTCTTCTTGGGCAGACAATGAAGCTAAGGTTAAATACATTAATATCCTTAGTGATGGAATCATAAAATTTCCATACAATTCTCCTCGGATATAGAAAGGAATATCTGAGTGTGCTGATCTTATTATAGACAGGTTTTACAATATTGGAAAGTGGGTAATAACTCATCCATATATCTCAACTACCGGTTATGATGGCCAATGTAGTTGGATCAAAATTTGGTTGGTTTAATTAATCGAGTTAAAGATCTATTAAATGTATGTTTCTTCACCATAGAATCCTGTCAGATGTAATCTTTCATTAGTTTCTGATTTATACCCACAACACATTACGCAACATATTCTTAGCATTCCTCTATATCCTTTCTTGATATTCAAGATAATTTCCAATGGCAGGGAAACAACACTAGTTCATATAAGGTTAAGGATGGATATCAAATAATCCTCACACATCAACATCTATGGCATCAATATGTTGATAATTCATTCTGGGAGACACTTGGTAATTAGCAATATTGTCTGAATTCCTTCTCTTGTTATGGAAAACTACTTAATGATGCTCTTCCTACTGCTGATATTATGCAAAAAAAAAACATCATATGCAAATAAATGACACATGTCAATTTGGCTGCGATGTATAAAAAACTATGCAGCATATACTTTTCACTTGCCCTCTGTCTCAAGAGATTTATGGTTTGTATTATTACATATGAAAATTCCTCCATTAAAGTAAAGTATGATGTCTTGATTTATTAATGGTTTAAAGACAATATTTATAGTAGTATACTCATTTTACTTTTACGACAATATTTATGAGTAGTCCAGTCGAACACAAAAAGTTAGTATCATTACAAAAATTAAAAATACTTCCTCCGGACTCATTTATAAGATACAAATAGATAGAATAACTTTTTTTAGTCTTAATTATTATAAAAATAACTAACTTATGTTGATCCCTGCATTTAATAAAAGTTTTCGCGATCAATTCAATCAAGCACATACTATCTATTTTCATTGTTTAACTTTGTGACAACAAGAAAAACAAAAAAACAAAAGCTCTGCCCTTCCTATCTATCTATCCAAGGGATCAAAGGGCAGGAGGGGCCTTTTATCTTATGTCTTTCTTCATTCATACTTTAATATTCTGGTGTCCTAGGCGTAGATGAATCACACCAATCCATCCTAAAATTAGTGGTTAAACTCTACTACGTTGACGATATTATAGGGGAGGATGCTAGGATGATAAAAAGCTTAACACCTCTCATTCTTATTATTTTTTCAAAACTATACCCTCAATAAAATTTCCCAACCAAACCATTGTTATATGTTGAGTAATTTTATTAATAAGGACATTTTTGTAAACATAAATATTTGACATCTTTTTTTAACGATTTTTCTTAGTATGTGTAACACTATTTACATAGAAGAGATGATAATAATGAGGAATCGCGAAATTACACATGGTACATTTGTATGATTGCTCTGTTACTTTAATATCCAACAATAGCCGGTGGAGGTGGTGAACTATATTGAGCCCCGAAGGTTGGGGGCAAGATGACATCATCCCATGCTGGTGGTGGTGGAGACAATACAGGAGTAGGAGGAGGAGGACTAGTTGGTGGTGGGGGAGAGAACATAGGTGGAGGTGGGGAGTGGACTGGGGGCGGAGGAGAGAATACGGGTGGAGGTGGGGGAGACTGGACTGGAGGTGGAGGGGAGTGAACTGGTGGCGGAGGAGAGAACACGGGTGGAGGTGGAGAGTGAACAGGGGGCGGAGGAGAGAACACAGGTGGTGGTGGAGAGTGGACAGGAGGCGGAGGAGAGAACACCGGCGGGGGTGGAGAGTGAACTGGAGGCGGTGGAGAGTGCACTGGTGGCGGAGGAGAGTGCACAGGTGGGGGTGGAGAGTGGACTGGAGGCGGTGGAGAGTGCACTGGTGGCGGAGGAGAGTGCACAGGTGGGGGTGGAGAGTGGACTGGAGGCGGTGGAGAGTGCACTGGAGGCGGTGGAGAGTGCACTGGTGGGGGAGGAGAGTGTACAGGTGGGGGTGGAGAGTGGACTGGAGGTGGAGGAGAGAACACCGGTGGGGGTGGGGGTGGAGAGTGGACTGGGGGAGGAGGAGAGAACACCGGTGGGGGTGGAGAGTGGACAGGGGGCGGAGGAGAGAACACCGACGGGGGTGGAGAGTGGACTGGAGGCGGTGGAGAGTGCACTGGTGGTGGAGGAGAGTGCACAGGTGGGGGTGGAGAGTGGACTGGAGGCGGAGGAGAGAACACCGGTGGGGGTGGAGAGTGTACTGGGGGAGGAGGAGAGAACACCGGTGGGGGTGGAGAGTGGACAGGGGGCGGAGGAGAGAACACCGGTGGAGGTGGAGAGTGGACTGGAGGCGGTGGAGAGTGCACTGGTGGTGGAGGAGATTGGACAGTGGGTGGAGAAGAATGAACCGGTGGCTCTACCTTCGGTGTTTTTGGTGTTGATGGGGTATGGTTGTTGCCATCACCGCTTCCACAACTCTTGCTACAATCAACGGGACGAGTCACCACTGGCAAACATTGCTTGCTCGTCTTTTGATTTGATCGCAGAGGCAAACAGTTATTATTATCATCAAAAACAACATTTGCTCTTGAAGAAGGCACACAAGATTGAGCTTCTCCATTAAAGTAATTGTCCGAGAATGAAAATTTGGTCAACCCTGGTAGCTTGCAAATACTGTCCGACACATACCCAGAAATCTTATTATGTGCAATGTCCATTACCTCCACACTCTTCAAACCTAACAAGTTTGGCAATGTCCCAACAAACCCATTATGGCTGGCATCAAAAATCGTCACATTTCCCAACAATCCAATCTCTTGTGGGAAACAACCTCCGAGACCATTCCCTAAGAAAACAATCTCATTCAAGTTCACCATGTTCCCAATTGATTTAGGAATGCAACCTGAGAATTTATTGTTAGCAAATGTCACAACAGAGGCTGTGGAGTTCCCTAGTGTTTCTGGAATGGTTGAAACAAAACGATTATTGTTCAAGAACAAAGCATCAATGTCTTTCTCAAAAAGTTGTGGAGGCAAAGGTCCTTCAAAATCATTAAACCTAAGATCCAAATACTTTATTTCTGGCCATGCAAGGACCACAGAAGGGAAAGCACCAACAAACCTGTTGTTGCTTATATCAAACTCATACATAAGAGTGAGATTCTTAAAGCTGTCTGGGACAATGCCACAAAACCTATTAGAGTTTATATGGAACAGAGCCATGTCTGTCAAGAGGCCTAACTCGGGAACAAGACGACCAGCAATATCTGCATGGTTGAGATCAATTCCAGCAACAACAGTTAATTTAGGGTCATCAAGAGCTTCAGCGCAGAACACACCATTATAAGAACAGACATCAGAACCAACCCAATTTTCAAGTGTGTTCAATGGATCAGAATATATGGCACTTTTCCATGCCTGAAGAGCAACATGGGCGTTTTTAAGCCTATCATTTTCAAAAGTTAAGTTGGCATCAAATTGAATATTGAAACCTAATGAAAATTCGTTATCCTCTGGGATTGGGATTGGGATTGATGGAAGCAAATGTGAGAGAGAAGATATGAAGAGGGAGCTAAAGATGAAGCAGCCTAAGGCTTTATTATTTGAGTATGGCTTAGCCATAAGTGCCTTAACTGGCCCTAAGCTGCTTAAAAGGTAAGCTGAAGGAAGAAAACTCAATTTGATCTTATATTAAGACCATATTGATGATGACAATCTTTGAATATAATGGTTGAAACTGAAATTTATTTTTAGCTATTACTAGCTGATTTCTCTGTTGGATGCCTCTAATTTTGGTATGCCTTTAGTTTTCTTTTCATATAAATCCAGGGAGGAGATTGATTATTATGATTATAATGTCAGAATCTTGTGGAAAACAAGCCAACCAAAACCAATGAATTGCCTTTGACTTGGTCTTTCTGTAACAATAATTCTGAGCAGGTGAATCCATGTTTGGCATATGACAACTTTCTTATTCCAAAAATGGATGGAAAATGAACGGAAACAAGGATATATATATATATATCGAGAACTTACATTATGTAACGTGAAAGCATATGTCAAAATGAATTAAATGCTTGAATTTTTTAAGCAACGTGCGTATATATATGTACTCCTATTTATTTTATATTTTTATGTCTTCACTTAATCAAAAATCATATGCTAACCTTTCATTTCGGAATAAAAATTTCATTCATCATAAAAGGAAAAAATGGGTAGAAAATAACAACACTAATCATCATCTTGATACTCCCTCTAATCCTTAATATAACATTCAATTGAATTTTTTGAAGAGATTAATGAAGTTAAAAAATTACTTTAAAATATTTATATTTATCTGTTTTCTCCAAATTAATTTGTCTAACTTATAAACTGGTATAATGATTGGGGTGGAAATAATTTAGGCTTTACCTAAATAGGACTGAGCCTGCAACACATATTTAAAGTCTGAGCCTGTATATAGACCTATTTTTTTAGGCCTAAGAATGCGCCTTCAAAAGGCCTGAATTGTAAGACTTTAAATAGGAGGGTTCGATCCTGGAGTAGGTCAAGGCCATGGGGGAAGCATCCTAGCTCCTAGGTGCCTAGGTAAAACGCCTGAAGGTAATAGACGGCTCGCCCTGCCCAACATCGGTGTCACCTAGGAGGAAGTGAGATTTTGCTCTGCCTTTAAATCGTGGGTGAACCTAACCCCTTTCTTAAAATTTTTTTTATATATATAAAAAAAAGAAGAAGCATATACCTCTAAATTCATATATCACCTTTCATGCTTATTTACAATCTTTTGTTACTCACTAAAAACATAAGGTCCATTCTCGTCGTAATATAGTGACAATAGTTATTCTGGCAAATAAATAAGAAAAATCAATCATCTATTGACTAATAACATATATTTTCTAAAATTGACAAATTATAACAAGCAGTATGTAGAATTGAATTTTATCTTTTATGCTTTTCCCACAAAAACTGGGACAAATCCCTCCTACTAAAAATATAATATTTAATTTGGCACTAAAATAAACTTATAATAATTATTATGCTTTAGCGGACAACTCAAATTAAGAGGAGAGGAAATAAGTTGGTGTTTCCATCTTGAGCGATGAAAGAGAAGACAAGTAGGAGTGAATGATTGATGAATGTAAGGGTTAATTGTATGTGAATGATGATAGGATGTGAAGCTAAGAAGTAAGGCTAAGTTAGTAATTTTACAAATAATTATAAAATAATTTAGATTATATTATATATAATTATATAATAGTATAAATTTGAAAAATTTAAATAGAGCAGGCCTGTAAGCTTGTAGGTTAGGCCATATAAAAATAGGTCTGGTCTGTTTATCTATATAGGCCTAGCAATAAGCCTAAGCCTAATCTATTTACTAAATAGGTTAGGATAGGCTTTATGTAGGTTAAGTCGTAGGCCCTGTTAGGGACCTAGCTTGCTCTCACCCATATCTAATGATACGTAACATATACTATGATTAAGTAATTTATTTATCTTTTGTTATCTCTACAAAAAAAATCAACTTAATCTTATATTAAGGATCGAATGTAGTATAATTTTTTTTTGTCTTATTATTAAGGCATCAATCCTTCATACAATACATTCTACACAATTGATTGGAATATTTATTAATCATTTTTAAAAATGCCCTTTTATTGGCATAGAATCCACTTTCATGATAGAGCTCACTTCCATCAAAATTATGAAAGTCACTTCCTTGGGTAGACCCTTGGAATTGAGGTATGAACAAATCTTACTATTATACCTTTTTATATTTCATCAATGGGTAAAGGTGCAAAAATGTACATGTGCTTTATCCTCAAGAGCGTCCAACACCAAATACTTTTTTTGGGTGCAAAAGTACTTATGTGGTTACAATTTTGGAACAAAAGTCACACCCCCATTAATTTAGCAAACGTCTGTTATGTCTCTTTCACGTGCACCGTGTTCTTTGGGTTAAAACAAAAGCAAAAAAACAAAAACACAGAAACGTGTTATTAATGAGAAAGAGATTTCATGGTAGTATGAGAAGTGAAAGTTGACATCAACATTACACAGCACGACACAACACAAAAAACAATCTTAAAAGCTATAGTTTTCCTCAAAAGTTCACTTCATTCTCATCGATCTCTTTAAAGCAAAACCCACAAAAAATGGAAGAAGATGAAGACATGTTGCCACCCTTTTGGCTGCAATCCGACGGCGACAGAGGCCGGCGCCACCGCTCATACTCCTTCATGATCAGCTCTGGTGCTTTTCTTATATGCATCATTGTCACAGCTTCTGTGATTGTCTTCATTGTAGTTCCCACATTGCGCTCTTTCACTTCTCATATATTTAGACCACAATTGGTGTAGAAGAGTTGGGATTCTCTGAATTTGGTCCTTGTTCTCTTTGCCATTGTTTGTGGGCTTCTTAGTAGAAATAGCAATGAAACCCCACGATCCTCAGAAGATTGACAATTCTTAGAAGCAGCTTCTGATCAAGATTTTGGGAAATCAAACCTAGAAACGCCTACAAGGCGATGGTATGAATATTCTAAATCAGATCGCACGGCGATTTACTGGATGAGGAGTTTTAGCTACTACCCTAATCTCCGACAAGAGTCTTTGTGGATCAACGACGATGAGAAAAAGATTTTGTGGTATTCCCGAGTTGCTTTCTGGTATCAATCGTATGTGCAAGATTTCTTCAGGGGCAGCGGCTTATTGATGTTCTAGGGATCTAGATTTCTGGTATCAAATTTGATGCTCTGCAAAACGGATGCAAGTAAATGTAGGAATGAATTAGGAAATTAAAGAACAGGAAATGGGAAATGAGAAAATGGAAAGGAAGAGATTGGAACCTTCATGGTGATTTCGGGCTTCATAGGCTTATTGGTGCAGGTGAAAGTAGAACATAACGGATGTTTGCTGAATTAATGGTGGGTGTGACTTTTGCTCCAAAATTGTAACCACATGAGTACTTTTGCGCCAAAAAAAAATATTTGGTGTTGGACGCTCCTGAGGGTAAAGCACATGTGCATTTTTGCACCTTTACCCTTTATCAATAACTTTGGCCGCAAGAACCTGCATCTTTCTTCACTGCCCGACTCGACAACTTCTTCCTTCTCTTATGCAATAGGAGATACAACGACGACGAGGTACAACAACGGCAAGGAAGGTGATAGCAAAGCACAACAAAGGCAAGGACAACAACAATGAGGTTGGCTCTCCACTTTCGATTCCGTTATCAATGATGGTGAGGTTGACTAGAATGTCGACAATAATTGTGGACGATGGCGAAGATGTGGTCGGAAACAACCTCGAGAACCTCCATATGTTCAGCTCCCACCAATCTTTATGCTCGTCCTTATCTCCCACCACAGTGAACGCAACTACTTTCGTCCTCCGTCTTCAACCACAATCATCTCATTTTTCAGCCCCCGCCATCATCTTCAACCCCTTCATCAAAGAACCAAATCAATGACCAAATCTGTGCACAGCCTTCTTTCATCTGCGTGTCTATGTTTATGCTCTCCTTCCATCTACGTCATCTCCGTTTTTCTTCTTGATTCGTTCTGCTATCATCGTACCTGTCCCCTCCATCACCTCTCGCTCTCACTCTCTCTAATGGATTTGGAGTTGTTGATTTTTCAGAGGATATTTGTGATTTTTTTTTTCAAATCAATTTCTAGATCTATTTTCCTTGATTGATTTTCTAGGTCGATTGCTATTCTTGATTTTCATGCTTCTTGATTATGTTGATTGTTTTTGTTTATAAGCCATGGTTACCAATGGTGTTGTTCCAACAAGGTGGGTTCTTCAGGGCGGATTTTTCTTTTAAAAGGCAAGGGTATTTTAGTCTTTTCACGGGAAAAGAAATACAGATATTGATTATAAATAATATCTCAATACCAAACATACTTTAGAAATTCCACTCCCAATTCTACCTCCATTGCCACTTCCAATTCCACTTATTCTTCCATTAAAAAAAAAAACTCTTCCATTGTACCAAATGGGGCATAAGTTGTTTGTACCAGGCAATTGATGGGCCTTGTAACACCCCAAATTCAACTCCCGAAAATTTGGCCAAAATATTTGAAATATCTCCATCAAGGATAATCAACATCCAAATCATTAAATTTCATAACCATTTCGAATAGAATTAGTAATACAAAGTCAAAATAAGTTTCCAAAATATTTCAGAGTTTAACACAATGCAGAAGTCTTAGGGTCATGGCAAATAAAAATAACATAACATAAGCTATAGGAGTACAAAAGAGCCTTCAAAGCTCACTCCATATGTGTCTTCCCTTGCTTCTTCCTAATAGGATATTTACCTGAAAAAATGTTAATATGGGGGTGAGTTTTCCACGACTCAGTAACTACTGAACATTCTACCATACACAGGCAAATCACATATGACCAAAAACTGAAAATACCTTGATGTATACACATTTATATTTTTTTTCCAAAAATTCTCATAAAAATATTTTACAAAAAGATTTATCATTTTATCAATTTGAGCTGTGCAGTAATATATCATGTAATATGCAACCTCCCTTATATCCTCTTCCATCCTTATTACGCTGACTAGAGTCATAGGCTAACACATAGTCCAACAGAAACACATCCATGTGACTGAGTTGTTCCAAGCTTACCAAAACTTAAGATATACCCGGTCAGAAGTATAGAGTTTAAGTTTGGACTATGGCTCCCCTCCTTATCAGAATACAATAAAATAGGTGTCACATGTCCCACAACTCCAATGTAATCCCGGCCAGAGGAAAACATGGAAGAAGGGGCCCTGAAAAGTACCAACCACTATGCACCGAGTGGTGGCATAAAATCATATCATACTGATTCCTCCAAACTCCAACACATCACAAATACAACCGCCATAATAAATGTATTCATTCAAAAATAATGCATTACACTTCTATATATATCAAATATAATCATAGAAATTCATGAGTAATAAACAGTATTATTGTACGTATTTGTAAATAGTAAATTACTATGCGTATACATAAATAGTAAATAGTAAATAGTAAAATATTGTATGTATACGTGAATAGTAAATAATAAATCAGTATGTATAAGTGAATGGCAAAATATTGTATATGTACAAGTGAATAGTACAATACTGTAGATGTATAAGTGGATAGTAAAATACTGTACACATACGTGAATAGTAAATCAGTATGTATAAGATATGTGCAAATAATGCCATGCATGAAATACAAATACAAATCTAAAATTCCCATAGCAAAATCTTAAAACCTTATAATCCATAAAACACTCTGTCATATATATATTAGTCTAAAAATAATAATAGTATTATCATAAATAAATAAACCTTTGTAATCATACATAATTCACAAGTATAAGGAAGAATATTCAGAGTTACCTGTTACTCTTTAGCTCCCAAATAATCACCAAAATGCTACTACAAGGCTCCCAAAAAACCAATTTATATTATCTAAGGCTCTTCTAAAAGCTTCATCACGAAAAAATGTTTTTCGTTACTATAGCACCGTACAAGTGAACAATATCCATATACATGAATAGTAACCTATCTACAGTAACCGTATACTGCTACAATATCGTATTCTACTACATTACAGTACACTGCTATAGTACCATATATGTGAACAATATATTGCTACAGTACTTCGTATTACAAATCCATAACTTAAGAAATTACCTCCAATTCCTCAGATGTTGTGTTTCATCTTCTTCCTTTTCTCTTACGGCCTCTCACTCTCTCCTTCTCCTTCTTTCTTTCCTTCCTTCCTTTCTTTCTATTTCTTTCTCACTCTTTGCCTTTCTTGAGTTTTTGCGTGTTGTGGAAGAAGAGAAAGGATGAGGTATTTATAGAGTTTATGGACCTCAACTACCTCTCAATCCAACTACCACACACATTTCCATCTACCATTTTCTAACTACCATACACATCTTCATCTACCATCACATTTTCATCTACCCTCCTTTATCTACCATACATATCTTCATCTACCATCTAACTACCATGCACATTTCCATCTACCAATTAAGTTAATATCTCCCACAATTTACTTATTCCAAATTTTCATAATGTATACGTGAATAGTACCGTATACATGAATAGTACCGTATACGTGAATAATACCGTCACTTTCAAAAATAGGGCCTAGCAGTCTTCCAAAAATAGGCTTATTCTCAAGTCTTTAGGCCCAAAATTCAGGATGGTACAGGCCTAACATGAAGTTGGAGGGAAGCGGCTTTGGCCCGGTGCTCACTATGGTTTGCTGCCCTCCTATCCCTTAAACGGCGCCATTTTGGGTATACAACAATGATCAAGTTTCTCTTCTTCTTTTTTTGAATTTTTTTTTCAAGGCATTGAATGGTATTAAAAAGATACTTCAACATACTGATTGGTACTGAAAAAATACTTCATGATCTTAAAAAATTGTTTTAGGATCTTTAAATAATATTCTGGGGTACTAACTGGTACTAAAAATTATATTTTAGGATACTGAAAAAATACCTTATGATCTTGAAAAATTATTTTAGGATCTTGAAAATTTATTTCAGGGACTGACTGATACTAAAAATATACTTCAAGAATTTTTTCAAGATCATGAAGTATTTTTTCAGTATCCTGAAGTATCTTTTAAATACCAGTCAATACCTTGGAATATTTTTTAAAGATCCTAAAACAATTTCTCAAGATCATGAAGTATTTTTTCAATACCAGTCAGTATCATGAAGTATCTTTTTAATACCATTCAGTGCCATAAAAAAATTTGAAAAAAAGAGAGAGGAACTAGCTCATTGTTTTATACCCAAAATGGCGTCATTTAAGGTATAGGAGGGCAGCGGACCGTAGTGAGCATTGGACCAAAGCCGCTTCCAAGTTGGAGTGTCCCATGACTTTCTTATTTGCATCTATTGTATGGAAAGAAGGGTTAATGGAAGGGGCTGATCTCTTACAACTAGTAAACAAAAATTCTAATACTCAATGTGAGAGGTGTTTATTTTTAGTGCCCGTTTAAGATAGCGGTGGCGAAAGTGGCTTTTTTTTTTTTTTGCTGGGCTGTTCTAGATGGACTTTTTTTCCTAAAAGTTAGATTGTAAATGTAATTTGTGTTTGGAATAGCGGTGACATAAGTGACTTTTTCCAGATGTGCTATTGTTTGAAATAGCATTTGAAAAGTCAGTTGAGATGGAAAATAACTAAAAAGGGGCATGAATATTATATTTATATATATATATATATATATATATATATATATATATATATATATATATATATATATATATATATTATGTGATAATTTAGGGTAAAAAATTAAATTACCATTAAAAATATTACAACTCAATGAAGTGCTTAAATAAACCTATCCCCTACAAAAAAATTAATTATATTTTGTTTGCCTTCACATAAAAAATTAATTATGTTAAACTATAAGAAGAAAAGGAAGAAAATTAAAGTTTTTTTTTATCTCATGCAATTATAGACTGTACACCTCATAGTCCCATCTTGTGGACAACTTCACAAAAATGTCAAGAGGACTCAATGGTCCTTTAGCTCAAAAAAGTAAAAAAGTCACGGTTGATCCTTTAGCTCAAAAAGGTAAAAAAGTCAGTTTTTTTTTTTTTGATATAACAGATGGCAAGAGCCAGAGTACAAATTAAATAGAAATTACATAGACAGGGGAATAAATCCCATACATTCTTGGTCAACCAAGGCTCTCAAGCCCATAGGACAAGCACTAAAGATATCAGACTTGGATAATCCTAACTTAGCCAAAAAATCAGCAACTTTGTTTAAATCTCTAGGGATATAGCAAATCGAAACAGACCACTCTCTATCCACCAGCTCTTGAATCTGCCAAATGAGGAGGCTGCCAGAATTATAGGAGGAGTCAAGCAACACATTAACAAGATCCAGGGCATCCGATTCAACAATAACTTTCATAAAACCTAAGTCCCACACCAAACTCAAACCCTCCACAAAAGCCCACTCCTCAGCCGAAACCGCATCGCAAATGCCAATATATTTAGAAAAACCAGCAACCCAAAAAACCTTTACTATCTCTTAAGATACCCCCACACCCAGCCATAGAAGAGCTAACCATGCAAGCCCCATCCACATTCAACTTAACCCAACCCTCCAAAGGAGCCTGCCAAGACCGAATAGGAGAAGGGGCAGAAATGATCCTTGTGTTCCCCAAGAAAACATCCTGGCAGCAGACATAGCTCCGCCAACTCTGCAAAATAACAAATTCGGGGAACCTGGGCTTGCAAAAACCAGTTTCAAATATCAAAGAATTACGCCATTGCCACAACTTCCAAACAGCAACACCAAAAATGAGACTCCAGTAAGGACCCATACCAGAACATAATTTACCAGTCAAGTTCAAAGCCATCCAGTCTTTAAGCCCCGCAGAGAAAAATTGAGAAACATACCTGGGCTCAATGAGCTTCATCCACATTCTCTTAGCATAAGGACAGTCCCTCAGGATGTGAGTTAAATCCTCCACCCCTCCATGACAGCCCCCATAATCAGCAGAGCACGCAGACCAGAAGTTCCGCCACATATTAGTAGGTAGCTTGTTTAAAACCACCCTCCATAGAAAGACTCTTATCCACTCCGCTCCACCCCAACTCCAAATACACTTAAATAGTTTATATTTCAGGTGTGGAGGATTAGCCTCAATAAGAAAATAGGCACTTCTTATGGAGAAAGTATCATCTCTTGCTGCACCCCAAACCATGAGATCCAGCCCCGCATCAGAAAAGGGGGGAGGATGAGAGATAAGACGCTGCAGCACAGATGACTGGACAATACCTGAAAGCTTACTCAGATCCCAGAAGCCATCTAAAACCCAATCAGCCACTAAGGAATTATCCTCTTCCACCGATAAGGATCTAACACAAAAGTCCTTTATATTCCCCTCAAACAGCCATTGATCAGAGAAAAAGTTAACCAATTGTCCATCCCGGACATGCCACTTAGTTCCTCCCTCAATAAGATCTTTTTGAGAAGTAATAAATCGCCACAATTTAGAGTCCTCGGGACAAAAAGACAACAAGGATTCGTCATCGCGCAACATATACCGAGCTTGCAATAAATCAGCCCATAAGCCTTTCGAACCCATAATCAATCGCCAAGCCAATTTGGCACCACAAGCCTTATTCAACAAAGATAGACGTCTAAAGCCTAGGCCGCCAAACTCCTTAGGAAGAGTGATCCTCTCCCAACCAACTGGATGGTAACTCATATTTGACTCACCATTACCCCAGATAAAATTCCTCTGAAGCGTCTCAACCTCCTGACACACCGCCCTAGGGAGCCTTGCCACCTGCATAGGGTATAACAGAATCGTACTCAACACAGACTTGGCAAGATTGATACGCCCCGCCGTCGACAAAGACTTAGCTTTCCAAGTAGCAAGCTTCGAGTGGACCCTCTCAATTATATAGTTGAAAGACTCTCTGCTTCTCCTACTCCTAGTCAAGGGGAAACCCAAATATCTTCCAATTTCACAAGATATCTTCATATGAGTCAGATTCTTGATTGTGTTCCTAGCATTAGTTGAGACTCTTGGAGAGAAAAACAGGGAAGACTTAGAAGGATTAACTTTACTTCCAGAAGCCCGACAGAATCTATCCAAGCAGTTCAACATGATCTCAGCTTGAGCATTAGAAGCCACCCCAAACAGAAGAAAGGCATCCGCAAACATGAGATGTGAAATCTTAGGTCCCAATTTGGAGGTTGCAATCGGAACCCAATTACCATTCTCGACCTCATCACATATCAAATGGGATAGCTTTTCCATGCACAGGACAAAAAGCAAAGGCGAGATAGGATCCCCTTGGCGTAGGCCGCATTTAGGGAAGAAATACTCCGTTTGAGAGCCATTCCATAGAACATTATACGAAACGGAGGAGACACACGAGACCATAAGATTAATGAAATCAAGTTCAAAGCCAACATCAATAAGCACATTCCGCAAAAAGTCCCACCTAACACGATCATAGGCCTTTTCAAGATCAATTTTCATAGACATGAGCCCCTTATGACTCCTATTCTTGCTCATGAAATGAAGAAGCTCTTGGCCAACAACAATATTATCCTGAATATGTCTTCCTTTTATAAAACTTGCTTAATAAGGGGAAATAATTTCATTCATCACCCCTTTAAGCCTCTGAGTCACTCTACTTTAGTAACACATTTATAATGCACTGAACACAGGGATATAGGCCTAAAGTGTGAGACCAATTCCGGATGCTCTCTTTTAGGGATAAGAGAAACAAGGGTCTTACTAGCCTCCTCTAACCTGCAGGAACCTTGGAAAACGCCTCTGACAAAAGCACAAAGAGAAGAACCGACCTTTAACCAATTCCTCTTATAAAATATAGATGGAAACCCATCAGGTCCTGGAGCTTTAAAATTACCCATGGAGAACAAAACCCTTCTAATTTCATCATCTACCGAAGGACTAGAACAAGCTCTCAGGATGGATTCATTAGCCCTCGGAAAATTTGATCTAGTAGTTAGGATAGCAGCATCACTACTATTGTCAGCATAGAGGACTTTGAAATACCCGACCACCAATCTACGCAACTCCGCCTCACTATCAATCCAGACGCCTTCATCATTTTTAAGAGCAACAATTCTGTTTCCTCTGCGCCTCATTTTAGTTTTCAGGTGGTAAAATCGCGTATTACGGTTGCCTTCTGAAATTCATTGGGTTCTAGATTTCTGGAACCATTTAATTTCCTCCAATCTCATAATATTTTCTAATTCCTCCTGTAACTCAAGCTCCAACGAGCATAGGAACCGAGAATGCGGATAAGCAGGGGAATTCTGGATCCCATTAAGTCTGGCCAAGATGTAATGCTTCTTTTTCTCCACAAACCCAAAGACATCAGTGTTCCAAGGTCCTAAAACCTTCTGAAAACTATCCAAGGATAAATCAATATCTACATCTAGACGCCAATGATCAGTCAAAAAACTCTCAAAATTTGCATGACACATCCACATGGTTTCAAACCTAAAAGGTCTAGACCCCAAACGAGATTCTTTGCCATTGCCAAAACACAACATAAGAGGGTTGTAGTCAGAGAATTTGGTCCGGGCTAGGACCTGAACATAGCAGTTAGCAAAGTCTGATAAAAACGAAGAATTAGCTAAAGCACGATCTAACCTTTCATAGAGACGGGCGCAATTCGGCAAGCTTGGGCCACGCCAAGTAAACTTAGGGCCATAGGACCCCAGATCATTTAGCGAACAACTCTGAATCCCATCCCGAAACACCCTCAACCTGAAGGGACGAAAATCAGCGCCACCCGTTCTCTCACTAGCAAGTAAGATATCATTGAAATCACCCATCACAACCCACGAAGAGGAAATCACATCGGAAAAAGCTTTCAAGTCGTTCCAGAGTTCCTACTTGAGAGGAGGAGAAGGCACCACATAGACAGCCGTTAGGAAAAACAGCGCCAGACCCTCAAACGAACACCGAAGATGAAAGTATTGGCGATTTAGATGGACTATCGAAACATCACACCGATCAGACCGCCAAGCTGCTACGAGACCCCCAGAACGTCCGACGCTAGGGATAACAGCCAAACCATCGAACCACAGCTGAGCAAGAACGCCAAAGGTCGATTCCCTTTGGCTTTTAGATTCAGAAAGAAGCAAGAGATCAGGGATGACACCTTTCCAAACCAGCTTCAGATTCCGAACCAGACGCCTTTCCCTAACACCTCTCACGTTCCAGTAAAAAACCTTATGCTTTAATGAAGTATCCATTAAACAAGCCTCTCCAAACCGGGCTGTAGAAAACCAGAGGCCCAACACACACAAAAAACCCCACTTACTGGGTCTCAGGGATGATGGTCCCCCCCATATCCACACTCGGCCCAGCATAGCTTTGGACTACATCAAGTTCTAAGCATTCAGGCCCACTCCAAAACTTACCCTCAATCCCCTCCAGCCTTTGAACACCAGGGTCGGGAGGTAAAGGTTGAAATGCCTCTGTAGGTAAAGAGGAAACCGCCTCTGGCCCCACAGCAGCCTCCAAACCATCACCCTCTGACTCTTTTCCTTTCACAAAGTACACCGCCATTTTTGATTCCTCGTAAGTCTGCCTCGGGGTGTCTACTGCTTTGGCCTTCTTCTGAAATGACTCACACGCCCTTTTTTCCTTTCTCTAAACCTGACTACCAGTCCCTTTCCCGCTACCATCAGCAGTCCCCCTCTGCATCTTCCTGTTTTTCTTCTTCGATCCTCCCTTAATTTCCCTAGAGCCACTCATCACAAAAGAAATCAGCACGTCCTTACTGCCCGTTGTACTATTCCCAGTTTTGTCCCCCTCATCTTCCACAGAGAGAACACCAAACCGTGAGCCACCCTCCCCTTGCCGGGAACCTCCGTTTACCTTATCTTTTGCCGGTTGTTTATGCCGACGAGGCTTATTAACAACCCTCCACACATCATTAGAGTGAGTTTTAATCTCAGGAGTAGCAAACGAACCCTTCCCCACATCCATATCCACATTATTTTCCAAACTAACATCCCCTTCTAGCCTAGCCTCTGCGATTAAGGGGGCAGCCTCTGATTTGCATTCCTCCTTCTTATGTCCATACACACCACAATTGACACACAAGGAGTGAAGACCTTCATATTCTAGCCAAAGGTCCTCACCATCTAAAGTAAATCCAGGCGGAAGTTGCTTTCTTAAATCCACCAAAACACAAATCCTAGCATAATGACCCCGTAGATGACCAGAGGTATTGATATCTTTTTGATGATTTCACCGATTCTATTCCCAATCCAGGTAAGGGCTTCTCTGTCATAGTACTCTAAAAAAACATTGGGTAACCTTACCCACACCGCAACTCTATCAATGGTGGCCCTCATAGGATGAAACTGGGGTTCCCAAGGTCTAACAGTTAAATAATGATCAAAGATCATCCAAGGGCCTCCTGTGAGGGCATTGAGATAATCCTCCCTATTTGTAAGCTTAACCACAAAGAAACCATTACCTATGTTGATTAAAGAAATCACCCCCCTTTTAGCCCACAACGTTTGCAAAATAGATAAGAGCATTTTGTAACCAATACTTTTACCTAATAGTTTAACTATAACAACATTATTCCACGCCTTATATAACCTCTTCTTCATCTTCTCAGAGAAAGAAAGGGAGGGAAAGTTTCGGCTTGGATCCTCCTCAATAACACACAAAGGCTCAGAATCTTCTTTATCTGAATCCTGGGAAATATCGTTGGACACTGCATCCTCATTAACAACAGCATTAGTGCCTGGGATAAGGACATTTGAATCTTGCCGATTAATACCCTTCAGCCTTTCCACAAAAGACTGCCCATTAGACCATGGCTTATTAACCCCCGTCCCCAGTTTAGGCCACTCCTCAACCGTCATACCCTCACCCTCAACAACCATACACTCTTCATCATTCCTGACCTTTTTAGCACTACGAAGAAGGAGGTCATCCTCCTCACTAGACAAAGAAGGTTCAACAGCAGCAATAGCTTTACCAGAGAGAATAAGTGACATTTTTTTTTTATATTTCTCCTAAAAAAGTCACAGTTGATGGTGATGGAAAAGCTCTAAAAAGTGGTTTCACCTAGAAGCCATTTTTTTTAAAAAAAAAAAGGTTCATCACCATTTGAAGCATTACCAAAAGAACTTTTTCAATGTTTTCTTTTCCATTAGGCTTTTTTCACTGCCACTGAGCTTTTGCACGGTCTCACTGCTATGCCAAACAACCTTGTGTATTTGGAATAACAGTGGTAAAAGTGATTTTTTTTTTTTAATATGACTTTTGTAAATTTAAGATAGTATAAATAAAAGTCAAATTGTATAATGTGATTTATATTTGAGTTGATTTTTGTAAGAGTCAATTTGTTAGCAAAAACTTAGTTGGATGATTAATAGAAAAACAAATTTAGAGGTAAAAAAACTCAAAAATACATGAATTTTATATAAATAAAAATGGGTAATGTGTTATTGGGAAAAATATAATAATACTAAACTACTTACATTTTTTAGGGAAAATTGGGAAAAAGCCCTCCTAAAAAATAAATTTGTGAGAATGACCTAAATTAGAGTACTGTCATAATTTTTATACAAAAATTTATCAAGTGATTTTCACCAATTAAATTTCTAATGGACCTAGTTCAGACTATCATAAAAATTTACTAATCTAGTCCTTATTATATATTTATTTTAACTAATTCGGTTACATCTTTCTCTATTTCTAATGAGAATTAAGTAAGGATAAAAATGATTATTAACTTTTAAGTGAATTTATAAAATTTCATTTACAAGAATTTATAATAAGGACCAAAAAAGTATTTCAATTTAAAAAATGAGACCCAAAATCTTTCTTTTACGAAGAATTTAATTTTCTCTCTCTCCATAGTAAAAAAAGTCAAAAAAAAAAAGGTTTTAGGCTTAAGCTGCTTTTTTTTTTTCCAAAAGTCTAATTGAAAAAAAAAAAAAAACCAAAACCACCCAACCTCACGTTTGCCCATGAAAAAACTACTTTTGCATACCATTAGTGTTTCAAACAAAAATGCATTCAATAAAATTATGTGAGTGTCTATCAAAAAAATATTGTATGGACCAATATATGTTTTTGGCCAGGTTGTATGGACCAATATTGAAACTAAAGATTAAACTCCAATCCTCTACCCTTGATGAATCATGGAAGACTGTTGTGTGTATCACATGTTGGAAGATCTGGGATACTCGTAATAAAAGAATCTTTACTGATGCAAACTTCACTGTTGAATGGATCTTATCTCATGTTAGGGCCATGGTAGTTAATTCTCAACTTAGCTTCTCTAGGTTACATTTGCTTTTGTAAATTATTTCAATTGTTTCTGTGCCTTTTTTAAGGCTGCTGTATTTGTCCATCCTTAATGGAAAGCTTCATTTTGATTTCAAAAAAAAAAAAAAAAGATTAAACTCAAATGAAATCAAGCGGTTGTATTCATCTACATCCTCTTGCATTTCCCTTTAAGTGTATGCCTTTATTTTATTGCACTTACTTTTGGCGATTCAAGAGAATTGTAGGAAAGGATCTTGAGACTTGTAAATGATATAACTAAGGTGCATTCGCCTTTGGCACGCCTAAAAACCTTGTGATACTTCAGATAAAGGGAAAATAATAAGAAATATTCAATATTGTCAATTACATAACATGATATCATAAGGTGTGAAAAGTACTAGACTTGTGGCAAAAAAGAAAAAGAAAAAGAAAAGTATTAGCTTTGTTTGATTAAAAAAAAAAAAAGTACTAGCCATGTTCTAAATCATGCTCCAACAATCTATCTATTTCAAACTTCAAACTTCAATTCAAGAAGAGTAAGGCCCATTTTAGTCTTAATGCCAAAAATATTTGGGAGAATTACACACAGGTCCCAAGGAAGGGAATTAATCACAATAAAGTCTCTTGAAATCATGAAATTACACAAAAGTCCCAAGGGATCTGGTTGTAATTATTTGTGAATGTAAAACTACCATTTTGACCTTCCCTCTCTCTTGTCTCTCTCCTCCCTCCCTTTTTCTTCTCTCTTTCCTCTCTCCTTCTCTACTCCTCTCTCCTGTCTCTCTCCGCCACGGCGCAACCGCCACGCTGTCGGTCGTTTTCTCAGTTGCTCGCCGGAGCTATGGCTTCTCCGCTTGCTCGCGGTCCCAAGCCTGGCTTCTTTCCGGATAATTTTATCAACAATTCCTCCAAAGAAGCTACTGCTGAGGATGGGGCCCAAAAGAATTCGGGTTTCAAGCAGAGTAGGCCCATGAATCTGGCTATTGCTCGTTCACCATTGTTTACCGTTCCACAGGTTAAGCCCTTCGGGTTGCTCAACTCACCGGGCTTCTTTCCGCCGCAGGTAATAGAATGGATTGACTTTTGTAATTGAACTTCTTTTCCCTTGAATTTTGGGTTAACATTTATGGGACCCTGTTAATGAACTTGGTAGCTTATTTCTATTGGAAAAGAAACTGCTTCAATCTTTGCCTATTGTATTTCTGCTTTAAATGGTTGTTCATTGATTCTTATGCTTGGACATATGGTTATTTCTTATTCTTTTTATTTTTAAAAATTAAAATTTAATTAGTTTTGATGCACTTGATATCTAAATGCATCATACTATGCCAAATTGCCAATTGAATTGCTGCGTCAAATGGTTGTTCGTTGCTGCTTATGATTGGACAATATATTTGTTTTCGGACAATTGAAATTCTTTTAGTTTTGACAATGTCGAACTGCAGTTTTTTGGTTGTGCGATTCATTGATGTTTTTGAAGATGACGACGAAGACGACGAGAATCCAACTGGCAGGCGAAAACGCGTTGGAAAGATACGATTGTAGAAGAAGACTTGTAAATAGAAAGCAATGGGTTGGGTTGTATATATATACATAAGGAGTGGGTGCAAATAGCCACTTACTCATACAACTTAATACTTTGAAATTATATGAAATTAGTTGTCAAAATTCTCAAAATTTGTTGTAAATCTATACTTTTTCAGTTGTAAATTTATACTTTGTGTGTTGTAAATAGCCTCTGGAAGTCAAAATGGAAAAAAACGATGGTTTTAAAATTTGTTGTAAATCTATACTTTTTCAGTTGTAAATTTATACTTTGTGTGTTGTAAATAGCCTCTAGAAGTCAAAATGGAAAAAATGATGGTTTTAAAATTTGTTGTAAATCTATACTTTTTCAGTTGTAAATTTATACTTTGTGTGTTGTAAATAGCCTCTGGAAGTCAAAATGGAAAAACGATGGTTTTAAAATTTGTTGTAAATCTATACTTTTCGGTTGTAAATTTATACTTTGTGTGTTGTAAATAGCCTCTCGGAAGTCAAAATGGAAAAAACGATGGTTTTAAAATTTGTTGTAAATCTATACTTTTCGGTTGTAAATTTATACTTTGTGTGTTGTAAATAGCCTCTGGAAGTCAAAATGAAAAAACGATGGTTTTAAAATTTGTTGTAAATATATACTTTTTCAGTTGTAAATTTATACTTTGTGTGTTGTAAATAGCCTCTGGAAGTCAAAATGGAAAAAACGATTGTTTTAAAATTTGTTGTAAATCTATACTTTTTCAGTTGTAAATTTATACTTTGTATGTTGTAAATAGCCTCTGGAAGTCAAAATGGAAAAAAACGGTGGTTTTCAAATTTGTTGTAAATCTATACTTTTTCAGTTGTAAATTTATACTTTGTGTGTTGTAAATAGCATCTGGAAGTCAAAATGAAAAAAACGACGGTTTTCAAATTTGTTGTAAATCTATACTTTTTCAGTTGTAAATTTATACTTTGTCTGTTGTAAATAGCCTCTGGAAGTCAAAAATGAAAAAAAAAAAACTCGTTTTCAAATTTTGTTGTAAATCTATACTTTGTCTGTTGTAAATTTATACTTTGTCTGTTGTAAATTTCCTTTGTCCATAATGGTCATTTTACATTCACATATAATTACACAGAAGGGACTTCTGTGTAATGTGAATTCTTGTTGGGACCTCATTGTATTTTTTTGTCATCCTTGAGACCTGTGTGTAATTCTCCCAAAATATTTACACATTCGCACATGCCTCTGCCCTCAAGGACGATCTTGTTGGTCAAAATAAATGTATGTTTATTATAAAAATAAGCTTCTTTTTTTTTTTTGGGACAAAAGGTTAATATTATTAAGTAAAATGAGATTAGTACCCTAAAAAAGTCTTGCTATCATATAACCGCACTCTCCTAAAAAAAAGAAATTGGCAAGAAAATAGGAAATATCCTGATAGATTACATTATTGGATGATAGATTTGTAAATTCTGCTTTTTGTACTTCTAAGTGAAAATTAGAATGAAGAATCAATGCTAAGGATACTCTAAAACAAAGTATGGCAAAAAGGTGACTTTGTGATACTCCTTCTGGTCCTAATTATAGGACATAATTACCAGAATTTGGAAAGGTTAAGGAGAGAAATTAAATTAGTTAATTGTCTACATTTTCCTAAAATACCCTTGATTGACACACTGTATGTGAATGCCACAAAGTGGCTCCTTTCGTCGCAGTACCCCACCAACTTACCAACCCAAGTTTCACGGCTGGTTTCAAATAACGCGTGTCATCCCCATTTTATTTTTTTCCTCTTTATTTATTACATTAATATTGATAAAAGAAGAAGTTGCTGATTGTAACAAAACACTTGACTCAACAACATGGAGTGATTGTAAATTAAAAAAATTAATAATGAATACTCCTTCAGTCTATATATAACTTACAAGGAAGAAAAGAAAAGTTGTTTATATCTTATAATTTTACCATTTATTTATTATTATACAGACTTTATTATTATAAAATGTAATGTATACTAAATAAGGGTAAAATTTGAATGTTGTTAAATTTTAAGGTAGAATCAGTCAATTTTAATTTTGTCTGACCAGGAAGATAAGTTGTTTGTTTGCATCATAATTTATATTCATCACATTCCTTAATCCTTAAATTATTATTGAGAAAGTATCAATAAGGGTAGTTTGGGAAGAAATTGACAAAAATTAGAATGTTGTCCTATAATTAAGACCAAAATGAACCACCAAATGTTGTCTTATAATTAGGATCGGGGGAATACTTTTTTTTATTCAACTGATAATACTAATTGCCCCTGAAAATTAATCCAAACCTTACAGTATTTGCTTCCCCTCCTTTTATACTTATCCTAAATTATGATCCATTATTGTGAAGAAATCGGTGCATCCTAATTTGAGTATAGCAAAATCAATTCATTTCCTTTCAAAACCCCTTGTTCTATCAAAAAAGCTAGTGATATTTAATCAACTGCATAATTAATCTCTCTAATTGTAGTCATGATGTCCACCTTTCCTCCTTGATGAATGACTTTGTTCCTCTTCACTTAAATTACAGAGGTGATTTTGATAATGCTTGCAATCTCCTTTGAGTGACTTTATTGATGTAATCTAGTCAAAGCGATCTTTAACCAATCTTTAAACATGTCAAAAGTAGAGAAAGACGAGTGGATATTTAAGCACCTAAACCAAACATCTCTAGCAAAAGGACACAAGCAAAATGATCAAATGATTTTGGTTAAGAGCATCCAAAGCTACAATTTGCATTAATATTTAGATGGTGCAATCTCAAAATATCCATGGACATAATAGCCAAATTCATTAGTTTCCAAATGAATAAAAGATCTTCTATTGAAAGGGAAACAAACCATGGAATTTTTCAGAAAAGATCTCCATTGCATTGACTATATGGAGAATTTAGAAGGTGATATCCTTCTTTGACGGAGTATTGACCAGAACAACTTTTGTTCTAGATGATAGAATCTTGCACTATTCCACAAAAAGAAAATAGGAATTTCCAGGATTTGCTGAGCAATTTCTGGTGAATAAAGACTTTAAACCAAATTTGAATTCCATCTAATTGGGAACTAACTTAATAGAAGATGCATTAAAAGATCATATATAATTTGCAAAGCTTTATCTACTTCTAATTTAGACTGTATAGGGCACCATAAGGGGTGGTTAATATCAATTTAGGTTCCTAAGCTTACATTCTAGAAGAGATTCTTGATTACGATGACAGAGCATTGAAAGGTGTCTTTTCATATCCATGAGGAATTGTGTTAATGTTGGTAATATCACATAAATCTATATATCTAAATATGCTTGGATGTTGGCCTATGTACTAATTAAGATCTAATATATATAATTACAATATCTTTTTGCTATCAATGTTTTTTATATATTGTTTTTTGACGACCGTTAAGGTTTGTAACGGAGAGACAACATTGCTCCATTTTGATACTTTAGGGGTAACATTGCTCCGCCGAAAACTTAAGAGACAAAATTGCTCCTGAGCGCATACTTCAGGGACAAAATTAGTACTTAACCCAAAAAATATATGCTCTAAAAGAAGGCTGGATTCACTCGTTATATAATGCATGACATTGCTAATAGATGTAAGGAAAATACTCTCATCAATTAAAGTCTTTATATCTATTTTGTCAAGTTCTCCAATAATATGTGATCAAGTGTCCTATTTTTAAATCATTATTAATTAATTATAAACTCATATGAAAATAATAGGACATATGATCATTATGATTGGAGAACTTGATTTTTATAGGTATAAGGAACTTAATGTAAATATATCTAAAAATATTCCAGAATTTTTTTTTCTAATTTCTCAAAAAATAAAATTTCTGGTAGAGAAGATAAAATTATAAATGTTCATTTAATGTTATTCTCAATATGATAATGATTAACTGACGGGAATTAAATCTTCAATAGAAGAAGATTCAGGTGAAAAAAAAGTTTCAATAAAAGATTGATTTAGTCCTCGGCATTCTCTGTCCTGGAATCGATTTATTTTACCTTTTAGTAACAGAAAATATTAAATTAAAATGGTTTAATTTTAGACATATAAGCGGTGCGGAAAGAATATCCTATTAATAAAAATGATTTTAAAACTAAATTACAAAGAAGTCAAAGAACTTGAATGTAATACATTTCTGAGGATAAAATATATTCAAGTTTCGAAGGTTGAATCGGGGATGGAAATTGTAGAAGAACGAAGGAGCGTACGTGGAAGCAACTAGCGAGGCTTTGATCACCTTTTTGTGTTCTCCTATATTTCAGAGGGCATCTTTTTCCAACAATTAAGACCAAAGTGACAAACAACATCATTGGAAAAGGCTGGACAAACCAAATACCAGTTGTTTTTTTCCTGGGAATTTAATTTTTTTTTTTCTGGAAAGCCCCATTCTGAGGAAAATCGAACCGGACCTGGATCACTGGATGCAACACGATTAGCTTCTTTTTTCCCGATTTGGTGTTCTAATGTTTTGGCCTCTTTTTTGAATTTAAAGCTGGGGATTCGCTTTAGTAGGTGAATCACGCAGGAAAATTGGGAGCTTTTCGAACAATGAAGCCCATGAATAGTATATATGATCTGATTGAAGAGGCCAAGGTCCGAACAGTTTGGTGGGCCCTCTCTGTATTCGCCATTACCTATTTCTTAACTCGTAAGTGATTCGAATTTGGTTTGGTTGGGATTATGTTTACTTTTTGTTAATTTCGTGTTAAATCTGTTGTTTCCAGAATGAATGGTGAATGAATTTGCATCTGCGCACCTTCAAATGCTCTGGGTTTTGCTTTGAAAACTATATTTTGCTATCGTTATGGCTAGAGTTTGAGCTTTAGCTTGGCCGTCTGTAGCTGAATTTTGCTTGCTTCATTACCATGCTGCTTTAGCTCAGTCGATTGCTTATAGTTCACATATATAAGCCGAGCGATAATAATTATGATCTACAACAGCTAAAGTGTCATAAGTGCAAATGCTGTGATTGCTTGATTTTGATTCCTAGGCTTAACCCCACTCTGTAGATCATTTCTTGGTGGCTTGTGCTTTCCTATTTGGCGGCTATATCCCCTAATTAATGATTGTACTTCAGTTTGTTTCTTCATTCTGTTCATAGGCATGACTTCCAATGTAGTATTCATATCTTTATTAATAAAAGAAAGAAGAATACATTAACATTGGCATTCAAGTCAACCCATTTTCTGTATTGACATTCTTTATGGTATATCACAGATACAAGCAAGTCAATGTGGATGAATGTACCCATCTCAGTTCTGCTTGTTTCTGCGCTGCGTATTCTTTTGAATAAGGTGGAGTTCCATTGGAAGGTTAAAACACCTAGGTCACAGACATACTTATCTCATTTGGAGAAGAAACAATTATCTCTGAATGATCCACGCCTCTCTACTCCACCTCCCCCTGCAAAATGGAAGAGGAAAATTGATTCTCCAGTTGTGGAGGCTGCGGCCAGTGATTTCATTGGCAAAATATTGAAGGATTTTGTCATAGATTTGTGGTACTCAGATATTACTCCAGATCAAGAGTTTCCTCAGCACATTCATGCAATTATAATGGATGTTCTTGGTGAAATATCAGGAAGGCTTAAGGAGATAAACCTTGTTGACTTGCTGACAAGGTATCAGATTCTCCACACCCCCTACCCCCTTTCCTTCTTTCAAAGAAAGATAGGATTAGGAATGTGGCAAGTTCTTGGTTAGGATTCTAAATGTTATTTTGAATTTAGTACCATTAATAATTACTGATTGATCATGTGACAGGGATATAATTGATCTAGTAGGTAATCACTTAGATCTTTTCAGAAGAAATCAAGCTGTTATAGGTGTTGATGTTATGTTAACCTTATCTTCTGAAGAGAGGAATGAACGATTGAAGTTCCATCTGTTGAATTCTAAGGAGCTTCATCCTGCACTTGTTTCTCCCGAGAGTGAGTACAAGGTGTGAGTGGAGTGTTCTGACATCTTCCAGTTTTTGCTTTTGGGCATTATGGCTTGTATCTTGTCCAATGGTTTCACCTTCCTGTAGGTTCTTCAGAGACTAATGGGCGGGATAATTGGTATAGTACTCAGACAACGGGAAGTTCAATGCCCAGTGATTCGATCTATAGCTAGGGAACTACTAACTTGTTTGGTTATGCAACCTATCATGGATTTGGCAAGCCCTGGGTAAGTTCTTGATTATATAATTTAGTTTACTATTTTTAAGTTTTTCTATTAGGCAGGAACAGATTAATGGTTTTTAGTTGTTTTTACTCTATTGCACAGTTTGCAGAACTAGTATTTCATATGGTACTTCCCTAAATTCCTATTTTGGGGTTGTGGGGGAGGTTTCCAGATTGGTTTCTGTGTAATTCAAATTTAGAGATTCTGATCACTATGACTTTCTTCTATGGATTTGGGCTGTTAAGGCTATGTTTTTATTTTGAACTATGATATGTAAGGTAACATCTGATTGCAAAATTAACCCCCCCCCAAGAAAAAAGCTTTAAACATATTGTTACATGGATATAATTGGATAATTTACAAACACTCTTAAGACTCCATTTGCCTTATGAGCTTTGATGTCTGAAATAAACCTGGCATGTAACACATTTATAAGTTTGAGTTTTGCAGAACACTTCTGACTATATTTTTTCACAATTCATTCAAATTTCTTTTCATAAATGTATTATTATTTATTTTTATAAATTATCAGGTATATTAATGAACTGATCGAAACCCTAGTTCTTACCTTGAATGATGAGGGCACACTTGGGGTCACCAGTGATCAATCTTCTAACGCAGCTAGTCATCATCATGGGCATTCTGCTGTTGCTGGGATTGGTCATGATGAAAATACTGCCTTGAAAAAGGCTGCATATTTAAATCAAGGGGATGATAATACATCGACTAAAATGCACTATCAGCAAGATCCTTTGCAGGTCAGACATGCTGGTTGGGCACGGGGGTTAGATGCTTCGACTCAGAGAAGAACTGAAGTTCTTATGCCTGAGAATCTTGACAACATGTGGACAAAAGGAAGGAACTACAAAAAGAAAGAGATAAAAAAAATGAAAGTAGGTTCTCAGGATCTTCCTGCAAAGAGTCCTGTTACAGACAGCGTGGAGCCTGATAGAAATTTGACCGTGGAAAGGTCAGCAAGTAATCCTTTTAAGCATGCAGTTCCAGAAGTGAAGTCTTCACTGCCGCCAATGAGTACCTTGAGTTTAGATCCCCTGATGAATTTTGGGAGCAGAAATGAGTCAGCGTCGTCTCAGAACCCTGCCATGGAGTTATTATCTGGGGGAGAGCATCAAGCTCATGAAGTGAAAGATACTGAGACTGTTGCTAACAAAAGTCGGTTCAAGAGATCCAACAGTACTTCCGACTTGGCAATTCAACCACAGAAAGGGGGAGGGCCCATAATTTCAGAGTTCTACACCCCTAATTTTGAGTGGCGTGGTGAAGGATTTCAGGGGAAGAGTGCTTCTGATATGATTGTTAGGAAAGAGGGGCAACTATTTCCCAAGCTCCGGTGTCGGGTATGCTTCTAGGCTGGATAATCTTGAGATATACTATTCTGGAAAGTAATGTGAACCAGATCCTTCATAATAGACACCATCTTAAAGTAGAATGAATTGTCACTGTGTGTATCTACTTTTAGTGCGGTTGTATATCTGAGTAGAGGGTGAATAGAAGGAGAGAAATAATGATAAAGATTATTTTATTAACGAGGTCTTGCTTATTATGATCATCCTCCTTATATCTATTAATAAAGTTCGTAAGAATATATAAAATGCAGAACATTTTCATAAAAGTGGATGTTTTACACATACTACAAGTGCATAAGATCTACCCCTTACTGACGGCCTAAAACTAATGAATTGTTTATCCTTGCCTACTTGTACTTTGCAGGTTAAGGGGGCACATTTTGAGCAAGTTGGGTCCAAATCTTTTGCTGTTTATGTAATTGCAGTAACAGACGCACAAAACAGAACTTGGTTGGTGAAGAGAAGGTTAGTTTCTCACAGCTTTTATTATAATTATGATTGTAATTGGAGCCCACACTTTATATTTTAATTTTTAATATTACAGGTAAGTTCAGTATCACTGGGTTAATAAAGTAAGGTGGTGTGCTAAATTCTCTCTCTAAAATAAACTGACCAGATTTCTGAAATACAATATTTGTCAAATGGTTCTCTACCCCAACTTTTGAGCTTAAACTATCCTTTTCACTTGGAAAATATGTTGGGTCTGGAAATTGTTCCATTTATGACTGTTTCTTCCTCTTGGTTATATACAGATACAGGAATTTTGAGCGATTGCATCGGCATCTAAAAGATATTCCCAATTACACACTGCATTTGCCTCCTAAAAGGTTTCTTTCCTCGAGTACAGAGGATGCATTTGTCTATCAGCGTTGCATTCAGCTTGATAAATACCTTCAGGTATTTGTAGTCATTCTCTACATGACTACAAACTCTTCAAAGGCATAAATTAATTTCTTTTGTGCTTGAACTGGCTCTTGCTTGACCTCTGTATGCTGTCTTGCTTCAGGACCTCTTGTCAATAGCTAACGTTGCTGAACAACATGAAGTATGGGATTTTTTGAGTGTTTCCTCAAAGGTGTGCATCTGTATTTTTCTCTTATTATAACTTCACATGACCTTTATATAATTTACCTTGGTACTTTCTGGAAATATAATGATAATCTAACAAAAGTGTTGCTGTCTTTTCCCCCTGAAGAACTACTCATTTGGGAAATCTGCTTCAATGATGAAGACTCTGGCAGGTATGTAACTCTGACCTTATTTTTTCACACTCGCAGTTTAGGAGCTCAGCTGGTAACTTTTCTATTTGTATTGATGGACAAGTTAGCATTCTGTTCCCACTTATTAATCTGCTATGAAAAAAGAGCGGCCCAACGCACAAGGCTCCTACCAGGTGGTGTGTAGGGAGGGATACTTACTAATCTGCTATTTAGTTAAAAAATTGTATTGGCAGCAAGGTTTTGAAACCCGGACCGGTCACTGAACCGGTTGGGGTACTGGGTTAAGGGTTAGTGGGTCAGACCGGACTCAGCCCAGAGTCAACCCGGGCCAGACCGGTGAGGTATAAAAAATTGGAAAATAATTAATTTCTCATCACAATAACCTAAATTTGACATACTATATATCATTTCAATATTTTAGATCAGTAGCAAAATAACCATATACTTCAATACTTGTGACATATTCAGATATTCCTAATAATTTTCTTTACAACCTACATTTGAGACGATATATTCATGGTAGCAAAATATCAAAAACAAGTATATGATGACAAAAGATTCTCAAGCAGGATCTTTTTTAACACCAGAATGTGTGGGAGGATTGCTAGACTCGAGATTGAGAGTGGTAGTATTCTGGGCACCTTCATTATTAATATTTCCCTCCATTAACACAGCTTTAGGAAAATAATCAAACACAGAACCTCACAGACCAGAATCTCACAAACCGAGCAAACCAAACCTTCAGAAATCCAAACCAAACCGAAGCACAACAGAAACCAATAGGCAAATCAAAGCCAATATTCAAAAATAAGCAGAGCCAACCAAAAATAGAGCAACCACAACAGCTTCAGGAAAACCAAAAACGAACCCAAATCAAACCAATATGACATCCAAAAGTGAAAAAATAAACATCAGAGCACCAACAGAACACGAAGAACAAAGAACTAAAAATAAAATAAAACATTCAACAATAATAAACCTGAAGCTCTGCACAATGGAACGAAGCTCTAAATCGAGATGAACAAAGCTCTTTCACGGTTTCACCTGAAGAAATAAACGGTAGTGGGAGGCAAAAAAAAAAAGTTTGACCCGGTGACCCTTGTAACCCGTCCGGGTCACACCGGGTTTACCGGGTCAGTCCGGTTTAACCCTGAACCGGACCGGTTTCCGATCTGAACCGGCCGGTCCGGTCCGGTTTCACAAACCATGATTGGCAGTTTTATTCTCTAACTTAAATTCTTCCAACCCTTGTTTTCCGTTCATCTAAATGCACCATTAAAAATCGGGGAAAAGGCAGAAATAATTGTCTGAGAATTTTTACTCTCTCTTTTATTTGAAGGTTCCAGCCCATAAGGCATAAAGTTTTCTGTCTTCTTTTGGAGGTAGTGAGAAAAATAATATAGGAAGTCAACATTGTGTTGTTTTAGGCTAACAGAACCTTTCAGTTGATATTTGAACTGGCCTCTTTTATGCCTTTAATGGCTGAAGCTGGAGGCTTCTATGTGGCTGCTGAAGCTGTTTGTTTGTTTGTTTAAAATTCCTTCTATTTCTATTGATAGCAACTGTTTTTTAATAAAAAAATTAATAATCTATTAAGCTAATGACAGACAAAAGCCAGAAATAGACAACAAGAAATGGAAATAACTAGGGATGAATAATACTTTCTGAAAAACTAAAGCAGATTACTAGGGAACTCAAGCCAAACCCATGACCCTTTTACACCCAGATAGATACAAATAAACTAATACAGCTTCAGATTACTAACACAGGATAACAAGGAGAAGAAGATTCGAAACTCAAATCAGATACCACAAACTCAACAGGAAACACATAATAACAAAACACAACAGATCTGCGAAACTTTCTAGAGGTTGACACTCTCCACCAGGCTAAAGTCTCACTTCCAAGTTCTTCTCTGCTCTCTCCACCTTCCCTGCTCTTCTTTTTTATACATCCTGCTGACATCCATCTATTCATCACGGCTTCCATATTTTGCTCCTCTATCTACAACTTTATCTGACTTCTAACCGCTATGTTTTCCTATGGACCAATAGATCCCCAATTTTTGTCTTTTGCCACTCCCCTATGTCCCTCTCTGTATGTTCTAGTAGCAGTAGGAGGTTGGGTCTTATCAAATCTCAAGTGAGTTATGTTGAAAAAATAATTTCTAATGTTTCTTTCTTTCTGTTTGTTTTGGAGTTCAATCCCAAATCTCAATATGCAAACATTTCTAGATGCACAACTCTTTACTTGGTTTTTTAACTCCAGATTAATATCTGAATTTTTAACATTAACAGTCAATGTGGATGATGCGGTGGATGATATTGTACGCCAATTTAAAGGAGTTTCAGATGGTTTAATGAAAAAAGTAGTTGGTTCGACATCTCCAATCAATGAAAGTCCTTCAACGTCTATCTCGTGGAATTTGTCTTGGAATTCAGATGAAATCGATAAAAGTATTCCTAGGAAAAATGTGGCAGACTCTGTTTTAAGCTCTGATACTGAGGAAGGCGAGAAAAATGCTGACATTGGCCTTGAGGGTGTTGATAGAGAAGTGGTACAATCTCATGAGTCGCATTCCGACAATGAATTGGGCTCAAAGGGTTATCCACCTCGGGCAATAAACCAAGCTGGAGAGTTTGGTAAATTGGATCAAGACAGAAACCACGGTTTGGTGGTTGATGCCAGGTTTGGCAAGGACATACCAGCTGTGCCCCCTGAGGTCTGTTTTGTCAGCTGAGTATATTTTTCCTGTTTTTTACATTACCTTTGTTGATTGGGATGCTTGATCCTGTTGTGCTTTTTTAATTTTTTATAAATTGTTTAGTAACTATTTATTGTCAGAGACTAGGTTACGAACTAGTATGCTGCTTACTAGGTAAATAGAATTGATAACTGATCTCCTCTCAATCAAGGAAGTTGATTAATTATCATGCATTCTAGCTTCTTAGTTGTTAGACCTGTTCAGGTGTTCAAAACCCTGTCTAATTATAGTTATGAATTTTTTTGGAAATTGCTTGAAAACTAATAACCATGAGCTGAACTGTGGTAAAAGCATGTTTTGTTGTGTGTTATGGCCTCCTTTTGTTGTACTTTCCCTTCTTAGTGAAAGAATAATGATATATGGCCAGGACTGAAGTTTTACTTGAGACTTATCAGGAAGGACACCAGCAAGATCTTTTCTATATTTCTCTTTTGTTTAGAAGATACTCTTAAACATTTATATCTGTTTTTTACAGTGGACCCCACCAAATGTGAGTGTGCCTATTTTGAATTTGGTCGACAATATTTTTCAGCTTAAGCAAAGAGGCTGGCTACGGTATGTTACTCTATTGAAACTCGGTAAATTTCATGTTAGTAACTGCAAGAAATAATGTCTAGTTCCAATATGCTTCTAAATCTGCTGGTGTTCTCATTTTGCATGTTTTTTAAATTTGTAAGTTATTCTGATGTATTCTTTGATTTTGTGTGCTGCTGTTAGAGATAAGACTTATTCCTAGATGTTCACCTACCATCTTAAGATTTTAGAGTGATCGGTTCCTGACATGATACACTAACTTTCGTAGTTAAGTCTTCTATATGATATTTGATCTCCCTATTCTAAAGATCAAGTAATATTTTTACACAAGAGAATGGTAGATCTATGATTTGTCCATGCTTTTAGCCTAAAGGGATTTTGTGTGAGGGGATGCATCATAGATAAGGTCCATTTGCAGGCATGGTATCTTGATTTCTTTTACTTTACCATTAACAGATTTCAGTGTGTTTTCTACCATGTCTATAATATGCTGGAAATGAATTTTAGTGAATACAATGTTAGGGCTCACGGTTCTCTTTATTTGTTTCACTCTCTAGCATATGAGTTTCTAACATTAACTAATTCATGTTCTTGCAGAAGACAGGTCTTTTGGATATCAAAACAGATATTACAGTTGGTGATGGAAGATGCAATTGATGACTGGCTGTTGAGGCAGATTAATTTGCTCAGGCAGGAGGATACTATTGCCCAAGGAATTCGGTGGATTCAAGATGTAAGGACTGAATCGAATTCTGAACCTCATCTTGAATACTGACATAGTTTGCCAACTAAATGATTGAATATCAAGTGATGGCCCTGATTTATATTCCTGTCAAATAGCCTAACAGTATGAATGACCTTGTTTTTTGTTTGATTTGTGTCTGCATCATGCTTAATTTCAGTTTGGTTCTAAAATGCATATCTTGGGTAGCTGAATATTAGTAGGTATTTTGATTGGAAAACTTTCTGTCCAAGCCGAACATCTAATAGGTTAGGAGCCTCAAAACAAATCATGTCCTATCCCTTAAAAATCCTGGCATTCTATCCACACCAATGCATGTCAAGAAGGACTGCTTGAATTGTGTTAATGCTATAAAGCTTTTCTTCAGGTCTCACTTTGTAAATAACTAGATTGTGGGTCTTGTGATTTGCAGAGTCTGAGTCGAGTTGCGTTGTCACATTGTTCATGAATCATAAATATTGCTGCTTCCTATAAATTTTATATGATGTCAATTCAAATGCTTCATGTTGTCTAGTGATATACTTTCAGTTGCTCTGGCCTGGTGGTACGTTTTTTACTAGAGTGAGGGCTCCTCAGACGTCAACTGATGATGAAGACATGCATATAAAACCTTTTCAAACAATGAGTGGGTTTAGTGGAAGCAAGATCACTAACTCTGAGTCAGGCTCCTTTGAGGAAGAACTTGAGGCTGCTCGTATTGCTAGTGCTGTCAAGAAACTGCTCTTTGGTTAGCTCTTCTTTCTCGAATCTAACACATTCATTTGATAGCAACTTTTGAGTAATATTCTTGCATTTTTAAACTTATATTTATCTTCTTCCCGTTACATTCCTTCTTTCTTCTAAGGTTAGTATTTACTTCAATGTAAACTGCACAAGTCCCTTAGAGACTTCTCAATGCCTATATCTTTTTTACCCCGGCCATTATATCTTAATTCGCTTTCCAATCTTCTCAGATGGAGCTCCAGCTACCTTGGTCAGCTTAATCGGGCAAAAGCAGTATAGACGTTGTGCCAGTGATATATACTATTTTACTCAGGTTAAACATCTCTTTCCCACTGTGGTATTCGCTTGATGGGGATTTTTTTTTTTTTTTTTGGTTTTGCCTTGCATTTTTATGGTTATAATCTTCAACTCAAGAAATTTTGCTTCTAAACTAACATTTACGTCATTTGTCTGCATTTTAGTCTACTATTTGTGTGAAGCAACTTGCGTATGCGATCCTTGAACTTATACTCATATCGATATTCCCTGAGATGCGGAATCTAGTCATGAGTGTTCACGAGAATATGAATGTTCACCAACCAGTATAGTCCTGTCAGAGTGGCCTGCGCATGTTCTAGTGGAGATCATTGAACTTGGGAAGGCCAAGTTTTTGTTTTCAGGTGACAGGCTTTTCTTCGTGGCTTTGCCTGTTTGGTTTCTCTTTTATAAGGTGTCAGTAGCAATGTTTAATGGGTTGTCTTCTTAACTCTCAGTCACTGTACAAAGGTTTAGATTTAGGATCATGTACAGGAACAACTCTCTTTCCTCTTTGGCTTTTTTTAATTTTTTTTGATTCATTTGCCCTCTCTAGGCATAACTATGCCAGAGGGTTTTTGTATTGATGCTGACTCTAGAATTAATCTAGTGAATATTCTTTATTCGTTCGACATTGAGACCAGTCTTGTGCATTTTCTGAACTTCAATTTTCAACCTTATCATCGGTTGGCGCTCATCTATCCTTCCTTGGTGTAAGTCTTATGTATTTGGGCCGTCCTATCTAATAAATTGGATTATCATAATCCATAACCCGATAGAATGTGATTGGTAAATTATTTGAGATGCGTGTTTTGATTCCATAACTTGTTAGCAACAATTTATCAGAATCCGCATACAGAGATGCTCGCTGTAATGTTGAAAGAAGATAGTATCAAAAAAAGAATGAAAGAAGATGCCACCGAAGGTTGTTGTCAAGAATAGGATTTGTTTCCTAGAGAGACATAAGTTAAAATCGATAGATTGAGTTTGAACCCGAAGTGATACATATAAATGATTTGTCCTGTTAATGACAGAAAGTTCATCTCGTTTAATCATGATTTTTTAGTTTGAGGGATGGATCTAATAAAACAGAGATGATACGTCATTTTAATAAAACAAAATATGAAGTTAATATGTATGTATGTATATATCTATATGTGTGTGTGTCTAAGTTTTGTTTTGAAGCGTTTAATACCACTTCTAGTCTTTAATATAAAATTTCATTTCTAACGTAAATGGCAGTGTAATTGAAGTCTTATATCAAAGATAGGAGGTAGTATGAAGTATAATCAGTGTCGCCATCATTAGATTGACTAAAGATAATGTATCTGGAGAAAGAAATAGAAAGGAAGTGAAGCTTTAATTTAGTCCAAGTCTTTCATGTGGTTTTCCCTTAAATGTGTAGCTTCTTAAATTAAAATTTAAAATATCTAAAATTTGTATGATTCGTTACTCGTATGTGTATGTACAAGAATCCTCCAAGTACTTGAAAGAATAAAAAGAAAAAAGATAGAGGAGAGGTAGGTTTCATACATGTGAAACTCACGTGAGCAGAAGTGAAATTTACTCCCCTCTTTTTCTCTCTTTACTTCAAAGGTAGTCAAAGAAGACATATTTTTTTGGAAAAGTATCTCTCATTATCAGCAAAAGTTTTTTTTTTTTTTTCCCTGGGTATGGCCATCTTCCTGAGTACAAGATTGAATAGTAAAAGATATAATTTGTTTCTCAGTTCATGAACAAGTCTGGACAAAAACAGAATGAGAAAATCAAGCTTATGAAGTGGCAATGATGGAATCAGGAAGATCAGAGAAGAGAGAAGGGAGAGAATAGGGCCTGAGATTTCTGACTTGATACCAAGAATTGAGGACATTGAGGTTCTTGTCTGTCCCAGTGAAAGCCAATTGAATCCCAATGTTGCAGCCACCTCCTCCATTGTTTTGACACTCTGAAACTGCCACTGCACAGTCTTGGTTGTTTAGGCACACACTTTGCCCAGAACACCCTTCACACCCAAAACTCTTCCATATCAGATTCTCAAGTGTTCCCTCTTTAAACTCCATAATCTGCTCAATCCATCCCATTTTAGGATCATACACATGTATTGTATAGGATACTTAAATCATTTATTCATAAAACATTATTGGGTTAAGTTACCTATACATTCTAAAGTACTTTCCCATTAACACTTAATATCCTAAAGTAATTTTTGATACATCCAACGCTATAAAGTATTTTTTGAGTAACACTCAGCATTCTAAAGTATTTTTTCAAGAACACTTAGTATCTTAAAATGATAGTGCTCATTGTTACTGAGAAAATACTTTAAGGACAAAACTGTATTAAAAAATTACTTTATGATACTGGGTTCTAGTGAAAAAATCTTTGAACGTGTTGAATATACAAAAGATTACTTTAGAATAATATTTTAGGGTGCTAGATGATACTTAACCCAACTTTGTTAACATATGATGGCTGAATTGTGAATTTGGACAGTAAAACAGTTTGGAAAAACAAAACATAATTCTCTGCCCATAAGTTGGAAGCAAGTCAAATGATGATGTTACCAGAGTGAAACTAGTAATGGTGTGAGAGTTGTCTGAAAACATAATTGGAGAAGATATTGCTGCATACTGGTGACCAGCAAATGCTACCATGAATCCACCAGATTTGACCTGATCAATAATATCATGCGCATGATATTAACTTCTAAACATGGAGATTAATTATTATATCTCTACTTTTCTCTGACCTTCTAAACCACAAGCACTATTATAACCTAATACCATCTCTCTTTATGTGCATATGAATGAAGAGTTCAATAGGAAACTTGAAGAATCACAGTCACACACACACACACATAATAGAGAAATTCACATTCTTAACTGAACTCAACTGCTTCTTTGGTCTTCATGATTCAAACCAAACCCCTTAAGCATAATGAGTCACAACACAATGCAATCAAATCACCTTTAGTTTTTTTTTTTTTTTTTTTATCATGTCAAATCACCTTTAGTTAAGTTGTTTAGACTTAGCTTCAAAACATAATAAATTATATACATAGGCAAAGCAAAACCATTTCATACCGGGTCAAAAGAGCTTCCATTGATGGTGAGAAAAGAGATCTGATCAACCTGTGGCCGGAATACAGCAAGTTGAGCCCCCATGCCAGAGAGGTTGAGACGGCTGTCACACGGCGAGAGCTGAGGGCCTTGATTCAGAAAGAAGGAATCCTTGTTGGAGAATGCAACACCAAAGCTAAAACCATCACCTCTCTCAACTTTAGCATCAGAACATGGGCTAAAAACGTCATTTTTATCTGCAGCTTCTGCACCAAACATGACCGATATCACAATGGCCATCTTCAATATGCCAAAGCTTTCTTCTTTCACTGTTCTCAATCTCATCATCATCGTTTTCTTCAAGAGGTTGTTTTCTGTACAGAAAACTAGGGGTAGAAAAATTAGAGACGTGTATAATATGAAGAAGAGGACAAGCTTAGTGGTGATAAAAACAAAGAGTGAAGACGAATATTGAATATTTCATTCTAAGACTGAAAAGTTCAAATAATATTAGCTTCGAAGGTGGAAAACAGGAATCTTAGAGTGTTATCCATCTCTGAATTTTTTCCTAAAGAAGAATTCTCAACCAGCGTATCGCTTTTCTGGACTTCAAGTAAATCTTGTAATCATTGGCCAAAAAAGTGCACATTTGGATGACCTATGTAGCAGGTACTATCGTAAGATGTAACAATAGTAAGGCTTTTTTTTTATCAATATGCTTTATACAGTAAATTTTTTTACCAAAATGCTACATTCAAAATCTCACCAGAAGAATGACTGAATGAGTTATAATTTGTATACAAAATTGTTCACGTCAAGAACGATTTTCACTTTTTACCCAAGGAGGGGTATAAATTTTTTAAATTTTTTTACATGTTTATTTACTTTTAAATTTGATTTAAAATTTTATAATTGATTTGTTAAGCTTAAATTATTAAATTATTTTAATTAAATGGGTCACCTTAATAATTGAATACTAGATCCGATCCTAAATGGAAGGATGGATTTTCATAAAATTAGGATTAATTTTCTAACTTCCTAGATCCCAACAAATCAGCAAACTTCAAACCAAATACACGAATATAAAAAATAGGAGCAATATACTCAATTAATTAAAAATTAAAATAAAAATATCAAAAAGGGAGGAAAAAAACGCGTGTGATAGTTGTGAGAGAAGGGTAGAAAACATGAGAGAGATAAGGATCTTGTTAGATTTTGTTGTTAGTAACAGTTTTTTTACAAAAAAAAAAAAAACCTTGTTTGAAAATTTTTTTTTAATAAGTTGGTTTTAAAAACTAGAAAATAAAAACATTTTTTGGTTGTTTTCTTTTTCTATTTTATTTTAATTTTTTGATGTCATCATATATCTACTATTAACAGTAACACCACACTATGGGTGATGACGCCTCGTCAAAGTTTAAAAAAAAAAAAAACATATTTCTTAAAACAACTATTCAAACAAATTTTTTTGTTTTTTATTTTTGAAACATTTTTAAAAACAATTTTTTTTTAGAATGAAAAACGGAGAATAGAATCCAATAAGGTCTAGATTTGTTCAAAAAAGGAGATTTTACGTAAAAATCGTAAAACGTAAAATTGTAACGTAAAAAAATCGTAAATACATAAAAACGTTTGGAAAATTAGTAAAATCGTTTTAATGAAAAATAATCGTACAAACGTAAAATCACAGTAATAAATCGAAATTTTAACTACCATACTCCTACTCTCTCACTTTCACATCAAAAAGTCAGGTCATTAAAATCGTTCACCTAATGAACCCGATTTCAGTTTTAATTACAAAAATTACATTCTCCTCCCACACAGATTTGGCTTGCGTCCGCTGTAGGACAACGTCCAATTTCCATCTTTTTCTTAAAACTGTGCCGTTTTTGGCGCAGTTTTAAGAAAATCTTTTACGTTTTTTAAAAAAATATTTTAAGGGTACTGATAAGATACTCTAGGATATTGATCAGTGTAGAAAAAATAGTTAATAATTTTGAAAAATTACAATAAGATCTTAAAAATATCATGAAATATATTTTTAGTATCAGTTAGTAATCTACAATATTTTTTCAAGATCTTAAAATAATAGTTCATTATCTTAAAAAATTAGTTTAGGATCTTAAAAAAAGATTTCAGGGTACTAACTGGTACTAAAAATATACTTTAGGATACAGAAAAAATATTCCAAGGTACTGACGGTTACTAAAATATACATCAAGATATTTTTTTTTAACAATTTAAAATAATTTTTCAAGATCATGAAGTATTTTTTCAGCCATAGTCAGTGTTATGGACCTAGTCAAGGCCCACTATCTCACTATCACAACCCACTAACTGTGGGACCCAGCCATGACCAGGGCGGTTTGCACGATCCTTGGACACGCACAACGTGGGAACCATCTACATATAGAGCGTGAACCTAAGAGATCATCATCTATCTTCCACAACGGTCTACGTTCCGGCTATTCACGCATGCAGTGTCTCGAGCATACAGAGACCCCTCGGCTAAACGCCTCCATCAATACTCGAACTACGTGGACTTTGATCCTCTTCGTGGTACGTAGGCCCTAGGAATCACTCCTAGGTCAAGTCCCCATCTACACCAACATCCTAGCCCCTCAGGGCTAGACAATCTGTGTTCTACACCAGAACAGTGGCGCCGACCGGGGGGACCGATAAATTTCGATTCCCGTGACCATCAAAGATGATGAATTATTCCAATTCGCAAATATACTCAACAGCCAACACGTAACTTGCAAAGTTTTGCTGGCGGCAAAAATAACACAGAGAACCGGTTGGAAAACCCTACGATGCTCGGCCTTTGGCTTGGTTTTTGTCTGGTGGCTCCGACGTAATGGCAACGAGGGCTATCAGTATCACCATGGAACTTTCTGGGCTACGACGATTTTTGGCTTCCCATTGTTCTTCTTCGATTTCTCTCCTACAAAGGGGGGGTTTGGAGCGTGGGAAAAATGTCACCAAGAAATCACGAGGAAGAACAATCCAGCGATGAAAGGGGCGATGAAATCACAAAGCCAGTGCCCTAATCGCGTGGATTTTTCTGACGGTGGAAACAAGAGACTCAGACCTGAATCGTTTGACTGTGAACCATGGGCTCAAAACTTCCTCATAAAGGGCCCATTACTAGAGAATCTTTAAAGAGGATGGCGGTTGAAGTAAACCGAGTATTATCGAAGAAGCAGAGGGCTTTTGACCAAGGAGCCGGGAGTCCAATCGGTTTAATCGGCAGCTTTCTTCTAATCGAAGAGGACCTGCTTCGATTTATAAATAATGTTGCTGCTGCCTCATCACAGACCCACTACATCAAGAATCACTTTTGTCTTGTGTTTGTAGCAAGCAACCAGAAAAAGGGAGAAGCCGAGTTCCACTGAGTATGCATGAAGCCAAGTATGTCGGAATCATTCCATCTCGGCATATCAAAGAGTTGCAGTTGTGGAGGAACACGCTGGATAAGAAACGGAATCGAGATCTTATGCTGGAACCGAGATAGCAGAAGGAAGGTTTGACTGAAACCGAGATTTTGACTATACTGACGAGATTCAAATCTTTGAGATGGAATGATGCCGAGGTGTTAACTTCGGAAGCCGAGATTAATATCCAAAGCCGGGGTCCACTGCGTCATCTCGCTTAATGCCAATTTTCTTGAGAGTTTGAGATGCATGCCAAGACGAACAGGGTTCACCTATTTCGCTCTGTGGTCGTGGGGTGCATGCCGAGATTGCTCTATGAAAACCAGATGTACATAGATTGGGATATTCATTCGGAGTCCGGCTTGTGAAGGTCCTGAATTATTACTGAGATACTTCAAAGTGGCAGGCTACTTAAACCGAGGTCCGGGCTATTTAAACCGAGGTCCGGGATTCCCTGAGTGTGCGTACATGAACGGTCGTTGTCCTGAAACTCCGTTGAATTTGAGCATTTGAGTTTGTGAGTGATAGCTGGACAATCATGCCGCCAGCTGTTGCGAATCCACTCATGCTTGAATCTTTGTCGCTGCCACCCTCCAGCTTCGATTTTGTTTCTCAAGTATCTACGCCAGAAAATTTGTCAGAATGTTGCATGCTCAAGTGGAAGCAGCAATTTATCCTTATCCTCGATGGGGAGTTATCATTTTATTCTTCCAAAATTGAGCCTAGGGCAAGCAGATCAGGATCAGCACTCATCAGATTCGTACCATGTGATCGACCACCTTTCGTTGGAGATATTACAATTAAATCAGGAATCATGGGCTCCACCAAGGTTGACCCTACGGCTGTCAAAGACGACAGAAACAAAACACCGACTAGAGGAGGAGGGAATGACCATTGTTTCTTGAGGAGACATGGTCGAAGATTCTTCTTCCCCAGAGGCAGAGAAGGAGAACGGTAATCATGAAATTCTGGAATTGGTCCTCTGCTTTTATATTAGGGATTCATCAATGTCTTTTAGAAACATATATGAATAGTGTGTGTATCGATGACTCTCCCCTCGCTTTACCTCCGCCTCGATTTTATTCGTGCCTTTGACGCCTTGAATTCTGGAATTGGGGATATTATCCTGAGGCCGAGATTGGGGATTAAAATGAAGAAACTGAGTTCGAGTGTTATTGGAACATCCGACATATCCATGGGCCTCTCTTTTCTTGGAAGAGCTTCTAGCGGCACCGCTGGCAATTGCTTGAACTGTCACCTTCAATTTTCAATTGGCAGGAGCTGAAAGAGTTTTATCTAAAAGACTGTAAAGCGTGAAGATTTTCCTCATGAAACGAGGTTCATTCTCTCTGGCGCCAGGGCATTTTTCTTAAACCACCACGTGTCCATCGGCAATATTCCCCAGTGGGGGTTGAAGAGTCTGAATGATTTACTTGGCAAAATCACTACTAAATGCAGAAGGTAGCCATGAGCGTTCAGCCCTTGAGTCATAACTCTAGAATCAACTTGCAAAGCACACAGCCAAATCTGGTTCAAATCCCGGCTCCATGTAAATTTTGAAGGCGGACCCCGGTTACACCAAATCTGGTTAAAATCCCGGCTCCGTTTGAATTTTGGTAGGCGGACCCCGGTTACACCAAATCTGGTTAAAATCCCGGCTCCGTTTGAATTTTTGAAGGCGGACCCCGGTTACACCAAATCTGGTTAAAATCCAGGCTCCGTGTAAAGTACGCTTAAGTCCTGTAAACTCCGGATTGCAAACTGCAGATAAATAAAGAAACTCTCAATCGAGAGCATTGATTCAATCTCCTCAAATTACTCTAACGACAAAGACATGAACGAAAGAGCGAATACGGGGTCACCGAACCGGTCGTAATTCAAATACAAGCGAAGACTAAAACCCGACTTTTCGGTCGGAGGAGTTGTCTCCGTAGAGCTATCGCAGCCGGACGCTTCCTAACTTACTCCGGGATATCAAGCGGGCTGTCATGCCGACCTTGATCAGTCAAAATGTTCGGACGCTTTGGTGAAAAACCAAACCCGGCGGTGACAACTTCCCTTTATCCTAGGATGACCGGTCAACGAACCCGAATTATACGAGGCGTTTGAATACGATCCCTCACTACTTTACGGTTTCAATACCAAACGCGCTTTCGCAGATTCTGCATATCACATCTATGACCTTGGCCCGGTCACTCAATAGTACTCCAAAAACAAATGTGAGTTCACTATATCAATTCATCGTGGACACGGATGAAATACTACATAAATATTCGAATTGATCGGGAAGTGAACAAACTTTCATTAATGATCAAGTCAACGAAGTTTCAAAGCAAATTAACCCGGACTACATGTCTGGGGGCAATTCAATCAGAAGACAAGTAACTCCGAAGTTCTTTGAAACTCGGATAGACACTTTATCAAAATCAAAATCAAAATCAAACGAGTGGCAGCAACTCCGATACGATATCTGGATTCAACAAATCCACCCCGGTGGACTACAGTGTGGGGGCAATTACTATACAGATTGTCAATAACCGGGATTAAAGCAAACTCGAACAAGCATTTGAAATGAGCAAACTCCACAGTTTGCGCACACTGGATATAGCTCGGCCAAGTCCGTATGGCGCGATCAATCAAACAACTAATCTCGGCGGTTCGGAGACCTGAACTACCGAGCTTGGGGGCAACTGTTATGGACCTAGTCAAGGCCCACTATCTCACTATCACAACCCACTAACTGTGGGACCCAACCATGACCAGGGCGGTTTGCACGATCCTTGGACACGCACAACATGGGAACCATCTACATATAGAGCGTGAACCTAAGAGATCATCATCTATCTTCCACAACGGTCTACGCTCCGGCTATTCACAGACAGCCGTCTCAGAGCATACAGACCCCCTCTGGCTAAACGCCTCCATCAATACTCGAACTACGTGGACTTTGATCCCTCTTCAGGGTACGTAGGCCCTAGGAATCACTCCTAGGTCAAGTCCCCATCTACACCAACATCCTAGCCCCTCAGGGCTAGACAATCTGTGTTCTACACCAGAACAGTCAGTATGTTGAAGTATCTTTTCAATATCCTAAAAAATATTTAAACAACAAAAGGTTTTCTTAAATTTGAGCCAAAACGACGTAGTTTTAAAAAAAGAATGGCAGCGGACGCAAGCCAAATCCCTCCCATACAAAGTGAAAATCCTTCTTAGTGTGAACAATTTGTGTATAAATTATAACTCCTTCTTTTGGTCATCGATTTTTTTTTTTTTAATAACAAGAAGTTTTGGTGAGTTAGGTCCGGGGTTTAATAGAGTCAGGCCATGCTTCTGAGCTCGAAGAGTATAAAAGTACTTATATATCGCCTAATAACAAAGACCTCACAATGTAGTATATTACTATCTCCGATCCTAAATATAAGATAAAGTTTTTAGTGCAAATTGTATTATAAACTTTGTCCTATATTTAGGACCGGATATAGTAATAAATACTTTTGAAAGTGTGACATTATATTTTGGTGGTTTTCTTAGTGTACGTAGAGATGGGAATCAGAGTCGGCCCTTGAAGAGGTTAAGGCTTAACAGGCCGGCCCTATAGAGCCCGGAATAATAATAAAAAATATCTGTTTTTTAAAGACTGGCCCAAGAGCATCAAGGCCAGGGCCAGCCCTACAGGGTCCAGAAGTTACTATTCCAAATTTTAACTATTTTTCCTCCTTTTTTTTTTATCAAAGAAATATAATCAATAAATTACAACCATTAAAGTTCTAATTTATCAAATAAATGTTGTCAACATTAATATTCAAACAACACGAATCATCCAACAAATAAACACAGTCACTAATTCGTAATCAAAAGAAAACTATTGTTCACAAATAACTCACATAAAACATAAGAAACATGTCACTAAGCAACATTAATACGATGACTATTATTGTTATATTCTTCGCCACTATCATCCATTTCAAAGACATTTGATTGTGCTTCAAAGACATTTCAAAGACATTAGTAGGCTTTGCTTCATGAGTAAGAATATCATGAATTTCTTCTACTGCATCGTGAGCATATCCATAATTTTTATCTGCAACAAATAATAAACCAAATCATAAAATCAGAGTATAGTTATTATGTATTTGTACTTAAAAGGATAAATAACTCTATAACAAATACTAAATACATATAATTCTTCTGAGATTAAAATTAAAATTAAAAGGGCCTAACGGGCCAGCCCATTTAAGCCCAAGGCCCTACAGGACCAGCCTTGCAGGACCAATTTCATTTAGCTCCTCTAATTTTCAAGCTCGACCCTTGAAAGACCAGGGCTTAAATAATCTGACTCGATTTCCCGGCTCTAAGTGTATGCAACATATTGATAAAAAAAAAAAAAAACCAATAGTAAACCCAGACATTCACTATCATGCTATGATCCGGAAGTATCAACCACCAGTCATTATTACATGCAACCTACAGTGTGCAATGTAAGAGCTAGATGGGGGTTCATTTTAATCTTATATATAAGATTTCATTCTACTTTTATTTCCCATTTTTATAATTTTCCCCCCAAAATATTCATATTGATTACACATGTTAAGAGGGTTTCTATCAAGGTAGCTCCATTGCATATGATTAAAGATGGTATTTTATGAAAACTATCCCATATTTGTTACAAATGACTAGTTTAACCATTTCCTTAATATTTACAAATTAATTATCTAGCTCTTACATTAAATATCGAAGGTAGTAACTTTTGTGTACAAAAGAAAAAACTTTGTTCGGTCTTTAATATAGAACCTAATTAGAGAATTGATATTTGTCCTAAATATAAGTGTTATTTCACATTTTTATCCATTTTTTTCCTAATAGTCTCTATTGATATTCCTTCAACAATAATCAAACATGAAAGGGATAAAGGGAGTTAAGAAATATGATTAGGGTATTTTAGGGGAAAAACATATCATATTAAATAACTTAACTAACATCTTTAATTAATATACACAAATTAGTTAATTAGATCTTACATTAAGGACCAGAGGAGTAAGTGACTTATAAACAACGTGAGAATAAGATATATACAAGTATAATTTATCTTAAACCACATGTTTTATTTGTTTGTAAGTTCTTTTAAACACTCCTTTGGTCTTTAGTATAAGACTTATTTATTAATTCTGGGGAGATTAAAGAAGTTAAATAAATTACTTAATTATAACATATGTAGCATAATCTTTCCAAAATACTTAGGTATATAACATTAGATTATAGAGAAAATAACAAAAAAAAAATACCATTTGAATTACAAAAGCACCAAAATGTCTACTAAGTTAGCAAAATGACAAATAGGTGATATGATAGGAATTTAAGATTTTGAAGTCTGGGTATTGAGAACTTAAGTATAAACAATGACAACTTGAAAATATCAATTAGCAACTTGGGTATATGCAGTAACAACTTAGGGAACTCAGGTTGTCAATTTCTATATTCAAGTTATTAATTCTTATACTTAAATTATCAACACTCAAACTTCAAAATCTCATATTTCTACAAGATCACCTATTTGTCTTTTTTGTTAATTAAGTACGCATTTTGAGGTTTTTTTAGTTCAAATAGTTTTTTTTCTTTCATTTCCTAATATCAATTTATAAGTTGAACAAATTAATACAGAGAAAAATAAAAAATATAAAAGATAAAATAGAATAGGTCATACATCTAGGACCAAAATCTATTCTGAAACTGTCTTGCATTTAAGTGTAAGGGGAATATTTATTTTAGGGATAATTCTAAAACAATACTACTTGGAATTCAAAATGTCAAATATGTGATTTTACAATAAAATGAATTTTTAATCTTATTACTGTTATTGTTAACTGGATTTGAAAATTCAAATGCTATTTTTTTTTTTGTCATTTTCCCTTTATTTTATTAGTAACTGTAATATCATGTCAACAGTCACATTTGTGAAACTACACAAGCTACCGTTTAAAAGACAAATGTATAATGCACAAGCTAGCGGTTTATGATGCATTTGTGCAATATATCTGTCAATCTTCTAGTTTTACTTATACAGCTTTCAACTCTTTATATAAAATCTTGTTTACAGTGTAAATTATATTATAAGCAGATCTTAAATTAAAAATCAGAGATAGTATATTTCAACCTACCAGTTGCCCAAGTGTGGATTGGAACAACCCCACTATTTGGTCAGCTAACTATGACGAGCCAACTTGAGTGACCACAAAACTTTCATGGGATTCTCTTGCTGTGGACAAAAGAATATATTTTTACTGAGTGAGCTATCAAAATTGCTAACTGCTAAAGACAAAAAAAAAAAGAAAAAAAAAAGTTTGTCTTATCATTTCTGTAACCTGTTCATTCTTGGTTTTGCATTCAATGAACAAGTCTAAAAAAGTTTGCTTCTACCTCTTCCGGTCCTAAAGATAAGATCGAGTTGATTTTTCTTAGAAACATTACGGAAACTAAATAAGTTACTTAATCATCTTATATGTTGTGTATTACTCCCTCCGGTCCTAATTATAAGACAACATTTGTGAGTTTGTTTTGGTCCTAATTATAAAACAACATTTTATTTTTTGTCAATTTCTTCTTAAAATACCCCTATTGATATAAATGAGGGATTATGTGAAATCAATAAGGTAATTGAAGTGCAAAATTTATATAAGGGCATTTTAGGAAAATGAGTAAAATTAACTAATTTAACTTCTATCCTTAATTCCTTCAAAATCGGTTAAATATGTCTTATAATTAGGACTGGAGGGAGTATTAGATTACACTACCTCCAGTCATAAGTATAGTACACATTGCACTACAAACTTTGTCCTATATTTAAAATAGAGGAGAATATATCAGTTTATAAGTTAAACAAAATAATTTAGAGAAAAATTGTAAATATAAATATTTTAAAGTAATTTAATTAACTTTCTCAATATTTTCAAAAAATCAACTTTATTTTATATTCAGGACCAAGAATAATAAATATAATATGATTCATTATCTTCCCATTGTCATTTAAATTTACTAATGATAATGATGCTCCATATCATATATAGAAAATATGCCATTTAACTAAATTGGAGATTAGCCTATGAAACATTTCATCTTTATCTCTTTTTTCATTTGGGTGGTCCAAAAAATGTTACCTCGTATTGACAAGTGTCAAAAAGCTGCATTTTGTGAGCTGTTTGGTTTTTGTTTAGGAAAAGAAATAAAAAAGAGGTGACACAGCAGAGTGGAATAAAGTCGTAAAGGATCTTCCTTTTGATAATTTTGGATCTTTACATTCATTTCGGCTAATTAATTATTTGGTTGGATACTCCCTTCTATTCCTATTTAATCAAATATTATGATAGGGACGTAAATTTTATAAATAAATATCAATTCTTAAAATTATTTTCATCCAACTTTTTAAAATTTATATAGCTTACATACTTATTGTATGTTTTTTTTGTTAAAACATATTTATTATATGTTAATTATTTATATTTGTACATATAACCATTTAATAATAATATGGTAAGTACATATATAATAAAATTACATTTATTTATATTAAAAAAGGGAAAAAAATGTCACTTAACTTTAAGATCTCAAATCAGTCTGGTTGACCATAAGAGTATGGGTATTGATTACAAGAGTATAACAATTGATAACTCATTTTAATAAAAAATAACTGATTTAGAATTTTGAGGTTGAAGTGATATTTTTTATTTTTTTAAAAAAATTATACTATATTTTATTATACTTGATAAAAAAATTGGTGAAAAGTTCCAGATTTAAAAATTTTATTAATTAGAAGGATATGATGTATTTTTATACCAAAAAATACTGATAATAAAATTTAAATATTTTTCAATAAAATTTTTAAATATTTAATTTTCATATGTTTTTCTAAAATTTTTAATCAACATCAACAATTTTATCATCAAATATCCCAAAATAAATAAATACCCTAAAATAAAAAGGAATCGAAAATCTGACATGGGCAAGAAGTAACGGGAGGGGGTGAGTTTCCGAGTCACGAACTCGCTGGACTCGTTGGCATTTTAATTAGGTCAAGTTGGGGTTTTTATAAGGTTTAAAAATCGCTGTTTGACTCAAAAGCAGAGTGAATTTTGAGTGAAAGGATTGAGAAGAAGCAGATCTGAAAGCTAAGGAATTAAGGAAATCTGCAGACTAAGAGGCCCGTGAGGTTTCTTGTCAAATCTAGAATAAGGGAATATATCAAATGCTTTGAGCCTGGTTTTTCTGGCTTCTCAAACAGTCAGAAAATGCCGCGTCCTTGTTTTCACAAGCTTATTCTTCCATCCACCGTCCAAGCCGGCCAACTGGTACCTAAATTTCCCTCCTTTCGCTCTTTCTAGCTTCTTCTATGGAGTTCCGTCATTTGTTTTCTTCGCAAGTTTTATAATTGGGTGCTTGGACCGGCCATATTCTTGTTTTCATTAGAAATTTGAGTGAGAGTGAAAAAAATCCGCAACATAGTGAGTCTTGGTTTTGATTCTTCTTCGGCAAAAGATTTTTATCCCCTTTAAACGCCAATTCCTTTGGCGCTTATTTTGCCTTATAGGATATGGTGGGTTATTCTGGATGTTTATGGGTTGTCAATCTGTATAGTGGAGCTCCATCACTGAAATCGTTGGTTTCCGATATGAGGGTAGACTACTTTAGTGGAAGTAATGTAAAATGAATATTTTCATAGGGCTAAGTTTTCATGATTTTAAAACTTAATGCTTTCTTGAGTTGAATACTAATGCTAGACTTAATTGGATTGGTTAGCTCAAAATCATTTCTATGTCAAGAGTTCTTATAAATGTATGCTTTTGAGTTATCTCGGGCATCATGTTTCTGATTGAAAATCTCCTAGGAAAACTTCTGATTCATTATTTTCTTGAAGTAGAGGTGTATTAAAAAAAGCTCAACAGTCTAGGCTATTGAGCTACTGAAAAGCTTGGAATTTCGCTGGGCAAAAAATAAGGATTTGACTTTAATAGAAGGAAACTTAATCCTCAGTATGAGGAACCTGAGTTCTTTATGGTGCACTTGAATTGAGGCAGGAAGCACTTTGAATAATTCTAAGATATTGATGTAAGAAACTCATATCAAAAGTATCTATCAATGAGGTTAGTCTGGAATTTCATCCCTTCCTAGTGGCGTTTGAGTTTAATCAGTTACAGAAGTTCAAGTGAAATGAGCTGTTATTCTAAATATTGGCTTAAAAGCTTTCCTTCTAAAAGTTCATTAGGGGATTAGGAGGAAACTGGGGAAAAAAAATCCTACAATCTTCAGAGGTGACTTTTGGATGATTGAGTTCTTTCTTCTTTGCAACTTTGGCTTCTGAATTACATGTTGACTGCCTTGAAAAAAATCAAATCCTTTTGCTGTCTCTTTGTTTATTGCAATCAAGGAATTTATAGAACGGGATATCATGAGACATGATATGTCTAAACAGTTATTTAGTGATAAAACCTAATGGTGTTGTACAACCTATCATGTAACTGACTTCACTTACTGGGAGAGTGCTTCTTGTTTATATTGTTCTTGTTGTTGTATTGTTTATTGTTATCATTTTGAAGTTTCTCAGAAGTTGATTTGCAGCTGCGCATCTCCCTTTTTTCTCCTACCCTCACTTTTCTGACTAGTAGTAGTAACTGGGAAGCTTAATGATTGGCTGCAGTCTCAACCTCATCCCTTGTTGATTTGGTCCTTTTAAGTGAATAGCTTATTTTTGGGTTTTCCTAGGATTAATGCAAAGATAATCAATGTTTAAGTTTTAGACACTTTCCACATTCATGTTTACTTTATATAGCACCTGCCTTTTTTTCCTCTCTGATATCTTCTTTTTTGGTGGGTAAGGGCTCTATGGCTTTTTGATGTGAAGGATGGCATGACCAGCTTGATGCTCTAATGAATTCTGTAGTTAATTCTAATTGTATAAGTGGTAGAAAGCTCAATCTGCAATCTTGCATTGTGAGTATTTGCTAATAATTAAGACCTAGCTTGTGAACTGCAGAGGGTTCCAGATTATTTTTTGAGGAAGTTTGGGGGGGAGCTCTCTACAATTGCCACCCTCAGTGTTCCTGATGGCAGTGTCTGGCGTATTAGTATGAAAACAGTAGACAACAAATTTTGGCTCCATGATGGTTGGAAGGAGTTCGTTCAACGTTACTCCATTGGTGTTGGATGCTTTTTGGTGTTCAGATATGAAGGGAATTCATCTTTCAATGTTCATATTTTCAATTTGGCTGCTTCTGAGATAAACTACCAATTAGCCAGTCGAAATAGTGATGAACGGCCTTACTTTTCCAACCAACATATTTTTGATGAAATGGAAGATGAAGATTCCATTGAGTTCTTTGATTCAACACCTTCACATCTAACCCCTGGCGCATTTAATAACAAGGTTATTGGATCCGCAGATCAATTGACACCTGGCAAGAATTATACCCCTTCACCATTGCAGAATTTGTTTAATGGGTCTAAACTTAATAGCATAAACTGGGGAGACACTATTTCTTCAAAGGGTGCCAATTCACAAAACAATCAATTGACCAGAGATAAAGGTGTTCAGTTCAATGCAGCCGAGTTTAAAAGATCTACTGAAGAGTTGAAATTGCGCGCCTCCAATACTGAAATGCCGAGAGTTAAAAAAACTGTAAGAAAAAGGCGGAAATCTGATCCTGGTAAGCTCTGACATGACTTCATTATCTGTTCTAATTGTTGGTCAAAATATTGAATTTTCTCATGAATACTGTTTTTGGATATGCAGATGGTGAAGAATCCTCTCCTCATCATGAAGAGGAGGTAGAAATGCGTTTTAGGTTTTATGAAAGTGCTTCTGCAAGAAAAAGAACTGTGACAGCGGAAGAAAGAGAAAGGGCAGTTAATGCTGCAAAAGCATATGAACCGCCCAATCCTTTCTGCAGGGTTGTCTTGCGGCCCTCCTATCTGTATAGGGGATGCATTATGGTGAGCCATTGAATTTAATGTGGCAACATTTTGACAAAATCTCTATTTTGCCCCCCAGAAGTGACTCTAGAATCAATTTGCTCCCCCAAAGACCTTATTTATCACTTTAGTTACTCATTAAAAGTCACTTCAATTAATTCTCCTGAACCAAGAAATGGTAGTTAACTCTTTAAATTTTCCTTAAATTCAAAGTTTCCAATTTTACCCATGTTAAATGAGGTTTTAAAGGAGAGAGAAAAATATAATGAGCCATGTTTGAACATTAACTACATGGGTAAAATTGACAAATTAGCATTAATTCCTCTCAAAGTGACTTTTATTTTGGACCAAGTTATTCTTTTAGAAGCGACTTATATTATGAGTCGGAGGGAGTAGGTCTGATTGTTGATTGTGTTTCAACTTCATAGAATATTTGATCCTTGAAAGATTGTAGTGTCATTTTAGTACTTTTCAGAGGATGAAGTTAAAACAAAGTTACATCTATGAATACCAAAGTGGTAGAAGCAATCACTGAAGTAGCTGATAGTACTGGACTAATATTTAGAAGGCCAATATGGATATTCAGTTAAACTATTTTTACTTACATGTGGAATTTCTCATGTTTGTTTTCCAGTATTTGCCATCTGGGTTTGCAGAAAAGCATCTGAATGGGGTTTCAGGTTTCATCAAACTCCAGATTACTGAGGGAAGACAGTGGCCGGTTCGCTGCCTTTATAGAGTGGGTAGAGCGAAGTTAAGCCAGGGGTGGTTCGAATTCGCCCAAGATAACAACCTCAGGGAAGGTGATGTCTGTGTTTTTGAGCTGCTTAGAATGAGGGAAGTAGTACTGAAAGTTACTATGTTCCGAGTCCTCGAAGAAGAGGTGGGATTGTTGAACCCTCCCATGCACCAAAGCCAAAGCATGAGCCCAACTGCTAAACTGTTGAACAATCCCTTGCAGCAAGACGTGAGCCCCATGAAAATGATTAGAAATTAGTAGCTTTCAGTTCAATTCCTGACACCTCAAGTCTATTATCATGTAGCTCTTGCTTCTGTGTGATCAGTTTTATTACTCATCTAATTTCTTAATGTGGAACTTAGATGCTTTTTCCTTGTCCATATACATTTCAGCTAAACTTATTGTAGTCTTGTTACAGACACACCTTTTCCTTTTTTTTGGGGACTATGGCTTGTAAATAGATTGGTTAGTCTAGCTGCTGACGGGAAATTTGAGCCATAACGATGGTGCTTCTGCTGTTTCACATCTTTTTTGGTGCTCTAGCTTTAAAATATTTAGTAGTATCTCTTAACCAGAATGTCGTGTTGGCTTTATTTACTGCGCTCCTTGGCTTTACCTAGAAGCAAAGGCAACACCATGTTACAGAATCCAAGATAATTTTTTTGTACGTTTACAACGGAACTTGGCCCTGTTGGTAATTGTCTTTGGAATTGATAATGTTACGGTGAAATTAGAAAAGAAGTATCTCATTAAAAAAATTATTGGTAAAAAGGGTATAAATTAAAGTTCTGGTGCTTTGTCTATAAAATTTGTAGAGTACTAATACTTTTTTAATATAAAATTTCGTCAGATCATTCTCAAAATTTATAATAGGGGATTTATTAGTAGGGTTAAGGTGCAGATTTGCCAACGAACTATTACTCGAGGAGCGTCTGGCACAAAAAAACAATTGAATGGACCAAATTGGTCAACGAACTATTAAAAAGTGGAAAAAAAACACAATTTTGAACAGATTCGCCAACGAACTATTACCTCGTCACTATCTTGGTGTCTCTGTCTTCTATTGACTGTCATTGTGTCGACGACGTCGGCATTTCCAAAACTTCCATTGTTGTTGGATGTTCCACTCACCCTCTTGAACTCATCCAGCAGTCCACAGCTTTCGACCAGCACGCGCCTTGTACCCTGGTTGCGTCCCTCCGATGCCACAAGCAACAACCGCCGCTGCCATAGCGCCTGCTCGCATGGGTCCCATCCCTGTTGGTGTTTGCTTTATCGAATAAGAAGGCTTAACCGCTCTTTTCTTCAGCGTTTCCGCCACCGTCCTACGCCAGTGCCTCATATTTTAATGTAGTAGTGATAGTTGTTTTTTTTAAATAGTTATTTGGTATTTTTTTTCACTTTTTAATAGTTCGTTGGCCAATTTGGTCCCTTCAATTATTTTTTGTACCAAATGCTCCTCAGGTTATAGTTCGTTGGCAAATCTGCACCTAATCCTTATTAGTATCCCAATTTCTTTTGTTAAAAGACCCATTTTTACAAAGGCCGAAGCCTCGTCACCATTAAGAGCCTGAATCCTCATGTTGGTGGAGTTTTGATTTGTGCAAGCTGTATCTTATTTTTTTTGAAAAAACTTAACGAGGAACAAAGAAGTCTTACCCCCCTCTTAAGCCATGAAAATCATTATGAACAGTCTTGAGTGTGAAGCTGAGTGAGCCATTATTATTCTCCCTCCAAATTGTTTTTTATTGATGGCAGATATTAAAAAGAATTTTTTTAATGAATAGTTTTAATGTGATATTAAATAATAATTAAATGGGTATTTTAAAAAACTCAATGTACATTTTTTTATAAACAACTGAACTTTTGCTTAGTTTCTATAAATCAAACAACATCAACTTTATTCTTGAAAACTTGTAATACCTAGTTCTATAAGAGACGGATTGGATCTATCTATCATTAAATACATAGCTTTAATCAATATTCCATAATATTTCGTAATTCTCTTTATTTATAATTTTCACATTTGATTGGTTAATCAAATATATTTGGAAATGATTTGATAATTTTTAAATTCCCTAATTTTCTTTATTTTATAACTTCCTCCATTTGACAAAAAATAAAAAATCTAAAAACAGCAATATAGGTGCAGAAATTATCCCTCCATCTATGACATTACATCCCAATAAATAATGAGGATTCCGTTTTTTCTGTCCCTATAGATTATGTCCTAATTGTAATGATTTGATTTGGAAATAGTGATGGCTTTTTTTTTTTCTTTCTTTATAACTTATATCATTCTGGTTCTATTTATAAGTTTACTTTCACTCTCTTGAAAAAGGGACTTATAAATAAGGATAGAGTGACATTTCAACTCTTGACAATTCGTTAGACATTTTCTAACTATAATGATTTATAATACATAATTATAACATTCCAAATTTCTAGTTGAAAACTTAGGAGATTATTAAGGACAATTATCAAACTTTTAATGATATTTAATGGATTGCTAAAATTTTGCAAATACATTTTAAAAATTCATCAAACTTTTAATAATAATTAATGGATTGATAGAAATCTGTATAGATTTTTCAATACGGTGTTTAATGATATTTAATTGATTAAGGACAATATGCAATATAGACAGAAATAGCATTTACAAAATGCTTTCAATGTCATTAAATATCATTATTCTCTTATTTCCTTTATTTATATGCCGCAATCCTGAATAATCCCTTTATGTCAATAGTGATAACGATATTAAGTTCTCTTTTAATTTTTCAGGCATTATTTTGTTGAGGTCCGACAACAAGTATCCTTGTGCTGAAAATAGTGGAGAAAAATATCATTTCGTGAAGATTTCAAGCTCGGTTGAAATGGAGAAAGCAAACCAGTGAATGGAAAAGCATTGGGGAAGAAGAGGAAGCTAATGGATAGTTCAGGTAATCTTCTTCCTTGGCACTTGGATTAGTATAGTACTCAGCTGTACTTCAACCTAAAGATAAAGAATATCTCCGTTTAGAGGAACTCATCATGTGGAATTTATCTTTTATCTCTTTTCATGTGTGTGTGTGTATAAATAAAAGCTTTAGTTATTTTAAATAAACAATATTGAAAAATCACTATATAGTTGAAAATGAGATGGTTGCATCAGCAAATAGCAAAAGCATGTAGGCCTATATATGGTGAAAGCATTGGAATATGGTTGTCGATGAGAGCACCGACAAGAGGGTACAATTATCTAATGAAGGTGGTTATATCTGCACCGATTGCAATGTTTGCTTGGTTCCTATTTGTGTTAGGCTTTTATATGACCGAGCATCAGCAGAGGGCTTCAGATACAACAAATTCTTCAATGCGGCAAGAATAAGTAACACGAAACAGAATTGGACAGATTAAAGATGAGAGTAAGACGTTGTGCAAGATGAGTTTAGAAATATGGACAAACCATAGTTGTAATTATAATATAATTTTATTATCATTAAATGTTAATAGTTCATTTTTTAAACTAAGGTGAAGATATGATGAGGAGCAAAAGAGGAGAGTATCCAAAAATAGATTTAAACCAAGTTTTGAAGCTTTTTTTGTTTTTGTTTGGGGTGAGGTCCAAGTTGGGATTATGCGCTCTGATCCTTAATATAAGATTTATTTTATGATTTTTTTAAAACTTTAACGCCACACGTTAATTATCTTCTCAACGTACTTTCATTAATAATGCCAACTAAATTTTGTTTCTATACATTCAATTTAAATAGATAACATTATCATATATACTATTATCACAAATGTGGAAACACACTTTGTAGAATCTGTTATTGACTCCATAATTATAGGGATTAACTAAACCTAGAGATTATAGGATCTTATTGTTAGGCTTATTGTTAGGATACTAGGTTTCAAATTTCAAATCTGATTCTCTATCTTGTCTATAAATATAATCGTACTCTCATCTGAATATACAACAATTATTCTCATCTCATACTCTTCATGGTATCAGAGCTTTAAGAAGAAGAAGAAGAGATTAATTGTTAATCCAGACGTTACCCACTGTACGTCTTCAAATTCTGAGACGTTGCCCACTGCAACATCATCAGAGCCCGTCTGAACGTTACTCTAGTCTCGTCCGACTTGTCCATTGTAACGTCGAAGTCCTGCTCGTAAACGTTGCCCACTGCAACATAATCAATATCGAGCGTCTCTGTCTCAGTCACGTCTGACTGCTGCCAAGCATCGACTCGTCCGTCGGTGTCGTCCCAACTCAGAGTCTAGAACGTCCTTCCGCTGCAGTCCCAGACTCGTCCGACAGTCGAATCATCATCTTCGACTGATCCTTCAAATTCGTTCGACAATCAGAGTCTCGCCGCCTTCGTGTCAAGGTCCTGTCACGGCGTCAGCCCCCGACTGGTCAAGATCGTCCTCTGCCATCTCCAGCTTCCTAGTGTGAGACGATTCACCCAGCCTCGTCTTTCGGCTATCGACTCATCTCCAGAGTTGTCGTCCTCGGATTCGACTCATTCAGGTTTACAATTCTCAGCGTTTCTTTTGTCGCGAAGATATTAATCTGGTTCGTCCTCGCTCAGGTTCAACGTGTATCGGGTATTATTTGACTTGATTCCTACTGTACTGTGCTTTCCTGAGCCCAATTTGTACCTTTGTTAAGTTTGTTTGGGCTGTTACTTTGCTTCATTCGAAGTGGGTACATTCTTGGGCTTCACATTTTTGTCTTGCACTTTGCTGGATTTTTTTAATCGTTGTAATTTGAAGAACCTTCTTATTACGGTTAAGATGTCTTCAAAGTCTGATGCCTCGTCCTCCGTGCCACGATCTGGGTCTAGTGACATCTCTACGGTTCTTATTGTCTTTGAGAAACTTACCAGTGACAACTATCGAGAATGGTCTCAATCCATGATTCTTGCTCTAGATGGAAGGGACAAACTTGAATATATTAATGGGGAAGCTGAAATGCCCCAAAAATCAGAAACCCAGGCATTTCGAAAATGGAAGTCAGAAAATGCTTTGGTTTCCTCTTGGTTGATTAATGCTATGTCCTCCTCACTCAAGAAGAGTTTCATGTATCTTCCATCAGCCCGCGAGATTTGGGAGGCTCTCCGTGAGACATATAGTACCGTAGGGAATCGCTCACGCATATTTGACGTTAAGAAGAAATTGTGGTCTTTGAAACAGAACACATGTCACTTGATGATTATTATCTGGAAAAATCAGCTATGTGGCAAGAGTTCGATGCCTTAACAAATAAAACTCATCATTGCGGAGTGATGCTAAAGAGGACCGCAAAGAGAAAGAAGAGGAAAGAGTCTATGAGTTCTTTGGCCGGTCTTAATGTGATCTATGATGATGTTCGGGCACGGATTCTCGGTCAAGAGCCCTTACCTTCTGTGCGTGAAGTCTATACCACTTTGCGTGATGAAGAGGATAGGCGCAAATCAATGCTTCGAATCGAATAATTCCGCCGCTACTCACGTACCTTCGAAGCTCCAAAGACTTGTCGTTCGATCCATGGAATCCAAAGGTTCTAAAGGACGACCATTTTGTGATCATTGTAAGAAACTGTGCCACACCAAAGACACTGCTTTGGGATCTTCATGGTAAGCCTCTTGATTGGAAGTCAAAGAAAGGAAGAGGAAAAGGTTATGTAGCTGAAACCTCCAAAGAATCATCCCAAAATGACCAGCTAAGCAAAATTATGGAAATGCTAGTCACACTACAGACTACAAAACAACCAACTGCCACAATAGTCAGGAGATGTAACTTTTTCCAAGCCTTAGCTGTAATTAAAGGTCAGTGTAAAGGGAATTGCTGGATTATTGACTCAGGTGCTTCAGATAATATGACTGACAATAAAGCTCTCTTTTCGTCCTATACACCTATCACCAATGGAGTGACTGTGCGGATCGCTTATGACTCTCGGTCTATAGTGACTGGAATTGGTTCTATCAAAATCTCTACTAAACTTACTCTTCACTCTGTATTGCATGTTCCAAAATTGAAGTGAAATTTATTTTCAGTGAGTCAATTAGCTAAAGATGAACGATGCCAAGCTAACTTCTTTGCTACTCATTGTATTTTTCAGGACCTGCTGACGGGGATGATGATTGGGAGTGCTAAAGAGCTTGATGGTCTCTATTACTTTGATGAAAGCGATAGTCGTAGGATTAAATTTTGCAATAAAGTGTCTCTCCCTAGGAGTAGCGACTTGGAGTTATGGCACCAACGTTTAGGTCATCCAAATTTCAATTACATGTCTAAGATGTTTCCATCTCTTGTTTCCAATAAAATTGCTTCTGATTTTCAATGTGATTCATGTGAAAAGGCTAAACATCATCGTACTTCATTTCCAAAAAATCCGTACCATGCATCAACACCTTTTTCTATAATTCACAGTGATTTATGGGGACCATCCCGCACACCAAACCGATCAAAATCCAAATGGTTCATTACCTTCATTGATGACCATACGCGTGTCGGTTGGGTTTACCTGTTGAAAGATAAATCGAAGTGTATCAAACCTTCCTCAATTTCCACCGTATGATCCAAACCCAGTTCCAAACCCATATCCAAATCCTACACACTGATAATGGGACCGAATATTTCAATCAGTCCCTATCTACCTTCCTATCCGAAAATGACATTATTCACAAAAGCACTTGTCCCAATACACCCCAACAAAATGGTATTACCGAACGAAAGAATCGCCATCTTCTTGAAACTGCAAGAGCCATCATGTTTGGTAGTAATGTTCCTAAACACCATTGGGACGATGATATTCTTACTGCTACATTCCTCATTAATCGAATGCCAAGCTGACCACTATCTTACAAAACACCACTTCAGCTCTTGCATCAATACTATAACCTCCCATACCTCGAAAACACCCTGCCACTTAGAGTGTTTGGTTGCACATCTTATGTTCACCTCCATCATACCAACAAACTTGACCCTAGAGCCCTTCGTTGTGTCTTTCTTGGCTACTCTAATTCCCAAAAGGGATACAAGTGTTATGACCCTGTTTCCAAACGCCTTTTCATTACCTGTGATGTCACCTTTCATGAAATTACTCCTTATTACTCCCTGTCTACAATTCAGGGGGAGAGAGATGGTGAATTCCAGACACCAAAAGATGACCAAACAGTTACAATCTATACACCCCCAATCTATACACCTATCCAAACAGAACCAGAACCAGACACCTCTGATAAACCTGATAATGTGCCAAGTCCAGGGGGAGACACAAAGAAGTGGGGTAAGACCTACGTACGAAGAAATAAAAAGGGTAATGAGTCACAAGCTATTAGCACTCACCTGGAGTCAGAACTAGAGGCAGGTCCAGAGAAACAACGATAACAAAGAATTCCGATCCTGATCTTCCCATCGCAGTACGGAAAAATCCGAGATCATGCACTCGACATCCTATTGAGCGGTTTGTCTCCTATAAATCCCTTTCATCTAAATACAAGGCATTTGTTTCTCACCTTGATAGCATAAGGGTACTGGACAATATTGATGAGGCCATGGCTATACCTGAGTGGAGGCAAGCTGTCTTAGAAGAGATGGAGGCCCTCAAAAGAAGTAAGACATGGGATGCAGTAGATCTACCTCAAGGAAAGAAGCCTGTTGGATGCAAATGGGTATTCACCCCAAAGTATAGAGCGGATGGAACACTTGAGAAATACAAAGCTAGACTGGTTGCAAAAGGTTTCACTCAGTTATGGGGAAGATTACACAGAAACGTTTGCTCCGGTGGCCAAATTGAATACCATCAGAATCCTCTTATCTGTTGCAGTACATTTAGACTGGGATTTGCACCAGCTCGATGTAAAGAATGCCTTCCTCAATGGAGGCCTCAAGGAAGAAGTGTACATGAAGTTACCTCCAGGGTTCCCAGGAAAAAAGGCTAATCAAGTCTGCAAGCTAAAAAGATCATTATATGGGTTGAAACAATCTCCACGTGCCTGGTTTGACAGATTCACTCGAGTTCTGAAGAGACACGGGTATACTCAGGGGCAGAGTGACCACACTTTGTTCGTTAAACATCACAAGGGTAAGATGGCTGTGTTAGCCGTGTATGTTGATGATATAATTCTTACTGGAGATGACGAGGTAGAAATTCATCAAATCAAGATAGCCTTAGCACGAGAATTCCAAATCAAGGATCTTGGAGAAATGAAGTACTTCCTTGGGATGGAAGTAGCTCGATCCAAGAGAGGAATCTATATCTCCCAAAGGAAGTATGTACTAGACCTCTTAAAGGAAACAGGGATGACAGGTTGTAGACCCAGTGACACGCCTATACAGGTTAATAAAGTAGATGAAGAAATAGATCTCGGTAAACCAGTGGACATAGGGAACTATCAACGGATGGTAGGCAAACTAATATATCTGTCCCATACCAGACCCGACATTGGATTTGCAGTAAGTGTTGTCAGCCAGCATTCGCATGAACCTAAACAGAAACATTTAAATGAAGTCTACAGGATCCTTGGGTATTTGAAGGGATCTCCGGGACGTGGTTTGCTATTTAAGAAAAATGACAAACGGAATGTAGAGCAATCAACATCCGGGTATTGTACATATGTGTGGGGTAACTTGGTCACATGGAGAAGTAAAAAGCAAAGTGTAGTTGCAAGAAGCATCTTGAAAGTGAATACGAGGCATGTAGCACTGGGGATCGTGAAGGCATATGGATAAAGCGTGTCCTAGAAGACTTGAGGAAATGCATAAATCTACCAATCAAGGTCTATTGCGATAACATGGCTGCGATTCACATTGCTCATAACCCGGTTCAACATGACAGAACCAAGCATGTTGAGATAGACAGACACTTCATAAGAGAAAAAGTCGATGAGGGTATCATTGATCTAAGGTATATACCTTCTAAAGAACAGAATGCAGACATCCTCACCAAAGGATTTCCCAAGGACAGATTTGAGTATCTAATTGGCAAGTTGAACTTGATCAACATCTACAGTCCAACTTGAGGGGGAGTGTAGAATCTATTATTGACTCCATAATTATAGGGATTAACTAAACCTAGAGATTATAGGATCTTATTGTTAGGCTTATTGTTAGGATACTAGGTTTCAAATTTCAAATCTGATTCTCTATCTTGTCTATAAATGTAATCGTACTCTCATCTGAATATACAACAATTATTCTCATCACATACTCTTCACACTTCTCATACAACACATAGGGAGACATAGCTTGTTATAACAAAAATTGCGTATACTTCAACTAAACAACCTTTCCTATTTCCAACCAAACACAAGCGATCAAAGTTGGAGATTACAAAAATTACAGAAACTTTCCAAAAAGAAATCCTAGCAGTTTGGCCCACGTAAAATTGTCTTTAATAGGATTCAAACTTACAGCCTGTTTGGTTTGAGGAGAAAGAAGGAGGAGAGATAAAAAATTTCTCTCATCTTATAGAAATTTTTCAATATTCAAAAAATATACTCTCAATAAAAAAGAATGTTCTTCTCATTAATAACAATTTGATCAATATTTTCCCTAGGAGCTCTTCCCCTCCTATCTCCTCCCCTTAAACCGAACGTGGTCTTTAGGCTACAAAACAACTTAAAACACATTTTATAGAATAAATTGAGACACATGACATGACCTGAGTTCTAGGGCCTTATAAAGGTCAAAGTATACTTGACTTTACCTGGGTTCTAGGGAAGGTCAAGGTATAACTCCGGTCTTAAAAAGAATTTACAGGTCACTACTAAACATCGACAAGGGATTTGAACTATACAGGTTGATTCAGCGATCTGCATACTGTCTGACACGAAATATCTGAACTCTCAACACAATGTCTCGTCTTTTCACGAGTTCAAACACACACACATCTCCTTCCTTAACCTCATTGTCCATCTTAAACTTACCCCACCCTTCTCCGATGCTCATTCCATTGCCTGATCCATTCTTGTGTAAGCATCTAGCTTCCCACTGTTTTCCCTTCACGTTCTCCAATCTTATCTTCCCCGACCCTTCTCCCAAATACTTCACTGCAAAACTTGCTGGCACATACTGCATTATCCCCGCAAAAAAAAAAAAAAAAAAATTGCATATCATTTTTGGATTAATAATAGTTAAGATAATTCATAAAGATATTACTCTTCCGGTCCATGATATATTTGGGGAGTTAATCTTGTTCCTAAACATAAGATATAGTTTTTATATTTGTCAATATTTTCCTAATTTACTCATGCTCCTTTAACCATAATCAGGGAGGGGAGGGGAAGAAAGGAATTAAGGAAGATGACTAGTATTTTAGAAAATACATATTATATTAATTAATTTAACAAGCTCCTTAAATCTAATTAAATTAGGTAAATATGTGTAATATTTAAAACAAGAGAAAGTATAATGCTTACCACTATACTGTTGTATAAGTTGTGAGGCCTCAAGACTACCCTGAAAGAAGGAAACTCTGGTTTGTAGCTGTCTGCAGCTTCAATAACCTTGGTTCTTGCTCTTTCTGATATGTGTCTCTTTTTGTATGATTTTGATATCAATGTTTGTTTGCGAAGCCATTCCACTTGGTGGTTTGATTTCTTTTCTCTTCCTCTGCGTCTTTCTTCTATCGATCTTCTTCTTTTCTTTCTTCTTCTGCTACTATTTGAACCTTCATCACTTTCACTGTCACTACTATGTTCACGCCTCTTTCTTTTTGAGGAAGGAGGAGGAGAATGCTGTTTTCTTCTTTCTCTTCTTGATGGTTGATCTATGAATTTGGTGAAACCTCGTCTTTTTGTTGTTGCTGGTGAAGTGGATTTAGATGGAGAAGTAGAGGTGGATTTAGATAAAGAAATGCTATAGTAGAAATTATCTTCTTCATGTGCATCATGAGTAGAATCATCCTCATCATCAGGAAAATATCCTTCAGTAAAGTGATAGCTGTCGCCGCCCCGGCCACGGCAATGGGCGCCGCCGCCGCCCTCACGACTGCCACCAACATCATTATCATTATAATTTTGACTCCAATGATGATCATGACCATTGCTCTTTGATGATTCTGATGAGGCAACCTGGTTTCTCCCACCACTTTCGTCATGGTCACCACCACCACCACCATTATCATTAAGATTTTGATGATCGCCGCCGCCACCATTATTATCATCATGATTTTCACTCTGATGATGAACATGGTTGTTGCCTTTTGGTGATCCTGATGAGGCAACCTGGTTTCTCCCACCACTGTCATTATGATTTTGACTCTGATGATGATCACCGCCGCCGCCACCTTCATCATCACCATCACCACCACCACCATTATCATTATCATTTTGACTCAAATGATGGCTGCCGCCACCGCCTTCACCACCACCACCACCGTCATTATCATCGTTATGATTTTGACTCTGATGATGAACATAGCCGTTTCTCTTTGGTGATCCAGATGAGGCAACCGGGTATCTCTCGGGGCTTGAATTCTGGGAAGGGTATTGAATTTCTGATCCAGTCATGTCAAATATTAGAACCTGGAATTTTGAATCTCCTTCATATCTGAAAACCAGAAAGTGTACTTCAGTGATGGAATAGTATTCCATGAAGTTTTCCCAACCTTCTGAGAAACAAAGGTCATCATCTTCTTCAATCTTCTCCAAACCAATTTTCCATTCTCGAGCATTGGGATCGTGTAAAGTAATAATGGGAGAGAAATCATCCCCGTGATGATTCACAAACGTCTTAGGAACTCTCTGCAAATATCAAGAACCAAACTTATCTAACTCATTCATAAATACAAAAGAATCATCCCAAAACCATTGTAGTTGCTTAATTCTCTTGCAAATAAACACGACTCACACCATTCAAGTGAGTCTCTGTTTTCTCAGTAACAAAACAGAGCCCAAGATTATTCTTGGTTTTAAAATCTTCCTACCTTCACAAAATGACTCTCTTAAATCCAATTTGCTTATTAAGAAGATTTACATATGCATTATTCTTAAAATAAATAAATTAAGTTCCTTTTATGGTTTTTCGATTCACAGAAATTGAACTATATCTAAATCGATCGGTATATAAAAAAGACGTATTTGTATTTCCCACAAATTTAAAATGGAAATACCCAAACCCTCTCTCTCTGTTCGGTTTTCTTAGGAACGAAACAGGTGTAAAAATCAAATCACTCTATTTTCTCAGAAACGAAATAGAACATTCATGGTTTTAGAGGGTGGGGATAAAACCTACAAACGCAGCAAAGCAGACTGAAAATTACCAATTTTTTGTCAAGAATCGTAGTAGGAAGCATTATCTTGAAAAAGTGCGCCGGTTTCACCTCCGGCAAGCTTGATCGCCGCCGGCGATTTGCTCCCTCGTCCATTCTCTTGTAGTATTTTACAGGATTTAATGTGGGTTTTACAGCATGAAACACAAAATGGTTAACGAAGATGTGAGGCATTAATTAGTTATCATCGTAAAAATTATTTTCTTATTGGTTTACTTGATTATAAAAAGAATTATTTTTCATTCGAAACATTTTTTTATCATTATGAAAAAGTTATATTCTGATTTCCAAATCGATAATTTGATTTTCTTATGATTTGCTGAGTCACGATTTACAACGAACGCAAAATTGATTTTTTTTTTAATTTTTTTTGTATATAATTATTTTCAGAAAATTTAAAAAAATCACATATTTTAAATTTAAATTTTATACAGAAAATTTAATTTTAAAAACTTATCTACAATTTAAAAAAACATTTTGATGAAAAATTCAAATTCAAATTATATAACTTTTAATAATTTAGTTGTTGATAAAAAAAGAAAGATAGTATGTTTCTGGGGTTGGGGAAATAATTTAACCTTTTATTATCACACAATCATACTTGGAGTTGTTTTGATAAGTGAGACTGTATATTAGATTTTTTTTTGTTATATTTTATAAATTATGAAAAAGTTAAATATAAAATTAATTTGTACGTGATTGGAAAGAATTAATATTCGCAGGGACTACGTTTTGGAAACTAACTTCCTAGCGTTCCTCACGTTTTCGTGCTTTCCTAAATTATTCAAGAAAAACATTTTTTTTTTGTCCCTCCGGTATCCAAAACTTTACCCTAACTAATCTAAATCCGATCTACATCACGCACCTGTTTATAATGGGAGAGTCTCCCAGCGAGGCTTTTTTACTCAAGAAAAATAATTTGAATACTGATTGAATCAAATATTCGGCTCAAGATTAAAAATATTAAATTCCTGATCCAATCCATCACCTTTTTTTTGTGTGTGTAAAGAAGACGAAGAAAGGATCTTACATAAATTTATTGAAGATAAATTTATATATTTATTTACCAGAGATTTTTTTTAATCGCTGTGGGCCCTTTTGCAACAAAAATACCGTTTCTTATTTCAACCAGACACAAGTGATCCAAGTTTAGAGATTAAAAAAGTTAAACAGACTAATTCTCAGAAAGAAATCCTGGTGATTTTGCCCACAAAATTTTCTTCAATAGGACTTAAACTTTGGGGACATTACAAGTAAAAACATATTTCACAGTTTTATTTATGTATGGACCAGTATTCCGGAAGAAAAACATAGCAACATTCCAGTTGTAATCTAGTATTCATAGGATTTGCATTTATACCTATTGACACACAGCCAGCCACCTACAAAATCCAACAGATAGTTTTTTTTTTTTTGCTCAATAAATCCAACAGATAGTTGGATAAAGCATAAGATCAGCCTTGGCTTGTGTAATTATAATTCCCATATAAAATGATATATAATTAAGAGATATCCAACATTATGAAGTATTTTTCTAATAACACTCAGTATCCTAAACTAATTTTGGGTGCATTTAGTACGTTTCTAGTAGCACCTAGTATTCTAATGTAATTTTTGGTACACTTAGCATTCTCAAATATTTTTTTAGTTGTACTCAGCATCCTAAGCTTATGGAGCTCGTTGCTATTGAGAAAAATACTTTAAAGGAAAAATTACATAAAAAATTAGTTTAGACTTTAGAATAATGGATGCTAGTTAAAAAATACTTTAGCGAGCTGAATACACTAAAAATTAGTTTAGGATAACTGAGTGTGAAAAATAATGGATATAACTTAACCACTAAAGGATATTTCATATGCCACACTTTCAAGTTTCTTCCTGCTTAACAAATTGACAATTAACAAGCTTCAAACCTTCAGTGGTTATGGTGGAATCTGCAACTCTGCTGTGAAGTCTCTGGTACTCAACCAATCTAGCTGAAATGGTGGATCTTCTTGCCATTTTGAGACAGACTACTCCTGAAACTATCAGAATAACACAGAAGATCCAACTGAACTGTAGATTAGCAAGAGCTCTTGCTCTAAAATCAGCCTCATGAGAGCCACAAGAAATTGCTCCAAGCATGCTATGATTATGACCAGTTTTGGTCTTGCCTAAATGATTTATAGAACACCCTTCAGGGGCAAAAGCAGGAACCCATAACATGAATCCCATGTTGAGAAACAAACAACCTTGGAACATGACAGAGATGGAAAGAACAAGTGCTGCTGCAAAACTCTTTGGGAAACAAGTTGCAGCAATGGCTGCTAGAAGTGAGACTAACACTATGAGCTGAAGCAACCAGTGGTAGTGTCCTTCGATTCCAACGTGGTCGGTGGAGTGAAAGTGAAGCAAAAACAACTCTTGGGCAAAAACTGAGGATGCAAGGATTCCAACAAACTCAGACAAAAGCTCAGATGAATCAGTCAAAAATTCTGCATAAAGTATGAAGCTTGCAAACACAATAAGCTGCAAGAACATGGTCACATGCTCGAAACTGTCCAGCTCAAAGACAAAGTGGAAGGAAGGGAAATCCAGAACTTGAAAGGAAATTGCAAGGATGGAGAAAGATATAATGGAAATGAGCTCCAAATGTTTGAGTCTAGAATGAAAGGCATTGAATTGGTACCAGAATCTTACTGTGAAGTTGGAAGGGCCTTTCACAAAATAAGCTTTGATGGTGTTGATGGTGTGCCATAGGCCAAGAAGGAAGAGTCCCAATCCAGGTACTATGTGTCCTATTAAAGTGCCCATGGGAACGTTGTATTGTTTTTGGCTTCACAAATCAGGAGTTCCCAAATTTGTGTTCTTCTTAAATACAAGAGGCATTTTTGCAAACGCCTTGCCTGCAACTTATAAAGAGCCAGGAGCCTAGGAAATCAAGTACGTCTATGATTAGTCCTCACGTTTCTTGGTGCTTTGTGCATGTGTTTCCACAAACAACACATTGCACAAGAAGACAGTTTGAGAGCTAAGTTAAAGAGAATCAAAATGGGTGTACCACTATCAGAAAAAAGTAGTTTGAAATACCTGTAACTTTCGTCAACATGTTTTGGTTTTGATGCTTGTTGGTAATTTATATTTATAAAGTTTATATGAATCATGATACTCTTTGGAAGAAGAAACAATGTACTTCTTAAAAGCATCTTTTCAATCCTTCAATGACCCTGGCCACATGTAAGATCATTTAGTTAAATCATAAAGCTTCATGATAAAAATATTCTCCACACGCAACTTCCTTCTTTTAGCTATCACCAATGTAAAGTTTGAAAAAAACAGCCAAGGTCAACATCCTCTTTGGAGTGATAATAACAAACACATAATAAAAATTACATAATTTAAATATTTTGGGAGTTTGGTTTTTATGGCAAGAACACCACAAAACCATGACTGCATATCCTTCTAGTAGATTATTGCTTAGTGTATATTTGAAATATGTTAAGAGAAGCTCAAACAGGGTTTTGGTATAGGCTATAGACAACTCCAAGATTGCTTTTGTTAAAAATTAGTTTTGATTTCACCAAACATGATTCTCAACATCATCTTATAGTTATGTCTATTTTTCATATCTCTCTCTTATTTATTTTTATTCCGATTGAACAACTAAAATCCAACACTTTTTTGGATCTTATTATTAGGTATCCGAGCAACCAACTAATCTGATCTCACCTGATGGAGGTCCACTTAATGAGCTTAGATGTTTCAACGAGAGTTTTTTTCACACTCAAGAATTAAACTCGATACTAGTTGGTCAAGGGGTCAAGGTACCTGCCACCAGGACAACTCTTCATTGATAGAAATGTGCACACTCACACCTAGGCAGAGTTGGTAAAATGGACTAGTCCATAGGTTAGGAGCTCGCCCGCCCCATCCCATGGGTAAGTGGTATCAAAGTAAAATATTTGCTTCCTCTCAAATGATGAATCATTTTTTTTTTATTAACATGATTGTCAAGGTATGTCAGATTTCCACTGGCCATGAAAACTTGGTGATGGTGCAAAAGGAGAGACCACTTATCATCTGTAATTGGAAATCCGCATCAGAATGAGAATGGGCAGACATAATAATGACATAACTACCACTACCACTATCTACAAAATGCCAATTTTAACAGCAAGAATCACCAATACAAACTTCCGCTTGCGTAGCCAAAATTTCCACTTTATCGTCTAGTTTTGAACCACACGCTCAGTCATACATACTGCTTTTTTCCATCTTGATAAAAAGGGCTCTTGATTAGTGTTTTTGTGAGCCCAAAAGGTAACCCTATCATCTGCAATATATTATATAGTGGACGCGAAATATGGCCAATAAATTCACAGTGGCCAACAATGAGTTTCCACTTGTCCTTCGCCTTACAAAATATTACTATTCATTTTACGTGTAGTGAATTTTATGTAACAAGTAAATCATAGCCAAAATTGCCCAGCAAGATACTCATCAGATTATCTTTGGATGAGATCTACGCTTAAGTCCAGCATTAATATGTTTGTGTCCTTGTGGGTTAGATTTGGTCCAAAAATCGTTAACGAAAAAGATTTGGTCCAAAAATTAAATAGATGTACTGCAGAATTCAGAAATCTGATAATGTAGACACTACAAGAGAATCTCTCTAAGCTACTAGAGAAGCATATGACAAATATCTACTGTGGTAAGATACGCCTAAACTCAGAATTACTCCCCTGCCTTTAGTTTAGGTCACATGGCATGAATATCACAAATTTGAGAAACAGATCCTCTGACTATTCACTTATTGGATCATAGACACAAAATGCAGAGTTGAATGTATCATTGTATTGTAAGAGAAAATAGGTCCCTAATCCAATTTTCCTAATTATGCGCACTTGTTACTACAATAAAATACGGTATTATCTTTATTCAAGATTCTATATCTATTAAAATTAAGAAAAACATAGTCATTAAATTAAATTAAATTAAATTTAAATAATCCAAATTCAATCTTGATAGCTTAAATTCATAATGAGCAGCCCATGATCACAATTTGATCAGGGTGGGATACAGTTTGTTTGATCTTAGACACCAATTTCAAAATAATTTTTCCACCCTAACGTACTCATCAGTCATAAAAAATGAGAAAACGGGAGAAATTATTCACGGTGGAGGGCTTTATCACATCCATTGGCGTACACCATTTGTTTAAATAACCTCGGGCAACAGGGAAAAGGTAACAAAATTCCTGAGAAGTTACACCACAAGGCTCAATTTTCCCTGCTCAAGAGTCAAAGAGTAAGGATATAGTTCAAAAAAATAATACTAGTATTCTTGTCAAACTACAGATATTATAATAGTTCTCTCTCATTTTTCATCTCAAATATAAAGAATTCCTGCCTGCAAGAAAAGGTCCGTGTATATGCATGATCAATGAATCCAACCAAAAATCTACAGCTCTCTCCGTTTCAAAACATCTGCAAGACAAAGCATTCAGTCATATACCCGAAAGAAGTGAAACCATTTACTGCTCTACTCTTTATTGATAAACAAACAGTACCAATTTTTGTAATTACAATATATCAACACACTCTCCCTCTAGTCCTTTTTGTTGCAGGTTAAAGTAGTTAGTTAGAGTCAATTAATTTTTGTAAAATTTCAAAATTAACCTTAATAAAATATATTAATTAGACGGGACTGTTTAGTTGGTAGGGAGTCGTACAGTTTGTTTGGGAATATCAAATCAAAGGATACTTGGGGGAAAGCTTCATGTCTTAGACAAAAGATCTTTGTATTAAAGACCATAGAGGAGGTGCTTGTAAACAAGGGACCAGAAATATTTTTCAACTTTCACCACCATGAAATCTACACAGTGTGAACAAAACATGAGGGGGAAAAACATAAAAAATTTCAGACCCAATGAAACGCAATAGCTACAACTCGCCCCCTCAAAAACAAAACTACAGAAGTACTGTTAAAATAAATGAAAAAGTTACGAGTGAGCAGAAATACATTACACAACTCAGATAAAATGGACAGCAACATAAAGGCTCAGCAAAGCCAAACAGAAAACAAAAGATTTCACATCCATTTATAGTTGGCAGTATAGTTTTATGCCAAAAGGCTTTGATCTCAGCAACAAAAGTGAGGGAAATGCTGGTGAGAAATGCCGAAATAGGAAAAACTGATATGGCAAATCAGCAAACACCGAAAACATATAAAAGTGAATTAGGAGTGAACAACTGAACACACACACGATTTTAATCTCCACCTGAATATCTACAGACAAGTTAATTATCCATTAAACAGACAATTACAATTTGAGACCTACTCCACCAAACATCAAATAAAGCACAATAAGGAATGAGTATGCACTAGACTACTAGAGTCAGTAAAGATGCACTTTTAAGAAGCTCAAACTCTTAGACTACAAGTTCGTTCCCAATAATTTTATAACTACTGAATGATAAAGCCAACGTCCTCCTTCAATCCTTGCAATGTCCACCCAAAAAAAAAAAAAACTACCAATGAGCCAATGCAATGACTTGAAGTTTAGACACAGCCTCTTACGTTTCTTTAAAAATCCGTATGCAAGATAGTTCAGGAAAATCAAAACCCAAGATTCTAACCCTTTTAATGTAACCCAATATAGGCCTTTGTACTTGCAGGATTGAAATACCTATGGGATGGCCGAGATTTAAAGCCAAAGAATCAATGTATTATCAATAAAATCTATAACAAGAAACACCCTCATTCCTTTGACTTCATGCAATATTAGGCGGGAAATGTGTCTAGTAAACAGAAAACATACAAGTGCTCTCTTTTTGGGGAAGGATGGAAATTGATACACATAAAGACCAGGAAAATTCAATAAACAGAACATGAATAATAATCCATTTATATAGCCAGAGTGCATGAAAACTTAAACTCCTACTATCAACATCTTTGCCCTCTTGTTTTCCGTATATACTATACCCAACGAGTGAAAAAAGGGACAGTTTTTACGGACCTTTCAGGCAACAGATTAATCAATCAATTATAGGGTCCAAACAAAAACTTAGTTAACACGTTGGTAGAATCGCTTCCATGAGATGGGCAAGTCAGAAAAGAAGCCAGCAAGCAATCCCAGGAGCTCAAACAGAACAGGATTATCGTGTTTTGACAATCAAACCGGCCGAATTGAAAAATAAATACAAAACATATATGGCCCGGGGGGGGGGGGGGGGGCAAGGACCCTAAAGAAGGAAATTGAACTCATGAAGACTACGATTAATTCCCAACTAATATCGAAAGTATAGAAGTAGGAAACAACCGCATGAATCAAAATAAAAACAAAGGTCATAAAAAATTATTAGAAACCTGCAATTTAGGCAACGGTAACGGCTTGTTGCTTTGGCGGCTCAAGATTATTCTTAGAATTTTGATCATCGAGAAAATCCTCCATGTTGTAGATGACAGTGATGTACAGGGAGCAACTAGGGCATCGAGCAATCTCTTCGCCAAGCTTAAGGTCTTCCTTCGTTATCTGGAAGAGGTCGCCGCATGGACAAGGGTACGTATAAGCCTGGAGTTCCTCATTCCACTCCATGTCCTCGATCTCTACGTCGTCGTACGACATTTTTTTTCTTACTCCTTTTCTTCTCTGCACCAAAAAGGACCTAAAGACGATAAAGAGATGAAGTTCAGAGAGAAGAGAACGACGCTGTTTCAGATTCCTCGGCGAAGACGGAGACTGCGACCGTTTTTTTTAACACCTCCTTGGCGGCGAGTCTGGGGCTCCCTATGTTTTCCTAATTGCAAAATAGTCCCTGGAATTCTGAGTTATTACTTAATATTCCATACCCTTCGTCCAAATTTTTCTCCTATGCCTATCCTAATCTTCCGATCCTTTAGGGTATGTTTGGTTTGAGGGAAGGGGAGGGGAGGGGAGGGGAGGGAAGGGAGGGAAAAAAAGGAGGGGAGAGGAAAATATGTGGGCCCCACTATACTCAATTTTCAAAAAATATTTCCCTCCTCTCATTTTTTTTATCTCCCTTCCCTCCCTCCTCCCCCTTCCCTCAAACCAAACATACCCTTATGGATTATGATTATGGATGGTGATAAAAAAACGCTTATGCATATCCTAATTATTTTAAAACATTTTAATTATACACTAAGGCCTAAGCTACTTTTAAAGTTCTTTTTAAAATTTTACAATTAAGCAATTATTTAAAAATATTTTGATGAAAAATAAATAATAATTCTTCTTATACAAATCATAATCATAATTTATAAGTGTTTCAAAACCTAAACTTAATATTGAAGATACTACTATTTTTTTCAATTAAATTGTAGAATGGTACATTGCTTAACAATTTTAATGTCGCATAAACTTTTTTCTTAAGAAATTATGAGTCATTTGTAAATAATTCAAAATATTTTTTTTTATACATTTAACTATTTTTTCTCGACTAGAAGGCAAAATATGCTTCATTAATTAAAAAATTATGCGACATTAAAATTGTTAAGCAATGTACTACCATTCTACAAAAAACATCATCAGTATTTTTCCTGTGCACGCCATTACACAGTTTCATCGGCAGAGAGGTCCTTCGTTTCGTGTTAGCTGACTTGCCCTGTGCAAAAGAAATGCAGTAAGCAAGAGAAGGAGGAAGAAGTCAGAGTAAGCACGAGATGCGAAGCCATAATCGTCGACACAATGATGCAAGGACTCCATCATCAACAACAACAACTTGCAGCGCTTCTCTCTGTTGCTCTCCCAAAGGACGATTCAACCTCGTCTACCTCCCCTGCCGACGACGATGACTCGCCTCGACTCGCTGCCATTAACTCACTTCACCGCGCAATTGTATACCCGCACAACTCGCTCCTTGTCACTCACTCCGCCGCTTTCCTCGCCCAAGGCTTTTCTCAACTTCTGTCTGATAAGTAAGTATCCCCCCTTTTCCATTTCTGTGGTTATTAGTTAATTTGAGTCTGCTTGATCAGCTGTGTTTGCTGACTATGCGTATCGTTGCCTTATCTCATTATCCCTTTCATTAATGGATTTCTGTTTGAGCCTTACCCCTAAACTGGTTTCAGGGAAGAAAGTCATTTACTTTATTTTTTGCATGGTTCATATCGTTTGTTAAAGAAGAATCCGTCGGCTTTGGTAATTAGTTTATGCTACCAGCTGTTGATCTTATAGACATAATGTTAGAGGCGGAAGGCCATTCGGAAGCATCTCCCCAAGGCTTCTTCCAATTTCTTTCTTTTATGCTAAATAAATATACTATTTTAGTCCCATTCATTCTGCCTCTTTGCATATTACATTTTCAGTTAGAACGGATTTTATGTTCAACTATTACTATTATTAATATGAGCAAATAAAGCTGCTTTTGTCCTGGGTTAAGTGCTTCCTTTTATTGTCCAAATAACGACTCTGCTGAAATATTTTTCTTCCCTTTTTCGTGAAATCCCACTACAGATCTTATGCTGTGCGTCAGGCAGCAGTTATAGCATATGGTGCTCTTTGTGCTGTCATCTGTTCAATTCCTGTTACATCAAATGGAAGACAGAACCATGTCATACTTGCAAGTTTAGTCGACAGGTTTATTGGTTGGGCATTGCCATTATTAAGCAATGTTGGTACAGTTGATGGGACTAAGGAATTGGCATTGGATGGTCTACGAGAGTTTCTTAACGTTGGAGATGTTGTTGGTTCTGAGAGGTATGTTTTGCCGATTCTCAAAGCATGTCAACTCCTCTTTGAGGATGAGAGAACCTCCTTGAGTTTATTACATAGACTTCTGGGGATCATAACATTGATCTCAGTGAAATTCTCAAGATGCTTTCAACCTCATTTTCCTGACATTGTTGACCTCCTTCTTGGATGGGCATTGGTGCCAGACCTTGCTGAATCAGAAAGGCTCGTTATAATGGATAGCTTTTTGCAATTTCAGAAACATTGGGTCGGTAGCTTGGCTATGTCTATAAGGTTACTGACAAAGTTTTTGGGAGACATGGAGGTCTTGCTTCAGGATGGAACTCCTGGAACCCCACCTCAATTTCGAAGGCTTCTGGCATTGCTTTCCTGCTTTTCAACAATTCTACAGTCTACTGCCTCTGGGTTGCTGGAAATGAATCTTCTTGAGCAAATAAGTGAACCCCTTAGCAATATGCTACCTCACTTGTTGAGATGCTTATCAATGGTTGGGCAGAAATTTGGATGGTCTGAATGGATTGAAGACTTTTGGAAGTGCTTGACCCTATTAACTGAAATATTGTGTGAACGATTTTCAAATTTTTATCCTCTTGCTGCTGATATCTTATTTCAAAGCCTGTATTTGGATGCTACTCCTCACCATGCTGGATATAGAAAAATTACATCCTTTCAAGTTCATGGGGTTCTGAAAACGAATCTTCAGTTATTATCATTGCAAAAGCTTGGCCTCCTCCCATCATCTGTACAAAAGTTATTGCAGTTTGACGCACCAATTTCTCAGCTGCGGTTCCATCCTAATCATTTAGTAACAGGAAGTTGTGCTGCCACTTATATTTTCTTGCTTCAACATGGAAATAAAGAAGTGGTCGATGAAGCAGTTACCTCATTGATTAAAGAACTGGAGTTGTTGAACGCTATGCTAGGAAAAAATAATGGTCATATGAATCATTTCAATAGTGTCACAGCTTCAAGAACATTTTCTAAACTTGAATTATTTTCATTAATCAAGTTTGATTTGAAAGTTCTATTGGCATGTCTTCCCTCGGGTGTGGATAGCAATTTGCTTGGCCAAACTGAAATTGTTGCCATGTATATTAGGAGGTCAGAAAAGTTGGTGTCTTTTATTGTGGAAAAGCTGAATCCTTTTGAAATACCTATTCAACCTTACTTGGAGTTGCAGGTTGCTGTTTTGAAGTCACTGGAGAGGCTGACTACAGTTGAGCTCTTGATCAAGTGCTCTGCAAGAGACCAGAATTGTGACAAAGATTTTATAGAGTTTCCAACTAAAAAGGAGAGCAGTGATGACCATTTAAGTGACGGCCATTTAGCTTTACTTACTGGGTATCTAGCAAAGTATAGTTTGCTCCTGATTAAAGGCCTTGAACGTTCTTCTCCTCTTGCAGTTAAACTGGCTGCCCTACACTGGGGGCAAAAGTTCTGTGAGATTATTATGGCTGTTAATGAGATCTCGAATGCAAACAGTTACTCCTATGAATCATGTGGACATGCTAATATTGTAATGAACTTAGTTTTCTCATTCTTGGGTGCTACATTTGACAGAGAATTGGAAGTGAGATCACATGCTGCATTAACTTTGGAGATGTTTCTGCAAGCAAAGCTTTTATATCCAATGTGTTTTTATCCTCTAGCTGAAGTGATATTGGAGAAGCTTGGTGATCCAGTTGTTGAAATACGGGATGCATATGTAAGGCTCCTTGCCCATATTTTGCCTACTACTGTATATGCTTGTGGCCTCTATGATGATGGGAGATTTAGGCATGTTAACATGAGCTTAGGCATTTCTTCCAACTTGCACTGGAAGCAAGTATTTGCCCTGAAGCAGCTGCCACTGCAATTGCATTCACAACAACTTGTGTCTATCTTAAGTTACATTTCACAAAGATGGAAGGTTCCTCTTTCTTCCTGGATTCAGAGGCTCATTCACAGCTGCAAGAGTTCAAGAGATTCTGTTTTCAGTCAGCCTGAAGATACTGGAACTTTTGGTGCTAGTGCTATATGGTTGGATGTAAAAGTGGAAGAAGACATCCTTGAAAGAACATGTTCTGTCAATTCATTGGCTGGAGCCTGGTGGGCTGTTCAAGAAGCAGCAAGGTATTGTATTGCTACACGTCTTAGGACCAATCTTGGTGGGCCTGCTCAAACATTTGCTGCCCTAGAGCGCATGCTTTTGGATGTGGCACACCTTTTACAACTTGATAATGAGCAAAATGATGGAAATTTAAGTATGATAGGATCTTCTGGTGCTCATCTGTTGCCAATGAGATTATTGTTGGATTTTGTTGAGGCTCTAAAGAAAAATGTATACAATGCATATGAGGGTTCTATCATTTTACCATCTGCTACCCGTCAGAGTTCTTTGTTCTTTCGAGCTAACAGAAAAGTCTGTGAAGAGTGGTTTTCTCGTATATGTGAACCTATGATGAATGCCGGATTGGCTTTACACTGCAATGATGCTATTATTCAATACTGCACACTACGTTTGCAGGAGCTAAAAAATCTTTCCATGTCAGCTTTGAAGGAAAAACCAAGGGCTCAGGTAGCTGAGAACTTCCACAATATTAGAGGAAGGTATAAAGGAGATGTCTTGAAAGTTTTAAGGCACATGTCACTAGCTCTTTGCAGGAGTCATGAACCAGAGTCTTTGATTGGCCTGCAAAATTGGGTTTCAATAACATTCTCTTCCTTATTTGGGGATGATAACCAATCCTTCAATGACTCTGGCACAACAAGTCCTCTCTCATGGATAACTGGGCTTGTATATCAGGCAAGAGGCCAATATGAATGTGCTGCTGCTCATTTCACTCACTTGTTACAAACAGAGGAGTCACTTAGTTCTCTTGGTTCTGATGGTGTACAATTTGTCATTGCACGAATAATTGAGAGTTATACTTCTGTATCAGATTGGAAATCTCTTGAAAGCTGGCTATTAGAGCTACAACTGCTTCGTTCTAAGCATGCTGGAAAAAGCTATTCTGGTGCTTTGACTATGGCTGGAAATGAAATTAATGCAATCCATGCATTGGCACGCTTTGATGAGGGTGATTACCAGTCTGCATGGTCTTGCCTTGATTTGACTCCTAAAAGTAGCAGTGAACTTACCCTCGATCCAAAAATAGCATTGCAACGGAGTGAGCAGATGCTTTTGCAATCATTGCTTTTCCAGAAGGAGGGGAAGAGCGATAATGTGATTCTTGATTTGCAGAAGGCCAGATCAATGTTGGAGGAGCCTCTATCTATTTTGCCACTTGATGGGTTGGCTGAAGCGACACCTCTTGCTATTCAATTGCATTGTATTTTCTTATTAGAAGAGGATTGCAAGCTTAGATCAAGCCATGAGAAGGCCAAACAAGCTCAGTCAATATTAAATTCCTATGTTAAGTTGGTTCCATCTTCTATTAGCAAGATCCGTCAAGATTGCAATCCATGGTTGAAGGTTCTTCGAGTATACCAAACAATGTTCTCAACTTCTCCAGTTTCTTTGAAGCTCTGCATGAATTTGCTTAATTTGGCCCATAGACAAAGAAATCTATTGTTGGCAAATCGTTTGAAAAACTGTCTCAAAGATAGCATATCTACTTGCCCTGAAGGGAGGCATCGTGATCTTCTGTCTTTAAATTTACAGTATGAGAGTATTCTTCTGCTGTATGCAGAAAACAAGTTTGAAGATGCTTTCACAAACCTTTGGTCATTGTTGCGTCCTTGTATGGTTTCTTCAGAATATAAAATACCTGATATTGATGAGAAAATTCTGAGGGCAAAAGCATGCTTGAAACTTGCAAAGTGGCTGAGACAAAATTATTCTGATTGGAGTCCCAATGATATAGTTCTCAGTATGACTGCAGATTTTGAAAGTGCTGAAGTTTCAGTTGATAATGATGGCAATGACAAGAGTATAAGATTTAAGCAAAGCGTGGGTCAGGTTACTGAAGAAATTGTTGGCACAGCAACAAAGTTGTCTACTCATATTTGCCCCACCATGGGCAAGTCATGGATTTCTTATGCCTCTTGGTGTTTCAAGCAAGCCAAGGACTCACTACATAATAATAATGAAGCTACCCTTCATTTCCGCTCCTCTCCGATACTTATTCTGGAAGCTTCACCTGAGAGATTTAAGTTGACTAAGGATGAGGTGCAACGAGTTAAATCATTGGTTTTGCATCTTTTACAGGACAAGGGTGATATGAAATGTTTCAAAGATGAACAAGATTGGAAATTTTGGCTTGATTCTGAAGAGCAATCAAATAATGACAACCCTCTAACAACATTAGTGCTGCAGTTAGTAAATATTATTGAAACAGCGGCTGGGGCACCAGGTGCAGAAAACTGTGGTGGTGAAAGTCTTTCTGCCATGCTATCTTCTCAGTTAAAAATTTGTTTGCTAAATGCAAATCTTGGACTGGGAGAATCTGATGTAATATCTACTTTGGATGACTTAGTCAATATTTGGTGGTCTTTGAGGAGGAGGAGAGTGTCCCTGTTTGGGCATGCAGCCTATGGTTACATACAATATCTTTCTTATTCATCTACCCAGCTTTGCCAGAATCAGATGCCTGTTTCAGATGACGAGTCTTTGAGGCAAAAGACTGGAAGTTATACTCTGAGGGCTACATTGTATATATTGCATATACTCCTCAATTATGGTGTGGAGTTGAAGGATACACTTAAATCTGCTCTTATGGTTGTTCCTTTATTGCCATGGCAGGTTGCATGCTTGATCATGCCATTTTTACTTTTTCTTCTTTTATTTTTCCCCAATTGAGGATAGTTTTTCTGGAATTCTAACTATGGTTGTCTTTTGTAGGAAGTTACTCCTCAATTATTTGCTCGTATAAGTTCTCATCATGAACAAGTGATCCGGAAGCATCTGGAGGGCTTATTGATTATGCTGGCCAAGCATTCTCCCTGTTCTATAGTGTATCCAACACTAGTTGATGTTAATGCTTATGAAGAGAAGCCTTCAGAAGAGCTACATCATGTGCTGAGTTGTCTGGTATTGAAAATTTATCTCTTATGTGGCTGTTATATTTTCAACATTTAATATTCCATTCACATCATGTTGTTCATTGGGTGTTAAATTATTGTGGAGTAAAATGTCTCAATAATTACTAGTATATTTCATTGCCATCAACAACAACAATTACAGTTCTTGGATGTGCCTTTGCTTACCATAATTCAGCTGTTCTTTTGTTTCCTCTCAACCTGGAAAAAAATCCATCTGTGGCGCATTTGGTAGCCTGATGGAAATGGAAACAGTGAAGGAATGGCTACCCTAATATGTTTGGTTCACACGTTGCTTTGCCATGAATGGAAAAGAAATGGTAAATGGGATTACTGTGTTTTGGTGTCAACAATAAAATACCGGAGGGAAAAATTTGATTACCAGATATGCACCATTGCCCTTGGATACATAGTATATAAAAGCTTTTTGAAGGGTCTGAATTCATTTTTATCCTCCATTGGCGTGCAGGAGTAGGTGGAGAACAAGCCATCCTATTTGCAACTGTACTATGTCCATCCTTTTTGTAAAAATTTGCTATATTAAAATACTATACAAGTAGGTGCATTAATAGGGTTTTATACAATATTAACAAAAGTTTAACATAAAAAAATATATACAGACTAAATGATAAATTTTATAAAATCTAGTTATAATTATGAATTATTGGGACTAAATTTGAAGTTTAGTTACAAATTCTGGATTTTATATATATTTATTCAGTTAGGGATATCTTTGCTGTCTCACTCTCATTTGTTTCCATTCCTTTTTTATTTTTTTCCTACCAGACAACCTATTGGAAAGGTATTTTTATTCCGTTATTAACCATACCAAACATGATTCTTTCCATCCAATTCATTTATCGTTCCTTTCCATTTCCATAGCCTTCAATTCTGCAAATGAAATGAAGCCTGTGTATCCTGGTCTGTTGCTGGTGCACCTCTTCTGTTCTCATGGCCTCAACTTTGTGAATCCAAATCAGTATTCTATTCCTGCTTTTTCATTCACCTAAGGCCTTACCTTCAAGAGTAATTATTGCTGTGAAATAATCTTTTATCAGCTTGCTTGTTCAACATACTGTATGAGATGATTAAAACCTACTTTTGATCATGCAGAGGGAACTTTACCCTAGGTTGGTTCAGGATGTTCAGCTGATGATAAATGAACTCAGTAATGTTACTGTTCTCTGGGAGGAATTGTGGCTCAGTACTCTTCAGGATCTACACACAGGTTGCTTTTTTGTTGATCATTATACCTCTTTTCCTTCCCCTACAATGAAGAATAAATGATGAAATTTTCTATTTACGGGATGTTTGTCCCTGTTTTCTTTTAACTGTATTATTCAGAATATAGTATTAGATGATGGAATTGGGCCTGAATTAGTCTTGTTGCAGATGTAATGAGGCGTGTAAATGTGCTGAAAGAGGAAGCAGCAAGGATTGCAGAAAACATCAGTCTTAGTCAGAATGAGAAGAACAAGATAAACTCTGCTCGATATTCTGCAATGATGGCCCCAATTGTTGTGGCCTTGGAACGCCGTTTAGCTTCAACTGCTCGAAAACCTGAGACCCCTCATGAAGCTTGGTTCCAGGAAGAGTATCAAGAACAATTAAAATCAGCAATTTTATCATTTAAAACACCCCCCACATCTGCTTCAGGTCTAGGAGATGTGTGGCGACTTTTTGATGGTATTGCTGCGTCCTTGGCTTCTTATCAGAGGAAATCTACAATTTCTTTACAAGAAGTTGCACCGCATCTGGCTCAATTATCTTCTTCAGATGTTCCAATGCCAGGTCTTGAGAAACAACTCAAAATACCTGAATCTGACAAAGCTACTGATCTCCAGGGTGTTGTTAAAATTGCTTCTTTCCTTGAACAAGTTACTCTCTTATCAACAAAAACCAAGCCTAAAAAACTTGTTATATTGGGCTCAGATGGTCAGATGTACACATATCTCCTTAAAGGGCGAGAAGATCTACGCCTTGATGCTAGAATAATGCAATTGCTGCAGGCTATAAATGGTTTTCTGCATTCTTCTTCTACCCAGGGCAACTCACTTGGCATTCGCTATTATTCTGTGACTCCAATAAGTGGCAGGGCAGGGCTTATCCAATGGGTGGATAACGTAATAAGTATATACAGTGTATTTAAGTCTTGGCAAAGTCGTGTCCAGCTAGCACAGCTCACAACAGCTGGTGGTGGAAATACAAAATCCTCTGCTCCTCCGCCTATTCCTCGGCCCAGTGATATGTTCTATGGGAAGATCATACCAGCTCTTAAAGAGAAGGGCATTAAAAGAGTAATTTCTCGAAGGGATTGGCCTCATGAAGTCAAACGTAAAGTTCTACTTGATCTCATGAAGGAAGTGCCACAGCATCTTCTACACCAAGAATTATGGTGTGCTAGTGAAGGATATAAAGCCTTTAGCTCAAAAATGAAGAGGTGCGTTCAAGTAATCCTTAAGCCTTTATTAGCAAATTTCAGGTTGCATTATAATACGTACTTAAACTTGGGATTGAAATTACCTTTTAACCCAAAAATTGTAGATGTCAATCTACACTTATTATGGATGTCAAATGTTCAGTAAGTTCTGAAGTGTGTCAATGACATGGACAGAGACATTGAACATAGAAAAATTAGACATTTTATAAACACCATGCTAGGTTATATTCAAGTCATTTCTTTCAGCCTTCCCATTTTGGCCACATAATTGCAAAGAAAAAACCACAACCAGCATTATTGTAGAAACTTTAGAGTAGGATAATTGAGTCCAATGCTCCTGCCTTGCTTATTCATGGAAATATATAGATTACAAAGTGGTGCAATCTGTTGTAACAGATTTAGGACTTCTAGGGAATTCAAAATTCAAAAAATAGAATCTAATCTAACTTACTCCTAGATTATCTCACTGATTTAACTTACTCCTATATTTTCTCACTAATAATACTATTTACAAAATAATATAATTACCACAATTATCCTATATTTACACCATTTTACGCTGCTGTTATGAAAAAATCCTCCCATATAAAAGATGCCAAATTATTTTAGGCAAAACTTTCACTGGGCTTATGCCCTTCATTTATGTGCACACATATATTTAGAACTTTCTTGTACTCCTTAAACCATGAGGAAAGAACTTTTTATATCTCATCAAATGGAGTGTTAAAGCATCTCACCCCATCCTTTTTCTTTTTCCCCCTTTTTTAAAAGATTGCATACCTTTTTCGTTTTGGAATCAGCTTGTTCAATCTAAATAAGTAACTTTCTGGGTCCTGACATGTCATTACTAAGCACCATGTTGGTCACACGTCATGCCAGTGTCCATATCTAACACACCTGAAAATTGGTAGGTCCATGCTTTACAGTCAAAACTTAATTGAAGTTGCCTATGATCTTGTTTGTCTTTAGATATCAAATAAATGATGGTAATTTCTATTTGTTGATTATTATCTTAAAATGTATTTCCATAGTCATCGTTGGCTAGTATTTCCCTTCAATTAAATTTTATGATATATAAGGGAAATTATGTACAGTTGCACTTATAGATAGTTTTCAATCTGCAGGTATTCTGGGAGTGTAGCAGCAATGAGTATGGTTGGACATATTCTGGGTCTGGGTGACAGACATTTAGATAACATTCTTATAGATTTTGGTAGTGGGAGTATTGTACATATTGATTATAATGTTTGTTTTGATAAAGGACAAAGATTAAAAGTTCCAGAGATTGTTCCTTTCCGTCTTACACAGATGATTGAAGCAGCTTTAGGGATGACTGGAATAGAGGGTAGCTTCAGAGCGAACTGTGAGACTGTTATTGGCATTTTAAGGAAGAACAAAGACATTCTTTTGATGTTACTGGAAGTGTTTGTCTGGGATCCACTTGTAGAGTGGACACGGGGTGATTTTCATGACGAAGCTGCTATTGGTGGTGAGGAAAGAAAAGGCATGGAATTAGCTGTTAGCTTGAGTCTATTTGCATCTCGAGTGCAGGAAATTCGTGTTCCCTTACAGGTATTTATCCAACTAGGGGATCAAAGTTGCATATGCATTTTTGTTGAGGAAGAAAATGTTTTGTAATATTTCCCCCCCTATATTTCAAGTAGTTGATACTTGGTTTAGAGGTGCTTTGGAATAACCAACACACTAGTGCATCAATATATGTGTAATTTGTAGTTAGTATCCATCTTATCTTACATGTTGCATATAGAATTTCTCTCAGGTGCTATTCTAAGGTGCTTGATTCATTCTATTTGCTTTTGTGATCTTCTTTTAGCTATTCTGTGTTTGAAAATGAAACATTGATTGAAGGTGGTTATCTTGCATTTTTTTTTTTTCAACAAACCACTCATGCTTTCTTGAGATCTATCTGACATGTTGCTTCCCCCCCCCCCCTCTAATCTTTGAATAGGAACACCATGATCAATTGTTGACTAGCATGCCAGCTGTTGAATCTGCACTTGAGGTATTGATAAAGTCACACTACATTCTTAGCTACATTCAAATCATAACTTTATGTAAATTTCAATCAACAAGCATTTTGTGTTAATTTGACTTTGACAATTTATGTACAGAGATTTACCAATGTTCTAAATCAATACGAGCTTACCTCTACTTTATTTCATCGAGCTGACCAAGAGAGGTCTAACCTTACTCTGCATGAGACATCTGCAAAGTCATTTTTTGCTGAAGTAACCAGTAAATCTGATAAAATCCGAGCTTCATTCGAAATACAGGCCCGGGAATTTGCCCAAGCAGAGGCTATGGTTACTGAGAAAGCTCATGAAGCAACAAATTGGGTTGAGCAACATCGAAGGATTCTTGATGCTTTACAATGCAATATAATCCCAGAAGCAAATGTTTCTTATAAGCTGAATAACATGGACGAAGGTATGTCTCTTACATCTGCAGTCATCGTAGCTGGTGTCCCTCTAACTGTTGTTCCTGAACCAACACAAGCACAATGCAATGATATAGATAGGGAAGTTTCTCAACTTGTGGCTGAGTTAGATGATGGACTTGCTTCTGCCATAACTGCACTGCAGAAATATTCCTTGGCTCTGCAAAGAATCTTACCCTTAAATTACCTTACAACCAGTGCAGTTCATGGATGGGCTCAAATTCTGCAACTAGCAATCAATGCCCTGTCCTCTGAAATTCTTTCTCTTGCCAGAAGGCAGGCATCTGATCTTGTAGCAAAATTTCTTGGAGATAGCATGGATTCTGTCAAATTCAGATATGATGATCTCTGTCTTAAAGTGGATAAATATGCAATAGAAATAGAAAAATTAGAAGAAGAGCGTGCAGAACTAGAGAATTCTATAGGCTTAGATTCAGAATCAAAAGCTAAAGATCGAATTTTGTCAGCCTTTATGAAATTTATGCAGTCCAGTGGTTTCTTAAGGAAGGAAGATGGTACATCGTCAGTCCAATCTAGACATGCTGGAACAAACAACACTAGACTGCCTGGTGACCTGGAAGAGAAGAAGGAAAAAGCATTATCAGTTCTTAACATTGCAGTAAGCTGGCTTTATAATGAGGTTAAGAATAGATTACTTAACATGTATAACGAACACAATATATTGCTAAATGATTCTGGAGCTTTTTTCACTGAGTTTGAAGAACAAGTAGAAAAATGTAATCTTGTGACAGAGTTTGTGAGTGATCTATGGAAAATAATTGGGAAGGACATGCCTACTGTTGAGTTCAGTAAAATCAAATCTAAATTCCCTTCAGAAAGCAATTGGGTTTCTATTTTTAAAACCATTTTGTCTTCCTGTAATGGGTTGGTCAGTCAAATGGCTGAAATTGTTCTACCCAGTGTTATACGGTCGGCCGTTTCATTACATTCAGAAGTTATGGATGCATTTGGGTTAATCTCACAAGTTCGAGGGTCCATAGATACTGCACTGGAACAGCTTGTGGAGGTTGAAATGGAGAGATCGTCATTGGTTGAACTTGAGCAGAACTATTTTGTTAAGGTTGGTCTTATTACTGAGCAGCAGCTTGCTCTTGAAGAAGCTGCAGTCAAGGGCAGAGATCATCTTTCTTGGGAAGAGGCAGAGGAACTTGCATCCCAAGAGGAAGCTTGTAGAGCGCAGCTTGATCAGCTCCATCAAACATGGAATCAGAGGGATCTGAGGGCTTCTTCCCTTGTAAAGAGAGAAGCTGATATTAAAAATGCTCTGGATTCTGTGGAGAGTCATTTCCAATCATTGGTGTTTCCTGAAGAACAAAGAGAGCCACATCTTTTAAGAAGAAAAGCGCTATTGGCCGCACTTGTGAAGCCCTTCATGCAATTGGAATCCAGTGATAATACGTTGTATTCAGCTGATGGTTCTGCAACCAACTCAAGTAAATTTCAGGCTCTAGCAGATTTGATAAATTCTGGGAATCCAATATCTGAATATGTCTGGAAATTCAGTGGTTTATTAGATGGTCACTCGTTCTTTATTTGGAAAATAAGTGTAATAGATTCTTTTCTTGATGCATGTATACGTGATGTTGCTTCATCTGTTGAGCAAAACCTAGGCTTTGACCAGTCACTCAATTTTGTAAAGAAAAAGCTTGAAATCCAGCTACAGAAACGTGTCAATCAGTATTTAAAAGAAAGAGTTGCTTCTAGCTTTCTGGCTTGTTTAGATAAAGAAATTGAGAACTTGAAGCAGTTGACAGAGGCAACAAAGGAAGTTGTTTTAGATGAGTTGAAAAGAGATGAGGCTGCAAAAAAAGTTTTACATATGCTTGAAGAATACTGTAATGCTCATGAAACTGCTAGAGCAGCAAAGTCAGCAGCTTTCCTCATGAAAAGACAAGTAAACGAGTTGAAAGATACTCTTTGGAAAACAACCCTTGAGATTGTTCAGATGGAATGGATGCATGATGCGAGCATGAGTCAATCATATAACAGAAGAGTCAGATTGGAGAGACATATTGATAGCGATGACAGCTTAAATGCAATTATTTTAAACCTCAGTAGATCTAAATTATTGGAAAACATACAATCTTCTGTATCAAAAATCACTAGGTCGATGGATGGCCTTCAATCCTGTGAGCAAAGTTCTCTTGTAGCTGAAGGACAGCTTGAGAGAGCTATGGGTTGGGCCTGTGCGGGTCCAAATACCGGCACTTCTGGAAATGCTTCAAACAAAAGTTTAGGAATTCCTCCTGAATTCCATGAGCATATTAAGATGCGGAGGCAGATATTGTGGGAATTAAAGGAAAAGGCATCTGACATTGTGAAATTTTGCATGTCAGTGTTAGAGTTTGAAGCATCAAGAGATGGATATTTGCTTTTCTCCAGTCAGCCTTATCCTCTCAGGACTAGCATTGATGGCAAGACATGGCAGCAAGCATACTTGAATGCACTAACAAGATTGGATGTCACTTACCACTCTTATACACGTGAGTTTACAAGATTCCTCGTTAATTCAAGTCTCTTAATTCCAGTTAAAACATCCATATGAAAAATGGTATTATGCTCTCTTCTTCCTGTTTTAGGTACTGAACAAGAATGGAAGCTTACACAAAGCACTGTTGAAGCTGCTTCCAATGGATTATATGCAGCAACTAATGAACTCTGTATTGCTTCGCTGAAAGCAAAGTCAGCTTCTGGTAAAATGCCCTAAAAAAAAAAACTGTTCAATACCCTATGTTAGAAATTAAGAGGGGGAGTAGAAGAACAATCTTGAGTTGCTTCTTGATATGTCAAAACCTTGAGGTTTGGACACTAATATCAATTCTAAAAATGGCAACAAAGCAAAAATTTTAGTTTTCATGTGCTATTTGAAAAGCCACATCATATTTGATGAGTGTGTGACACACATCGAATGTAGATGTGATTTTTCTTTTTTACATGTCTGTACTCCTTTAATTAGGAATAATAAGTGCATATGCAAGTTTTCTTGTTAAGTGGTGATTTTGTTATAGTAACTATGTTTGTTGCTTTAATATGTTCTTTTTTTTTCCTCCAAGGTGATCTACAAATCACTGTTCTTTTAATGAGGGATTGTGCTTATGAGGCTAGTGTTGCACTGACTGCTTTTGCTCGGATTTCAAGGATCCATACAGCTTTGACCTCAGAGTGTGGTTCTATGCTTGAAGAGGTATTGTATCAAAGATGACATATATTAGTGAGAAGTGTACTTTCAAACTTTATTCCAGATGATTTATAGAAACTCATGTGGGCTGGAAATGTCCAAATCCAATCTTAAAGGCACAATATGGCTCTACATTGGTGATGGAAGCAGGGCCTGTGGGACACGCAGGACATTCAATTAATATTTTAAAAGTTATACTATGTTTTGACTATTTGGGCTTTATTTTTATTTTGTCAGCCAGTCCCTTCCAGGATGTCTGATTTCAAGTTTTTCTGTATTATTCCGGAGTTCTGATTTAGAAGTTTCTATTATCACCATTTTTATTTTTAATCTGACCTGAATTGTTCACATAATCAAGCATGCATATGAAGATCTTTTTTTTTTTATGGTGAGGTTTCTCATTTTGCCTTTGTTCTGTTCACTCACACTCATGCAGCTGAAACATCCTAAAACACTAAGTTGACACACTGAAATAAACATGCCATATACCTGTGGATTGCTTCACATGCATGCTCACGTACGGACATGCAACAGTTGGCAAAATGTTGTTCATAAAGCTCAGTTTAAATACTATTATGAGGTTTCCTTGTTGATCTCTTTCTAGGTTATGCATATAGGTGTAGGGCTTTACTTGGCTAAGTTGAACCTGGAGACCTGATATCGTAGTGAGAATTTTTACGTAGTTGTCATTGTATATTTATTGAGTCTTGAAAAGGTATAAAGAGTTCAAGTGCCTTTTTAGGATGAGTTGTTATTTTGCCTTTTTAGGTTTTAGCAATAACTGAAGATATACATGATGTTTACAATCTGGGAAAGGAGGCTGCTGCTACTCACCTTTCTCTTATGGAAGACCTATCAAAGGTTTCTCTTGCTTCTCAGTTTATCTTTTCAGTGATAATGGTATATCGGCTACATTCTCACATTTATCCTTCCTAAAGTCAAAATTGTGTTGTGGTGGCTTTATGTTTTGGTAGGTGAATGCTATCCTTCTTCCACTTGAATCAATGCTGTCCAAGGATGTGGCTGCTATGACTGATGCTATTGCCAGAGAAAGAGAGACCAAGAAGGAAATATCACATATTCATGGACAAGCTATATACCAGTCTTATTGTTTAAGAATCAGAGAGGCATATCAGACCTTTAAGCCCTTGGTACCATCTCTGACATCGGCGGTGAAGGGACTTTGTTCCATGTTGACTAGGCTAGCAAGATCAGCAAGTCTCCATGCTGGAAATCTTCATAAAGTAATGTCACATTTCCAAGATCTTGCTCTAATATATTTTGTATTAATATAAAATTTTAATTTTGATGTGAAGTTTTCTGCACAAACTTGCTCCTGCTCAATCACTTTTGGTGGATTATTTTCTGTTTATGCTTTCCTTGTCAGGCTCTTGAAGGAATAGGAGAAAGCCAGGAAGCAAAATCACAGGATATCGCCCTCCCAAAATCAGATCCTGCCGGTGGTGATGCTGCTGAGTTTGATGGCAAGGAAGGGGAGAGTCTCTCCAAATCTGATGACAGTGGTAATGAGGATGTTATTGGATTTTCTCAGCTTTCGTTGGAAGATAAAGGATGGATATCTCCACCTGATAGCATCTACGGTAGCAGCTCTGGATCTGGCATTACATCAACTGAAGCTAGTTTCCAAGATAGCTTGAATGATCCAACAGAAATTAAAGAAATGTTTTCCCAAAGCTCTGCTAGTAGAAACCCCACCGATCATGTACATTCTGCTCCAATTTCTCACCCTGATGGCGAAGAAATCTCATCTCCTAAGCTTTTGGAATTCAAATCCATGGAGCCTAATGCCAATGAAGAAATCTCAAATTCTGCCTCAATTTCTCACACTGGTGGTTCTGCTTTGCCATTTGATAAATCTGTGACCATCCCTACTAATACCTGGAAGAATGAGAGCGTACAGAAATCTGAGGGTGAAGCTGAACCAGTTTCCTCAAACAAAGATAAGAATGGTACTGAACATCATGAAGCTCTGGATCCTAACTCAAATGCCAGCAGTCGGGTGGGAAGAGGTACTTGATATGTCTACAGATTGTCATTTACAGTATGCTTTGATTTCTAAAGATACCCTTGAACTACTATCATATTTAGCCTTCATGGTAAGCTAAAAATAGTATAACGTTGAGGTTCTAAGTTAAAATGCTAGTACTAACAAGCATAAGCAGAAAAGATACTCCTGAACTTTAATGTCACTTGACATTTGAGAACTACATTTTACATTATTGAAGTGGCGTTTGTTATGCAGTGCTAGAAATGGGTGGGAAAACAAGTTATGACTTGGTTCGCCAGCCGTTATTTCTTGTCATGAACTTGATGGATATCTGGTGTTTGTATAGCTGTCATATATCTTGTACAGATTCTTAATTGTAAATTCCATAGCTGTGTAGATCAGTATCAATGTATCATCACTGATGCATTCTTAACCCTTAGGTTTCTTCTTTTTATCCCTCAGCTCACTGTGAGGGGGGAACAATAAGAAATCTTTGATGCCCTTAAGTCCTCCCTTATATCTTTGGCCATTTACTGTTCATTATTCAACTGATGCTTCATTATTGTTTGATTTTTGTGCTAAATGCTAGGTAAAAATGCATATGCATTGTCGGTGTTGAAGCGAGTTGAGATGAAAATAGATGGTCGAGATATTTCTGAAAACAGGTATTCTTAGTTTTGTAACTTACAAAACGTGCATGGAATTTACTACTGTTGTTACTGAGTGATTCTTCTTTGTATTTCAGAGAAATTAGTATTGCAGAGCAAGTAGATTATCTACTGAAGCAAGCTACTAGTGTAGATAATCTTTGCAACATGTATGAAGGCTGGACACCATGGATTTGAGTGCTTTGTGACGTGAGCATCTTGAACTTAAGCACCGTCCCCATCTCAATCAAAGAGTGACCTCAGGCTTCGTTGGGTTTCTTCACGGCGGGGAATAGATCCTTTGGTCTGATTTTGTATGTGGTAATGAAGACATAAAAGCCACGTCTTATCAGCCCTCATTGGCCTGGCCATATCCAGTAGTAGCCTGCTGCCAACGATCGCAGTCACTGCTTTATCCTCAGCTTAACTGTATGTCTAGCTTCTGCCATCTTTTTCAATTTCAATATTATGCAAGCAGAGTTATAATTCCAGACTGTGCATATGATTTTACATCCATTATCTCGATTCTCAGGACATGCTGCTGAAAAATCCAAGGCTTGCAGCTATACTAATGGAAGATGTAAAGGGATTGGCATGCCCTTGCCGGCGACTGATTTGTCCACTCATTCCTTGCGCCTGTGTCAATTTGAAGGGATATATTTTGAATATTGCGTTCATGATGAAATGCTTATGGTAACGATAAGGGTTGAGTTCTCAATGACCTGAGTTGCTGGATCAATAATATCTTCTGAAAATCTACAGTTGACCAGCGGGTACATATTTATACGACACTCATCAGGAAAGAGGCTATAGAATCAGCTGCACATTTCTGGTTTATAGATTTCTTCATTCAGACATCATCGATCTTGCTGAAGACTGGATTTGGCTGTTAATATTCATTTTTGAGAAATGTAATCAGATTTCTGATTCTCTGCCTCTATTTTTGTTTCACTGCTGCTGGCAGTTAATCTCAGAATGCTCTTCAATGTACACTAAAAATTTCACGTTACACCATGTGTACATGAAACTTGCCTTTTGGATCATGGTACCAAACTACGTTTGTATATGTGCAAGTGACATTTTTAGTTATAAATGGAATTTATAGAAATAAAAGGGGCTGTTCTATATCAGCATTTACTTATAATGATTAGATAGATATCTTATTTGATTGGTACCAAACTCAACAGTTGTTTGATTGCCAGAGGAGAGAGGAGATAATCTACAGACAATTTTAAATTATGTCAAGACAGTTTTTTTTAAGGGTTAACTAGTATTTTTGTCTTGGAAGTACACGGTCAGGAGTAATTTTGCTTTGGAAGTTTTTTTTGAAGTAATATTGCCCCGAAAGTCTAAAAACGTAGCAATGTTGCCCCTCCGTTAAAAACTCTAGTGGTCAAACGTTAGTTGACTGCATTAAAAAAAATTTCAGGGCAAAACTGCTCATAATCATGTGCTTCTAGGACAAAATTGCTACTTAAAAAAGTGATAAAGATGTCACGTAAACAATTCACGTCAGCATAATGCGGTCAACTAACGTTTGACCATTAGGACTATTAACGGAGGGGCAACATTGCTATGTTTTTAGACTTCCAGGGCAACATTATTAAAAAAAAACTTCCAAGGCAAAATTGCTCTTGATCGTATACTTCCGGGACAAAATTGATACTTAATCTTTTTTTAATGATATACCAGTATATCAATAGTCAATACCATATCTTTAATTAATGAATTCATATTTTAAATTTAATTTAATTTCCATATCTTTCATGGTACGATAACAGATGAGACTGCGATTTAGTGTTTCACGTATTCATTTTCAGAACTCTCGTTCGATTCTTGAACAGGTAATTGAACTCATTGAATAAACTAAAATTGAGATTCCACAGTTAGAAATATTTTATTGGGAAAATTCATTTCAGGGCCCTTTTAACAAGGGAAATTGCAAAAAAGGCCTCAAGATTCTGATAATCCCAGAAAAGGTCCCAGGGCCTTTTCTGAGATTTTCAGAAACTTGGGTGAGTTGTCAACGGGGCTGATATAGTTGTTAACGGGTACTGATATAGTTGTTAAATGTAGTGATTTAGTTGTTAGCAAAGTGTTGTTAACGAGACTGACTTAGTTGTTAACAATGGCGGAACTCTTCAATGGCCGGCCCCAGCTAGCCTTCTAAAATCTTCTAAAATTTGTTAAAATATATGTATATTTTTTATTTTGGCCAATAATTTGGTCCCAGCTAATTTCTTATCAAGGCCCCAGCCAGTGGCGGAGCCATGTTATGGCCAGCTAGGGCCTTGACCCCAGCTGACCTTCTCTTATCTTATGTATTTATATATATGTGTTATATAATATTTTATTTTGGCCAATAATTTGGCCCCTAACTAATTTCTTATCTTTTCTATAATTATACTCTCTTTTTTATTAGGACAATGTTTAGCTCATTACTCATTGGGTTGTGAAAGGAAAGTAAAATTCTTGTTTGAGATACCTACTGAAAAGGTTAATCATCTTATATCTGGCGCTATTCATCTTCATTTTAAGGACTAAATAGATACTTAAAATCACTTCTTTTCACCTAGCTCCTTAAGTTATTCTATGTATTTTTCTCTTTCTAATGAGGGTAATATTGTACTAATTAGTGAAAATTTTGGGAGAGTCTTTAGTTTTGACAACAGATGACTATATATATGTAGAGGAGGATTAATAGCTAATTTTAATCATTTGGATTTATTATTTGGTTGTCTTATGATTTTATAATGAATTTCTCTTTAAAAAATAGATTATTATAGGTTATTTGCTTAGCTGAAATTGAATCAGATTTGCATGTTTTTTTTAAAAAAAACATTTGGGGTTCATATTATTATTATTTTTTTCTCCAATTATTTTGTTTTGAGGTAGGTGGAATGCACATTTAAGTGTTAATTTTGTGGATTGAGTAGTACTATAATAATTAATGTTTAATGACAGAAGATACTAATTAACACTTACAACAGCATATATTATGGGTCACCAAATTTGTTGTAGGTTGAAAAAGATGAGTAAGGATAAACAGAAAAATATAGATGTGTGTTCTTTAAGAAGAAAATAACTTCAGAAAGTGATATTTCTAAAAAAATAATTTTTGAAAGTGATGCACCTAGTAATGAGTCTCCTTCCAAAGGCCATAGAATTTTTGTTTACTATATTATCTTTTGATTTAGAATTGTCGGTTATTATTTATTTGTATTTTCAATGTTATGCGATATTATTTAGTAAATAGTTCAATATGTTTATTTTTTGGCCCGGGCTAAAATAATTTACTGGTTCCGCCACTAGTTGTTAAAAACCTACGCGTTAACAACTATATCAGCCCCGTTAACAACTCATCTAAGATTCTGAAAATCCCAGAAAAGGCCCTAGGGCCTTTTCGGGATTATCAGAATCTTGGGGCCTTTTTTACAATTTCCTTTATTAAAAGGGTCCTGAAATGAATTTTCCCTATTTTATTTTTATTAGATGAAGGGTTTCTCCTTTTGAAGTTTTAAGTGTAAAGGATTTTCGCTTTTTCTAACAAGTACACTTATCGAGATTCAAATGGGTATTTTTCTTCTTATTAAAAATGAGACTGCATACCACATCAACTAACGACTTATTGAATAGTTATAAAAATCTTAGCATAGAATAAATTAATGTGTGCTCTAAATCAATTGTATCTCTTTAAGAAAAATAGTTAGTTTTTTTTTTTCCGCTACTAGAAAAATAGATAGTTAGATACAGGCCTTTTTGCTTTAAAAATACTAGAAGCCCAAACTGTGGTCTCCAAGCAGCTGTTTTGCAATTTGCAGCTGTGTTCTCTGGTGACTTCTATGGATAAAGATCACTAAAGTCGGGTCATCAAATCAAATTATTAAAATAAGTTCCTGTTTGCTGCCATGGTTTGAAAGCAACCAGCCACCAAGAATGTGAACCCCACTGTTTTCCCTTATCCACATAACCGACTTTCCAAATATCAATCATCATCTTGTTCACTATAAAAACCTAAACTTGGATATTCCGCTTCACATTGATCACCTCACTGTATACCAATAGCAACATAACAGAGTGAAGCAGTTATCAGCTACAAAGTCTCTCTCTAGTGTCTAGTCACACAATTCCATGTCTGGTCTGATTGATATGTGGGCCAACGAGGGGTCGAAGGTGAAGGACGACAAGGGTGGTGAGGCCATGTTTCCTCCTCATGGCTCCACTCACATGGAGGAGGCTGGCTCTGCTCAACAACAACAGAAAAAGGAGATGGGCTCTGTAGCTTTGGCTGTGGCTCTGGGCAAATTCGACCACCTTAACAACAAGCCTAGGTTGCCCTTTTCTGAGGATTCTGTTTCACTCCTCGTTACTTGTTTTAGCCCTTAGAAAAGGTTGCAGGAAACAACAAACCCTTTCACGTGATGATGTCTCAGTGGCTGCAGATTCTCTGTATCATATGTTAACATCTCTCTGAGTTTTGATTTAAACGGTTGGAAGAGAGCGTGGATATATAGATATTGTTCTATAAATGGTAAAGTTTGTGTAATATATATATATTTTTTTTTTGCAATAAAAATTTTAGCAGCGCTTGGAGCCTACTCTACTAGGAATTCAAGATTAAGAGTACATATGCCTCCACCTTAGCTTAAGTTACCGTTGCTTCGTAGGCTCCTAAGATGCCTCCCCCAACGCCTTAACCAAGTCTAAGATCGAATCCCCTTTGAGAGTGTCTAACTCATTTGCCAGTTAAACCCAAAAACGAAGAGTCAGTCTATGTAATATATAGATATCCATATGGTTAAAGTTTGTAGTGTGGAGTGATTGCAAGTGAATTCTCTTGGCTTGTTTTGGGCTCTACTACTTATATCTGTTTTTTTTTTTTTTATCATTTAAGCACTATTAGCAATCAATTAGTCTAATTTACAAGAATGTAGACCGGTAATGGAAAAAATTGGCTACCCTTAAATAATTATCATAGTTGAATAACCAAAGACCACTAGTTAATTTGGAATAACTCAATTGCCTTTAATTTTAAAACATATCTTGTTAAGAAAAACTAAAGAATTTTAAAGGCATGTCATTGTTAAACATAATTAAAAAGAAAGGTATGATTGAGAGAGAGTGTGTGTGTGTGTGTGAGGGAATTATTGGAGTTTGAAGAGCCAGCTGTTTGCACCATGTTCTGCTTGCTGGCTTTGAAGATAAAAATATCACTAAAACAGGAAAAGAGAGGTTATTCAACAGGGAATTAGGTTTGGTCTATGCAACCTACTTGGATGAGTTTTATGATCAGATAGAATCGTTTTTTTCAAAATATAAGGTGACAGAAAAAATCCAAGCGAGGAAGACTTGGTATGAAGGATTTGGAAGAGAGGAGTGGAGAGAGAGAATTTTTGTGAGTTGGTTTTAAGAAAAACGAAGAAGTGTGGTTATAGGATTTTATTATGGAGAAGATGTAAGATGGAAAAGTAAGAAAAATTAATTAAAAGCTTTTAATCCCACTTATCTATTTTTTTTTTTTTTAAATTCAACTCATAAAAATTTTCACTTCCTTCCTCAAAAATCCCTCATATATCAAACAACCCCGACATAAAGTATCAAAAATCAAATGAAGATGTCTGCCAGTTTTTCTATAGCGGCCATTAGGGATAGAAATAGAGCAGACCAAACCAGATTTTAGCTAGGTAAGCATGAGCCTATCATAGGACCTTTAAGCCTGGGCCTGAATTCAGGCTTTTTTGAGGTTCAAGTTTGAATCTTCATAAAGCCTATTAACAATGTGTGCATTTAAAAAGACCTTATGTTGTAGGCAATAAAAGTCATAAATAGGTTTTAGTAGACCTAAAACCTACATAAATGTAAACTTTGGTAAGTTTTAAAGTACATATTTATAAAGTATAGATTTACATATGCTTAGCCCACATATAATTAAAAAAAAAAACTTAAATTTTATATAAAAAGTGTATGTGTTATAAATAGGTCAGGCTTTGCAAGCTTTAAAAAAAAACCTAACTTGTTTAAGCAAGTAGGCCTCTATGATTTGGTCTCTTTGTTAAACACGCCTGACCCCTAAAATGGCCTAACATGTTTCCATCGCTAATGACCACCTAGTTTTTCATGCTGAGGTTTCTAATTAATTTTCTTGATAGCACCATTAATTTCGCGGAAATAATTATAGATTTCTAATACACTATAATTCCGTCTCATTTAATCTAAACATAAATAATTTTAAACACTTATTACAAAAAATTATAAATAATTTAAAATACGTGTGAAGTTATCATTGTTAAGTTGAAACACCCCTCCCCTATTAAAAGGAATTTGTAAAGGCGGACATGATTCAAATGAAATGTGGATGCATGCAATAGTTGAACACTTGAAGCTAGTTGTAATAATAATGTTTTAAGAATCGATCGGACTGAATTTTATTTTATTTTTTCATAAAGGACTAGGTGTGTGGTCCGCTGCATCAAAACGACACCATCTTGATGCAACGGACTTGGCTTTGCAAAGGACTAAAGCCCGGTCCGTTTTTCATAATGAGGCTTCTAATTAATTTTCAAACACCCCTCCCCTATTAAAAGAAATTTTTTATAGCCGCACATCATTCAAATGAAATGTGAAATTGTGGAGGGAAAATCCATCTTATGGCCCATATTGATAAAAAAAAATGTTAAAAAGGTCCAAGAAAAAGTCACATGTCAAAAAGGCCCCAGGGCATTTTTTGGTATTATTTCATAAAACACTAACAACTAAATCAGTCTCATTAACAACGAAATCAATGCCCGTTAACAACTAAATTATTAGCATTAACAACAATATACTAACAACTTAATCAGTCTCATTAACAATAATACCAGAAAAGGCTTTGAGGTCTTTTTTGACATGTGACTTTTTCTTGGACCTTTTTTGACATTTTTTTCTCCAATATGGGCCCTGAAATGGATTTTCCCAATTGTGGATGCAATATAGTTGAAGACTTGAAGCTAGTTGTAATATAATAATAATGTTTTAACATGCATTTTAGACAGCCTCGTTTATTAAAACATCAGTATGATTGTGGATGGGTTGATTTGAGATATATTGTATTAGGTGGTTTTGGGTCTAATCTTGATAAGTGTTGTGTCATCACTACAGCATAATTAATTGTGGGAAATCAAATGATCATAATTATGGCATGCAATTAGGAGCACAAAAAAGTGTAAATGCATGTTGAATATTCAAGTGTCGCGCTTTTGTGCATGTGAGTGTCTAGGCTTCTCTTTAAAGTTTTGTCGAAGCGGCGTCTTCGTTTGGATTCTTCAATAAGATTTCAGTGGCTGACGGAAGAACGGTGTTCGGTGTCGGCTAAACAGGGGATTAGGGCTCGCGTTTGGGTACATTTTTTTATACTTTCAAAACAACATTGCTCTTTAAAAAACTTCTTGGATATCCAACGCTAATGAGTGAAAACTTCCATAACAAAAATAGAAGGGAGGAACTGCTTTTTTAGTTGTATTTAAAAAAAAAAATAGAGAATGGGGTTAAAAATCTTTTACTTTTTTATCCTACATGTTCTTTTTACTAAATTTTGTAAATCTACTTCTCCAATTTTGTTTAAATTCAACTGTTAAAAGTTTTCTCTCTCCTCAAAATCTCTTATACCAAACCGACCCCTAAATAAAACAGTTCTATCAACATAATAAAAGTATGTAATTCCAACCAACGGGTTGACATAAATGGTAAGCGGCTTGTGTCGGTTAAACAATGTCTCAAGTTCGAGCCTTGTGAATTCAGAAAAGTGTTGCTGGGAGATTCACCTACCATAGCTAGGTGCGCGACACGGGTCGGATCCGGATTAGTCAGAACGAAATTCTAGATACCGGATGGGCAACTTAAAAAAAAAGTATGTAATTCTAATCTGTTTTAATGACAGATTTTTTTTTTTAAACCATATAATTAAGATGAATATTTTTATATAATTATCCAATATTTAAATTTATCGAATCAAGTTGGAGAAGTATTTTATACCTTTTTTAAAAAAAATTGGCAAACAAACCCTAGACCAAAGCTATTAAAGCCTGATGTGGTTACACCTAATTTTTTTGCCAAGCATTGTATACCCAATTAAAGGTAGTTCTTTTAACATAATTTTTTACAAGATTCAAACTTTCGTCTTTATTTAAAAAAAAAAAAAATTAAGCCCCTTCTCATTAACTCAATTACCATTGGTCATGAAACAAGCAACAAACTTTTTATAACTCAAACAAGCTAAACAAAAAATAATGATGGGGTGTGTTTTCACTTTCAACTAAAATTTTTACAACTCATCGTCTCTTAAAATTTAATAAACACTTGCGAAAATTTATAATACTACCAATTTTATAATTAAACGGTGCTTTATATCCTAAACATCTTTTTTGGCCGATTCTGGCAGATATTCTTATCCTTCAGCTGACTTTGAAACTTCAAACTGAGCGCACAGAAAACCAAAACTGGGTTCTCCTTCTAGAAACCAGGCATCCTAAATTTGTCTTCGGCCACAAATCCAGTTCTGGGCTTTTGGGATCAATTCAATGCATCTTGTCAAATGTTCACAAATACAACTCGGATAATATTGAATTTTCTGAATTAATCTCCGTAATAAAAATTAGTTTTAACAACAACAAAAATTGATTTGAGTTATGCAAACCTCATAATTCAAAAGAGTATTTTTCATATTATTTATCAACAAAATATTTTTTTTTTTACAAAATTAACAAGAGCTTTATGGGCAGCAAGCTTATAAAATATAATTATGCATGTATCCTTGCTAATTAAGGCATCTTTTGCTATAAACTTATGAGAGTTAATTTTGTTTTTAATTACCAAGGACATGTAATTAGTTCTATTGGAAATGGGTACAAAAATTTCATATTTATATCTGTGTGAATAATTGAATATAGAAAATATCTTTACCTAATATTATAAAAAATATTTCTATATTGTAAATCTAATCCAAAGGACATTGTAGTACTAACATTGTTGCCACAAACTAGTGTAAAAACATACATTATTACTAGGGTCATACGTGCTGAAACGCAAATAGAAATTCGTAGAAATGTCACGCAAACACGTAAAAACGATAGAAACGTAAGTTTTTACAGTTTCTACCGATTTTATAAAAAAACGGATGAAAAGTTCATTTTTTTTTTACAAAAAAAGATGAAGCTAATGAATACGTCTTGAAGATCTACTTCAATCATTTTCCTTTCTACATGATCCAGAGCAAGAAAGAGACTCATTTCCACTTTCTGGCAAACAATAATGAATAAAAATATTATGAAAATTTCTTATATTTTTTCTTTGCTTAATTTTTACAATCATCTCTATGTATAATATTTAATCTACTTAAACCAAAATAGTCTATTAATTTGCTACTCCTTACTTTCCTTTTCGTTAGGTTTATTATCTCATTTTTAGTACAAATATGTTCTCATCTGGCTTTTAAGAAGCTAAGTCCAGATATAAATTAAATTCAAATAAAATAAAGAAGGATAAAAAAAAACATATAGGATAGAGAGTTTATGTTTTGGCAATTTTTTTTTCTTATTTATCTTTTCTGTTATATCTCCTTTTTAGTACGAATCTCTGCTGGCATTTTAAGAAGTTAATTACAGAATAAAGTTAAAATAAAAGAAAGAGGGAAAAACATATAGGATCCATGAAAAGTTGATAATTCTATAGAAGAAATCACCCCCAAACTTTATTCTTTTGATGTTTTTGAAATTATGTTTTATATAGTTATATGACTTATATCTTTTACATATGAAGTTGTTCATTGAATTTTGAGTAATGATTTATGATTTTCACACACAATTATGTTTTATATAGTCTCACACACACACACACTAAGTAGTAGAAAGTACACACACACACAAAAATTGAGCTCTGACCTTAACCTTAAGTAGTAGAAAGTATACACACACATATAAAAGTACACACACACACACACAAAATTGAGCTTTGACCTTAAGTAGTAGAAAGTACACACACAAAAATTGAGGTCGTAGTAGAAAGTACACACACACATAGAAAAGTACACACACACAAATTGAGCTATGACCTTAAGTAATAGAAAGTAAAAACTTTACGTTTCGTGTCGTTTCTACGATTTATGTTTCTACGACCCCTTTTGTATTTATGTAGAGACTCAATTTTGACAACATTGAGTACTAGTTCCACACTGCCCAACATTTTTAAAAAAAATTTATGGAAAAGTATAAGTGAGTTGGCTGGTTCCTATAATGGTTACTAAGGCTTGAACATACTTCCAAACTCAGAGTGATTATATCAAAGGTACTCGATCACAAATTGACCGTCAACAAAATTTTTATATTGGCAGCTTGATCTAAACTCACAATTATAATCCAAAAGCTACCCATAACATCATTGGATTAGAGTTGGATAAGCAACTTCTACGCAAGTTGAGACAAAACTCATTTCACATACTTTACCACGTATACTGTAAATCACATTGGAAAAGCAACTTCTACCACTAATTCAAATAAAACACCATTTCTCTATTCAAAAATGAGGTTGTGACTTGTGAGTTCTATACGACAAGGTGGAAGTGGAGTTAAAAATCATTGATTAATTTTCTTTCTTATTTACTCTTACATCATCTTTTTGATGAAAATCTCTTCTCCTCTTCCAGTCAGTCCCTTGTATTTTCTGAAATCAAATAAAAGGTAATGTAAAATGTAGTATTGTCTAGTTTTTACTATATATAGTCAACTTAATTAAACGTACAAAAACACACAATCATGTTAATATGGCGGCCATTTTTCTCCTTGCTGAACCTTCTCTGAAATTTCTTGAGATGATCCAGTGGCTCAGTCGAGACAAGCTTTCAACTTCACATTGTTAATATCACCCGTCACACAATTCCACTTTTCTTTTTCTTCTTTCTAATTCATCTCTCTCTTCCATTATACGTATTGTCTTCATATATTCATTTGTCGTAACGTACAAAATTATTCCAAAGGCACGTTTTTCTTTCGTTTTGCCAAAAATTCGCATCAGCCCTCAGCTTTTTCAGATATTTTTTATTTGTCCATTTTTTTTATAATTTAAAATCAAATTTTAGTGTTATTATTATTATTACTACATGCCAGACAAAGATATTTCTTCCAGTACATAAATTTTATGGTGCATGAAAAGGAATTTATTGAAGTGACTTCTCACACACACGTATATATTACCATTTTATTTATATTATCATCTAACATCTGATTTGGGATTTGTGACTGCCTCTTCCAATACAAACATCCAGAGGTGGATATCTACCTATTGGATTCCCCCCCCCCCCCAAAATTTTTCACTTGGTTAAATTTTTTTTTTTTTAAAGATGTATTTAGTGCCCCTCTTAAATTTGTCTCTTCCAATTTTTTTTTTTTTGTTAAAAATGTATTTGATAGCATTGATAATAAGACAATTATAATGAAATTCTAAAAAATAAAGCCTAAAAGGATGACATTGTAATTTTTTTATTATAATATACTTTTGTTATTAAAATATATATACTTGAACTTATTGAATGTCCACCCTTCACTGTAATTTATGTAGCTGCATTTCTAACAGCACTTAACATTACTTTTCTAGATGACAGATTTGTAAAATAACTGCCTCTCTTATTACATCATCCGTATTCACTTGATTTCTTAAATATTTTTTAATATTCTTTTCTTTTATTGTTTATATTCTTTTGTTTTTTTAATGCATTTAAAATTTTCCTTAAAAAAAAAAAGTTTCGGGGGCTCTGCCCTCGAATCCTCCCCACCACTGGTGCCCCCCTTAAATAATTTTCTGAATCCGCCCCTGCAAACGTCTCATTTCGAACCCGAATTTGAGATTCAGTAGGATCTAGCAGAGCCTTACACCCAAGGATAGAGCTTGAGGTAAATATTTGGAGGAGCCAAATGTATACTCATTAACTAATTAAAAATAAAAAAATATTTGGGGGGCCAAATGTATAACTTTTTGGAACAAATGTATAAATTTTTAGGCAAAATGTATAAAAAAAAAAAATCTAATTTTCATTAAGTTCTTGGGACAATTTTTTTTTTTTTTTGAGAGGTGCCATGGCCTCCCTTGTATACAAGGAGCTCCGTCACTGCTTACACCATTAGATCAACTTTAAGTTGGTAATATCACCATTTTATTTTGATAAACTAAAGTAAAATTATACACATGCTGCTAAACACAGATTACCGACAGACATCCTTTCAAGTCTTTAACATTTCAGTCGTAATGTTTATTACTAATTCAATGTGCTCACAATTCTTTTTTCTTTTTTTTGTGAAGTTTCTTGGCATTATCTTCATGATCATATAATTGTTTTCTTAATTAGTTTAACTTGTATTGCTTATAATCTAGAATACACTCATTTATTGTTATTTTGAAGTAGTGTATTAACGTAATAATACATGAATCTCGTTGAGAAAGAAAATAAATAATAAAAAACCCTTTAACCCTGAAAGGGGGAATTGTCCATGCAATGCAATTTCCAATGATAAATAATTAATTTGTATTTTGAAATGATTAAATTTTAAATTCCATATAAAGTTTTCGTAATTTGTTAGAAGTTATTACTTGTATTTTGAGAATAATTATTTATGGGAAAAACACTTCTCATGTTGCAGGAGAAGTGTTTTCTCATGTCACACACACATGAAATGGTGGGACCCACATATATATATAATGAGCATTATATATATATGTGGGTCTCACCATTTCATGTGTGTGTAGGAATCTTTTTCTTCTCATGCAACATGAGAAGTTTAAACCCTATTATTTATATATGTTTCATTTTAAAATTACTATTCGTATTGTCAAAAGTTATAAATTTAAAATATTCTCATAATATTGAGAATGCTAATATTAATTAATATTCCCCTTGATCTTTAATATAAGACCAAATGACTTTTTTGAAGTAATTAAAAAAGTTAAATAAATCATTTAATCGATTATAGGAAAATTGAATACTTTTTGAGTTATCTTGGCAAAGTATTTTCTTTGCAATTTTCTCGAGATGTCATTTTCTGCTAGTTCAAAGGGGTATCGTGAAAGAATAAATGAAATCCAATAATAAGATATTATTACAGTAAATAGATAGAAACTTCTGTGTAGATTCTTATCCTTTCCCATGATTTTCAAAATTCAAAACGCTCATCATCTCAATCATTGCAAAACAAGTTCTCGTCGTTTTTCTAACGAAATCAAAGGAAGGTATTTTGTTCTTTTAAAATTACAAATTTTTTATGACTCCCTCTTTTTTTTTTTTTTGTTTAGAGCGTCCGATATTTTAGGGCAGGTTATCTTTCAGGCATATCAACGACCCCAGACTAATCCGGACCGAGACCGGGTTGGCCCCTTTCGGGGAGAAGCCTCTACCACCCACGCCTACTGCATTCTCACGTCTCGAACTCAAGACCCGTGGTTAAGTTAGGACAACCCTTTATCAATTGACCTAAGCGGCTTGGTGATGACTCCCTCTTTTTAATATTGAGATGAATAACAGTAAAAACAAAACAAGATAGCAAAGATCAAAACTTTAATGGGAAAAAAGATACACCACTGGTGCAGCCAATAGAAAACACCCAACGAATATACGAAACTACGTGTGAGAGTATATCCTCTTCCTTATGTGGCGCCTATATCCTCACACGCACCCACACGTTTCTCTGAATTTCCCAGTCTTTACCTCTTCCACGTCCTCACGCATAAATTACTATTTTTTACCATTTCAAAAAATTCTTCCTCCTCCATCCACAGTGCACACCTATAATTACTATTAAAAAATAAACAGTATAAAGTTAAAAACCACAATAAAGGCTATTTTTGTAAAGATATAAAAAAATAAGTTAAAAATAACAAATATTTTTTATTTATAGGAGAGAGTGAGCGGTTGTGAAAGAATGATGATCAAATAGTTATTCAATTAATATGGTATGAGTTATGACTAACCAATAATTAACATGGCATAATAAGTAAAATATTATGCTAATAATTTCAGTGGACAGAAATACTCTCCTAAATTTAATATTAACTAATTAATTTTGTTTAATGAAAATTTGCGGTTATGTCAGTTAATATGAAAGATTAAAATTAAACGCGCTTTCTTTCTGGGTCTATAAAAAGGAGGTGCCACCGCTTATAGGTTCATTTCAAAGCTCCAGACAAAGGAAGGAAGAAAAAAGGAATCTTTATTTCTTTCAACAACATGTCGGCCATGGTTGAGATTTGTGTGGGTGAGCTCTCTAAGCTCAGAGCCAAGCTTCTCTCTCCTAATAATCCCTCATCCTCCTCCAAATCCATGGAATCTTCTTCTTCTTCACGACCTCCTCAATCTCCTCGAACCCTCGCCATTCTCAAGAACAACACACCTCCCGTCGAGATGTCTGAATCCACTGTCTCTTTGCTCATGGATCGCTTTGCTCCTTGCTGATCTTTACATAGAGATTCTGTGTTTATACGTATTTATGTAAGTATGTGCGTTTGTTTGTTTGCCTTCCTGTTTCTTTAGATCTAGGAAAATGTAATTAGTTTGAAGTTTCTTTGTAATTAATGTTAGTTAGGAGGAAGAAGAAGAAGGCCGTTTGTTCACTAAACTTTTGATATATATATATTTGCTTCATCTGCATCATCTCTCTGTCTCTGATTTGATTCTGAGCTCTTTGAAGTTTCTGAAGTGTTTTACCAGAAACAGCAAGCACTTGCAAAATTTGATCAAATTCTTTTTTATTTTGATTAAGTGTTCAAGAAGAATATGACAGAGCACAGTCGATCCCTTGGCGAAAAAGGGAAAAGAAATAACACCATCAATTTCAACTCATTTGATCGAATTACTCCAAAAAAAGAAATATTTTTTTTTCTCTGCATAAACTCCGTAATTTGTGAAAGACAATTTGCCACATCTTACGCAAAGAAGCCACATTTCCTTACATGTGGTTTCTGGGAAAACCATACGTTAAATTTGGCGGCATGAGCCCACATCTCAAAATCGTCCAACTTGTACTCTCCTTCTAACAATAAAAACTATTAACTCCTTAATATAATATCATATACTATCTCGTTAGATATTTAAATTACACTATCAACGTTATCTTATATTATCTTATATTAAGAATCAGAGGTAGTATGTTATACTCATCAACAAAAACAAAAGACAAACTTGTTGAATTGGGTTTCTATGTGTTAAGAACAAATGTATAATTTGGAGTTCAGATGTCTCATTAAAAAATAATTTTGCCCTTTTTTACCTTGACAAATTGACAAGTGAAAAAAGGATTGGCTAAACTTTTGGGAGCTCAAATTAGAGTTTACATTTTATTTTCTTGACCCACTCCTAACTTATATTCTTTTTTCTTTAATTAAAGGGGCAGATACTAATGGTATAAGAGGAGTTGAGTTAGGCCCTCGACAATCAACATAAAACTCTATCAAATCTTTTATGAACATGGAGAGGGGCAAATACTAACAGTTAAAAAAAAGATCAAATCAGTGATATCTTACTTGAGCTCTGATACCATTACACTACAAGGCCATTGGCTCTGACAACTCAAACACTGCATATCATTGTTCTATGAGCGTTTTATATCTTTTGAACGCTGGTAGTGTAGCCTCACTAGTTTATTGCTAAGACTAGGAGCATGAGTAGCAGAAACTTCATATCAAAGTAAGAAAGGAAATGGACAAGCCTCTTGGCCAGAACATGACAATGACACACACACTAACTCAAAACCGTGAAAGGGCCTCTGAGAAGTTAGACATTACTAGTGGCACAGGATTTTCTCATCCAGATATTTTCATGGCAATTATGCGCAGACAACGACTGAATCGACTACTTTGAACAATTAGAATAAGGTGAAAAAGGGAAATGAAAATAAAAATCCTCTTCTCTATGGATATTTATTGCAGTTTAGCTTGAGAGAGAATAAAATTATCAAAATCTTTTTGTCCTCTCATATCAAATTCAAAGACAGTCTTCTTTATGTTCTGCATCTTTTATGGTTTGACATGTACAAAGAATTTTGTGGCACTATGACAGCAGTTCAGAACACACTGAATCTTTTTTTTCTTGGTTCTTCTGACTAACTCATTTCTATACAAGGAGACTTGATGAACTGGAGAACCATCAGGTGGTTCGCTCAATCTCATCAAAAGATGTTGAAGTATTCTCAAACTTATCCCCTGTAACAGAAGGATCCCATTTTTCCCAAAACATAACCTCTCTTGCATATCTGAGAGCTTCATCAACAGTATCAGGTTCCAACCCCGTGACCAATGAAACAAATAGCTTTCTGTTTGTAAGAGAATAGAACAGTTTCTTAAACTTGGTAGCAATGAATTGAAAGGCACGTTGAGCTAATGGAGGGCTATTAGTATAATTATTGACTCGGTTCTGATTACTGCTGGTCACTGGATTGAAGTCACAAAACCATTCGCATCGTGTTAGAGGTATTTGTTCAATCTTTTCCTCGAGCAGATCAAGTTTGTTCAGAATCAAAAGGAATTTCTTGTTAGTGAAAGAACGATGAGTGATTATGTTTTCAAATAGTTGCTTGGCTGCCATCATTTTGTTGGTAGAAACTCCATTTCTGTCCACAGTATACTCATCATAATCAGTTAAGGCCACACAGAATAAGACAATATCCATGTCTTCAAATATCTCCAGCCATTTGCAATTTTCTCCGAGGCCTCTTGGATGTACTCTAATGAGTTGGTACCTACACATAACGTTGTAGGAGACCAAAAAAATTAACTAACAGCATGTGTCAGCCATATAATTTGCACTAAAAAACTTGCCAAATGAAAAATAAAAGTCTCTTTTATGGGAATTAAGGAGCATATCAGGGAAATTATTAACCGAGTATAATGAAGTATTAAATTGGAGACAGCGATCTTTCAAGTATCAAGATGGGGTTTTTGTCCATAAACAAATTGTTTTCACCCATTATCATGCCTGAGTGATGTTTGAAAGCTCTTCATTTGAACTAAGATAAAGTTCAACTAAAATTGCATCAAAAGAGAGAACTTACTTGAGAGAAGGCTCATGCTGATACTCAGGGTCCAAAAATTCCTCAGAACTTGTCCTGGGAAATGAAAATTCCACTGTAGTGAGACTGCTGGATAACGAAATTCCCTCAGCATACATGATATCCATGTCCGTGGGTTCATAGTCTACCTTGGAAATCTCAACAGCCTGCATCCAGAGATTTATTTAGACATTGTCGATAAACTAGTCTTATTTTCTTTTTTTGCCAGAAAACTAGTCTTCTTTTCTAAAGTGATGTGATGAGCCTCATATATTCATATCCAAATAATTTAAACCACAAAAAAACAAAGAAAATGATCAAAACTTGTTTTTCCCCTCTATGTGGGTTCTCTTATCTCATTACCATCTTAATTGATTCAGATAGTCTCATGCCTTACTGATAATCCAAAGTCCAAAATATAAATTACCATAATGCATTGATGATCTCATATTTCAACGCTAACTCTTGATCTTTCTATTCCATTTTATCTTCTCATCTGTGTCAAATAAATCATCCTAACTCTAACCAAAGAGAAAAAAGAGGCAACGACATAGAAATCTGAACATCTTAAAAACTCAAACTGTCCGCATTAATATCAACATTTGGAATCACTCTTGTTCAGCAAGCATAAATTGTATGAGCAAAAGATTGAAAACCAAACAATATCTTACCCGGTCTAGAAAATAACTTGCACCTCTAGGTAGCATAGCTAGTTCATTTCTCCGGTTGTATGTTGCCTGAATGGCTGCATCCCTCCATAGCTCTTCTATAAGTGGTGCATATTCACGAGTAGCAGCTGGAAATATCGCTTCCAAGTTACCCGAAACCATATATTTGATAAGCCAGTCTGAGAAAGCTTTCAGTCTTGGGCCAATGGAATAGATTGTTGTATTAGTGGTTTCGCCAGTGTTCCCTGTTGCCAGCTATAGTTAATAACTTCTCTCCATAATAAACTACCAGTTAATGGCAGACAAACTTTTTTTAAGCTTATTAACAAAGAGCTATCTCTATGCAGGAGCATGGTCAAGGGAAGGGAACAGAACTTCTGGTTAATTTTCATTTAGAGGAAAAATTACCAGCTGAAGTGAATTCATCAGCGGTCTGTCTGTCCCTTTTCTCCAACAAACTCTCTTCAAAAGTCTCACGTCCCTCCAGCAGTATACCAAGGTATGTATACAAGTTGCTTTGTATCACCAACTTGATATTTTGGCGTTCTTCTTCAGAGAAAGGAATGTTGTACAGATGCTTGGCCTGAGATCAAATATTCAGTATTTTAGGTTGTCTCCAAATCAAAGGATTATTTAACAAACATAAGTGTAGCCCATTTGTCAAATATACACAAGAAAAGGCAACAAATACCAAAGTTTGAAAAAATAGAATGTGCATCATAAGAAATTCTCAAAATATGGATCAAGCACAAAACTTATCATTTGACCAGGGCAACTAGCAATGTGAGATGTGACTGATAAAAATCAAGTATGTTGAAGAGCTAAGGTAAGTAACAGCCATCAATGTGCAATACCTGTTTCTTCATTTTGCTTGGAATGAACATCACATAGAGATATGATCACATGGAGGAACGAAATGTAGTACAAGAATTAGGCTAAAATTTCAGCGTTTACAATTACAACATAAGTTATTAACCTTATCATCATCACATTTTTCCTTTAGTCCATTAACAGTGCAGGAATGAAACAACAGCATGAGTGCAATAAAAATGAGTTCCCTCCAGCAGTGTTATTGTTCATACCTGTTTAACTATAGTACTTGTTCCCGACTTGATAGAACCAACAAGAAGAAATTTGTAAAGCTTTTTTTGTACAGGGTTATCTTTGATTTTATTCTCTCCTTCTACGTCGCTTTCACCGCTAGCAGCTATGGAGTTGGAAGGAACTGGCAGAGACATAAAGGCACAAGCTATCTTCACTGTTGTCTGTAAAAGGATATACTCACAATCATCAATGAATGATAGAGCAAAAAAAATCTGGGATAATCAGAGACAAGATCAATCAACACGCTGATCACCTTATCCCATATACGCCCTTTGACATTCTTCTGCCCCTCTTCCTGGTAGGATCCATCTGGACTAACCCAAAAGTCAGGCGTTCCTTCATATGGGATTCCTGCTATCTGCAAACAAACAGAACATACTTAGATTCAACATGCTCACTGAACCTCAATAAATTTATGGTTGTTCCCAGTACACCAACCTTCAGAATCCTGAGCTCTTTTTTTGTTATTTCTCGACCATTTATTGACACATTTGTGTTACCTTTGCTTGCGTTTTTTTGTAGGTGACCTCCAACATCCAGCCGTGGGGTAATAATTTGCGAAGGCGGTTGACCATCCTGTTAGATTGCAGCACAACAAATTTCAGTTTCTATTGTTAAAGCACTAGCAGTAAAATCTGAGGGAACTCAACCTCACAAAGGGTTGACCATCAGGAAGATTAACAAGATAAATATAAGAACTTAAGAAGGATAAGAGTATTCACCTTTCCCCAAAATCCAGATGCTTTATCATACCAATAGGAGCCTGGTTTTAACTTTTTTGGGGGTTTAGCACAGCTCTGCAACAGCTTCAGCTTGCTTCGGTCAAGACGATCCCCATTTACAAAAAAAGTTTCTGGGGGCATTTGATTAACTTCACAATTCAATTCAGCATGCATTATTTGTTTTACTTGCACCTCAGACAACATGTGTTTGAGCAAACGAGAACACTTTCCCTGGGTTCTCCTCATATTTTCATCAATTCTGTAACCAATACAAGTGATGCATTTCCTTCCTTCAGGCATAGACCCCATGGTTCTTATAACACAGTATTGGCAGTACTTGGCACGGCACACAATGCAAATCTCCTTTTCAGTGAACCGATTTCCTCTATTGCATCTATAACACGTGCCTTTCTTCCCAGTTCTCTCAGCATGTGGCCTCACAGGGATGCTTGCAACCTCAGAACCACCACAGTTTTGATTGACCACCGGGTCATATGACTCTTCTGAACTATGAAAAGTCACAACTGAAGGCCGTTTGACATGTACCGGCGCAAAATTGTTACGGTGATCGTCTTCTCTGCATGAAAATATGTCAGAAGAAGCCGAGCCAGAGCTTGAGCCTGACTCTGCAGTATCTGAATTGGTGGGATTCAACTCACTTTCAGGTGACTCTTCAACAATTTCACCCCTACCAGAAACTCTAAATGACCCAGAAATCTGAAGTTTCTGTGCTGTATTTTCTGTACTAGACTTATCAGCATCATAAATTCTGTTTAATGAGCCTGATTCACCTATCCTATCTACTGTATCCACCCTAACTCGCAGAGAGCATGACTTCGTTAACTCAGCAGAGCCAGAGATGGCAAATTCAATAGCAGGAGATTTTGAATTTGAAGAACCAAGAACATCTTTATTAAGTGTCAGCTGTATGTTAGAAGATTTCACAATAGGTTGAATAATTGGCACGGAAATTTGATCAGCTGAAGAACAAGCTACGGAAGCAACTGGGATTTGCTCAATTTTAAACGGGGTCACTTGAGGGATGGAGAAACTAAGAGGAGGGCCCTTGTACTCTGATGCAAATGAGTACTCATAGTTAGAACCATCGCCGTCATCGTGATTTGATGAAGACGAACGAGGTCGCAATTTTCTCAGAAGCGAAGCCATAAAGGATCAAATTAACACCATCCAAAACACTGAAACTAGACGAACCCCAATTGCTACATCATCACCTATTATCTAAACCCCAAGACAAAAGTACAGATTTTTCGGGAAATCCGTGAAAAACAGACAGGCCAGATCAACAAATCAGAAGCCTAAGTGAAGAATTTGACGGAATATAAGCTGTGAAATGAAGAGGAGCGAAGTGATGGAGGTCGGAGAGGAGCAAATGGAGTCAACAAGAGTGAGGTATGACTAGTAAACAGAGAAAACGTTAGTGAAACAGTGGGGGAGGGTTTGGACTAAGGGTTGATGAAATGGAAACGAACGCGTTCAATAGAAATTGCTGGGAAAATTACAAAAGACAACGACGGCGCGGAATTATTCAAACGACCTCGCAGTTCTTCCAAATGGGTGGCTTCCGTACACTCCAAGAAATTAATATAAAACAGTGTAATTTATGCAATATATAAATACACACCCCTATTTATAAGTATATTTTGACCAATTTTTTTTTGGTTATTATAAGTTCATTTTCTAAATAATAAATATTTTTCTTTTCTTTTTTATCCCTATTAATTACAATAAATAAAAAGAATTCATTCATATTGACTCTTGCAACCAATCATAGACAAGACACAGATTGCCTCAAAAGCAAGGCGCCTCAGTATCCCTCAGAAGCCCCTCCCACATCGTTGATCTCCCATCATCAAATCTTGACCATCCATTTTAACACCTTAAAACAAGTTCAAAGCCCTAAAAAATTATTTTAGGATCTTAAAAAAATATCTTGAAATATATTTTTAGTACATGTCAGTACCCTAAAATATTTTTTCAAGATCCTAAATAATTTTTCAAGATCATGAAATATTTCTTTAGTATCATTCAGTACCTTGAAATATTTTTTCAAGATTTTAAAATAATTTTAATATCGTTGAAAAATTATTTTAGGATCTTGAAAAAATATTTTAGGGTATAGACGGGTATTAAAAATATATACTTTAGGATATTTTTTCAAGATTCTGAATTTGTTTTAAGGTATTAAAATGAACGGTTAAGATTTGATGATGGGAGATCAATGATGTGGGAGGGGCTTCTAAAAAATACTGAGGCACCTTGCTTCTGAGGCAATCCGCGTCCATCATAGGTATAGTTTATATTATTGGTTGTAACCGTCAATTTATTTATTGCAAATAATAAAAGTATAAAAAAACACATTTATTATCCTAAAAGCAGACTTATAATAAATCCTAAAATTTTTGATAAAGCAAATCCCACCAGCGCATCTAACCATCGTCAGAAATGCTTGTTTGATTTATGGTATTATATAGAGTATGGTTTATAAGAAATGTAACATTAATATGAATGTTGAAAATTTATGTTAAGTTAGCCAGTCCCTATCGTATTCACGAAACATCCCTCATGCGTTGACTTCAACGGGTCAACCTCTATGCCGGTATTCGTAGCAACCCAACTCTACATAGCGTGTGATTGTTTGAGTATTAAGGTGGCTTCTCTTTATATATATATATATATATATAAATAGGCATTAGGCTTATGGCCTTGTCTCATTGACTCAGTGCGGCACTAAGCACTTTCCTTAGGTACTTTTTAACAAAAAGAGGTCCTAAGCTCAACTTTCTATAAATTCAAAAGTAAACAAAAACATTAGACAATATATGTTACTCCCTCCGTTCCTAATTATAATACTTAATTAATTTTTTTAAAGAGATTTAAAAAGTTAATTAAATTACTTTAGAGTATTCTTATTTTTATTTTTTTTTCAAACTAATTAGTTTAACTAATAAACTAATATATAATCTAAGGATACACAATATATATATGAAATGATTAAACAACTTATTTAGCTTCCTTAATCTCTCCAAAGAAAGCCAACTATATCTTATAATTAGGACCGGAGATAGTATATTATATGAAAATTGGGATATATCTAAGTATCTAGTATATTCTGTCCATATTATAAGTCAACTCACTAAAGTTAGTGAGAGATAATTCACTGATTAACTTGGTTTGAAAATAAAATATTTTTAAAATAATTTTCAATATTTAAAGTTATAGGGAAACATAAAATTAGACTTCAAATTAAATATTCTCTTAGTAAATTGTAATATGCATTATAATTTTAAAAAAGTTATTAATAGCCCATCATATTATTTATATTATACTATGAATTAATAAATGTTTAAAAAATAGTTGTTATAATTGAGATAAAAAAGAGCGTGTATTTTAAAATGAATTATACTTACCTCAAGTTTCTTATATCTATTACATCAATTTCTCTAATCATACTTAACTACGTGCCCTAATTTTTTCATATGAATTTATAGTTAAATTATTATAATTAAAAAATAAGACACATGTGATGTGATGAGGGAACTTCACGGTACTTTTCTTTTTGAATAAAGACAAACTGAATTGTTGAGAATATTATGGATGAAGGAGAGAGGGGGAGTGAATTGGCAAGAGAAGACGCGTAGTGAGTATTGGGAAAAAAATCCAGGACACTAACACACGGTTCCACCATCAAAACGACCATGACCCAGGATACACCTAACATTCTAGAAATCTTGTATCCTCACCGTCCAAAATTAATGAGGTTTCTTAAAAAAAATCCCTTAATAATTATTTAAAATCAAACAAAAATATATTTAAGTTATAGGTACGTTTTATGACTATTAAATATATTCTTGAGATGAAAGTTAGTTAAGTATGTTTTAGTAATATTAAATGGAAAGGAGCAGTTGATGGCAAAAACAAAATAAAAAATGGAAAGAGCAGTTACTGTTACTATTATTATTATTATCATCATCTTTTTTATTTTGGCGTCTTTGATGTTACATTCTGAAGTCTGAATCACGATACATGGAATTTTCAATACATGCTATCAATTGAACCATTCCTAGTAATATTAATGGTCCCTTAATTCCCTTCACAGATATAGTGGAGGAACATAGGCTTCTTCTTTGTAAAGATTAGCATGTAGTAATTCACAAGCTAAAAAATGGCATATAGACAAAAAAAAAAAAAAAATTGCATATTTAATTAAACCCCATTTAATATTAAAAAAGATGTAGGTTGATGAAACAAAAATGTATTTTTAGGTGTACATGTAAGTTGTCTTGATGGGTAATGAATGATATTCACTTTTTACCAGGGCGGAGGTAGGGGTGCTAGGGGTGGCTTCCGCCCCCATTAAAATTATAGAATTCAACCCATATTTTTAGAAGATTATATTTCAGCCTTATATAAATTTTAATATTTTCATTTTAGTCTTTACTATTTATTTTGTGAAGGAACTAAAATGAAAATATTGAAATGTTTGTAGGGTTGAAATAGAATTTCATGAACATTTGGGTCGTATTATGTAATATTCGCCCCCTAATTGTATTGCCTCTTTTTTTTAGAAGTACAGGCAACTGACGCTTGAAAAATATGAAAAAGGAACTAGACCATGAAAGTCTAGCCCCGAATACAACAAACCAAAAATAAAATTAATAGTTACAGACCAGTTGGTCTTTCAAAACTATATGAAGGCATCCTGGTGGAATTGTGGGTATCAGAACCACGTCAGCAGAATTATGAACGTCATGGCCTTGCTTGGCCAAATAGTCAGCACAAGAGATGTTGTTCCTTGGAGTATAGCGAATTTCCACATTCCAGTTCTGGAAGAGAAGGTCACGAATCTCTCTGATGATGTCTCGAAGCGGATGGTCGGTGTAGTAGTCTCGCATAAGGATGTTGATAGCGTCAAGAGAGTCAGAGTATAGGATGATTCTTTGGAAGCCCATCTGGTGGCCCAAGAGAAGACTTGTCATGATAGCATAGAGTTCCGCTTCGATAACGGTATGGGTTCCAAGGAACTTATGGAACCCCATCAACCAATGGCCTTGAGAGTTCCTAATCACTTCTCCGCATGCTGCTTGGTGTTGATGATGTACTGATCCATCCACATCAATGCGAACCACGTCTGTAGGAGGAGGGGTCCAAATCTTTTCTTCCAACCTATCGAGTTGGAAAACTTGGTGAGTAAGGGTTTGATTAGCTGTATTTTCCATCAGAAGGTAATTACACAAATGTAACATCTCCCTGGTATCTGTGCTTTCGCCTTGGAACAAGAATTTACATCTAGTAGTTCAGAGGATCCAGCACCCTAAACTAAAGACTCTTGGCCAAGAGAAGTTCTGAAATCCTCCTTTTCCAGGATTATGATTAGCGTTCCACTTGAGCCAACCCTGCAAATTACCTGCAAAAAACTGAAAAAGATAGTTAGTCTGTAAAATTTGTTTCCACAAGTTTTGCGCTCTCTCGCAATCCCTGATTATATGAATCACACTTTCCTCTTTGTTACAAGAGAAAGGGCAAAGGCCCACGTTTGTAAGACCACATCTGGCTCTAAGGGAGTTAGTGACAAGTCTTTCGTGACCGACTTGCCACATGAAAAATTTAACTTTCTCAGGGAGATGCCATTTCCACATTAGGGTCCAAAAGTTGTTCACATTCACTCTTCCTCGATCAATGTAATACCCTAAAAATCTATATCATAATTTGGTAAAGTTAAACCTATAGAAAGTAGGTGAATATGGGATATCAAATATTAAGTTATAATTATTTTATTTTCTAAAGGAAAATCTCTTGGAAATTAGAGAATTTAAGGGCCAAAGTGCCAAAATGAAAATGCCCCTACGGGACATAAATAACTTAGGAAAATTATGAAAAATCCTAACAGGCAGTAAAATGACCAAGTGAATTATGAGAGTATATTATCTCTAATTATGATAATTTAATAAATTATGAACTTGGAGAAATTGAATAAGAATGCTCAAAAAGCATTAAATGACTAAAATACCCTTGTAAATTATAAAATAATGCAGAAGACATGGAAATGAAAATGTCAGAGCTAGAATTGTGGGACAAGGGGGTATTCTAATTAAGAAAATTATCAAATTGTGATAATTAAGTAATTAAGTAATATTGGGCTAATTACATAAGCATAAGCAAAGGAAATTCATGGATAATTATGTAAAACCCAAAAATTGGTGGTTGTTGGCTTAAAATTAGTAAAAATATATTTTCTAATTAATTGGAAATTTTGAAGAAAAATAGATGAGTTTAGGTATTTTTAAGCCTAAATGCAAGAATAGACCAATAGGAAAATTTTGTAAAAATTATGTAAAAATAATTAATTAATTAATCAAATAAAAAAAACGAAATTAAAAAAAAATGGGCAGAAAAAAAAGAAGAAAAAAAGGAATAAAAAAATAGAAACTTAGTTTATAAGTTATAGTATTTTATAATATAATTAATTAAAGTTATATTATTTTATAATATAATTAATTGTAGTGAATAGTAATGGAATAAATAGGAAACGGACCCTATCTAGAGATCTAGGAATGGGATTTCCAAAGTCAAGGTAAAATATTGATCAGTGGGTTTTATCTTCCGTTAGGCTTTTCCGAAGTTAATTCAAGCCGATTGTGCATTTTCCTAATAAGACGAAATAGGAAATTCGATAAAAGCCGGATAGCCAAGTTGAAAGTTAGGAATTCAAAAGTCACGTTGTGACATCTAGGGAAGAATTGAGAGTTTTTATGGACATATTTGGACTCGGTGCATTCTTGTCCATGAGTTGGTAGCTTCCGAAATTTCGTTCTGAAATCGGACACGTCTTTCGAGAAACTTCGGCTGAACACGGAATGCCCTGTATGGAATCAAGATTTAGATTAGAATAGACATTTCTAGTAAGGAAGAGAAGATCTTCAAAGTTAGTTGTAATACCCTAAAAATCTATATTATAATTTGGTAAAATTATACCTATAAAAAATAGGTGAATATGGGGTATCAAATGTTAAGATATAATTATCTTATTTTCGAAGGAAAAATCTCTTGGAAATTAGAGAATTTAAGGGCCAAAGTGCCAAATGACCAAAATGCCCCTAAGGGACATAAATGATTTAGGAAAATTGTGAAAAATCCTAAAAGTCAGTAAAATAATTATTTGAATAATGAGAGTATGTTATCTCTAATTAGGGTAATTTAATAAATTACAAACTTGGAGAAATGAAATAAGAATGCTCAAAAGCATTAAAATGACTAAATTACCCTTGTAATTATCAAATAATATAAGAGGCATGGAAATGCTAAGGTTAATGCAAGGATATGAAGGTAATAAGGTGTTCAAAGTAAGAAAATTATCAAAAAGTGATAATAAGGTAATTAGATAATTATTAGCTAATTACTTAAGTCTGAGCAAAAGAAATTATGAGATAATTATGTAAAACTCAAAAATTAGTGGTAATTGGCTTAAAATTAGTAAAAATATATTTATTAATTAATTGAAAATTTTGGAGAAAAATAGTTGAGTTTAGGTATTTTTAAGCCTAAATGCAAGAATGGACCAATTAGGTAATTTTTGGAAAAATTAAAATAAATAAATCATTAATTAATTAATTAATTAAAAATAAAATAATTATATATATAATAGATGTATGCTGCCGACATCCATGGGAGAAGAGGGGAAAAATGTATTTAAATATTATATAAGAGTTACAAAAATAATAAACTCTATTTTAATATTCCTTAAAGTGAAATAGATGAATAGTAAATTAATATTTAGGAAACGGATCCTATCGAGGTTGTTTGTGCATTTTCCTAATAAAACGAAATAGGGAAAAATGCATATAGGTATATTTTTGGATAAGGAGAAAATAAATTCTAACTCAAGATCTAGGCATGAGTTTGAATTTATCTTGACATATTTGGAATCAGTGAATTTTTCTGAAGAAGATGATGTTTCCAGAAAAGCGTTTCGTAACCGGACCGTACGCACACGTTTTCGAGGAACTTGAGCGACGATTGAAGCCCCATATGGAATCGAAATTTAGGTTAACTTGGACATTTCTAGTAAGTGAGAACATGTCTTCAAGGTTGTAAATCCAGAATTTTGAAATTTCTCCGAAATCACGCGAATCGGGTGCCGTCGGGCAAAATGGGTTTTTTATAACCCAAAATGCCAAACAAGGCCTTATCAAAACCCTATAAATACCCCCCCCTCCTTCACAAATTCTCACACCATTCCTTGCTCCTCTTGGCCGAAAAACCTAGAGAGAGAAAGAAGAGAGCAGTGCTCTGGAAATCTTGCAGCGAAGCCCTGTAGAATTGTCCGGAAATCTTCAACGGGTAAGTCTTTTGGTTTTTAGTCTTTAGTTTTTAGTTTAGTAGTTAGTAGAATTGTTAGTTAGATTTAGAAAGTAGGTGACAAGATTCCTACAAATGTTTTAGAGCCTTGTTTGCGTTGAAAAATATGCGAGAGGTGTAAACATAGTAGGGATCGAGTCATTGAAAAGTTGTAGTTTTATAGCTCTTTCACAAGTAGGTGTTATAATGTTAGGATAGCCTTTAAATTTCAAGTATGATTTGGGTATCATATGGGAGGGCTATTTTAGTCATTATTTTCGAAAATCATAATTGCGTCGAAGTTCTGGCAAAATTTCGGGAAGAAAATTTGCTAGAGTAACAATCTTGGCGAAATTCCGCCAATTAGGGGCATAGGGGCAAAATGGTAATTTTTACCTAAAATGCCCATTATAGTGTCAAATCACTAATGAAAGTGATACTACTCTCGTAGGACGTCGAAACTCGATTTGCTGCCGTCACGTTTGTCCGACGAGCATTGTTGGACGTTTCGCCGTTTTCAGTAAACGTGCCATTTCCGTCAAAAGTATCGAAGTACCATCAAACGAAGGTACGTTCGCGACGTACTGTAACACTGACTCTGATGCTTATAGTCTGCTTATATATGGTACGGATAATTTCATAAGCCATGGGTGGAACTCGTTCGGGCCATGCACAGTGACTAAGGTAATAAACTTACATAATCACTTACAGCTTTACGGGTTATATTAAGTATAATACCGTCATGTTTTCCTAGCGCTACGGACACGACAGTACATCGTGGCACACAATTAAAGTGCAGACAGATAACTTTGCTTGTAGGGCGGTTGTTATTTAATGATCATACATATCATTCTTTGTAATCATAGAAATATCTGTTGAACATAAAGTGTTATATAAGCATGAGGTTAACCGTTACGAGATCCGATGAACGTTGGATCTCGGCTCTTACTATAGCATCACATCAAGGTGCGGAGAGAGAGACCAAGGACGGAGGATAAGAGTAAGCGAGCGGACATCACACATGAAGTTGAAGACCGCATGGAGACACGATCAAGGGCGTCTAGTATCTAAACAGATAATGTATTAATCTTTATGAACGAGCGAGATACGCCTTTGTTATTGTTATAATCAGTTACTCAATGTTTTTTTTTAATCCGCCGATGCTCTACTCTGATGTTTTAAAAAAAAAAATTTGGCTCTGAAATTGGGATGTTACATTTTATGGTATCAGAGCAGTTTTCCTGGCATGGATCTGACTATGTTATTACGAATAGATTGGTGCGAAGGCAAGGCTAGTCTACGTGGGTGTGCCATAAGTCGCCGCTAACCCGGTGAGGCCCCATGGTAGACACTTACAGCCATTCTGTTCGGTTAACGGAGTTAGATTCTTAAGCCTTTTAAACTCGAGAATATTTTTGAAAATGAGTACGATATAACACTAGTGATATGTTCTAGAGATGGACGAAATGAGGTCCTTTGCATAAAATATTTAGGGCGAGGAAAGCGTGCGATACGTCGATAATCCTTATATCAACATCGATAGTCCCGATAACCACGGTAATGTCACCTACCGACGACAACTTTGATTACCCAGGGGATCATAGATTTTGAAAATCAGTTCCGACACAAATTCTGATAACCTACTCTGATAACTCTGATAGTCGTCAGTTTGTTGCTGAACGATAGTTCTATCCTAGCACAAAGCTTGTAGGTGGAGCTAGGCCACGCCGGACGAAACTCTAAGACCGACGAATAGAAATACATGCGGTATTTGACCAATGTTAAAAATGTCTATCGGAAGGGCCATTACATAATTTCGTATCTTTACGGAGATTGAACTAGATCCACTCCTCATCACTCTCCTCGAAACCGCTACTGAGTGGAAAGCACAAACGAGCTCCTAGGAGAAGGACTATCTAAGGTTTTCATATACCATTCATCGTCTCAAGTGGCGGGAAACCCACAGTATCTAGGAAAAAGGAATCGTGAATGACCTACAGAAGATAGATAAGGAATGGGAAAACATAGTTGTGATGTTAGATCCCCGAGACGTAATATAAAAGCGAGATATAACCAAGTAGGGTTTGTACGTACAGATGATTATAACATCTTAAGCATATCTTGAGTATATATTCGTTATGGATATTTCAAATAACCTTGATAAATTCTGAAATCTCTTATCATTCCAATAACTTTATTTACTCTAAAAAGCACGAAAATCCACATCTTTCATTAGTAGGCGGCAACTTCAACTACCCGAGAACGGAGGTCTCACACATCAACTCGAACCTGTACAAAACTTTGATTACGTGCCCTACCTTGTATCTATGGCTAGAATGCCTTCTCAATCGGAGAACCTATAGGATCGAGATCATTCTTCCGACGATGACAACCGTGAATATTTCTTTGCGACTAAGCTATCAAGATGACTCGAGAATGATTCTTTCTATGAACCAAATCTTCTACAACATGTCACGGATACAAACAAAGAGTTGATCGGTGTCCTACGAACCGAGTATTTGATGGCGAGCAAAGAAGTGAGACTAGCGAGAGGGACGTATTTCCGGTTTCGGAACAGTCAAAACGATTTACGCACGGAGAAATAGGTGCCCTTACCAGTTTGGATGACTGGGTGAAATCAACTTTATACCTTTTTCCCCGAGACCGCTTCTGGATGGAACAGACTAATAAAATCTTAGATGGAGAACGTACAACCAATTTTTACTCTTTCCTAAATTATCTTCAAAGGCTAGTTTTAGACAATATGTAAGCAAGTAGTTATAAATTTAGTTATAAGTTGTAACTACGGATGTTAAAACTAGTTAAATGATATAGTATCTTTTTCTATGAACAATGTGTGTTATAGAGGTAATACAAAGCTTGTTCCCTAAAGAATTATTAATCTTAAATAGAAAGACAGGATGAAAAATTGGCAAGGAATCGAAGTGCTTGGGGGCCAAGATCAAGATGAAGATGCAGGTAGACAACCACTAGTGATGCCAATCCCAAGTACAACATCTTGAACACCAAAGTGAGTTGCAAGAGTGAAGGAACGACCGGTTGAGCAAATAACTCGAATGGACAAAGCGATAGAGCAAGAGACTCAGCGGGAAAAGTTGAAGGAGCAAACATCTATGAAAGAAAAGCTGAAAGAGCAGCAGACACTTATTGATACCCTCCTAGGCGAAAGACAAGAAAGGCAGATTGAGAGACAAGCGGAAACCCGCCATCGATGAAATGTAACTTAGAGGAGCTGCGTAGATCAAGGAATGCCAGCAGTAGCGAGATCAAGTCGTTATGGACTTAGGCCTACACGAAAAGGAAGGCGCCTTGGCTCAGAAATCAAGGGAAAAGCAAGAAGGTAGCTTAGACTAAACAACAGAACCATTCACAAATGCCGGGACTCCAACAGTGTCCAAATTGCGGGAGGTATCATCCTGGTGATAGCTGTATTGGGAGACGGGTTTGTTTCAGTGCCGAAAGCCAGGACACATTATAGCAAACTGTGCGAGGAAGCTACGAGAGAAACGAATTTGCTACCAATGTCCGGAGTCGGGGCACATTATTAAAGACTGTTTGGAGCACGAAGTCACCACCAAGGTGCTAATAACAATGAGCAACAATACAACTCTGGAGGAACGGGACCCCAATCATGTTCCAAATGCAAAAGGTACCATCGAGGTACAGACTGCGATGGGAGGAAAATATGTTTCAAGTGTCAACATCCTGGACACTTCAGTAGGAATTGTCCTCTAAGAGCTGCAAGGATAGGATTACAAACCCTAAGTCAGAAGTCGAGTCCAGCCGGACGGCGAGATAGCATTGCTCGGAGCGAAGTCGGAGAATCCTCAGAGATGGTTCCGGATACTATCGTTTAGTTAAAACTATTTCAGTAGATATTATGAACCGATCCAAGTTCTAAACCGATCAATTCCTTTCGATGCTTGTACGGATCCTTTTGGGATGCATACGTATATTTCCTTACGATGTAATAGTAGCTACACCATTGGGTGTAAGCCTTTAGCTTGTAAAGCGTGTTTTGAACCCAGTTTCGGATATAATATGAATCCTCCTACGACTTCATAGCGTCAACGACATTCTCAATAAGCGTTAAATGAAGAACGGTGACAAAAGAATATATGATTCTCACAAGCAGAGATAGAACTGATGCGGAAACCGAATCTTTATTCAAGCGAATTTCGCGTAACGTGCCAATAAACAAGGCTCAGGAGTAAGAAATTAAATCATTTATGTTGAACAAAGACTGTGAGACAAGTTGAGTGAGAAGTTAATTACCGCACCAAGAAATTGGTTATCCCAAATCCAAAATTTTTTTTTTATGGTACCTGAATTGGGATATGTCTAGGCTGCAGCATGACAGTGTGATAACTTACCACTCTCAAGTCTCTTAAAGTCAAACCAATTCACACATAACGTAGTGATAGGTATTATCATATTTCTTAAGTAACTATAAAACATATCACGATTTTATCACTAAGTATAAGGTATCTTATGTTGCCACGGTGTATGGGAACCACAGAAACATAATATATCGAAGTACGGCATGATATCCATGAGTATGAGATATATGGTATTGCTGCGGTGTATGGGAACCACGGGAATACTGTATATCAAAGTGCGATATGATGTATGTGTAGTACGCGGTATTATGGGTGCCACGGAAACGCTAAAACACTAAAGTACGCGGTGTTATGGGCGCCACGGAAGCAATATATATAAAGTACGCGGTGTTTTGACGCCACGGAAACACTGTATATATCAATTTAAAACATGATAAAAACATTTTAAGTCAAAACCAACGTATCGCCTTAGAAGCTCCCAGTAATATTCATTTAGAAGGGGAAGAGTTTTTCTCTCGAATACATAGGCAGGATAATGGAGGCGTTGATTGACGACGTCCTCATCTGTTCAGAGTAAGAAGTGGAACGCCAAGAATGATGACGATCCGTAGTAAGTAAAGGATGTGACTCTTTACTAGATTAACAAAACGTGAGTGTTGGCTCGAAATAAATTTTTCGAGCCATGTTCCATGACACAACAATCTTTGTTATCTACTCTAGACAAAGTAGGAGCAATTTTGGAACGAGGATGACTAGAAAATAGTAAAACGTAAGGAGTAGTTTTGGGTCTAGCGGGATAGTACCGCAGATTCAAGTGAATTTTCGCTAGATACAGTTACCATAAGGCTACGATGTAGAAAATAAGTAGCAATTGAATGGAGAAAACTATCGAGTGGGTACTCTCTAATGAGATTTTTACCGGTATCTCATATGACGATTTTAAGATCGAAAGCTGTTAGAGTATGATGAGAGCGCAATCCTGTTAAAGGAAATTCCCCGTGAAACTGTAAAATACGCCTGATAAAGCCGAACTTCCAAGTTTTCTTACAATCAAGATGGCACAGAATTGACGCCTTGAATGGGCAGAAGTGTAAATCACTTATATTGCTCGATAAAATTATCGGAGCAGAGATTTTCGTAGTTGGGATATGATTGATCACGTCTCTTAATAGTTTGTACAAGTCACAAAAGATCGTGAGAATCTTTTGGTGAATGAGATGATCGTGCATCCCCAGATGCCGGTGTCAAAAGAACACCTCAAAGACGAACATGTGGATCGCATTTCGTGAAATCATTCGAAATAGTTGTTGAAAAACAAACAAGGTACTATTAAATAACCTTATCCCCGAACCTGTTTAGACTCCCATACGACGTAACAAGATCTTTATGGACAAACCGAGGCGAATTCTCAATCATCAAGGGAGCCGCTAATGAGAGAGTGAAGATCCGACGCGGATAGTCCGAAGACCGAGTTGGACGAATTTTAAGATAATATCGAGTTTAGAAGGTAGAGTACAAATTTCGAGGACGAAATTTTGTTTAAGGGGAAGAAATGTAATACCCTAAAAATCTATATTATAATTTGGTAAAATTATACCTATAAAAAATAGGTGAATATGGGGTATCAAATGTTAAGATATAATTATCTTATTTTCGAAGGAAAAATCTCTTGGAAATTAGAGAATTTAAGGGCCAAAGTGCCAAATGACCAAAATGCCCCTAAGGGACATAAATGATTTAGGAAAATTGTGAAAAATCCTAAAAGTCAGTAAAATAATTATTTGAATAATGAGAGTATGTTATCTCTAATTAGGGTAATTTAATAAATTACAAACTTGGAGAAATGAAATAAGAATGCTCAAAAAGCATTAAAATGACTAAATTACCCTTGTAATTATCAAATAATATAAGAGGCATGGAAATGCTAAGGTTAATGCAAGGATATGAAGGTAATAAGGTGTTCAAAGTAAGAAAATTATCAAAAAGTGATAATAAGGTAATTAGATAATTATTAGCTAATTACTTAAGTCTCGAGCAAAAGAAATTATGAGATAATTATGTAAAACTCAAAAATTAGTGGTAATTGGCTTAAAATTAGTAAAAATATATTTATTAATTAATTGAAAATTTTGGAGAAAAATAGTTGAGTTTAGGTATTTTTAAGCCTAAATACAAGAATGGACCAATTAGGTAATTTTGTGGAATTTTTGGAAAATTAAAATAAATAAATCATTAATTAATTAATTAATTAAAAAAAAAATAAAATAATTATATATAATATATAAGTGTGCTGCCGACATCCATGGGAGAAGAGGGGAAAAAATGTATTTAAATATTATATAAGAGTTACAAAAATAATAAACTCTATTTTAATATTCCTTAAAGTGAAATAGATGAATAGTAAATTAATATTTAGGAAACGGATCCTATCTGGAGATCTAGGAATAGGAATTCCAAAGTCAAGGTAAAATATTGATCGGTGAGTTTTTACCTTTAAGTGACCTCTTAGGAAGTTAATTAGAGGTTGTTTGTGCATTTTCCTAATAAAACGAAATAGGGAAAAATGCATATAGGTATATTTTTGGATAAGGAGAAAATAAATTCTAACTCAAGATCTAGGCATGAGTTTGAATTTATCTTGACATATTTGGAATCGGTGAATTTTTCGAAGAAGGTGATGTTTCCGAAAAGCGTTTCGTAACTGGACCGTACGCACACGTTTTCGAGGAACTTCGGATCGACAGTTGGAGCCCCATATGGAATCGAAATTTAGGTTAACTTGGACATTTCTAGTAAGTGAGAACATGTCTTCAAGGTTGTAAATCCAGAATTTTGAAATTTCTCCGAAATCACGCGAATCGGGTACCGATCGGGGAAAATGGGTTTTTTATAACCCAAAATGCCAAACAAGGCCTTATTGGAAATCTTGCAGCGAAGCCCTGTAGAATTGTCCGGAAATCTTCAACGGGTAAGTCTTTTGGTTTTTAGTCTTTAGTTTTTAGTTTAGTAGTTAGTAGAATTGTTAGTTAGATTTAGAAAGTAGGTGACAAGATTCCTACAAATGTTTTAGAGCCTTGTTTGCGTTGAAAAATATGCGAGAGGTGTAAACATAGTAGGGATCGAGTCATTTGAAAAGTTGTAGTTTTTATAGCTCTTTCACAAGTAGGTGTTATAATGTTAGGATAGCCTTTAAATTTCAAGTATGATTTGGGTATCATATGGGAGGGCTATTTTAGTCATTATTTTCGAAAATCATAATTGCGTCGAAGTTCTGGCAAAATTTCGGAAGAAAATTTGCTAGAGTAACGAAATCTTTGGCGAAATTCCGCCAATTAGGGGCATAGGGGCAAAATGGTAATTTTTACCTAAAATGCACGTTATAGTGTCAAATCACTAATGAAAGTGATACTACTCGTAGGACGTCGAAACTCGATTTGCTGCCGTCACGCCGTCCGACGAGCCGTGTTGGACGTTTCGCCGTTTTCCGTAAACGTGCCATTTCCGTCAAAAGTATCGAAGTACCATCAAACGAAGGTACGTTCGCGCGTCTTGTAATACTAACTCGATGCTTATAGTCCGCTTATATATGGTACGGATAATTTCATAAGCCATGGGTGGAACTACATTCGGGCCATGCACAGTGACTAAGGTAATAAACTTAGATAATCACTTACGACTTTACGGGTTATATTAAGTATAATACCGTCATGTTTTCCTAGCGCTACGGACACGACAAGACATCGTGGCACACAATTAAAGTGCGACAGATAACTTTGCTTGTAGGGCGGTTGTTATTTAATGATCATACATATCATTCCGTAATCATAGAAATATCTGTTGAACATAAAGTGTTATATAAGCATGAGGTTAACCGTTACCTGAGATCCGATGAACGTTGGATCTCAGCTCTTGCTATAGCATCACATCAAGGTCCAGAGGGAGAGACCAAAGTCGGAGGATAAGAGCAAGCGGAGCGGACAGCACATATGAAGTTGAAGACCGCATGGAGACCGATCAAGGACGTCTAGTATCTAAACGAGATAATGTATTAATCTTTATGAACAGGCAGATACGCCACTGTTATTGTTATAATCAGTTACTCAATGTTTTTAATCCGCCGATGCTCTACTCTGATGTTTTAAAAAAAAAAATTTTGGCTCTGAAATTGGGATGTTACATTAGTTAACCAGAATTTTGAGATTTCTCCGAAATTACGCGAATCGGGTACCGATCGGGGAAATTGGACCGGAAAGCTTCTGGAAGGGACACGTGGCGCCATTTTATTGGCCAAACCCTTAATTTTGGGCCATGAATTTTGGCCAAGTGTGAAAAGGGAAAAGGGAAGAAAGGGTTTTTTCAAAAGTTGTGTTGGACGGTCCAGATCGCTTCTCACAAAGTTGATCCGACGGCCGAAACCCTAACCCTTCACCTATAAATACCCCCCTCCCTTTGCATTTTCACACCATTTCTTTCCTCCTTGGCCGAATCTAGAGAGGGAAAGAAGAGAGAGAAGCTCTGGGCAAAATTGTGCAGAAGTCTTCAACGGGTAAGTCCTTCGGTCCTTAATCTTTAGTTCTTTCGGTAGTTTTAGTAGAGCTGTTAGTTAAATCTAGGAAGTAGGAGATGAGATTCCTATTCTTGTTTTTAAGCCTCATTGCATTGAAAGATGCCTGACGAGGTAAAAACATAGTAGGGATTGAGTCTCTGAAAGTTGAAAGTTAAAATAGCAAGCTTTAAGCTTTCGTAGTTCTTTCAATAGTTAGAGTAGCCTTTATTTTTCAAAGTATGATTAGATATCATATGATAGGGCTATATTAGTCCAGAATTTCGAAAATTATCATTGGGTCGAAGTTCTGGCAAAATTTTGGAAAAACGAAGCCAAAGTAACGAAGTACTGGCGAAATTCCGCCAATTAGGGGTATAGGGGCAAAATGGTAATTTTTACCTAAAATGCCAGTTACAATGCCAAATCACTAATGAAAGTGATATTACTCTTATAGGACATCAAAAACTCTGATTTGCTGCCGTTACGCTGTCCGACGTGCCACTGTTGGACGTTTCGCCGTTTTCCGTAAAACGTGTCATTTCCGTCAAAAGTACCGAAGTACCATCAAATGAAGGTACGTTCGCGGGGTACTGTAATACTGACTCTGATGCTTATAGTCTGCTTATATTTGATACAGATAGTTTCATAAACCATGAGCGGGACTCTGTTCCGGGTCATGCACAGTGACTAAGGTAATAAACTTAGATAATCACTATTACAGCTTCACGGGTTATAGTTTTGATAATATCGTTATGTTTTCCTAGCATTGAGGACAGGACCGATCATCGTGGCACTGGTGGATAGTGCAGGCAGATAACTTTGCTTGTAGGGTAGTTGTTATTAAATGATCAAGGATCATTGCTGTAATTCATTCTAGAAATATCTGTTGAACATATATTGTTATATAAGCATGAGGTTAACCGTTACCTGAGATCCGATGGGTATTGGATCTCAGTTCTTACTATAGCATCACATCAAGGTCCAAAGAGAGACCAAGGACGGAAGATAAGAGTGGGCAGAGCGGACAGCACACATGAAGATGAAGACCGCGTGGAAACCCGATCAAGGACGTCTAGTATCTAAACAGATAATGTATTAATCTTTATGAACAGGCGATTACGCCACTGTTATTTTTATAATCAGTTACTCAATGTTTTATTCCGATGCTCTACTCTGATTTTTTTTTTTAAAAAAAAAAAATTGGCTCTGAAATTGGGATGTTACAATCAGACAGGTAAAGATAAGCAGATTTGACCGAGAAGCAGCCATCTTTCACAACTCTCCAAGTGAAGCAGTCAGGGGAGCTATTAGAGGGGGGTGCATTCTGGAGATAATATTAATGATTGAAGAGGGAAGAATACTCTGCCACCTTCTAATGTCCCATCTACCATTCGGCAAAAGATGATCTTTCACCATCTCATCCTCATTAACAAAAGACAGGTGCAGAACAAAGGCAATAAGAGGTCGGTCAAGAGGAAGCCAAAGATCATGCTAGAACTTGGTTCCCGTACCACTATTGACCTTTTTCCCAACTCTGGTGAAAAACTTATCCCAAACGGCTACGATCGCTTTCTAAGCAGGAGATGAATTTATTTTTCTAGAGATAGAAGGCATAGATTGGTCGACACAATGAGATGCATCTTTTTCACATCTTCCTCTTGGGACCAAATGAACTTCCTTGAGATCTTATCCAATTCGTTGATAGTACAAATAGGGAGGAGAGTTGACTGCATGCAGTAGCTAGGGAGTGAAGATAACACAGATTTAATCAGCACCGAGCAACCAGCAATAGTCAAAAACTTGCTTTTCCACATCGATAATTTTTTCTGAGCTTTTTGAACAATGGGGTGATAAGTAGTTTTTGTTACCCTATTATGAATAATCGGAACCCTTAAGTACTTCCCAAGATCTGAAGTAATTCCAATTCCAAGCAACTGACTTAGCTCAAGAGCTCTATTAAAATTGATATTTCTAGAGCAAAACATACAAGATTTATCCAAATTGATTCTGTGACCAGAGACTTCATAAAAGCTTTGCATTACTCTTCGAACTTCAACCATTTGATTAGGGGAGGCTTCAGTACAAAGAATGAGATCATCGACAAAGAAAAGATGAGATATGTAGGCCTCTTCTTTTGAAAGAGAACGGTTTCCAGCGCCCGGTGACACATTCAACTTTAATAAGATGGCTCAAACGTTCCATGCAAAGGATAAATAAATACGGGCTCAAGGGGTCGCCTTGTCTGACTCCTCTAGAAGGGGTAAAGCTTGGGCTTTTATCACCATTCCAAAGAATAGACATAGAAGTTGTAGATATGCAGGCCATAATAAGATCAATGAGGTTGTCTTTCAACTTCACGTGAATGAGAGTATTCTTGATGAATCCCCAATCAAGCCTGTCAAAAGCTTTTTCCATATCAATTTTAATGGCAACAAGTCCTTTCTTACGACCCTTCATTATCATAGAGTGAATGATCTCTTGGGCAATAAGGATATTGTCACAGCTGGATCTATTTGCAATAAAGTTGCATTGCTCAGGACCTATAAGATGGGACATCACTTTTCTAAACATGTTCTCCAAGACCTTTGTAATGATTTTGAAATTGACATTGCATAGGGATATAGGGCGAAAGTCCCTCAGCGTGGAAGGATTGTCAACCTTAGGGATAAGAACAACCTTGGACTTATTAATAGCGGTCAAATTGGAGGGACTATTGAAGCATTCCTCAATAATATCACATATTTTGGTGCCCACGACATTCCACTGGGTCTGAAAAAAGTGAGCTTGAAGACCATCAGGACTCGGAGCTTTAAAGGCGCTCATAGCAAAAGTTGCATTTTTATCTCAAGATTAGTAACTTTTCTCGACAACATGTGCAACTCACTAGTATTGATATTGGGGAAATTTGAGCACCAATCTCCAGGATCTTGCACAGAAGCATCTCTAGAATAAATATTTAAAAAGAAATCATGAGCCATCTTTTTCGCCGTATCATGATCGTCAACCCACTCCCCCGCGTCATTCTGAATGGCTCCAACTCTCTGCTTCTTTCTTTTAATCATGGTAGAGGCATGAAAGAACCTTGTATTTCTGTCTCCCCCTGAAGCCATTTACATCTGGATTTTTGAAACCAGGTGATTTCTTCTTGGGTAGCCACTTTGTGATATCCATCCCATAATTTTTTTCTCCAACCTAAAGAGACCAGTCTACAAATTCATTCTTAGCGAAGTTGCCCACCCGGTTATCATTCCAATCCCGAGCAGAGTTTTGAAAATCTTGCAAACCTTGCATCCAGTTTTTGTCACGCCAAGCTTCCTTGGTGATGTCCTTGAAGTCATTTTCTAAAGACCAAGCGATTTGGTAAGAAAAGGACTTCTGGAAATTTTTCCTCTGGGTTGAAAGATTAGAGTTAACTACCACAATTCTATGATCAGATTTGAATTTAAGCTCATGGCGAACAATTGAGTCAGGAAAGGAGTTAAGCTAGATGAAGTTGGAAAAGACCCAATCCAAGCGCTCTTTCAAACCGTGGCGCTCCCAAGTGAATTTTTCGCCCTGAAATCTGGCTTCAATAAGATTAGTGTCATCAATGCAATCTCTGAAGTGCTACATAGAGGCCCAATGGGGGTCAACACCTCCAAATTTGTCATTTGGGGATAAATAGGCGTTAAAGTCACCCAAAACAAGCCAAGGAAGGTTGATATTAGCAGCAACCAACCGAAGAGAGTTCCATAAAGAGGTTCTACCAATAGAGTTAGTTTCACCATAGATTATAGTCATCATGCTCATAATGTTACTATCATGCTCCTTAACTTGACAATGAAGCAATTGGGTGGTGGAGGTAAGATAGGTAATATCAAAAGTGTCATTATTCGACAAAAGTCAGATACCACCAGAGAAACCGCTAGATTCCACCCGGATCCAATGACTAAATCCAAGTTTATGACAGACTTTATTAGCTCTATCACCACTGATACGGGGCTCCAAAAGACAAAGAATATTAATACAATATTTATTGACAATATCTCTAATGATTAAAGGGAAAGTTCGGCTGCCGGCTCCCCTACAGTTCCAAGAGGCTATAATCATTAAAAAGATATAAAAAAGTTAGGGATGAAAATACTTACCTGGGGCCTTCAGCCTCTTCCACATGCTTCTGTTCAAGTTGTGTTTATGCCACAAAAGATCCATTGGCTTCCATGAAATCAAGTGCTACATCTTCATTAGGATCTCAATGGTCAGGGGGTCTCAGATTATTGAACTGGGACATAAGTTGATTTAACTCTGTGGGTGGGTCGTGGAACTGCTCCTTGAAGATAATAGGATTTGCAGGAAGAGCGTCGTTCCCTTGAGCAACCAAATTGGCCAAACTTCCATGAACTAGAGTGTGGGTGCGTTGTCCTTTGATTTTTTTGTCAATGGATTTTTTGTGATTCTTGTGCAAGACCAATTCGTTATTGGCATTGGATGTAGGGGCTTCCGGCGTCTGGTGAGCTTCAGCAAGGCCCAAACAATCCCCAACATTTTGAGGCCCAACGATGCCATTCACTATGTTTAGTGTTTCTTTGGCCTCCAGTGAAAGCGTTTCCAACGGAGCAATACTGGGCCCAGCTCCACAAGTAGGTGAATTTTGTCCACCAGATGAAGACACGACTTTAGGCCGATATTGGGCTTTAGGTTTGTGACTTGGTCCAATGCTTTGAATCTGAGGCTTGCCAACCGGGTCTTTTCTTTTTTCCTGAGTTATTGATTTACCCGACTCCTTCCTTTTTTCATCTTGTCTCACCAGGGATCTGTCTGCCTCTCGACTTTCGGTGCGTCTTACTGAGTGATTATCGGGTGTCAGGTGATCTTCAGTTTCCAGATCTCCAATCGCCGCAAAACGCGATTTCTGGCCGATAGAGGGCACTTTCGTGATCTTAGCTCCAGGCCCCGAGGCTTGATGAAGATCTTTCCTGTGATCCGACCGTTGTGATGGACGAAATCTGCTTCCCCTCCGGTTAACCAGCATCTAAGGGCCGAAGGCCTTATCGGAGCTTGAGCCGACGTGTTTACCGACAGGCAATTTAAGGGCTGTTGAGGTCGGTGATTCGGCGGACTGGCTTCATTCTGGGGATCCGACGATGAAGAGCCTTTAAAGGGGCAATTATCGCGTCTATGTCCAAAACGCCCACAAGAGAAGCAAATAAGGGTAAGTCCTTCATATTCAACGTTGAAAATCGACCCAGTTGCAATCACCTTTGGAACAAGCTTTTTTTGAAGGTTCAACCACACAAAGTCTCACAAATTTTCCTCTTTGAATTTTCGGTGCTGAAGCTTGACAATCGTGAAGGGTATTCATATCCACTTTGAGAGTGCGTCCAATTCGATCTCCCAATCGAGAGATACAATGTTTGTTGTAGCAGTGCATTGGCACATCCGGGATGCGAATCCAAGTCGCAACTCTACCAAGTGGGTTCTGGTAAGGATTAAAATACGGTGTCCAGCGTTGAACTATAACACAATGTTGCTTGATCACCCAGGGACTTTCATATAATACTTTCCTGTAGTGAGACCTCCATAGTTCTTGATCCTGGAACCGAACAATAAAATAGTTGTTTGGGATGTCAATGAGTTCAAAATTTGAGAACCCCCAGAGATTAATCAGCAGATCTTTTAAGACATAGAGATTAAATTTTTTTCCAAGCACTGTGAGAATCAGAGCATAGTTTCATGGTTCGCACTATTCGTTATACTCTTCTTCTGTGCAAGGTGCTACAGGGTACATTTCCATGAGTTTCTTCATTTCTTCCGATGCCTCAGGAATTTTCCAGTAAATTTCTTTGTCATCGGTGAACAAATCTTCTTCCTCCATTATGTGGTTGCTGTGGGCTACTCCGTTAAATCCCAATAGAGAAGCACGATAGGATGAGAATTTTGGGACGCTTCCTTCATTCTTGTCTCTTGTTTCCTTGCTTTCAGCATTCTGAGCTTCCTCAATAAATTTCCCTGCTTCCTTTTCAAGCATAATGTCGTCCATAATGGCTTGGGGAGTTTCTTCCAATTTCGACTTTTTTTTTCCGGTCATCTTGCCCCTCAGCAAGTGACCGGTCCAGAGGTAGCTTACGTTGGCCAGAGTCCGCTAACGAGAGAGCTTTGGCTGAGTCCATTCAGAGAGAACGATTTACTAATGCTTACTTTGGAACCGTAACAATAATTGTATTGCCTCTGATTTTACTTATAAACAACAAATTCCAAAATATTAAAATAAAAATGATAAAAACAACAGGTTAGCGCGCCACTGCCAGGCGCGCACGCTCAACCCGCCAAAAGTAACGGGTTCGGATTCGGGTTCTTCATGTTCTGAATCGTAAAATTGTGATAATGGTTCAGATTCAGATTCTCCTTATGATTTGAATGCTTGCGAAGTTTTGAGCACGCATCCCATTTTTGTGATTCGGAGCTCCGACGGAATGCCCGACTTTCTTTTTCAAGTCTCAGGTTCTGTTTGTGTGTTGTGATTTTCAGTTGTTTGTAGTGGCTATTTGGTTTGGAGGTTTGTCTGTCACACTGTCTATCAATACTTTTGATGATTTCAACAGATGGTTTAAACCTACACTGTTGAATTTATTCAAGAACATACAGGAATTGATGATTACGAAAATGGTGAAAATTATTTCAATTATTTAGATGAAGATAAACTTGGTAATTCACAAGGGCCTGTCTGTTAATCCAATAGCAGAAATCAAACAATCTGTATCCTTATCTTCTGCACCACAATGAATTCAGGTTATTGATGATATTCATAATGATGGTTGGACTAAATTCTCGGGAAAATATAAGAGTGGTCCTTTTTCTTATTGTCACTCATGGATCTACTTTCAAGGTCTATCAGTCTAATATCTTCTATGGAAGAAATCTCATGGGCAATCATTCCTTGTTTTGACTTGCTTTAGGACTTCTTTTTATTGGATACTTAAATGCCTGTTGGTTTTCTTCATCAGACAGCAAAAATCTCCAGGTGATCTCCATTAAGAAACAACTATTACAGGAAGGAGGGCACAGAGCTACATTCTTTTAACATCATTTTGGATGTTGATATCTATACTTTTCTTACTCATTTCTCTGTAAAGAATATAATTTGGGTTGAAAAAATACACAGTAATATTTTCAGTTCTCTACAATCATAAACCAGTCATGATGGTAGTAGAAACATGATGTATAATCTTTTTATGTAATGGTAATGATCGTTTCCCACAAAATCAAATAGTTAAAACATTTTAAACGCTCTAGCAAAAAAAGACATTTTAAATGCATTTTATTGTATTTTTTAAGAATTCAAGCCATCTTACTAAGAGAACAGTCTAGACAGCGCTGGATGGATAATTTAATTTATGGTGGAGGTGCAAATTTAATGATGAATAATTTTGTTATAAAGTATCCATAAGAACTATTTATTTTTTGTACAAAAAGTAAACATAAATAATTTATTTGGGAATAACGTCATTAATAAGCCTTAAATTTCATTACTTTTCATAATGTGGGTCCACTAGTATTCTCTCTATTATTTTAATATTTTTAATGAAAAAATATCGCTTAAACCCCATGCAAACAATTTTATTTCAATTAACCCCAAAAAGATTATAAAATTCCACTACTTCCATTGAGTCAAAATGAAATTAAGTTTTTTTAGTCAAAAGGCAATAATGTTTTTATTTTATTTTTTATTAGAGTATTTATAAGACAAATATTGACATTTTTTAGAAAAATAAAAATATTTACAAAACAACTATGTAAATGACCAAAATTTTGTTTTGTAAATATACTTATTTGTGTTAAAAATGTCTGTCTTATAAATGCTCTTATGAAAAAAATAAGAGTATTATTTTCTTTTTACTAACAAAACTTAATTTTATTTTAACTTAAGAAGGTGCCATGAAATTTTAGAATGATTGGGGATTAATTGAATAAAATTATTTAAATGGGATTTAAGTAATATTTTTCTATTAAAATAATAAGAAAAAGACTGAGGAAATCCACAATATAAAAAGTAACGGAAGTCAGGTCTCATTAACAACGTTGCCTTATGTGCTTCCAAATTTGTTTATATTCACTTTTTATATGAAAATAAATAATTCTTATAAACTTAATTTATATGAAATTATATTTCTTAAGTTATTATCAGTCGGCTCTCCCAATCTTCACAAATCTCAAACCTCTCATCCTCACCCTCCGTCTTTCGCTAATCTTCCAGGCTTCCGGGATTCTCAACTCTGCTTTGGTTAAGCAGGAGGAACTCATCGAGTCATCGATTCTAGTAGTCCTGGTCGGCCATCGTCGGCGGCGCTCTCTCTCGCCGGTACACAAGTAAGAGCATGACCGGATCAGCATCTCGTTTTCACTCCCCTTCATTTTTGATAAAATTTCTTAAATCTATATTTCAAATTTGTGATCGTTTGCTTTGTCATTGGATGAGAAAGATAAAGTTAGTTCCTGTTTTCCCTACTTAATGTACTGATCGATTAAAGCTACCTATTTTCCTGAACAGCAAATATTGGGAAACTATATTTGACTATTGCATGTTTGATGTTACGGAAAAATAATATTTTGTCACTAATTGGATTCCTTGGAATGGTTGTTCACAAGTCTTGTAACTTTGTATTAATAGTTTGATTATGAGTTTCACCTGATAATTCATCCTTTATGGAATCATTAGATTAAACATAATTTCACAATGCTTCTGTTTTCTTGGTGATAAGTTAGTGTTATCATCTAGTTACCAATGTCAAGGACTGCTTTTAAGCTTTACGTTAGGTTCTGTTTTTAGTTTTGAGCTAATGGCTTCATGCTGATTTTATACATTTAAAAGTTATATTAAGCGTTTGGAGTAATTATAGTTTACATGTTTCCAACTATAAAATACAGGAAAAGCCTACAATTTGACTTGGTAATATTCAGGAACAACTTCTCAAATTCTTCCTTCATTATCTTAAATTAACTTTAACATCTGGAATTTTTAGACAAGTATTTTTACTTTTGCAGCAACGTATTACCCTACTTGATATCTATATCTTATCTTCCTTCGGAAGTAACTACCAAAGGATGCTTTGGAAAATTACTCTAAACCCATTAATTTATGATTCAGTTCACAGGGATACAAGACTTCTTCATCTCATGAGCTAGTTTTTAATATAGTTCTCCCAAAGTTTCTTATCATTTGGGATTAGAGTGTTCAGTTGCATTCTTGCAACCTCAGTTCGTGATGCTATAATGGTTTTGCGAACCTAGGGTCTTGTAGCATGTTGAAGTTAGGGCCTAATCTCAAGATATGAGAACTGAGTCCCACATCAGAAGCACAAGATTCTGATGTGGGGTTTATAAGCACTTCAGGTTCACAAATTATACGAGCTAGATTTTTGGGTGTGACATACTCAATCACTTCTATAGAAAAACCCAGAGGTTGATAGGGGGAATGATATGAAATTTTGATGCAAATTGGTCCGTGTGAAGCTTGTGAGTCTGACTAAGTGACAGCTAAATTTCTGTTTTCTCACTGGTTAAAACTTTTCTAGTGGACTTGTTCTGTGAATCAGATAAAAATGATTTTTCCTTTATATGTTCCCCTCTCTTTAGTGGCAGTAGATTTTCACAAGAGAAGCTGCATTCTGATTTTATTTAGGCAGTCAATAAGCTGTGATCCTTGGTTTCTGTGATCATCACCTTGCGTTCTGTGTAGTTTTGCATGTAACCTGTCTTGATTCATTAGTCTGTCTCAGGCTGATTATGTTGTAAACTATATCAGACACAATGGAAGGAGATGCCAAGAAGCAAGATGAATCGTTGGTGAAATTAAAAGTCTTATTTTTTGCGAGAGCTCGTGATATAACGGGATTGAGCGAATTGCCACTGGAGATCTCATCGGGCAGTACTACCAATGACTGTTTGAAAAAACTACTTATCAAGTTTCCAGGTTTGGAAGAAATAAGAGAGTGCATAGCTCTGGCTTTGAATGAAGAATATGCAACAGAGTCAACTGTTGTTAAAGACAGAGATGAGTTGGCCATTATACCTCCAATAAGTGGTGGTTGAAACTGGCTTAGCCTTCTGAAACTTCAGGACACAGTCACTTCGAAGCTCTAGTGAATATTTCCAGAAAAGAAAATTTGGATTCTAATAAATCCTGATGAGTCATGTATAGAATCCCAGACAAAAGTGTGGAATTGTTATTATCTTTTTAAAAAATAAAGAAACTACATTTATTTTGCCAAGTTTCTTAACAATCATCTGCTTTTTATATATTAAAATGACTGAATTTGATTTTTCCCCTATGATAGGATGATCTTGTGGAAACAAGAAAAGTTATACTTTTCACGAGTTTTGCTTGAACAGTCAGTATTTCATTTACTACTGTTGATGTGCAGATTTGTAGCCCTACACTGGCTACACACAATGTATCCATCTTTCTAAATTTCATCAAAAACTAGGAGGATAAAAGAACATGGAGAATTGTTATATGTTAGTATTTACTTTGTCGTGACACTTTTTAGTAATTATATTGGTTGAGGGACTGCGAAATAATTTTCCTAAAGGATACAAGTGCAGACCTCACACACACATAACATATCGTAATTAATACTTCATCCGGTCCTAATTATAGGAACACTTTTGTAGTACAAATTACATTACAAAAGTATTCCTATAATTAGGACCGGATGTTGTACTACATTTGATTTTAAATATATGACTCAATTGATTCTTTTGGAGAAGTTAAATAAATAAATTAAATTAATTTAAAGTATTTATATTTACCGTTTTCTTTTAAACTAATTTGTCTTATTTATAAAATGATATATAATTAATTATAAATAAATTATGATATAATTAATTAACTTCATTAATCAATAAAAAAATTAAATCATATCTTATATTTAAGACCAGATAATATTTTTTCAACTAAAATATTCTACTCTGAAGGAGGAGAATTATTCAAATCGACATAAAATAACAATATGAAAGTCTAGCTTGGGTCTTGGTATATGAAAGTAGTCTTCGTACAAGTGTTCTATATATGCTTTCTAATATTCTAGGGAGTCTATTCTAGAAAATAGACACTAGACAATTTATGGAGGGAGGAGAAAACGCTACCTAATTTATTATACATTTCAAGACAATACTTCAAATCCATTTTAAAGATAATGTTATTTAAAATGATGAAACCAAATAATTAAATATTACATTGTCAATGTCACTTTATAATTTTACATAAAAGTATATGTTATCATTGTCATTATTATAACATGTCAGAAACTTCATCTTACAGGTCACTATATTCCAGTAAATTATTACTCTATTTATTTATTTCACTTAAAAAATATATTCAATACATTATATAATATATACATGTGTAACGAAACGTGTGGGGAGAAATTCCAGTTTATCCAAATACTCCACGTGAAAGAGGATATTTATGTTTGATATATAGTAAATATAAGCTTTAAGTAAAATATTAATACATTTTTCTTGCTAATCAGAAAAAAAAATGGATTTTTTGTTGTTGAACAAGTCAGTTTGTTTTTTGTTTGTTTGAAAATAATAACAATAAATAAATATTACAATACAGAATATGCCCAAGAAAAGAAAAGGTCAACTGAAAGACTTTAAAAAAAAAACTTTTTTCTTTTCCTTTTTTTGGACATGTATGCTTTTGACTATATCTTACGCGATAAAGTACCCCCTTTGATGGCGGGAAAAATTAGAAGATATTATTAATACATGTTAAACATGCAGGGAATTAATCTATTAATGATGCTTTTCCGATGTCAAAAGGGTTTACAAATATTTTTTTTTTTTTTAGAAAAAAAAAAAATATAGCAGGGGGCAGGGGCACTCCACTTGTTCCTATTAAAGGCCTGGGCTATGGACCAAAGGGTAAATATTGAGCCCAATAATTTCAAAAACTAGGCCCATGAAGATAAATTAGGCCCAACTCCCAAAAATATTCTGCATCCTGTATACTAGATACATCAAATACCAACAAGGGTTGGGTCTAGCGGGGCTAATCCCTCACAACTTGACAAACCAAGATTTGAGTACCTGTTGGGAGAGGTGCCCACATTTAGCATCTTATAGTACCTCAAATAGAATTGACTCCAATAAGATAATACATATGCTTAGAAAAAAAAAAACATCAAATGAGATGAGAGTGAGTCTCTCTCTCTCTAAATAGAAAAATGATGTAGGAGTATTAAAATGTTTCATTTTCCTAGGATCCAACAGATTCATAGTTCCACTGGCCCAAGAAACAGATTCATACTTTTTTTTTTTTTTGCTAAAAAAATCTTAAGAGAGGGGTTGGGCTCACCCACGACGCGTGGAGCCCATTCCATAAGGAATTCAGAACTAAGAGTACACATGTCTCCACCTTAGTCTGGGTTACCCTTGCTTCGTAGATCCTTTAGATACCTCCCCCAACGCCTTAACCAACTTCAGGATCGAACTCTCTCCCTTTTTGTAAGAAAGTTCGATCACTTTACCAATTGAATCCAAAGATAAGAGATAAATCATATTCATACTTCCCATGACTTTGTTATGCTAGTAATTGAAATAGGAGTAATATTTTTATGTCTATCTAATACACACACTCCTTCACTCATAAATGTAACACCTATTTACATTTAGGATCAGAGTTGCATTACAAATTAGTTCCTATATTTAGGATTAGAGATAGTAATTAATTGTAATAATTTAATTTCTACATTCAATTCAAATATAATTTTTCAGTAATGTGTTCCGAATATATATATACCAATTAACAAGAGAAAACGAAAGAATAATGGCAACAAAATCTGGAAGGGCGGCTATATATGTTTATCTTTGTTTGTGGATTTTTTTATTTTTTTAAAAGAAAATTTACTTTATTGTACGCATCTGGCCTTCAAATAATGCTGCCGTGCTCCATTAATTACTTCTCGAGTTGCCATTCTTATTTCAATACTCACTCTTCGAAATTAATAAAACCAAAATGAATGAAGAAGCCTTTCCTTTATTATTGCTAATTATACCAAGAACACAAAATTACACAAAATATCCATCCTCGAGAGCAGAGTGTTTGGATGTTTGATTTGTAACTCTTTTTTATAGAACAAGACTTATTTAGAGAAATATGTCCTTTTTGCCCTTTATCCTAGAACATGGATTGTACTCCTATATAAGTTCCTATTTCTAATATCAATAGTTTGCATAGAAGGCCACACTCATTTATTTCCAGCTAGCATAGCTTTCGTGCATTGCCCAAATCTAATGGTTCAAGCGCATTGCATGCATGTGTGTTGTGAATGTTGTGATTTGTTAAAAAAAAAAATTATATTATTGATACTCAATAAATTTCATTGTCAAATATTTAACTTCCAATATGTATTGTTATATTCGAGTCGCATAGACATCCTTTCTAATAGACTAGATATTTTGTGATCATCTCTCTCTTTAGACTTGTAATCAAAATATTGGTGTTTTCGTTGAGAGCCCGATGTTTATAGGAAGGGCTACCCGTGAAATCTCTTAATGAACTCCACCTCTTGATATGTTAGTCTTTTTGGATGAGTTCTTGTGTTCATTATACATAGCAAAGCACCACTCATCTGCATGACATTGACTTGCATATATATACCCAAATAACACATTTCACAACTCAAATCAAATAGCTAATGGAGGTCTTGTAATTTAAATGACACCGCTTCAAAACTTATTTAATTGTGAAGTTTAGTTTTGGAAAAAAAAAAAAAAACATCAAAATGACTCCCAAATCGTTAAATTTACAGTTGTCTACTATATATATATACACATACATACACATATATAGTTGTAATTGACACCCAAGCCATGCTATAGCCTATATACAAAGTAAGGACTCAAAACCACAACATCTAGTCCCTTCCCAGACTGCTTGATTCAATCTCAAATATAATATCCCTTGCTCTCAAAACCCAAAACTTTGAAACGATTCAATCTCACCCACAATGTCCTCCTGCCTCAGACAATGGTGTGTTTGTCTACGTGTCAGGTTCCTAATAGTCCCTTTCCCATGAAGGATTCTCATGGGAAGTTACCACGTTCCCACCCAATCACAGACCATGGAACCTTACTTGTGGCCCCACTTACCCACCCTACCGCCCATCTAGAATCACACATGGCCTCCACCGCCGTTCCCCGAGCGTCACCAATATTCCTCATCCCCCTTCATCCATTTTCACACCCACGAAGGTATCCAGCTCTCCTTCCCGTTTCTCCCACTTATTACAGGCGGAGGATAGCTCACTCTCTCCCCTGACGCCGTATTCGTAGCTTGCATGTTACTCCCCATGCCTTGTACTATACGCTTCTCCGGAGCGTGAGGCCACACGCGCCACACCTTCACGGACTTATCCAAGCTCCCCGTGTAAACCGTCCACCTGTGCTGCTGTTTGTTTCCTTCTTCCTCTTCTGGCTCCGCGGCTATGCATTTAACGGGTCCGGTGTGACCTGTCAGCACCGAAAGACACGTGTGGGACCCATTCACCTCCCTTTTCCACACGCAAACATTCTTATCAGCCGCCCCACTGAACACCAGGCTCTTCCCGGCCGCCAAGCACAGCACCGCCAGCTTGTGGCCTCTCAGGAATCCGCCGTGCTTCAGGTTGTTCTTCTGAGACCGTTCCCAAAAATTCACCACCCCGTCCGACGACCCGCAATATACAACCGTCGACCATGTGTTCACCGCCAAAGCCGTTACGGCGTTTTCCTGCTTCAACAGAATCCGATCCAGCACGTGCCTCGTCTTCCCTTCCCACGTGACCTCCTTCCTCCACATCTTAACCGTCCCGTCCGCCGATCCTGTGAAGACAAAACACTGGAACCCAGCCACCACCGAATTCACTGCATCATCATGTGCCTGAATAGATTCCAAGCATTTAAAATCCGAAATTCGCCACACTTTCAAGGTTCTATCCCACGATCCCGAGTATAACAACTCGTGATTTTCGTCCAAACTCAGGCTCGAAATAGCGTCGTAGTGTTTGATTCTCAGCGTTTTTTTGTGCCTCCGGATGTTCACATAGTTCTTCGGATTCGTCGAGTTTTTGACAAAGTCCGTGAAAGTGGGCAAGGTTCCAATGCGTTTATGATAGCCCGGGATTTTCTGTGAGCTCTTCCAGACTCTGATTTTCCCGTCCTGGTGGCCGGTGAAGATTTTTTCGCTGGAGATAACAATGGCTTTCACTAATCCACTGCTTGATTTAAATCCCCCATGGCTCCTGAGATTTTTCCACACTCTTATGTTTTTGCTATCGGTTCCTGTGTATAACAAATCGCCGGAAAGCGCCAGAGAATATATGTTACCCTCCTCGCGGACGAGTGACTTGATGAGGCTATTTTGGTGGTATCCGTCATTATCGCCGCCGCCGTGGGCATTATTATCGTTCATCGGCGACGACAGCAACCAGGGAGATTTGTTATACGGCGAGGCCAACCGATTCCACGGAGACATCAAATAAGGAGAGCTGACGGTGCTCGTGGAGGTGCTGTCGGCGTAGTTTAGCGGGCTTGAAGTTGAATCCTGGTCGCCGCCGTAGCTGTTGGAGCAAAACGACGTCGGTTCGGAGTTCAACAGAGCTCCGAATCTCGGACGATGAAAACCTGCAGGCTCAGCCACCATCTTGCTTCCCGGGGTATTTTTCATCCAAGAAAATAATCGAGAAAACTTTCAAATGAGACGACAAAAAAAATCAGAGAAAAATTTCAGGTAGGAATTATGTTGGTGACGGAATTAAAAACGAGGGAGAAGGGATGGTTGGTGTATTTATAAGGAAAGGGGAAGAAGGACACGTGGCGTTGGGAGGCGCGAAAGGCTGGACACGGGAAACAGGGAGAGCCGGTAATGAGGGTAGCGAAAATGGTAACGAATGTTGTTTGAAACTAGGTAAGCTTCACACGCTATTCGGAGTAGGAAGAGAGGGTTGGTTTTTGGAGGCGAAGATTGTTGACCTTTGAATCTAAAATTAGAAGGGCTGTTAAGAAATGTTGACTTTTGCAAAGGGTCAAAAATGCGCTTTTCAGACGATGACACGTCGCAGTTTTATTACTCATATGATTCATGATTGTGGATAGAATGATAGATCGCGTAAGGTTACGGTTCTCTTTTCCTATTTTAGTACAACGCTTACGTGCGCGTGGTGTCACTATTTTAGAACTGAAACAGGATTTACTAATTGGGGTCCCCAAACTAACATACTAATTATGACGACGAAGGAAAGTTTAGCACTTTTCCCGAGTTTTTTTTTTTCTTTTTTTGATATAAGAAAGTTTTGGAGGGGTTCGGCATAAGTCCCCCACCAAGGCCAGGGCACGGCCCCGGGCTCTATGAGCATTTACTGAGGACTTACGAGATCGCCTACCAAAGGAGTCCCAGCGACGGCAGAGGGGATCGAACCCACGGCCTAAGGGCCTAATCCTGGATCCCTTACCATCTAAACCAACTCACATTGGTACTTTTCCCGAGTTAATGCGTCACAATTTCACGTTAAATGTAATGAGTCACTTGTCTTCAATCAAATATATATGCTCCATACTATCTTCAATATGTTTTCTTTAGATTAAAAATTACATGAATTTTTTGTGATATGATTTATAAAATATGACATTGACGATTTATTATAATTGTTTTCTTTATACGAATTGATCAATGTTGGTGTTACGGATTTATATAAGGCCCATTAGCGATGCGGCCCAATAACAGGGGATCTATTATGATCGCCAACAGATCAAAAAAGATCATAACCAACCTACAATCAAGGAGATAATCAAGGGAAATCTCTATTACAAATAGAGGACCCATGAGCCCAAGACCAACAGGTACGCTCTATACATAAGAGTTAAACCCTAAAGGTGCACATCTTCTACGCTCTACTCTCTCACAATTGCATATACTACACAGAGCACACACCCCACGCCCTTTGGCTAAACGTCATCCAATATCATCGAACTACGTGGACTTTGATCCCTCTTCAGGGTACGTAGGCCCTAGGAATCGCTCCTAGGTCAAGTCCCAATCAACATCAACATCCTAGCCCCCAGGGCTAGACAATCTGTGTTCTACGCCAGAACAGTTGGTGTAAGAAGACCGAATTTAAAGATTTTCTTGATTTTGATTTAAAATATTGGAAGATGAGCCACTCAGAAATAAATACCGGTTAAAATGTTTTTCTTTTTCACAAGAAAAGATTTGAACCATAACCTTCAATTACAAGTATTCAATTCCATCACATTGCTATCACTTATAAGTCATTAGCTCCAGTAGAGTGCTATTTTTTATTGATGCATATATATATATATATATATATATATATATATATATATATATATATATATATATATATATATATATATATATATATATATATATATATATATGCATTTTTTATTAATACTGAAAAGAATATATTAAAACTAGTATATACACGTACCACGCCCACATATATAGATAGAAGAATACATCTTCTAAATTATTGGCACAGGAAATTCGGAATCCATAACAAAATTCCCTTACACAATCTGTGGTGCCTTTGGCTGACTCAGCTATATTATGCACGAAAAGAAATTTGAATTTTTCTATCATGAAAAAACATGTTAATTAAATAACTTGAAAAAAAATTCAAAATTGGAAAAGAAAAGAAACCGGGCGGGTAGCATATATATCAACATCATCCCGCCCAAAGTACAATACATATAATGACGTACATCTGCATGCATGCATTAAAAGTAAATGTGTGTGTGATTTGGTGATGATTAGGAGTAACATTTTCAACGGTAACATATGAAACCAAAACCCAAAATCAAGCGGGGCAAACGATGAATGAATTTGGAAATAAACAAGCGGAAGAAGTGAGGGGCATTTAAGAAAAGTTCTCTGAGCTCCCAAAAAAAGTGAAATTAAAGAAGATCGGTGAGATATTTTGAGACGTTTCAAGTATTGAGCACAAGTCAAATATATACACTCCAATCCATATTATATATACATTCCACATGTTCTTAATATAAAGACTAAATATTAAAAAAGCTAAATAAGTTAGTTAATCATAATATATATTGTGTATCATTTGATTATATATCCGTTTATATATAAGAGAAATTAATTTAGTGTAAAAAAAGATAAATATAAATACTTTAATAAGTTGTATTTTGTATGTATTTATTGTATTTAACCAATTTTAATTAGTATTTTTCTGTTAGGCATATGTATCTTTCTATTGAAGACAATTATATTTAAGGCACTATCTGGTTTTAGTTAACATAATAATTTGTGTAATATAGTTATCTGAAGCTTATAAAAAAGATCAAAATGACTAATACATAGTAATCCTCTCAAGTCTTAAATGTACTTGGAACCTAATAATTTGTAGTGAAGTTTTTATTAAACAAAATATGTCTTATATTTAAAACCGGAAGTAGTATTAGAGTTAGTGTAGTTGTTGGGAGAAAAAAGTTTAGAAGTTATATATATCGCAAATCACTTGAATTTACAAGTTTAATGATTTTAATTGTTTTTATTAATAGATGAAAATCACTTGAGCAAGATCACATGCATGCATTAAAGCCAAAATGGGGGGCGACAAAGGGAGATGACAAGTCATAAGGTTGGTTGAACCACAAATTCGATTTAGGATATCAAAGGGATTGGAATCTTATAATATGTTGTCCTAAAGGGTTACTATAGGGTTTCATGCATTTCTTCTAATTCATATGATACCACATATATATTGTCAACGCCCTCATCAATTGGCAACTACCCTCCTCTTTAGCTTTTCCTGTCCCATTCACACTCCTTATCTATTTTGTTTGTTTGGATGTGTTCTTTTCCCAATATACTACTCCCTTATTTTATATTTCTCAATTTCTTCTAATTTATTCCTATCGATGCTCTTTCAACAATAATCAATGAGAAGAGGGAATATATTAAAAAAGATGAATAAAGTGTTTTAGAAAATACATGTCACATTAACTAATTCAATTGACTTCCTTAATATATTTAATTAGGACCGAAGGGAGTACTAATTAAGTATGAGAAATTTTTACTACTCCAACATGTATTACAAGAATTGATCAAAAAAAAACATGTATTACAAGTCACCTTAATTCTAAAAGAAATTGATGGTTCTTATTATCAGTCATCAAGTAGGATATTAATTAATTTTATTTAAAGATTGTCCCTATTTAAAATTTCATTAATGGTAACTTCTGTAACTTTTTAGATGTACTCGATCTAATTCATAGAATTAATTATGGGCAGATTTGGAAGTTTTTTTAATTTTCAAACGAAAGTAATGACTTAACCATGATATTACATCTCCTTGGTTTTGATAAAGTACTAGTTAAAAGTGAAGTGATGACTTGTGATAATTAAAAACCGGAGTGATATTATTTTTTAAATACCATTGAATATCTAATGTACTTCTCCACCAGTTAATTAATATTCGTGTCAAATTAAAATTGAAGGTCACAAATGGATTTTTTTTTTTTTTTGGTTTCATTTACGGATTTACCTTACGCCTAGCTAGCTTTATAAGTAATGCATGCATGAAACATTTGTTTAATCATAAGCTTCGCCTTTCCATAGCATTATATAGCTACTACGATCATGTTTAATTAGTCAGTCTTAATAATCACCGTTCTCACCCAAAAAGAAAAGAAGAATTTATACCCAAAATCTTATTTAAGGAACATGATGCTGATTGAGTTAATTATAATCAACACAATCATTACTACTTGTGACTTGTGAGATATACTATATCTAGCTATTATATGTATGTCTCACCAGTGACGGATCCATGAAATTAATGAAGGGTGGGCATTAGTGGTGGAGCTAGGATTTTTGTTTGTATCTGTACAATTAGTGGGGGGATTCGGGCTGCCCTCGATTTTTTTTTAAAGGAAAGTTTTAAATACATTAAAAAACAAAAGAATATAAACAAGAAAAGATCAGAAAAGAATATCAAAAAAATATTCATGAAATCAAGTGAATACTGATGATGTAATAAGAGAGACATTTATTTTAAAAACCTGTCATTTAGAAAAGTAAGGTCAAGTGCTGTTAGAAATGCAGTTACATAAATTACAATATGAATGATGGACATTCAATAAGTTCAAGTACATATATTTTAATAACAAAAGTATATTACAATAAAAATAATTACAATATCATCTTTCTAGGCCTTATTTTTTAAAATTTCATCATAATTGCCTTATTATCAATACTATCAAATACAAAAAAAAAATAAAATAAAAAAAATTGGAAGAGACAAATTCAAGGCATGTACCTAGATCCGCCTCTGTGTACCACCTTATTAATATATGTTTATGCTTTCATTTTTATATGATCATGTTATATAAAGTGCACAAAGCAAGGAAGATATTTGCCCCCAAAAAAAACATACAAGACGATCAGCTGCCCCTTGCCAGCTGGGGTGGCTGCTTTGTCTCTCCTAACGTATGAAACTCATTAAGCAGACAAATTCCATAGAAAATAAAAAAAAGGTGTGCTATTTTTGTATGGGGTGACATTTGTTAGCCAACAGGGTTATGACGCGTGTATGTACAAGCGTGGGCATGACGGAATATGTCGTACGATTGTAACACGTCTCCAACCACACGGCTTACCAGCGCCACGTAGTAGACATGCCCTAATATTATTATTTTTTATTTTGAGTAAAAGCCAAATGATATTTAGTAATATAAAGGTATGATAAGAAATATTATTACTACTATTTGTATACTTAGAAAGAAAATCAGATGTTACAACTGAAATTCAATAAGACTTAAAAAGAATTCCAAGAACTTGGAGATGTCATATGCTCAACGATCCTACTAGATGATCCAAATGAATGATGCAGCTGTATAAAAACTTTCTTCTCATAAAGAATCTAGAGTCTCTGAGATCCATAATTAGCAGCATATTCTGAGTTTATAAACATGCCCTAATATTTTTATTCATTAATCAAGAGTCTATTATCCTATTGGGATCGTGTGTGATCAGGAGCATCTGCATGTTTGATTATTACTCCCTCCGGTCATATCTATATAAAAGACCAAGTTAATTTTTTTAGAGATTAAGCAAACTAAATAAATTATTTAATCATATCATATGTTGTGTATCATTAAATCATATCAGTTTATTAGTCAAACTAACTACTTAGGGGAAAAAATAAAATTATAAATACTCTAAAGTAATTTAATTAACTTCCTTAATCTCTCTAAAAAATTAACTTTATCCATATTTAGGGCCAGAGGAAGTATTAATCAACTACCAACATAAAACTCTTTGAGAACATAGGTGTAGCCAGGAATTGTAATTAAGGGGGCTAAAATTAAAGAATAAAATGTAATTTCATAAACATCTAAGTTTTATTCTGTAATTTTAGGGGGCCCCTCCTTAGTTCCGCCTCTGTTTGAGAGTTTATCCGAGTGTCAACGATTAGCTGCCTTAGTGATTATATATTTCGTCTCCTTACGTTGAGATCCGGTTTAAACCTGACATATATAGGCACTATTGTGTTTGGATTGTCCTTAGGGGAGGGGGCACTATTGTGTTTGGATTGTCCTTAGGGGAGGGGGACTTCACCATTGGAAATTTTAGGATTTAGTTTTCCTGCCTATTCAAATGATAGGCAGGGAGAACCTATCCCATCTGGACCGTCCAGATGATTTATTTTTTTAAAAAAAATTATTTTAATGGGTAGAGAATCTAAAATAAAGATAATCTCTCAACTAATATTTTTTCAAAAAATTATTTTTTCATTCAAAAAGCAAAAGTTAAAAAAAAAAAAAAAAATCCAGATGCTCCAAGCTCTTGGTGCCTATCCTTTGGACAGGCACCGAAACGTGGTCCGAAATTTTATGGGGTGACTGACACTTGGCTGTTTTATTTTTCCTTAAATAAAAAACTATTTCTTTTTTTGCTGCCATATTCGTTGTACTGATTTATTATATTAGTTCATAATATTTACTTTAACAACACGATTCGTTGGTCACCAAATCTTTGTATGAATATTTATTAATTGGTTGAATATTAAAAATTTAAAATGGTACGTATACATACGTGGCTTTCTATATAAAGGGGACACAACATGTCTTTGTGGGAAAAGATCCGATTTCAGGTTAGATTCTCATTGCAAACCATGTTCTTATTCAGTGTGTAATGATATAATTAATTTGTGGTAGCTACGTATATATATTGACAATGTATTTTTAATTTTGTTTATTTAATTTGGCCTCTTATTTTCTTCACTTTATATACCTACTTCTTGACTTCTATATGCAAATCATCGTCATTCTAATTGCCTTAAGATTTGGGTTACCTCCTCACTCTTGGATCTATATGCCCTTTTTTCTTTTGTATGGAGGTCAATGCATGTATTCTAAATATTTTTTTGATATTTTCTTTCTTATAATATCATCAATACATATTATCTACGTACACATTTATACTCAAATGATCATATCATAAATATACAGCCGGATTTGATATGATCTCTTCCCATATTCAAATAAACCCTTTAACACACACTGACACACACACTGATACACTCTCTCTATTTTTTTTAATTATATATATGATGAACATATCATCTTTATTTAAATTTTATTATGATATATAATCGAGTAGGAAGATCCCCAAAAAAAAAAAAAAATAATCAACGCTCCCATCATACTTGTGTAAGCAACAGAAACAATGAATTGAATATAAAAGTTGAAGGAGATTAAATAAATAAATTAATAAGGTTTACTCTTATTGTTTCCGAATCATCAGACACGTTAACCTAATCGCAAACATATTCTTTTTAAAAAAAAACGTAATACGAGTATGTTATAAATGGCCTACCCGATTGAGAAAGTAATCTTACGTGAACTAATAAAAAGGAAACAACATTGTGGTGAGAAAAGATACTTACATTATTATAATCATTATTAGAGATAAATATGGTGATGATATATAGCAAGTGTCCCCGACGCTAGCTGTCACACCTGATGTTACGAAATTATATTAAATAATGTTTTGACGTAAATAAAAGCTATACTAGTAGTACTGCTGATTAATTTGAATGATTCAAATTTTGAGCTGCCTCAGCTTAATCAAGATTATATTTATTATTCTGATATTTTGATTAAATTATTAGTTTGATTGAAAATAACCTAAATTAATTACAGTTTTAGTCGTCTGGTTTCCTTTATTTTTGTTGTAGATCAGGAAATATAAACTTGCACGTACAGACCAGGGAAATTAATTCTGAAAGACTGAAACAGTGCTTAGTCGGTTTAATCGTCGAATTATAATGGATATGAGGTGGAAATAGGATAGGCTTTAAGCAAAGTAGGTTGGGTATGCGATGGACGTCCAAAGCCAGAGCATGTGTGTACGTAGGCTTCTTTTTAGGTCTAAGTCTAAGCATTTAAAAGGGATGACAAGGCCTAAAGCCTATTTAAAGACCTACATAAAATTGGACATTTAAATAGACTTAAAGCCTATGTATCTAAATTTATATATAATTTATCAAACCTATTTAAAAACCTACGTTATGTCTTAAAAGTTTAAGAATTTATTCTCATATGAAATAAAAAAGTTAGTAAGAGAAATAAAAGAACACATAGTGACAAAAGTTGTCTAAACAAGTAGGAATTGAATAAGAAAAATCAATCATTTGTTGACTAAGGAGATATATATATTTTAAAATCAATTAAGTACGACAAGTGGTATGTAAAACTATATTTTACCCTCTTGTTTTTCTTGTAGAAAATGAGACAAACTCCTCCTATTGTAATCATTTTCATTTGGGTATCACTAAAATAAACTTTCTGCAATTATTATGTTGCATCAAATGACACAAATTAAGGGAGAGGTAATAAGCTAGCATTGTCATCTCGGGTGATAAAAAAGAAGAGAAGTGGATGTGATCAATTGATGAATGAAAATGTTAAGCTCATGGGTAAATGATGAAATGTGAAATTTAAGGTTAAGACTAAGTTATTAATTTTACAAATAATTTACAAAATTAATTTGGATTAAGTTATATATAATTATGCATAATAATACATTAAACAAAAACTAAATAGGCTACGCCTTATGAAAATAGACATAATCTGTTTATCTAAATAGGTCTGACAATAGGCCCAAGTTTAAGCCTGACATATTTACTTAATAGACTATGCTAGGCTTAAAGTAAGCTAAACCATAGGTCCCTGCTAGGGGCTTAGCCTATTTCCATCCCTAAATGGATATAATAAACAAAAGACAATAACATGTTGTACTTTAATTAGGGTTAAGTAACAAATCCGTCCCGGAAATACAGGCTAAGGAGCAATGTTATCCTGAATTTTTTTTTTTGTCTCAATGCTGCACTAAAAGTTTTAAAACGTAGCAATGTTGACCTATTCCATTAAAAAACTAACATTGATTGTCAAAAAATTAACGTTGACCCTTAACTTTTTAATGAAAACATTGCTATGTTTGGAAACTTCCTGGGCAACATTGAGACAAAAAAAAAAAAAAAACTTTCAGGGCAACATTGCTCCTGGGCTTATACTTTTAGGATGTATTTGTACTTAACCCTAATTAAAGTACAACATTGAGACAAAATATGATAACTTGATATACCATAAAATGACTTCTAAAAAACTAATGCAAACATATGAAAATCCAATAGTTTTCCCCCTACATTCTCATTCTTATTCGACTCAACCTCCATTAATCATCCAGGCAAATTAATCTCTTTTGAAATATTTGATGGCATAATATATAGAAACGAACAAATTTACCTTCAACTTCTTAAACTAATTAATATGATTGATTTCGACTTGTGTGATTGTTTGAGTTTGGAATGGGCCTATGATGAAACCCATTGTAATAGGAAAATAGACGTATCCATTGGAAACCCAACACTTAGCTTGAACTTAAAGCCCACAAGAACGTCCTAAGATTAATAAATGGGTCAACGATTCTAATCTATGAACTATAGTGGTCTTGGCGTATTTTGTTGAAAATGTAGAGTGAGAGGAAGCTAATAATAACCTGGCATGGAAGTTCTCTATGAATGAAAGGTCACAGATTCAATTCTGCTTATAATTTCAAGTTGTTAGTGTTTGTCCTATTAGTTCAAAAAAAAAAAAAAAGAGTGAGGAGAAGCTGCAAAGCCTTTTTGATACTACTATCAATTAATGAAGAACAATTTCAATATCCTAAGATGGCGACAACCTAGAAAACTATTAACATGCGTGATTATAAAAAATGTAACGCCAGATCAATGAAAGAGAATTAAGATCACAGTGTTTTGATAAAAAAAAAAAAAGATTGCAATGGCAGCTAATTAATCAAAACAATAACAACCCATTTGGTACAGAGAATTGGCGAAAGTTCATGGGAAGAACATAACAGAGTTCCCACTCACAAAACCGTTTGGCGCACAAGCTTCCGGTCACACCGAGTTCTCGCCTGGCACCATCTTCCCACAAACGCGAGAAATTGAAATTCCTCTAAAATTGGAGGGATCTTCAAATATTCCCGAGAGAGTGAATAATTGGGACAAAAAAGCCCCTCTAAACCAGATGCGAGCGAGGATCTGGAAGAAGGAGGAGCCAAAGAAGCTTGAGACAACAATGGAAGCTTGAATTGAAGGACTGGGTTTTATCCGTTGTTGGCTGATGCCTTGTGTTATTTTTTTTTTGGCCAAAGCCGATGCCCTATTTTCATTCTTTGATATGTTTGTGGGTTAATAAATGAGAGAGACAGCTGGAATAGGGCATTAGGTTATTCCTCTACATGCGTCTTTGTTTAGTTTCTGTGTATTGGTGGTCTGATTTTCTGTCTATAGGGTTGTAAAATTGCTGATGTAAACTTCAAGCCACTGTCAGATTTTACGTTCGAATACATACGATTTGGTGCCTATTACGTTCGAACATAACATTTTCGTTCGAACATCCGAACGAACAGAGGGGCATTTTAGAAATTTTACCTCACCTTCCCATTTAACCAACATTCATTCTTCATGCCAAACAATTCATTTTCCCTCAGCTTAAGTTCCCTTCCCATATTTACCAAACAACTCAACTTTTTAAGTTCCCTCTTAATTTTCCCTTCCATTCTTTTCCTTCCTTTAAGTTCATTTCCCTCCTTAAATCTTCCTTGTACCGAACGGGCCCTAAGCTTTATCCCTACTAGATAAAGTTAAAGAAAATATTCTTGCCATTGGATTTTTCTTCCCCTACATACAAATAGGTACTTAAATAAATAAGGTCCTCTATCTAATAAAGTTAAGGGAGAATGACGAATAAATATCAAATGAAATTTCAAAACCCCCAAATGTCTATTAAAATTTGTAAAAGACATAAAGGTAATAGGGATCAAATTGAGATTCTAAAATGCTGATGAATTTACCATTATACCCTATCTTCCTCTCCTTCTCTTCCTCCTCCTCTTTCGCTATGGTGACACGCACGCACGCAGCGCGCGCGCGCGCGCACACACACACACACACACACACACACACACTCTCTCTAATTTGTTCATCTAACTTAATAGTGTGGGAAAAGGTCTCTAATTTGTTCATCTAACTTAATAGTGTGGGAAAAGGTGAGATTTTTCTTAAGGCATAGTTGTCAATAAGTCCTTGGAATCAACTTCTTTGTTTCATAAAAAATTGGGCGACAAGCTCGTAGCTTGGTTATGGGTCTGATAAAAGCACCCAAAATACATTTTCTAATGAAAAAAAACAAGTTCTCAGTTTGAGAACTTGTTTTTACAGTGGAAGGTGTGAAGTCCCACATCGACTGGAAAGGCGAACGAAGCACGCCTTATAAGGGTGTAGAGACCTTTTCCTTGTGTACGCGTTTTGATGGACCTAACGAAGTCCAGCTGAAAACAAAACCGTGAGGCCTAATTGTGTGCCAAAGCATACAATATTCACAAGCAAGCGCTTGGGTTGTTACAGTTAGTATCAGAGCCAAGGCTCGAGTTGTTGTGCCAGCGAGGACGATGGCCCCAAGGGGGGTGGATTGTGAAGTCCCACATTGATCGGAAATGTGAACGAAACATGTTTTAATAGCCTAATGAAGCCCAGCTGAAAACAAAACTGTGAGGCCTTGTGTGCCAAAGCGGACTATCCATAGGCAAGTGTATGGGCTCCTACAGGAGGTCAGATGCAATATCTAGGTTTTGATGAAGAAGAAGGTGAACAGTAAATGTGGGATTTAACAAAAATCGTAATGACAACAACAAGTTCATTAATGAGATCAACAAGTTTAGTAATGAGAATAAAAAGTTCATTCTTCAGTGAACTTGTTATTCCCATGACTGAACTTGTTAATCCCATTAATGATGAACTTGTTATTTCCATTATGTAATTTGTTAATGGTGGCTATATTTTGGTTTCATCAGTGACATGTGTTTCCTTAAAGAATAAACTTGTTATTTCCATTACTGAACTTGTTATTCTCATTACGACTTTTGTTAAATCTCACATTTTCTGTTCTCCTTCTTCTTCTTCAAAACCCAGACACTGTTCATTTCAAATTTCAGGTGATATTTTCTTTTTCTTTTCTTAATTTTTGTGTGTGTAGATAGTAAATTAAATTGATTTAAACCTCCTCTTGATTCATAGTCTGGGTTCTTGCGACTTCGCGGAGGAAATGCTCGTTCTCACTAATCGACTTCTCGTACCACTAAGCTCCAGCTCGCATTGAACTAAGTTGACAGGTTCGATCTTGACCCGATCGGATTCGGGGTCTTGCCTGAAGATCTATCCACATCAGTTTCCTCCAGCATCAAGCTAGGCAGCGGTGAGTACTCTTCTTCCCCTTTCCTATATATATGCCCTTGACTCTACTCTTGCATCTATTTTATTTTCCCTCTTTTTTGTGTTATATATGGATATTATGGTGATGAACAATGCAAAGGAGAATGGCGGGTCTGATTCGTGGTGGGTGAATCCACGACAGAGGGAGTTGGTGCCATTAAAGAAGCAGAGAAAGAGGATAAAGAAGAAAATAATGAGAAATGGAGGGAGGACATTTCAATCTTTTCCCTCAAACTTTAATATCTCAGATTCTTATCAGAGTATTTGTTTGTCTTTTTTCTAATTTAATAGATATTTTGGGATTTTACAATTTGAACCGGTATTTAAATATCATTTTCCCTAAAGTGAAACTCAAACGAAATATATTTTTGCTATTTCTTCATACTAATAAATAAGGTCCTCTACCTATTATAAGTTACACTGTCCTTAGAAACAAATGTGTACAATATAATAATTTAAGAAAAAGAGAGAGTTAAAGCAAAATTTACTTAATTTTAAAATAGAGTAAATACCCTTTTTAGTCCCTGGAAAAAACACGGATGCCCTTTTTGGTCCTTGAAAAAAAATAAGTCACTTTTAGTCCCTAAAATGGAAAAATAACGTCATTATTAGTCGTTTTGATCATTTTTTTTGCACATTTTAATCCCTCAGAAATTCCCAAAAAGGTTCTTTTTAGTCCCTAAAGAGAACCAAAATGACATTTCTTTTACTCAGGGACGAAAAAGGGTCAAATGTGTTTTTCCAGGGACCAAAAAGGATATTTACTCTTTAAAATAATAATCCTCCGACCTGATTTCTTGTCTAAGTACGTTGTATTATAAAGAACATGCGCCAAAATTTATGATAGCCACTCCAAATTTCAAAAATCGATGATTAACTCGAGATTCACGTGACACAACTATAAAAAGTTAAAAAGACAGACACACCCACATGTGTGTGTGTATATATATATATATAAAATACATGTGATGTGTTGTGCAATTCGGATTAGCTGGTTCATTCATGAAATGAAGGTTCATTCATATGTCTGTCTCTTTTAAAAAAATACTGATATATTCAATTTTAACCCGCATTTGACTTGAATGTATTATTATTATTTTTTTTAAAAACGTTAGATTAACCCTTTATTCCTTTTTTCTAACAACATTCACGTGTCACTGATTGCTCTTGTCGGTCATATCTCATCACCATACATAGATTCCAGAAGACAAATATTTTATTGTTTTAATTAAGGGGATAAAGACATACAAAAATCACCAAAATGTGAAGTTTTAAAAAGAATAGTCTCACGTGGTCAAATAAGAATAATAGGCTCAGGAAATGGTATGATTCTCTTAAAGTTTTAAGGGACTTCTTTCAAATTAATTTTTGTTGTCAAATGGTGATATTTCTATTTGTTTTTTTGAAAAAAAAATCTCCCTCCGTATTGGTCACTGGTCAGCACTGGCTGCCTACCAAAGTGACTGTCGGTGGACAGAACTCCAGTGGCGCGCCACTGGAGAATTATTGCAAAAGGGTTGTTCCCTTATGATGTTGCTTAATATAAAATTTAGTTGATTTTTTTAAAGAGATTAAATATTAAAAAATTTAGGTAAATTGAATAAATTATTTAATTATAGAATAGGTTACATGTGTATCATTAGATCAAAAGAATAAATATAAAATTATTCAATTTCTCCTAAAAAATTAGTTGGGACTTCCTATATTAATGACGAGAGGGCTAGTATTCTTTAGTATAAATGAATAGATCTATAAGGATAAATTTTAGAGAAAATTGCATTTACACCTTCGATAAAAGAAAATATGATAAAATGATTCATTGAAATCTCAAAATTACATTTAAGTTTCGTGGGATGTTTTTGCAATAAATTTTAATTCCGCTAATAAGTCCATATGCGTTCATTGACAAGTCCAAGGTGTCTACTAATAAGTCCATGAGCACTTACATAGGCGTATCCATTGATAAGTCGAGCCAGGAAAGGAAATGACGGGGGACGAAAATTACAAAAAAAAACCAGTAGAGTCAGCATTTGAAATTTGGGGGCGAAAATTATAGAAATAGACCCAAAATTCTCTAAAATTATGCTTTAGGCTCATAAATATTTCAATATTTTCATTTTAGTCCCTCTATGAAACTTTTTAATAGAGACTAAAATGAAAATATTAAAATTTTTAGGAGGTTTAAGTATAATTTTCGAGAATTTTGGGTCCATTGCTGTAATTTTAGGGGGGCGGGGGCCACCCCTAGCCCCCCTTAAATCCGTCCCTGGATAAGTCCATAGGCACCCATTAACAAGTCAAGAATTTGAATTTATTGCAAAAAAGTCTCACGAGACTTGATGAGTGTAATTTTGAGATTTCAATAGACATTTTATCAAAAACAATTCTTGTTAGGAACCTAAATGCAATTTCCCCTAAATTTTACAGAAGGTTTAACTGTAATTCTCCCTTTGATCCAATTGGTGGTTTCAATGTTCACTGGGACCGTCCGCAGGGTGGACCCAGAAAAATATTGAAAAGGGCACAATTGGTGGGGAGATTCGGGGTTCAGGGGCAGCGCCTCCGAATTTTTTTTAAAGAAAGTTTTAAATGCATTAAAATATAAAAGAATATAAAAAATAAAAAAAATATATCAAAAAAGTATTTATGAAATCAAGTGAATATTGATTATGTAATAATAGATGCAATTATTTTACAAACCTGTAATTTAAAAAAGTAAGGCTAAGTGCAGTTAGAAATGCAACTACATAAATTACAATGAAGGGTGGGCACTCAATAAGTTCAAATACATATATTTTAATAACAAAAATATATTACAATAAAAATAATTACAATGTCATTCTTCTAGGCATTACTTTTTTAAATTCCATTATAGTTTTCTTATTATCAATGCTATCAAATACACATTTTTCAATATAAAGCACTAAACAATCATTCAATCATTCATCCTCAATCCGATTATAAAGTGTAGTCATGATGTATTAAAAGTGCGTACTTAATTTAAGGGTCGACAATCATTCAAACATGTATTATTATTATTATTATTATTATTATTATTTTTTAAAAAAAACCCAAATTTTGGGGCACTTGCGCCCAACTGTAAATGTGGGTCCGCCTCTGACCGCCCGTCTTTATAATAAAAGTAATAAAATGATTATGATCATGCTGATCTATATCTATTTGATATTATTTATTATAGAAATCCCACCACCATACGCATAATGATTAATACGCGACAAACAGAAGAGTTCCATAATCAACTGAGTTATTCAAAGGAAACAATAATCTTTTTTGAAAAAGAAAAAAAAAAATTGTATCAATGCATTATAAATTAACCAAGAGCATTTTAATTAACTGATCAAATTAAAATGTCAAGCTTAATGGGACCTTTTTATGGCTCATCGGCCCCTGCCGCTGTGTGTTGAATTTGAACTCAAGGTTCTGGAGTATTTTATTACTAATAAGCTCACGTCTTAATTAGAAGAGGGATAAAAAAAAATCAGATAATCATCTCAGATTCTCAATAGTTACCAGGAATGTGATTCACGTAGTCAATATAAAGTAAACGCGTGAGTCCCGTTGGGAGATTCTCCCATCATAGTCAGGTACCCGATGCGGATCAGATTTGGATTAGTCAAGACAAAGCTCTAGTGAACTGGGTGAAAAAAAAAAGAAAGTACACGCGTGCTATTTGAAGAAAAGTCGTAACAATAATGATATCTATGCCCATCATCACGAATTGAAGCTAATAGACGCATAAGGTATGATTAATGCTCCTAAATTTCGCTCTGTCAGTCTCTTCATTCAACCAAAAACGTGTGAATTTTTTTATTAGATTAAGAAAACTAAATAAATTATTTTATCATATCATATATTGTATATATAATATATATAAATACTTTACAACTGATTTGGTTCGATTATATGGGAAAGGATTAAGTGTAATCCTAACGCAATAGACCAATTACATCGTTATTTTGGATTTATGTAATGTAAAGAGGATTATATTTTGTAATCCTCATTATACCATTTGATGTAATGACGATTACACTATAAATGGAAATGCATGCATCTTGTAATCAAGTGAAAAAAACATTATTAACGTTATAATTTTTAATTTGATCAAAGTGCTAACCCATAAATGTTGTTAAATATTAAATAATTATCACCATTAAATATTAAAAAATAATTGACTATATAAAAATATAAATAAATATTCCCCACTAAAAAATTTAAAAATTATATTCCACCATTAAAAATATTAAAATATCTTATTAAATTAAATTTTAAAAATAATTAAATATAAACAAATATTCCCCCACTAAAAAATTTAAAAAATATATTCCAACCATTAAAAATATTAAAATATCTCATTAAATAATATTTTCACCATTAAATATTAAAAAATTACCATGAACCCAACCTACATAATATTTCTACTATTAAATATTGAAATATTATTATAAGCCTAACAAGTATACGGCACAAATTGAAAAACTTATCTTGAACTCAACGTGTACATTATATATATATATATATATATATAGATATGAGTAATTTCGTCTCTTGCTATATTATTCTCATATATTTTCATCTTTGATGTAATCTAATGAAACGCTTTTATGTATATGTATAATCAAAAAACGAAGCAAACAAATTTATGTAATAATCATTACATTACATTGCATTATATTTCATCCCACTGTCTCTGATTCTATGAACCAAAAGGGCCGGCCGGCACTTAAAGTTGTTTAATTACCTTTTTTTAATCTTTTAAAAAAAATTGAATATTATATTTAGGATCGGTGGTAATTTTTATACTATTACATTATTCATAAGTCTGTAATTTTTGTGCGTGACCCGGAGGGAGCAACACTAGAAATAAATAAATTTGGAATACTCGCTTGATTCCATGTGTACGTTAACGTGTCACCTTGGTTACATGGAATGACGAGAATGGAGCACCAAAACGCGTGTCGTTTTGCGGGATCACAGCGCCTGCAATCCTGTCTCTGCTTCATATTTATATACCCATATTATTCTACGCAGGCCCATGATGTCTCTAACGATAACATGAATAAAATTGTCACAACCTTACGTTGAAAGAAAACTGTCAATTTTTTTGTTTTTGGATAAAAAAGGACTTATAAATAGATGGTATTTCTTTTTAGTCTTGCATACGATCACATAGATCACAAGCCTTAATAATATTAAACGAGTGAGTAACACTCTCTCGAAATACTCTGACAAACAAAACCCAGTCTTTTGCTTGAGCTCATCAGTGATATTAACCTAAACAATGTCTTCCAACTCCGACACGACCACCGAACTTCCGGTGATGAGACCCATACCAGGCAGCTATGGCATCCCTTTCCTCGGAGCCATCTTTGATCGGTTCGATTATTTCTATAATCAAGGCCGTGACGGCTTCTTCCAATCTCGAATCAACAAGTACAAATCCACGGTGTTCCGAACCAACATGCCACCCGGTCCCTTCAACGCCTCCGACTCACGAGTCGTCGCCGTCCTCGACGCCGTCAGCTTCCCCATCCTCTTCGACACCTCCAAGGTCGAAAAGCGTGACGTCTTCACTGGAACTTACATGCCCTCCAAGGACTTCACCGGCGGCTACCGCGTCTGTGCCTACCTCGATCCCTCCGAGAAGAAGCACCAACAGATCAAGAACTTCTTTTTCACTCTTCTCGCTTCACGCAAAGATCAGACCATCCCTCTCCTCCGAAGCTACTTGAACGACCTGTTCCTCAAGCTTGGCGACCAAGTTCATGACCACGGCCACGCTTCCCTCAACTCCATCAGCGACTCCGAGCTCTTCAACTTCGTTTTCCGACTCTACTCAGGTAAAGACCCCGCTCAAACAAACCTCGGATCCTTCGCTTCCAAATTCTTTGAGCTTTGGGTGTTCCCTCAGGTAACAACACTACTCTTCGTCCATTCATGATTATCAACTGTTTAGATTGCTTGTTTTGTGGCTGCCTCCCGCCACATATGTATCCTCTGGGATTTGAACTCAAGACCCAGAGGCTGTTACATCGTTAACCAACTCTGTGTTGTTAACCGTTTGGACTGATTGATTCTGAACATGGCCACGATACTGATCAGGTTGCTCCTGTGGGATCACTGGAGCTACCATGGTACTTCTTCCCGATCAACGTGGTGGAAGATTTCTTCCTACATACGCTGCCGTTTCCGGCGTGGTTGCTGAGATGGGATCATAGAAAGCTATACAAAGCCCTATACTCTTCGGCCACGGAAGCTCTCGATTTAGCTTCGACTTATGGGCTATCCCGAGAAGAGGCCTGCAACAACCTACTCTTTGTTCTTGGCTTCAACACTTACGGCGGCGTCAAGATAGTGGTGCCGACACTGATGAAGTGGTTAGGACTGGCCGGAAAGAGCCTGCACAAGAGGATCGCCGATGAGGTGAGAACCACCGTGAAAGAAGAAGGCGGGGTGAGTTTGGCGGCAGTGGAGAAAATGGCGTTGGTGAAGTCGGTGGTGTGGGAGACGATGAGGATCGAACCGCCAGTTCCGTACCAGTACGGGAAGGCGAAGGAGGATGTGGTGGTTCGGAGCCACGATGCGGCGTTTGTGGTGAAGAAAGGAGAGATGATATTTGGATTTCAGCCATTTGCTACGAAAGATGAGAGAGTGTTCAAGAATGCGAAGGAGTTTGTGGGAGACAGGTTCATCGGAGAAGAAGGAGAAAGCTTGTTGAAGTACGTGTATTGGTCGAATGGGCGGGAGACGGAGGATCCGACGGCCGGGAATAAACAGTGTCCGGGGAAGAATCTGGTGGAGTTGATTCTAAGGGTGTTTTTGGTGGACTTCTTTTTGAGGTTTGACACGTTTACTGTGAAGCTGGGTAAGCCCACTCTGGGACCCTCAGTTACGATTACGTCCTTGGTCAGGGCTTCCACCATCTGACCCCTTACGTAAATTTCCCATTTAGTCCTTCGTTGTTGGTTCTGCAACTTTCTTGTTTTGTGCGTTACCAAATAATAAAGTTCGAGTTTGATCGAGCAAAAAAATACATAATAAAGTTTGAGAAGAAAAGAGAATCTCATCATTTCCATATAGATCAGGCTCTTATTTATTTTGTTATTTTTTTTTTCAGATTTTCTGTGGGCGGCCCAGTATAATATGAATAATACTGGAAGTAATGGATAAACCACTAGGCCATTATTATAAGGTTTCACCTGCTTTTAATCAAACTGATTTGTCACGTATAATGTTTTATATCCAAGAAAAAGGTCAAGATAAAATGATAAGATCCAAAGAATCAATTTCATTTGAAAAAGGTAATTTAGTGTGAAGTTGGTCCTACAACTTCACCTTAACACCCCCCTCCACCTCCACATAAAGTTTGTTACTGTAAATTAAATTAGGGAAAAACACTTCTTATGTTGTAAGAAAAATATATTCCCATATCACACACACATGAAATGGTGGGACCCATATATATAAAATTAGAATTATATATATATATGTGAGTCCCACCATTTCATGTGTGTGTATGAATCTTCTTCTTCTTATGCAACATGAGAAGTTTAAACCCCATTAAATTAACTTGTCTCAATGCACATAATTTGTATGGGCGACATTTTAATTAGCCTCATGGCTTTGTTCACACTGCTGCCACTCTCGTTTTGCTTTTCCCCTGAATCACATAAAAAGCCGAAAGTTATGAGGTAGAGAAACTAGGATAAACTCCGAGGTTACAATACTTAGAAAACGTTAGCAAAAGAAAACTTCTTACAATAATGTTGTTTATCTTCTAGTCACATCCCTATGCATCCATTTGGTACTTTAGGTTATCAAAATTAGATCATATCAAAAGTTCCTGGAGTCCTTCTCTTGCTAGAAAGTCCGCACATTTTATTATATATATCCTTGGGCGTGTGTCGCAGTTCCAACTCTCACCTCGGGAAGAAAGCACTCTAATTTCCAAGGTTATTAAAACTAGATCAGTTAGTGAACTGGTCGGAATACTGGGTCAAGGGTTAGTGGGTTAGATTGGAGTCAAATCGGAATTAAACCGGGACCAAACCGGTAAGAAAATAAATATTTCAATTATAGATATGAAATTATAAAAAAATTAAAATCTATTTTATATTTAAATATAATATTTGGGAACTATGAAAGTTATGTGATATGAGTAGTATGTCATGTCTATCAGAGCTCACAACTAGCTACCTAGGTAGCCAGTGGTGGACCCAGGATTTTAGGTTTATGGGTGCACAATTAGGGGTGGATTTGGGGGTTTAGGGGCAGCGCTCCCGAAATTTTTTTAAAGGAAAGTTTTAAATGCATTAAAAAATATATAAACAATAAAAAAAAGAAAACTTCAACTTAATATAGAAAAATAATAATCAAAAATCAACTAGCCTTTATATCAAAACGGAACGATTACAAAAGCATTATTCTTCGATTTTTCATTCCTTTAAAATATTGCATTATATCTTCATCATCAATCGTATCAAATATATCACGTTCAACATAAGTTAGCATACATCAGACATTTTTAATTATCTTTTTCTGTCTTTTTCCTTATTATTTGATTATGTGTAATCAAAATTTTTTAATTGTCTCACACATATATGTGTAACAGATCCGCTTGAAGCAAGCCCGCAAGTCCAGATTTGGAGATTTGCTTTAAGCCTTGTCTCACACATATATGTGTAACAAATCTGCTTGAAGCAAGCCCGCAAGTCCATGCCCAAAAATAATTAAGAGAGTTGTCTGAGTCTTCCGGTTCGAACAGGGGACCTCATTTGTGTGAGATTGAGGGTATAACCACTACATCACCCACACAATTGTTATTAGCCCCTTCAAAATATATATATATATATATTCTAAAACTTTGTGTCTGCACCTGCCCACACAGGCACAAGTGTGGGTCCGCCACTGTAGGTAGCTGTACAATTTTCCATTTGCCTTTACAAAGAAAAGTAGCTGATCCTGGTACCTATTCATTTTCCATTTTCCTATACATCAAAGCTTTGCACGGCTACGTCCGGTTGGAGCCTCTTCATACCTTGTTCTCTTCCATTTTCTACCCACAGCTTCAGAAACTACCTAGCCATCCACCCACAGCCTCCGTTGGTCTCGCTCAATATCCGTTGGCCACCCCCCTCGTCGATCTCCAGTGGTTTCTGAGGGGAAAGAGGTAGCGGTCGCTCTAGTCTCCCTCCTCGTTGATCTCACCGGTGGTTTCTCGATAGCCAACGGCCTTTCTTTAGTGTCTCTCTTTGTTAATCTCTCTCTCTTTCCACCTCTCTCTTTCCATGTTGGAACTGTCCAGGGAGCTTCGAAAAAAAAAATGAAGAAGAAGAAGCTGACCCCGGTTTCTATGGTAGATCAGACCGGTTTCATGGCCGGTTAGCCGGTTTTCGGTCGGAACCGGCCGGTCTGGTCCGGGTCTAATAACCATGAAATTCGCTAATGACATCCTTTATAAGGGGTGATCTAATACACTGATTGAACAATATTTTTATAGGCCTTTTCATTTTGGGGCTTTTAATGCATTTCCTATGTCATCATGCAAAATGGTCATAATTTATTAATTATGTATGCAAATGATTTCTTGGGTTTTTTAATGCTACCTTATATTTAATCTTACTTTGTAGGTGTTTAAAAATAAAATTGAAGATTTTGAAAAATGTTACTTGGGTCAGTATTAATATTTTTGAAGACTGGAGAAAATTACATGAAAATTCCTTATTATTTCTGGAAATTTAAAATCAATGTAGAAAAGGGACTAGGGAAAATTACAGAAAATGGAATAAAAGTTTTGGAAATTAGCCTCACAAATTTTTCAAAATGTTCACTTTATTCGCTCTATAAAAGGGCTCGTTTGGTACGGGAAACATTTGATGAGGGAAAGGAACTTAAAGAAGGGAAAGGAAGGGAAGGGAAGATTGAGAGGGAACTTATAAAGTTGGGTTGTTTGGCAAACATGTGAATGAAGTTTAAGTTGAGGGAAAATAAAATGTTTGGTAAGAAGAAAAGACTGTCGGTTAAGTGGGAAGGAGAGACAAAATACCTGTAATACCCTTGACATAAAAAAGGGAGAAAAAGAATTAACTAATTTTTTTTTTTGGGTTAAGGTGCAAAAATAGACATGTGCTTTTGTCGGAGGAGCGTCCAGTAGCAAATACTTTTTTTAGGTGCAAAAGTGACTATGTGGTTACAAAAGTGGAGCAAAAGTCACATTGACCGTTAGTTTGACCAAAAACATTAACATGGATGCTGACTCAGCAAATTTTTATCCTAGTTGGCAGTGAAAGAACAAATAAGAAATTAAAAAAAAATCCATGAGTTAAATTTTTTTTATCCTGGTCTGACTGTCCTTTCTCCTTCCTTCGAAATAAAAAACAAAAAACAAAACCCTTCTCCTCCTTCAACCTCTCGACCGGAACACCCCCTCCTTCAACCTCACGACCGGCAAGCGATTGTATGCTTGTATTCTGTCTCAATAGCAGTTCCATTGGGAGGCGAGGATCTTTCATTCAGAGCTAAATACAAAGAAGGAAGAAAGGGTGGATACACCTAGATGTGGAAAATCCCTGAAAACCCAGATCGTGGGAAGAAGATGGAGGGTTCAGATGGAGGTCCAGAAGAATAAATTATATTTTGGGAAAAGAAAATGTTGGGGGTCCTGATTTGGTTAGTAGGTATTATTTTGATTTACAGTGTTAAAGACGAGGCTCCTTACTATATCAGTTTTGGAGTTTGACCAAGTTGGAAATATAGTTGAATTGATACTAAAAATACGAAATCCCTAATTTAAGTGATCTATCCTTTTCTCTATATTTGAAAAAAGTTTGAAACTGATATGATGTGCCATCCTGATCCCCAATCCTTACTTGCCTTCTTGCTGCTACGGGTGGTTTAATCTTTGGTTATGATCACGGTGTTTCAGGTAAATGATCCAATCCCTTTTTTAACTATTTTTTGACTTCGATTTTACTCACTACACTTGGATGCTCATTATTCGTGTTGATCGAGTTCAAGAATTTCGCATCTCTGTTTTAAATGTATCATCTGTTCGATGAAATATTATATGAACACCGTTTCTCTTAATTCCCTAATTACTTTTTGCTTCAAACGCTTGTGTTGAAGATGAGTAGTTTTATCTGAATCTTGGTGTTTTAAATGTATCATCTATTTGATGATATGTCTGAATGAGTAGTTATTTGAAATTTCTGATGTGGGGTCGTTTTGTTTTTTGTTTTTCTTGTAGGTGGAGTTACGTCTATGGATTCGTTCCTCGAGAAATTATTTCCATCTGTATACGCACCAGAGGCTAACATGAAACCTTCATCGAATCGATCTTGTAAATTCAACAGTCAGATCCTGACACTTTTCACATCTTCTCTGTATCTAGCTGCCCTAATTTCTGGTCTTGGGGCATCCACGATCACACGAAAGCTAGGAAGGCGTGCGACTATGATGTTTGGTGGTGTCTTCTTTGTCTTAGGCGCATTGCTCAATGGATTAGCCATTCACATATGGATGCTTATCGTTGGTAGAATGTTGCTAGGTTTTGGTATTGGATGTGCCAATTAGGTAAATACTCTTGGCTTAGTTAGCTTCTGGGTCTGAATCTTCTGCAATATTATGCTACCTGAACCTGGTGATTCTTAATTGATTCTTTTACATTTTGTTTTATATTCAGTCTGTTCCCATTTACGTCTCTGAGATGGCCCCGTTAGTTGACCAGGACCTTCTTCTTCCTCGGGTATACCCAGAGGTGCACTTCTTGTTGGTATTATTTTGATTTACAGTGTTAAAGACGAGGCTCCTTACGATATCAGTTTTGGAGTTTGAGGGACTAAATTGAAATTTTTGAAATGTATCCGGGGCTGAACTGTAATTTATAAAGCATTAACATCCACGTCATCGTCCACGTCATCATTTTCAGTTCAGAAAAAGTCAACTAACGGTCAATGTGATTTTTGCTCCATTTTTGTAACCACATAGTCACTTTTGCACCTAAAAAAAGTATTTGCTACTGGACGCTCCTCCGACAAAAGCACATGTCTATTTTTGCACCTTAACCCTTTTTTTTTTTGTATTGGAAAATAGGCCCTACCCACATCACGACTGTGTTGGCTTAGAAGGAAAATCAAAGGAGTTGGGATCTGTGAGGGTGACGATGATCAGAACGATGGCCGGAGGTGAAAAGGATAAAGCTTTTTAAAAATTAGCTAAATGAAATTCCAGGAGAAGGATAGAAAGGGAAAGGAACCCATATTGCATCAAGAAAACATATACAAATATTCATATTCAAGCACAAGAATCTGACAGCACCAATTGAAAACATTACCGTGTTTCATAAAATGAAATTTTTAAGATACACATATGGTAAACAATTGCAGCTGATTGATACATGAACAATAACTTCATTCTCGAATTCACTATTCACACTACTCTGTTCGACTCTATTTTGCATTTTACATGGACGAGGTTCAGTAATTTGATCGTATCTCTCAAACCACAGATCCGATTGTGGTGAAACTTTTTTCATATGAAATTAGACTCCCATTGCGTCACACAGACACTAAAAGCAAGCTCAAAGGAGTTAAGATGAAAGAGATATGGATTTTGAAAGCTGACCTTGGAATTCTCGCGTCATATCAGACATAGATCTAGTAATTTGGATGACTTGGTTCGAACAAAGTTTACAAGTTCGAATTTAACACTCACCTAAAAGAGTCTTGAGTTTGAACGCATAAACTGACAGTAGTTGAAACTGTGCTGCAATTAATTTAAGCATATTGGAGGAGAAGGATGGTCATGAGGAATGGAAATAAGTACCAGAAATTGAAAGTGGTGGAACTAAGAAAGATGGATTACTGCTTTTGCAATTTTTGCTAACACTTAAATCTTCTTTCATAGTTTCATTGTTCACATCGATCGATCACTCTTTGCTAGCTCTTACTTTGTGATTTCTTCATTCCTCAGACCATCGTGAGAGAGTTTGAACCAAACCACCGGCGACCATCTTGCATCTCCGACAAGCCACTACTACTGTCCTCCTCACTGTCATCGTTGGGAAGTCGTGACTGCGTCTTTGGAGGAAAAGCAATTTGGGGACGAAGAACCAAGCTAAGAGAGATCACCTTTAGATGGGCTTTTTTGTCCCATTAATTCACTATCCCAGGAAGATTTTGAGATCCCAGCACTTTTGGAGGGATTTCAATTTCCCACGTTTATGGGAACTTGACGCCAAGCAGGAACTTGGTTTGACGAGAAGCTTGCGCACCAAACGTGTTTCTCCCGTGGGAACATTGTTATGTTCCCATTCCCTCCCATTAGTTCCCTATACTAAACAGACCCTCAAAGTGTACCGATTGGCCCCTGGTCAAAATAGATTTGGACTGGGCCTTTTTCTTCCTTTGACATTCAGAAAGTTGGGAAGAAATGGCGCTACATATCACAAATTTAAAGTAGAACACCCAGCGAGCTTCTTCAAAGAGAGAGAGAGAGAGAGAGAGCTTGAGAGGAGAACAAAGATACTGAGATGCGATAACACAAAGAGCGCCGCGGAGCCATGGACTTACACCTTTGAACCTTTGGTCCCATTCCTCTCAACACCTCACCTTCACTCGGCCCGCACCTTCTACCACCACCGCCAGCGAGAGGAGAAGAAGGGAGTCTTAGTTTTGGACGTGAGAGCGCCGAGGAAAAACACTTGAAGCCGTGAGCTCAGATCGAGAACTAGAGAAAAGCCTAATGAATGCCAGAAGTCTTCGACGAGATTTAGAGAGAAACACACCGAAACTTCTTCTTCTTTATTCAGACTGAGAAAGAGCCACAAAACTAGATGGAAGTTGCAGGGAGAGTGCTACAACCCTCTTCTCGCTGTACTCTATTTAGATCGAACCACGAGCAGCGCTAAATAACTTTCCGGCGAGCTTCTCCAGTTTTCTAGCATGCTTTGAGTTTTTTGGTGAGACATCCGGATTTCGGCTTTGAATTTTTCGGTGAGATTTCCAGATTCCCACAAGCTACAAATTCCGGCAAGGTTCTGTGATTTCAGTTTTATAGTCTTTCAACTCTTGTTGATGGATTATTCGAGTTTTGAAGAAATCTCTATTAAGTTAATGAGGAGCTAAATCTCTTTAAGTTTTGGTGGTGAAGAATGTGGTTAAAGCTTCAATGTAGAGTTTATTAGTTTTTTATTAGCTTGTATCATGTATTTGGATCTTTTGATTATGATTTTGTGTTGATACATGAGTAAAAGACTTAAATGAGTGTTTATTTATCTATGATGGATTGCTTAATTGTGTTGAATTTTGTTGTTGAAGCCTTGGATTTTATATTGAACATATTTCCTTATGTTTTAATGAGATTATGCATTGTATGTAATTACTATGGTGTGTAATTAATTTAATTCATATTGAGTGTCACGATTGTGCTTTCATTTAAGAGGAAACAAATGCTTTAAAATAATTTTTAAACACACATCAAATGATCTTTAACAATTTATCTAAGAGATGACTATGAATGTGATTGTTGAATTAGTCATTAATTAGATAAATTTGACTCAATGCGATTGCTTGATGTTTTCAATTTGACTTGATGAAAGTTAACTCCCAAATTATTTTTGTTGAGAAGATAGGAAAGTTGTAACATCCCAACTTTTAAAAGCAATATAATTTTTTTTTTCAAAATATCATCAAACATCATTTCAAAATGATCAGAGTAGAGCAACCGAGCGATTGAGAAACTGATATATATTTATAAACTGCCGTAGGTCTGGCTGTTTACAACATCGGTACAGTAACCGAGTATTTCAAAAGTAGATAATAACAAAAGGAAAGACTTCCGCCGGAACATCAAAAGGAAGTCTTCAGCCGGGTCTTCTACTCGGGCTGCTTGCCTCTCTCCTCGGTCCTCCGGAGCTTGACGCTATGTTAAGAGCTGAGATCCGCACCGGATCTCAGGTAACGGTTAACCTCATATTTACATACACAACATATGAACTACAGACAATCATTTCAACAACAGTATATGTGCACTCATCGCCCAAGAGCATGCATACATATATCGCCAATAGCATGTATACATATATCGCCTAATAGCATGCAAATATATCGCCCGTAGCAAACGTAAAATATCAACAGTATATAAACATATCACAGAGCTATCAACTACCACATACAATACACCTAACACATACATGCATACCATAAATATCAGCGTTAAGGTTACCAGTACGCGAACGTACCTTCGTTGACGTTTTACGGTATTTCGGCACGACGGTTGGTCAAAACGTAATCAGGGATATCCTATCAACATAACAACGTACTTGTTAAGGATCTATTATTACGACGGACATTTTTAGTCAAAATGACCATTTTACCCCTGACCCCCTAATCGACGGAATTTCGCCAGCACTTCGTTACTTTGACCTTAATCTTCCAAAATTTCAACATAACTCCTCTTCCAACATAATTTTCAAAACATAAATCATATTAATTAATGATTCACATCATAACAGGCATTTTAGGTAAAAATTACCATTTTGCCCCGATGCCCCTAATCGGCGGAATTTCGCGAGCTTCGCTTTTTAACTCTAATCTTCCAAAATTTTGCCAGAACTTCGACCCCATCATGATTTTCGAAATAATGACTAAAATACCCCTATCATATTATATCTAATCATACTTGGAAGATTAAAGACTAAACTAGCATTTCTACTCTAACTACCGAAAGAACTATGAAAGCTTAAGTACCGAAAAACTTACCCAGAGCTTCGCTGCAAATTTTCCTCCAGAGCTCCTCTCTCTAACTTCTCTCTAGAATTTTAAATAGGCAAGAAGGAATGGTGTGAAAAACCAAAGAGAAGGGGGGGTATTTATAGGTGAAGGTGTAGGATTTCGTCAGTCGGATCAACTTTGTGAGAATCGATCTGGACCGTTGAATCTTAAACTTTTTCAACAAGTTTTCCCTCTTCCCATTCTGCTCTTGGACGTCCTCCATGCCTCAAAAGTCAAGGGTTTGGCCAATGGGAGGTGGCCAAGTGTCACCTTCCAGAAGCTACCCAGATGAATTTCCCCGATCGGTACCCGATTCGCGTAATTTCGGAAAAATCTCAAAATTATGGATTTACAACTTTGAAGCCATTTTCTCACTCATTAGAAATGTCCAAGTTAACCTAAATTTTGATTCCATATAGGGCTCCAACTGTCAGTCTGAAGTTCCTCGAAAAACGTGTCCGTACGCGTCCGTTACATAACGAATTTCTGGAATTATCAACTTCCTCAGAAAAATTCACTGATTCCAAATATGTCCATATAAATTCAAACTCATTCCTAGATGTTGAGTTAGAATTTATTTTATTCATATCCAAAAATATGCCTATATGCATTTTTCCCTATTTTGTTTTATTAGGAAAATGCACAAACGGCTTCAGAATTAACTTCCGTAAAAGTCTAACGGAAGATAAAAATCCACTGATCAATATTTTACCTTGACTTTGGAAATCTCATTCCTAGATCTCTAGATAGGATCCGATTCCTATTTATTTGATCACTATTCACTAAATTTAATTATAATATATAATAATACAACTTTACAAGAAATATCATGATATTTTTAACTTGATCTTATCTTCATTTCCTTTGCAACAATTCGGCTGGATCCTAATTATTATTAATTAATATGTATTTTTTTAATTAATTAATTATTTATTTATTTACTTATTTAAATTTTCCCAAAAATTCCACAAAATCCCTAATTGGCTCATTCTTGTATTTAGGCTTAAAAATACCTAAACTCATCCATTTTTCTCAAAAATTTCCAATTAATTAGAAAATATGTTTTTACTAATTCTTGGCCAAAAACCACTAATTTTAGGGTCTTACATAATTATCTTTGAATTTCCTTCGCTTAAGCTTAAGTAATTAGCCAATAATTACCTAATTACTTTCTTATCAATAGTTGATAATTTTATTAATTAGCATGCCTCATTACCTCATAACTTTTGTATTGACATCTTTGTTTTCATGTCTTCTGCATTATCTTAGCATTTACGGGGGTATTTCGGTCATTACCTTACTTTTTGAGCATTCTTCTACAATTTCTCCAAGTTTGTAACTTAATAAATTACCTAAATTGGGGACAATATCCTTCCCTATTTCAAATAGATTTTTACTTGCTTCTTTTATAGCTTTCACAGGGTATTTATAACCCATAATGTATTTAGGGACCTATTTGCAAATCTTCAAACGTTTTAGGGACCTAATTGCAAACTATCTAATTTCAAGGGAAATTACCCTGACAACAAGGTAAACTCAATACAAGGTGTTTGAGACCTCATATTCACCTATTTTCAATAGATATATTTCCCAATTTTGATATTTACCCTAAGTGTGTTTTTTAGGGTATTACAAAAGTCACAATCTTTGCTACTAAAACTCATTTCATCATATAATCATTTTTAATCCAAAATATTTCTTCATTATTTTCCAAAAATATTAGAAATAGATTTATTTTCATAAATTTTAGTTTGGAGAAAACTAATTTAAAAACCCATTTTCTAATCATGTTTTTAGCACTTAGCTTCATCTAGAAAATTCAAAACAAAAGGCTCTTTGAGAAGAGAACGATTCCGAGTTATTTGCACTATATTACATTTTAATTCGTGATAAAATTCGTGATTTAATTAAGGGAGAATTACACTCAGGTCCCAAGGAAGGAAAAAAATTACAAAAAAGTCCCTTGAAATCATAAAATTACAAAAAAGTCTCAAGAGAATTTTTGTTGTAAATACATACATTTCGTATTGTAAATACATACAAATATTTACAACAGGAAAAGTATATATTTACAACAAGAAAAGTATATATTTACAACAACACGAAAAGTAATTTTCATTCCATACAAATAATATCAAAAAAGTCTCAAACCATTTACAACAAGAAAAGTATATATTTACAACAACATTTAAACACCTGACCATTTACAACAGAAAAAGTATGTATTTACAACGAAAAAGTATGTATTTACAACAACATTTAAAAAATTCTGTACAAATAATATCAAAAAAGTCCCCAAAAACCATTTACAACAGAAAATGTATGTATTTACAACAGGAAATGTATGTATTTACAACAAAAATTTCCTTGGGACTTCTGGGTAATTTTGTGATTTCAAGGGACTTTTTTGTAATTTTTTTCATTCCTTGGGACCTGAATGTAATTCTCCCTTTAATTAAATCCTAAGACGACTAAGATTTTTTTCAAATCATGCACATTCTCACGTACGCATACGTTGAAAAGCATTTAAAGAATATGAGTAAACAACTACTCCTTCTGATCCAAAATATAATACATAGTTAACTTTTTTTAAAGAGATTAAGAAAGTTAAATAAATTATTTTATCATATCATATATTGTGTATCCCTAGATTATATATTAGTTTATAAGTTAGGCAAAATAGTCTGAAGACAAAATAATAAATATAAATATTTTAAAATATTTTAATTAATTTTTTTAATCTCTCCTAAAAAAGCAACTCTATCTTATGAAGGAGAGTACTTTGTAATTGCAGCATTTACAAGAACCGGCATTGAGTCCCCAACAAATATTTTTATCTGACGTGTTGTGTGCCTTGCAACGTTTTCTTCTGACACTATATAATGCGCGTATCTTACGTTGTTAGATAGCAAGAATTAAGAACTCTTGTATTTCATTTACAGTTAACGTGCTGATTAAGTTTTTCTGACGACTATGTATCAATTAATTTTAAAATCATTTCTAAAATTTGGCCAACCATTTCAAGGAAAACTAAAGAAAAATATTAAACTTGAGTTACTTTTCTCCAAGCCGAAGGTTAACTTGATAAAAGTTTTGTGTCTTGTGTATCATTACCCAACCAAATTTGCTCAGCCATTGACTCTAGAAACTTGAACTTCTTTTGGGGGAATCTTGGAGATAGGGGGAAAAAAGCATCTCATTAAGAAAGAGAAACTTTTTTTTTTTGGCCAATTGACGAAGGTGAACTTAGAATTAGACCAACGCATTTAATAAACTGATCCCTGCTAGCCAAACGGCTCTGAGATGATATGTTGCTCTCCCTCATCTTCAATTCTCGCAGATACTTTGAAGATTAAATACATTCCTTTAAAATCACCTCTTGTGGTGGCCCATATAGATGTTAAGTCAGCAAACTTAAAATCCAAACGATTGCTGATTTACTACTGCATACCCCTTTGTTTGGAAACTTGTTTATTAGTGGAATAGGCAGTTCGTAACACAACTATATATATATATATAAGTCAAGTGGCTCAATCCATTATGAGTAAAACAATTTCTTTAAGGAATATTCCATATAGAGTTGTTTGGGGTGCGAATCATTCTAGGACATCAACTATGTAATTGAATAATCTAAATGTTATTAATTCTTTAGAATAAAAGAGAGTACAAGGAGGCTTTTATATAGGCAAACTAATAAGCTAACCGTAATTTCTATTTACATGGATCTAACCGTAAACCCTAATATATTTCCTAACACTCCCTCTCAAGCTGAAAGCAAGCAGCTTGCACATGCAGCAACTGATCTTCAAGAAAAATAATTATCCATAACCTAGAACTAGAACTCAAACAAGGTAATAATCCACCAGCTTTACCAGGAGCTCGAACAACAAAGAGAAAACCAAATCAGAGTAGAAGCTGCAACGACGAACGGTGTAATACCCTAAAAATATCACTTATGATAAATATCATAAATTAGTAATTAATACCTATTAGAAATAGGTGAGTAGGTGGTCTCAAACCTTGGGATATATTTATCTTATTTTCTAGTGTAAATTCTCTTGAAATAAGAAGAAATAAAGTGCCAAAAACCTTAAGTGAATTTGTAGGTCATAAAATACCCTGAGAATATTATAATAAATCCTAAGAGGCAATTAAATATTTATTAAAAATTAGAAAGTATGTTGTCTCTAATTTAGATAATTTATGGGATTATTTTCCTTGGAAAATAATGAGGCAAAATTTAATATTATTTTGGGGAACATAAGTTGCCCCGTGATTTTTAAAATAATACATGGTGCATAAATTACCAATGTCAGTACAATAGTTGTGAGAAAATGATTAATCCTAATTAAGAAAATTATCAACAATTAGTAAGTGATTAAATAAATAATTAATGGGTAATTGTTTAACCATGAATCAAGGAAAAATCCAAAGTTAATTATGTAAAACCCCTTAATTAAAGATTTATGGCAATGATTAGCATAAAGGATACTTGCTAATTAGTCAAGAATGATTAATAAAAATGGATAGGATTAAGTACATAAAATCCCTAAAGATTAATTGATTAACAAAAGATTAACCAATGGAATAATTACTTAATTAAATACTTAAAGCATGAATTAATTTAATAAAATCAAAGTTTGTAAAGTCAAAAAGGGGTGGGGGACGTTTTTTTAGGAAGGAAGAAGAGAAAAAGATGAGTGTGAAAAGGGTTGTGGAAGGAGAGAAAATTGTGAGAAAATATCATGATATTTTGCAAAAAGAGATATTTTGGTGAAAAAGCAAATAAGATAAATGAGAACCGATAGAAATTAAATCATATCTCAAAAACCATGAACTAAGTATTAAACATCAGGACATATTAGGAACAAGTGAATTTTTGTCCCGAAGTTGATGTTACCTGAAGTCATTTCCGTAACCGACGGCGTTTATCTTAAAATGGTTAACATGCTAGGAAATACCCTTAATGAGACCATAATTTTTGTTAATCCAAATATTTCTCAAGAGGAAGCTTAGATCTCCAAGGTTATGCTAAGGAATATTTGAGATTAGTTAAGATTACGCGATTAGAACACCGAACAGGGGATTTTATCGGTTAAATCCATAAAGCAAGAGGATGACATCACCTGCATGATGTCATTTTTGAGGAGAGAGAGAGAATGGATGGTTGAGATCAAAACTTCTTCACTAAGTTTTGATCCAATGGTTTAGAAGAAGGATGAGATTTAACCATGGTTGCCAAAGTTACCATGGTTACTTTTGAACTTTTTCTATAAATAGGCCTCTTGATTCATTTGAATTCTCACACCAAATTGCAAGAGCAATTCGAAATGTAGAGAGAGGTTAGTGAGAAGGAAGAGCTCTGAAGAAGGAGAGTAAGGTTCTGGGTAAGTTCTTCGGTCCCTAGTTCTTGAAGTTCTAGGTTAAGTTCATAGCTTATATTGTTTTGATCTTTAATCTTCCAATATATTGTTGATATCATGTTTTATGGTTAAATATGGTATTTATTTCGAAAATATGATGGAGAAAGAGATATGACAAAATTTTGGAAGATTATAGTCAAAGTAGCGAAGCTCTGGCGAAATTTCGCCGGTTAGCGAAGTCAGGGGTAAAATAGTCATTTGTGACTAGGATATCTGTTAGGATATTGTTTATGAGTTAATGGATACGGTATTACCCTTTAGGATATCCGGGAAGTCCGGAGTCGGGTTCAGAAGGCCGGATGTTTGGCCAGTACACGGTGAAAGGTACGTACGTTCGCGTACTGTAACATTAACGCTGATGTTTATTGTATGCGTATATGTGTTATGTGTATTATATGTGGTAGCTGTTAGCTCTGCTGTATGGTTATGTACTGTTGATATGTATACGTTTGCTTATGTGCCGCTACACGTTCTGCCGGGGTGCCTATGTGCTGCTACACGTTCTGCCGGGGTACCTATGTGCTGCTGGGATACGTTTGGTTGTGTGATACATTTGTTGTGTGTTTATATACTGTTAAGGTTGTGAATATCTGTAATACCTATGTGTGTATGTAAATATGAGGTTAACCGTTACCTGAGGTCCGGTGTATGGGCATTGGATCTTAGTCTTAAATGATAGTACAAGTAAGGATCAGGAATAGAGAAGACACCGGTAGACAGAGCCTTAAAGAGGAACCAAGGGGCAAAGTTGTAATAATGCACCGAGGGTCGAATCAAGAGCCGGAAGAAGATTATAAGAGCCTATTGTCAGGCATGAGTCTAATAAAGTTATTTCGAATAGTTTGGTGCCGAAGGCAAGGCTAGTCTATGTGGGTCAGCCAATAAGTCGCTGTGAACTCGGTGAGGCCCCCATGATAGACACTTACCTGGTCATTCTGTTCGGTTAACAGAGTTAGGTTCATTGCCCCAAGTCTAGTTAAGGCTTGGTTTAGGTTGTATAGTTACTTTTTGAGAAATGTCATTGTACAAAGCTCCGTATATTGTATCACATGAATATTCCTTCGGGATTTTCAATTTAACCAGCATACGCCTGGCATCATCATATGTCGGGGTATTTCATATCAGCTACTCATCATTGTCCAATTGATAGTGCATTGCTCTCAGTTTCCGCAGTACTCTGATGTAGCACCTCAAACTCTGTTAAATTTTCTAAAACCAAGTGTCAGACGTATGGAATTTGGGGTGTTACAAACGGTCTCTCAAAGGACCAAACAATACACAAAATGTCTCACCAGAAACATACACCAAACGGCCTTACCTGAGACCAAACAGTACTTCAAACTTCTCACCAGAGAAAAACACCAAATGGACTCAGTTGAGACCAAATAATACTCTAAACGTCTCATCAGACATCAAACGGTCTTACCTGAGACCAAACAATACTCAAAACATCTCACTAGAGACAAACACCAAACGGCCTCATCTGAGATCAAAAAATACTCCAAACGTCTCATCAGAGACAAACACCAAACGACCTCACCAGGGACCAAACAATACTCCAAACGTTTTAGAAGAGACAAACACCAAACGGCCTCACCTAAGACCAAACAATTTTTCAATCAGAGACAGACGATCCAAGCTCTTCTTCCCTTTCTCAAGCTTCTCTCACCTTTTCAAACTCGACCCATGGCGCTGTGACATTGAAGATCGAAACCCAGAAGAAGCTTAAGTGGTGTGACGAAGTGAAGATGGAGAGGATGAAAATCAAATCGTCTCAGAAGAGACAAACACCAAATGGCCTCATTAAGGACCAAACAGTACTCCAAACGTCTTAGAAGAGACAAACACCAAACAGCCTCACCTGAGACCAAACAATTTTCCAATTAGAGACAGACGATCCAACCCTTTCTCAAGCTTCTCTCACCTTTTCAAACTCAGAAGAAGCTTAAGTGCTGTGACGAAGTGAAGACGAAGAGTATGAAAATCAGATTCGCGACGGAAAAGGCCATAAGGGGGGCTGTGACACGATTTCTTTGGTTCGAACCTCAAGCTCGCTCCTCCTCTCTTTCTCCCTTGTTCAGCCATTGTCACTGTTCACGAAACAGTACCAAACTCGTTACTGTTCACGTTACAGTGACAGTGGCTACCCAAAAAAAAAAAATCAAACTAGCCCAGAACAAATCCTAAGGCTCTGATACCATGTAATTGAATAATCTTAATATTATCAATTCTTCAGAATAAAAGAGATTAAAAGGAGGCCTTTATATAGGAAAACTAATAAACTAACCGTAATCCCTATTTATATGGATCTAACCGTAAACCCTAATTATATAGATTTAACCATAATCTCTAATATATATCCTAACAAGCTATAAAAGATCGCTTTTCAATTGGAAACACAACTTACTCCAGGTAGAAAGAATATGGCTTCCGGAAGTTCTTGTAGTCCATGTTCTAGGAACATGACTAATTATTATCAAATTAAGCTACAAATATTGGTTTTAGTACAAAGGAATTTGAAAACGAATGTCTTTGAGGGAGCAACTCCCGGTGAACCGATGACGTACAATACTTAAATTTAACTTGATCATAGAGTTATATAAAATATTACATTTGATCCTAAATATAAGACATAGTTTATAGTGTAATTTATATTATAAATTATATCATATATTTAGAACTGGAGGAAGTAAGTATTATCGAATTAATGTTTTAAATAGATCCATTATGCATGCATATGGAACCTTTTAAATAAAAACCCCCAATCATATGATATTAATTAAACTATAAAAGCGTCAATAAGAGCTCGATGATAGAAAATCTTAAAAGTAGTGGACTAATTGAACTTTTTATTGTTCAAACCCTTCTCATCTCACACTTACCAATCTAAAAACGCGACTTGTCACACTTGGCATAAACTATTTACTCATAATATAGACCCCTCTATTAAAAAAAGTTACTAGGAACTTTAGTGATGCAAATTTTAAATGTGAACTTATCTTATTTATAAGTGTATGTGACTATTAATAAGCTATAGAGTGGTCATTGACAAGCTCATATATTTTAACTAAACTAGCTCATTTTGACAAGTGTATGTTACTATATTAACAAGTCATAGAGTAGCCATTGACAAGCATATCTATGTTAACTAAAACAACTTTGATGACTTGCTTACGATCATGGTTTAAATAGTTCCATTTTGGTGCAAGATCTAGGTTATGACAATAAATCTAGTTTACTAATTGTAAAACGTTTAATTACTCGAATGTATCACCAGAATCATTCGATTATTTCTGCTAATAATTCTAACAAAAATCCATTTTGGGGGTACAACAAGAATTTGTATTCTCAAATAATATCAGAGGGGCTTGCCGTCAGTGTGGAAATTCCATTTTCCCTACAACTAATCTCTTCCTTAGAAAAGGCAAAAATTATTGAGATATATTTTGATATATTATTTGAGAAGTCATCAATACTATTTTTTTTTGGAGATTTTATATGATATCAATTAGGTGCATCATTTGTGAGATTTCAAATTAAAATTGAAGTTTTTAAGTTTAGGAAAAAAAATAAAAGAAGAAGAAGAAAGATTCAGTTTATTATTATTCTTTTCTTTTTCTTTCCGGCAAGAGGCACCATTTTGGAATTGTTAGAGACCTAAATTTAAAAGAAAAGCCACGATTTGAAGATAAAAAGGAGGAGGAGGCGGTATTTTTATGTAACCATCCATCGTCTTCTTCAATAAAAAATGAGAGAATGAGTTCAAGTTTCATTATCATTATTATCATTATTATTATCATTATTATTATTATTATTATTATTCTTCTTCTATTATCATTATCATTATCATTATCATTATCCTTCTCCTTCTCCTTCTCCTTCTCCTTCTTCTTCGAAAAGAGACAAGCGTAATCGCTTGGACATAGGAGCAGCTAGAGTTTGAAGATGAGGCTTTGAATAAATGCTCAATTCTTCTTCGAAAAGAGACAAGCGTAATCGCTTGGACATAGGAGCAGCTAGAGTTTGAAGATGAGGCTTTGAATAAATGCTCAGTTCCTTTTTCTTCTCTCTTTTCTTTGAGATTTTGGATTATGAATGTGTTGATGTTTTTTAGTTATGTTTAGTTAGTCTTTTGTCCAACCTAGAGGAGCTATGAACTTATGGGTATATTAGACTTTATTTTTGTTGTTTAGTTGTAATTAATATTAATTTCGGTTATTTAATCTTGTTTAGCTTTATCTATTTAGTGACTAGCCACTGTTGAATATAAATTTGAACATTATGATTTACCTTGACGAAGGAAATTTTAACTAGGCTCTAAGATTAGGTAATATGAGATTAGATTGCAATCTAATTTGCAATTATGATAGACGTACATATACCTAATGGCCTCATATAATTATTGAAGAGTGTCCTGGAGTTATCTTGCATCTTGAGTAATTATACGTTAAACATAACAACTTATATTTAAGAGAAGGTTGTAAGTGAACCGATAGAGATTTATACCTATTTATACTCGAGATTAACAAAATTAACATTAAGGCTAATCAAATTAGTGAAAACAATGTATATGTAAAGCCCCCTTATGACTACCGTCCTACAACAGAGTTACTACACAAAAGAGCATATAGATCTGGTTTGGACAAAAGAGTAACTGATAATTTAAACAAAATATAACTTGGTGATAATTTAAAACTAATTCCCGTGGGGATTTTAACTTTACATTCATCCCACAACAATTTAAACTTAACACTTTATACATCATCCCAAAATAAACTTCAAAATTTATATACAAAATTCAAAAGAACTCTTCCTCCGAATTCACCTTCTTCCGCTCCGCCCTATAGCACTGCCTTCCCCTTCTTCACAATCACTACCTGTACTTTTATATAAGTTTGAGATTCACAAATGAATCTTAAAGTAACACGTTAATCTCTATGAATAATGTACATAATATGTGAAATCAAATTACCACAACTTAGGAAACAGTTTAACATTCAGTATCAAAGCATAGCAACAATCATTAGTATATCATACATGTAATGTTAACTGTGAATACATAGGACCAGACAAGTCCCGAATTCCACTGTGCTAGGAAAGTAAACGTAGAACCTACCCGGCCAGTTCCGAGTTCCATAGTGCTAGGAAAGATGAACGCAGAACCTACCTGGTTCCGAATTCCTCTACCCGAGGAAAATATGAACGCAGAACCTACCCAGCTCTGAATTCCTTAGCACACAGGAAAATACAAATGTAGAGCCTACCCGGCTCCAAATTCCGTTAGCACATAGGAAGACACATGCTATTGGCCAAACAACGGAATACATAAATGTAATCAACTGTGTGTGTAAGACACAAATCCATAAGCATAGCAATTACATATAAACATACACATGTCATAGAGAGTTAGAGTTACTACCTAGCGATGTAGTAACCTTAACCGCGTCCAAATACTTCGGGGTGCGTGCGGGCTAAGGAATTCCTATAATTTTGGGATAATGATTAATACTTAATCCATATTTGAAAACATGATAAAAGTGTCTTTAATTATCATGTTTATTCCCTTGTTAACCCTTATTACAATAAGGTACAACTTAAGTACCCAAACTTAACATTTTCAACCCCTAACTTTGACTATCCTGAAAATCCAATAGCTTCAATCATTTTTAATAAATTGCACAAAAATCAAAATTGAGTGAAATCAAAACCCACGTGTTCCTTGATAAGTCTATTTTCATCGAAAAATAATCTACAAGGTCATAACACGCCATACTATTCCAAATTTTTAAATGTCTTCTGATTGCCCAGTTTTATTTTCCAGAAACGTGGGTCATTTTATAAAAATTATAACTCTTCGTATATAACTCTAAAAATTACGAAATACCCACCATTTTAAAGCTATACGCCTCCACTATCTTTCTGAAAAAATTGAAATTTTTAGAGTTCATTTACTCAGTCAGAACCCATGCACAAGTTGACTGACTCCAGAGATCATGATTGGCAATTTTTTATATTTTTCAAAAGCTTATTATTTTAGGCTTCAAAATGCTTTTAAAAATTCATCCACCACCTTATTCCCACTGTGTTTTTCGAAATAAACCCATTGGAGACATCATAATCATGAAAATCCCAATGTTTTCTTGGGTTTCTACCTAAGCCAAAAATCTGGGTTTTTAAAACAAGAACCCCATTTTCCAAAAATCACAAGATGGAGGTTGTAATCCTTACTACAACTCTTGACCTAGCTCTTAGGGATTCTCCTTCTTCACTTTTCTTCTTCTCCCTTCGGCCTACAACTCAGAAAATCACATGCAAGTGGATTTTCATTCACCCAAAGCAACATGCAAGAAGGTAGAAAGGATTATTGCAAGCAATATTACCTTATCCTTCTTTGGTTTCTTCTTCCTTTGGCTGAAACAAAAGATGAAGGTTGGAGAGATGATTTTGACCGTGAGGGAGAAGGAAATGATCGAGGGAATGTTGATGTTTGAAGGGAGGAGGAGGAGGAGAGAACGGTTGGAGAGCTTGAGAAAAATGAGAGAAGTGTTGGGAAGAGAAGGAAATGCCGTGGAGTTAGATGAGAGAAGAGAGAGAGTCGTGAGTTTATAGAGGAGGGGACGGATGGAGATTTGAGAATGAGAAATGTGGAAGTGTTTTGAGGGGGAGGGGATCCGTGAATGATAAGGGAAAGGTGGAAGGAAAATATGTGTATACGCACTACAAAAAAAAAAAAAAAGTCAATTCGTAGCGGTTAATTTGTAGCGGTCAAAATAAATTACTACAAATATGTGAATTTGTAGTGGTTTATATTGAAATCATTACAAATTTGCAGCGGTATGACTCACACCAAGTGGCGCACTAGTTTGTAAACGACATTTGTAGCAGTTATTATAAACTAACCGCTATAAAATATGGCGCCAAGTTGGCGCCAAATTTGTAGCGGTTTATTTATACAAATTGCCACAAATATGGCACACCATTAGTGGCATTTTATTTGTAGCAGTTTATATCAAAAACCCGCTATAGAATGCCAAGAGTCTAAACTTTTGTAGCGGTTATAGAAAACTGCTACAAATTTTTACGACGCACGAGGTAGGGTTTCTTCATTTGTAGCGGTTGGGGTAGTGGTGAACAGTTTGTAACGGTTTTTTTAGTTAAACAAACCGCTACAAATGTGAAGTCCTTAAACACGTCGCAAATAAAAGTTATACAACAAAAATATAAAAAATATTATTTTGTAAAAAAAAATACGTTCATATTTTTAGCTAAGGATGTCCAAAAAACCCGGTAGTCCAGGTGGTCCGGTCTGACCCGGCCGACCCGACCCGGTTTCTGGAATTTTTTTTTTTTTTTTGGTCTGGGACCATATGAGGCGGACCGGACTGGACTAGTCGGACCGGACTTCGGTCCAGGGTCTAAGACCCCCTGGACTGGTCCGGTCCGGCCCGATATATATATATATATATATATATATATATATATATATATATATATATATATATATATATATATATATATATATATATATAAATCACAACTTAATTTAACCCTTTGTCCTTCTTTATTCTTTACTATTCTTCATCACTCATTAGTGAGTCTTCTTCTTCGGCCAAAAAAATATCCGGAGTCTTTTTCCCTTTTCAGTCTTCTTCTTCTTCCCTTCTTCTTCGGTCTGGCCCAATAGAATGTTGTTATTTTGTATTTTTGTTCAATGTTGTTGGAAATTCTTATATGTGTAATTGTGTATGATTGGATTTAAGATGTTTGCATGTTTGTATGTTTTATTATTGGTCTAAAGAAGTGAGAAAAAAAACTTAAAAAAAATGAAATAGGTTTTGGACTGCCTGGACTTGTTTGGTCCAGCCCGTGCTCGGGCTGGTGCCAGACCGGACCAGACCTCGGGCTGGCTTGTCTAGCCCGAGGTCCCTCCTGGACTAGACCTCGGGTTGAGCCCCAACCCGATCCAATCTGGTTCATGAACATCCCTATTTGTAGCGGTTATTTAGCTAAGTTGCTACAAAATGTGATTTTTAAAATTTATTTAAACAAACAAAAACCACTAAAAAGACTATCACATAAACCGCTACAAAGTGTGTAATATTGAAATTTGAATATTTTGTATCCCACCAAAGATCATGAAGTTTGTAGCGGTTTTAGTAGATAAACCGCTACAAAGTGTATAGTTTTGAAATTTGAATATTTCGAATCCCGCTAACGTTCATTAATTTGTAGCGGTTTTTAGTATAACTGCTACAAAATGTGATATTTTAAAATTTATTTATTTTTAAAAATACCAATGAATTTTTGTAACGGTTTTGTAACTGCTACAAAACGAAAAAGAACCGCTACAAACGTTAAACCGCTACAAAAATTGTCACATAAACCGCTACAAAGTGTGTAGTTTTGAAATTTGAATATTTTGAATCTTGCCAATGCTCATTAATTTGTAGCGGTTTTTAGTATAACCGCTACAAAATCTGAAATTTTGATTTTTTTTTAAATACTATGAATTTTTGTAGTGGTTTTGTAACTGCTACAAAACGAACAAAAACTGCTACAAACATTAAACCGTTACAAAATCCATCACATTAACCGCTACAAAAGTTACGCATATTCCTATAAATATCCCTACCACACCTCATTTCACACATTCATTCATTTCTTCCCACCCCTTACAAAGTCTTTGATTTCAATGTTTTATTTTTTTTCTTCTTATTTATTGAGTATTATACCTACATAATATTTATACTTATCTAACTTAAGTTAATCATTTTTTTAAATATGAACTATTATCATTTAATTTGTCACTTAAATAATAAAAATATTTAACATAATATTGTAATAATGAACTCAAATTATGATTTTTTTTTTCAATTTTGAAATATTTTGTAGCGGTTATAAACTGCTACAAATTTTAATTCACATTCAGCTTAAATATTTGGCGCAATTTATAAAATTTTATCCAATATTTATAGCGGTTATAAAATTTTGACGCCAATTTTTTTGAAATTTGTCATCTTGATCACATCTTGTAGCGGTAACTCAAAACCGTTACCAATACAATAGCAGTTTTATTATATGAGTAGCGGTTTTAGAAAACCGCTACTACTATGTCATTTGTAGCGATTAAAACCACTACAACTAAATAATTTTAATCGCTAGAAAACGGCAGTTTTTTTTTTTTTTGTAATGACTTGTCTGCCAATAAAAGGAGAAGAATGTGTTGTGTGTGTTGTCAACCGAAATGGAGAATGGAAGGAAATAGGGAAATGAAGGAATGGATGATAGAGCAATGGGAAATGAATATTAGGGAGGAGTGTGCGTTGTCAGCTTATGGAGATGAGAGATATAAGTGTATAAGAGAGGTGGACAAATGGTAAGCATGCATGGGTGTGGGGCCTACTCCAATATTAATCCCATTTAGCTCCCTACAATGTCCTTATTTGCAATCTAGTCCTTTCCCAATTTGATTGCAAACACTAAATAAGATTATGAAATTAATCTTAATTTCATTTAAAGATTTTTCTCCCCCAATTAATTTCTTTAGGTCATAAAATGTTGTCTCTAAAGTATTTGTGCCAAAGTTATTCCCTAACTATTTGTCCTTAATTCATGGGAAAATATGCCTTAATTCCAACTATTAACTTAAAAATAATTAAGGCCAAATTTTCCATAAATAAGTTCATATAATATTTTAGATTCCCAGTTTCCAAATTTTGGGATGTCACAGTATATGAAGTTAATAAGGGATTAATGACTCGAAGCCGCTCGTTTGATAATTATGATACTTGTTTTCTTTTAATCTAATTTTTATTTTCTTTTCACTCATCATTTGAATTCAGTTTGGTTTGCTCAAATAAAATAAAGGTGTAAAAGCAAAGGTCAACCGGGTTTAAGTATCATGTTCTCGCAGGAACAATACTTTACTCTTTCTTTATTATTTGATATAGCCCATGTACTTCTAGAGTCTAAGGTATACATTTTTTCCTATTAAGTTTAGGTTAATATGTGACTATATTAACAAGTCATAAAGTGATTATTGATAAATTCATCTATTGCATTGACAAGCCTAGAGACCTTTTTATATATAGAAAATTTTACATTAGGACTTTTTTTCTTGTTCTGGTCTTTGGGGTATAAGTGAGATTTCCCACTTTTTATGCCATAATTCCAGATTAGGGACCATATTAAAATGAGAAATTGACCATGAACAGAAGTCAAAGGGTTGAAGCTTTGACTAAGGAAGTTATGGTCACTGTTGGACCTTGCAATGTAGGCTTTCCCAGCTTCACCGTAAAACTATCATACCTCAAGAACAACTCTACCATAAACACCCGTAGAACCAACTCCACCAGATCCTTCCCCGCACACTGCTTGTTTGCCGCCGCAGGCTCCTCCGTCTCCCGCCCGTTCGACCAATACACGTGCTTCAACAGCTTCTCTCGTTCTTCTCCCACAAACCTATCCTCCACAAATCTCTCAGCATCCTTAAACACTCTCTCATCCTTCGTAGCAAATGGCTGAAACCCTAATAGCATCTCTCCTTTCTTCACCAAAAACGCAGCGTCGTGACTTCGAACAACTATGTCCTCTTTGGCTGTCGCGTACTGATACGCCACCGGAGGCTCAATCCTCAGGGATTCCCACACCACTGACCTCACCAGCGGCATCTTTTCCAGTGCCGTTAAAGTGACGCCGCCTTCTTCTTTCATGACGCTTCGGACTTCATCGGCGATTTTCTGGTGTAGGGTCTTTCCGGCGAGTCCGACCCACTTCATCAAGGTGGGGACCACGATTTTCATCCCGTTGCAAGAGTTGAAGCCCAGAACAAAGAGCAAGTTCATGCAGGCTTCGTCATTGGATAACCCGAAAGTCGAAGCTAAATCGAACGCCTCCGTAGCTGAAGTTTCGACGGCACTGTAAAGCTTCTTTAGGTCCCATTTCAGCAAGAAGCTGGGAAGTGGTAGAGTATGGAAGAGTAAATCTTCTAGCACGTTGAGAGGGAAGAGGTACCATGGCAGCCCCAGAGATCCAAGAGGCAAAACCTAGAAGTAAACGTGTTTAGTGTTGGAGATATTAAACTCATTAATTGGTTAAGATCCTAGGTTAATTAATGAAGATCTTGTATGAATTAGTTAGTGACTCCAATCTTATATCCCCGGCCATCTTAAAAGAGAGGTTAACATAGTTCATCTCATCATGAGTGCGTTTTTGAAGTAGTGGTTTCATCTGAGAACGGTTGATATATGATTTGTGGTAGTAATACATTGGTGGCTTGTAATCACCTTATCGGAATTGGTTTCCTGCTAATCAAATTTGCTTAGCAAGGAGAGCATGGCAGATTTGAGTATCAGATCTAATATTGACAGTCTAGATCTATTTTTTTTTTAAATATTTTAATAGATCTAGAAGTTAAAATAAGATAAGTTCTTAACTATTATATGTTCAAAAAATGACATTTTATTTTAAAAAATTCATTATTTTAAAAACTCAGATTTAGATGGCCCAGATCTGTTTAGCTCTACCTGCTGGCTGGAAACGAGTGATAATTTGTTCATACCTGAGCGAACACCCAAAACTGGAAGAGTTTCAAGCCATCAGATTTGAGTTTGGTTTGGCCTGGTGGTTTGCCACAATAGAGGTGAAACAAGAAGTTGAAGAGCTCATTTTGGCTGATAGGGTTGAAGTACACCTCACCATGGTCAGCTACTTGGTCTTCAACCTTAACAAACAGCTCCGTCAAGTAGTTTCTCAGAAGAGGGACAACATTATCTTTTCGCGAGGCGATGAGAGCAAGGAGGAAGCTCTTGATCTGGTGGTGCTTGGGTTCAGATGGATCGAGGTAGTTGCAGACACGGTAGCCGTTGGTGAATCCGGCGGAGGGTTTGAAAGTTCCGGTGAAGACGTCACGTTTCTCGACCTTGGAGTTGTCAAAGAGGACGGGGAAGCTAACGGCGTCGAGGAGGGCGATGACCAGACCTCGGGTTGAGCCCCAACCCGATCCAATCTGGTTCATGAACATCCCTATTTGTAGCGGTTATTTAGCTAAGTTGCTACAAAATGTGATTTTTAAAATTTATTTAAACAAACAAAAACCACTAAAAAGACTATCACATAAACCGCTACAAAGTGTGTAATATTGAAATTTGAATATTTTGTATCCCACCAAAGATCATGAAGTTTGTAGCGGTTTTAGTAGATAAACCGCTACAAAGTGTATAGTTTTGAAATTTGAATATTTCGAATCCCGCTAACGTTCATTAATTTGTAGCGGTTTTTAGTATAACTGCTACAAAATGTGATATTTTAAAATTTATTTATTTTTTAAAAAATACCAATGAATTTTTGTAACGGTTTTGTAACCGCTACAAAACGAAAAAGAACCGCTACAAACGTTAAACCGCTACAAAAATTGTCACATAAACCGCTACAAAGTGTGTAGTTTTGAAATTTGAATATTTTGAATCTTGCCAATGCTCATTAATTTGTAGCGGTTTTTAGTATAACCGCTACAAAATCTGAAATTTTGATTTTTTTTTAAATACTATGAATTTTTGTAGTGGTTTTGTAACTGCTACAAAACGAACAAAACTGCTACAAACATTAAACCGTTACAAAATCCATCACATTAACCGCTACAAAAGTTACGCATATTCCTATAAATATCCCTACCACACCTCATTTCACACATTCATTCATTTCTTCCCACCCCTTACAAAGTCTTTGATTTCAATGTTTTATTTTTTTTCTTCTTATTTATTGATACTAATTTTTTTCTTATCTAGAACTTTAAGGATATTTTTTCAATATTCTTTCTATCATCACCAATATTCTTTCCATAACCAAATATCATCTAATGGACAACATAATTTTTTTGCTCAAAGGTGGACAACACAATAAGTCTTTATTATTTACACATACTCAGTATTATACCTACATAATATTTATACTTATCTAACTTAAGTTAATCATTTTTTTAAATATGAACTATTATCATTTAATTTGTCACTTAAATAATAAAAATATTTAACATAATATTGTAATAATGAACTCAAATTATGATTTTTTTTTCAATTTTGAAATATTTTGTAGCGGTTATAAACTGCTACAAATTTTAATTCACATTCAGCTTAAATATTTGGCGCAATTTATAAAATTTTATCCAATATTTATAGCGGTTATAAAATTTTGACGCCAATTTTTTTGAAATTTGTCATCTTGATCACATCTTGTAGCGGTAACTCAAAACCGTTACCAATACAATAGCAGTTTTATTATATGAGTAGCGGTTTTAGAAAACCGCTACTACTATGTCATTTGTAGCGATTAAAACCACTACAACTAAATAATTTTAATCGCTAGAAAACGGCAGTTTTTTTTTTTGTAATGACTTGTCTGCCAATAAAAGGAGAAGAATGTGTTGTGTGTGTTGTCAACCGAAATGGAGAATGGAAGGAAATAGGGAAATGAAGGAATGGATGATAGAGCAATGGGAAATGAATATTAGGGAGGAGTGTGCGTTGTCAGCTTATGGAGATGAGAGATATAAGTGTATAAGAGAGGTGGACAAATGGTAAGCATGCATGGGTGTGGGGCCTACTCCAATATTAATCCCATTTAGCTCCCTACAATGTCCTTATTTGCAATCTAGTCCTTTCCCAATTTGATTGCAAACACTAAATAAGATTATGAAATTAATCTTAATTTCATTTAAAGATTTTTCTCCCCCAATTAATTTCTTTAGGTCATAAAATGTTGTCTCTAAAGTATTTGTGCCAAAGTTATTCCCTAACTATTTGTCCTTAATTCATGGGAAAATATGCCTTAATTCCAACTATTAACTTAAAAATAATTAAGGCCAAATTTTCCATAAATAAGTTCATATAATATTTTAGATTCCCAGTTTCCAAATTTTGGGATGTCACAGTATATGAAGTTAATAAGGGATTAATGACTCGAAATGCTCGTTTGATAATTATGATACTTGTTTTCTTTTAATCTAATTTTTATTTTCTTTTCACTCATCATTTGAATTCAGTTTGGTTTGCTCAAATAAAATAAAGGTGTAAAAGCAAAGGTCAACCGGGTTTAAGTATCATGTTCTCGCAGGAACAATACTTTACTCTTTCTTTATTATTTGATATAGCCCATGTACTTCTAGAGTCTAAGGTATACATTTTTTCCTATTAAGTTTAGGTTAATATGTGACTATATTAACAAGTCATAAAGTGATTATTGATAAATTCATCTATTGCATTGACAAGCCTAGAGACCTTTTTATATATAGAAAATTTTACATTAGGACTTTTTTCTTGTTCTGGTCTTTGGGGTATAAGTGAGATTTCCCACTTTTTATGCCATAATTCCAGATTAGGGACCATATTAAAATGAGAAATTGACCATGAACAGAAGTCAAAGGGTTGAAGCTTTGACTAAGGAAGTTATGGTCACTGTTGGACCTTGCAATGTAGGCTTTCCCAGCTTCACCGTAAAACTATCATACCTCAAGAACAACTCTACCATAAACACCCGTAGAACCAACTCCACCAGATCCTTCCCCGCACACTGCTTGTTTGCCGCCGCAGGCTCCTCCGTCTCCCGCCCGTTCGACCAATACACGTGCTTCAACAGCTTCTCTCGTTCTTCTCCCACAAACCTATCCTCCACAAATCTCTCAGCATCCTTAAACACTCTCTCATCCTTCGTAGCAAATGGCTGAAACCCTAATAGCATCTCTCCTTTCTTCACCAAAAACGCAGCGTCGTGACTTCGAACAACTATGTCCTCTTTGGCTGTCGCGTACTGATACGCCACCGGAGGCTCAATCCTCAGGGATTCCCACACCACTGACCTCACCAGCGGCATCTTTTCCAGTGCCGTTAAAGTGACGCCGCCTTCTTCTTTCATGACGCTTCGGACTTCATCGGCGATTTTCTGGTGTAGGGTCTTTCCGGCGAGTCCGACCCACTTCATCAAGGTGGGGACCACGATTTTCATCCCGTTGCAAGAGTTGAAGCCCAGAACAAAGAGCAAGTTCATGCAGGCTTCGTCATTGGATAACCCGAAAGTCGAAGCTAAATCGAACGCCTCCGTAGCTGAAGTTTCGACGGCACTGTAAAGCTTCTTTAGGTCCCATTTCAGCAAGAAGCTGGGAAGTGGTAGAGTATGGAAGAGTAAATCTTCTAGCACGTTGAGAGGGAAGAGGTACCATGGCAGCCCCAGAGATCCAAGAGGCAAAACCTAGAAGTAAACGTGTTTAGTGTTGGAGATATTAAACTCATTAATTGGTTAAGATCCTAGGTTAATTAATGAAGATCTTGTATGAATTAGTTAGTGACTCCAATCTTATATCCCCGGCCATCTTAAAAGAGAGGTTAACATAGTTCATCTCATCATGAGTGCGTTTTTGAAGTAGTGGTTTCATCTGAGAACGGTTGATATATGATTTGTGGTAGTAATACATTGGTGGCTTGTAATCACCTTATCGGAATTGGTTTCCTGCTAATCAAATTTGCTTAGCAAGGAGAGCATGGCAGATTTGAGTATCAGATCTAATATTGACAGTCTAGATCTATTTTTTTTTTTAAATATTTTAATAGATCTAGAAGTTAAAATAAGATAAGTTCTTAACTATTATATGTTCAAAAAATGACATTTTATTTTAAAAAATTCATTATTTTAAAAACTCAGATTTAGATGGCCCAGATCTGTTTAGCTCTACCTGCTGGCTGGAAACGAGTGATAATTTGTTCATACCTGAGCGAACACCCAAAACTGGAAGAGTTTCAAGCCATCAGATTTGAGTTTGGTTTGGCCTGGTGGTTTGCCACAATAGAGGTGAAACAAGAAGTTGAAGAGCTCATTTTGGCTGATAGGGTTGAAGTACACCTCACCATGGTCAGCTACTTGGTCTTCAACCTTAACAAACAGCTCCGTCAAGTAGTTTCTCAGAAGAGGGACAACATTATCTTTTCGCGAGGCGATGAGAGCAAGGAGGAAGCTCTTGATCTGGTGGTGCTTGGGTTCAGATGGATCGAGGTAGTTGCAGACACGGTAGCCGTTGGTGAATCCGGCGGAGGGTTTGAAAGTTCCGGTGAAGACGTCACGTTTCTCGACCTTGGAGTTGTCAAAGAGGACGGGGAAGCTAACGGCGTCGAGGAGGGCGATGACCGGACCTCGGGTTGAGCCCCAACCCGATCCAATCTGGTTCATGAACATCCCTATTTGTAGCGGTTATTTAGCTAAGTTGCTACAAAATGTGATTTTTAAAATTTATTTAAACAAACAAAAACCACTAAAAAGACTATCACATAAACCGCTACAAAGTGTGTAATATTGAAATTTGAATATTTTGTATCCCACCAAAGATCATGAAGTTTGTAGCGGTTTTAGTAGATAAACCGCTACAAAGTGTATAGTTTTGAAATTTGAATATTTCGAATCCCGCTAACGTTCATTAATTTGTAGCGGTTTTTAGTATAACTGCTACAAAATGTGATATTTTAAAATTTATTTATTTTTTAAAAAATACCAATGAATTTTTGTAACGGTTTTGTAACCGCTACAAAACGAAAAAGAACCGCTACAAACGTTAAACCGCTACAAAAATTGTCACATAAACCGCTACAAAGTGTGTAGTTTTGAAATTTGAATATTTTGAATCTTGCCAATGCTCATTAATTTGTAGCGGTTTTTAGTATAACCGCTACAAAATCTGAAATTTTGATTTTTTTTTAAATACTATGAATTTTTGTAGTGGTTTTGTAACTGCTACAAAACGAACAAAAACTGCTACAAACATTAAACCGTTACAAAATCCATCACATTAACCGCTACAAAAGTTACGCATATTCCTATAAATATCCCTACCACACCTCATTTCACACATTCATTCATTTCTTCCCACCCCTTACAAAGTCTTTGATTTCAATGTTTTATTTTTTTTCTTCTTATTTATTGATACTAATTTTTTTCTTATCTAGAACTTTAAGGATATTTTTTCAATATTCTTTCTATCATCACCAATATTCTTTCCATAACCAAATATCATCTAATGGACAACATAATTTTTTTGCTCAAAGGTGGACAACACAATAAGTCTTTATTATTTACACATACTCAGTATTATACCTACATAATATTTATACTTATCTAACTTAAGTTAATCATTTTTTTAAATATGAACTATTATCATTTAATTTGTCACTTAAATAATAAAAATATTTAACATAATATTGTAATAATGAACTCAAATTATGATTTTTTTTTCAATTTTGAAATATTTTGTAGCGGTTATAAACTGCTACAAATTTTAATTCACATTCAGCTTAAATATTTGGCGCAATTTATAAAATTTTATCCAATATTTATAGCGGTTATAAAATTTTGACGCCAATTTTTTTGAAATTTGTCATCTTGATCACATCTTGTAGCGGTAACTCAAAACCGTTACCAATACAATAGCAGTTTTATTATATGAGTAGCGGTTTTAGACTACTATGTCATTTGTAGCGATTAAAACCACTACAACTAAATAATTTTAATCGCTAGAAAACGGCAGTTTTTTTTTTGTAATGACTTGTCTGCCAATAAAAGGAGAAGAATGTGTTGTGTGTGTTGTCAACCGAAATGGAGAATGGAAGGAAATAGGGAAATGAAGGAATGGATGATAGAGCAATGGGAAATGAATATTAGGGAGGAGTGTGCGTTGTCAGCTTATGGAGATGAGAGATATAAGTGTATAAGAGAGGTGGACAAATGGTAAGCATGCATGGGTGTGGGGCCTACTCCAATATTAATCCCATTTAGCTCCCTACAATGTCCTTATTTGCAATCTAGTCCTTTCCCAATTTGATTGCAAACACTAAATTAAATAAGATTATGAAATTAATCTTAATTTCATTTAAAGATTTTTCTCCCCCAATTAATTTCTTTAGGTCATAAAATGTTGTCTCTAAAGTATTTGTGCCAAAGTTATTCCCTAACTATTTGTCCTTAATTCATGGGAAAATATGCCTTAATTCCAACTATTAACTTAAAAATAATTAAGGCCAAATTTTCCATAAATAAGTTCATATAATATTTTAGATTCCCAGTTTCCAAATTTTGGGATGTCACAGTATATGAAGTTAATAAGGGATTAATGACTCTGAGCTGCTCGTTTGATAATTATGATACTTGTTTTCTTTTAATCTAATTTTTATTTTCTTTTCACTCATCATTTGAATTCAGTTTGGTTTGCTCAAATAAAATAAAGGTGTAAAAGCAAAGGTCAACCGGGTTTAAGTATCATGTTCTCGCAGGAACAATACTTTACTCTTTCTTTATTATTTGATATAGCCCATGTACTTCTAGAGTCTAAGGTATACATTTTTTCCTATTAAGTTTAGGTTAATATGTGACTATATTAACAAGTCATAAAGTGATTATTGATAAATTCATCTATTGCATTGACAAGCCTAGAGACCTTTTTATATATAGAAAATTTTACATTAGGACTTTTTTCTTGTTCTGGTCTTTGGGGTATAAGTGAGATTTCCCACTTTTTATGCCATAATTCCAGATTAGGGACCATATTAAAATGAGAAATTGACCATGAACAGAAGTCAAAGGGTTGAAGCTTTGACTAAGGAAGTTATGGTCACTGTTGGACCTTGCAATGTAGGCTTTCCCAGCTTCACCGTAAAACTATCATACCTCAAGAACAACTCTACCATAAACACCCGTAGAACCAACTCCACCAGATCCTTCCCCGCACACTGCTTGTTTGCCGCCGCAGGCTCCTCCGTCTCCCGCCCGTTCGACCAATACACGTGCTTCAACAGCTTCTCTCGTTCTTCTCCCACAAACCTATCCTCCACAAATCTCTCAGCATCCTTAAACACTCTCTCATCCTTCGTAGCAAATGGCTGAAACCCTAATAGCATCTCTCCTTTCTTCACCAAAAACGCAGCGTCGTGACTTCGAACAACTATGTCCTCTTTGGCTGTCGCGTACTGATACGCCACCGGAGGCTCAATCCTCAGGGATTCCCACACCACTGACCTCACCAGCGGCATCTTTTCCAGTGCCGTTAAAGTGACGCCGCCTTCTTCTTTCATGACGCTTCGGACTTCATCGGCGATTTTCTGGTGTAGGGTCTTTCCGGCGAGTCCGACCCACTTCATCAAGGTGGGGACCACGATTTTCATCCCGTTGCAAGAGTTGAAGCCCAGAACAAAGAGCAAGTTCATGCAGGCTTCGTCATTGGATAACCCGAAAGTCGAAGCTAAATCGAACGCCTCCGTAGCTGAAGTTTCGACGGCACTGTAAAGCTTCTTTAGGTCCCATTTCAGCAAGAAGCTGGGAAGTGGTAGAGTATGGAAGAGTAAATCTTCTAGCACGTTGAGAGGGAAGAGGTACCATGGCAGCCCCAGAGATCCAAGAGGCAAAACCTAGAAGTAAACGTGTTTAGTGTTGGAGATATTAAACTCATTAATTGGTTAAGATCCTAGGTTAATTAATGAAGATCTTGTATGAATTAGTTAGTGACTCCAATCTTATATCCCCGGCCATCTTAAAAGAGAGGTTAACATAGTTCATCTCATCATGAGTGCGTTTTTGAAGTAGTGGTTTCATCTGAGAACGGTTGATATATGATTTGTGGTAGTAATACATTGGTGGCTTGTAATCACCTTATCGGAATTGGTTTCCTGCTAATCAAATTTGCTTAGCAAGGAGAGCATGGCAGATTTGAGTATCAGATCTAATATTGACAGTCTAGATCTATTTTTTTTTTTTTAAATATTTTAATAGATCTAGAAGTTAAAATAAGATAAGTTCTTAACTATTATATGTTCAAAAAATGACATTTTATTTTAAAAAATTCATTATTTTAAAAAAACTCAGATTTAGATGGCCCAGATCTGTTTAGCTCTACCTGCTGGCTGGAAACGAGTGATAATTTGTTCATACCTGAGCGAACACCCAAAACTGGAAGAGTTTCAAGCCATCAGATTTGAGTTTGGTTTGGCCTGGTGGTTTGCCACAATAGAGGTGAAACAAGAAGTTGAAGAGCTCATTTTGGCTGATAGGGTTGAAGTACACCTCACCATGGTCAGCTACTTGGTCTTCAACCTTAACAAACAGCTCCGTCAAGTAGTTTCTCAGAAGAGGGACAACATTATCTTTTCGCGAGGCGATGAGAGCAAGGAGGAAGCTCTTGATCTGGTGGTGCTTGGGTTCAGATGGATCGAGGTAGTTGCAGACACGGTAGCCGTTGGTGAATCCGGCGGAGGGTTTGAAAGTTCCGGTGAAGACGTCACGTTTCTCGACCTTGGAGTTGTCAAAGAGGACGGGAAGCTAACGGCGTCGAGGAGGGCGATGACCGGACCTCGGGTTGAGCCCCAACCCGATCCAATCTGGTTCATGAACATCCCTATTTGTAGCGGTTATTTAGCTAAGTTGCTACAAAATGTGATTTTTAAAATTTATTTAAACAAACAAAAACCACTAAAAAGACTATCACATAAACCGCTACAAAGTGTGTAATATTGAAATTTGAATATTTTGTATCCCACCAAAGATCATGAAGTTTGTAGCGGTTTTAGTAGATAAACCGCTACAAAGTGTATAGTTTTGAAATTTGAATATTTCGAATCCCGCTAACGTTCATTAATTTGTAGCGGTTTTTAGTATAACTGCTACAAAATGTGATATTTTAAAATTTATTTATTTTTTAAAAAATACCAATGAATTTTTGTAACGGTTTTGTAACCGCTACAAAACGAAAAAGAACCGCTACAAACGTTAAACCGCTACAAAAATTGTCACATAAACCGCTACAAAGTGTGTAGTTTTGAAATTTGAATATTTTGAATCTTGCCAATGCTCATTAATTTGTAGCGGTTTTTAGTATAACCGCTACAAAATCTGAAATTTTGATTTTTTTTTAAATACTATGAATTTTTGTAGTGGTTTTGTAACTGCTACAAAACGAACAAAAACGCTACAAACATTAAACCGTTACAAAATCCATCACATTAACCGCTACAAAAGTTACGCATATTCCTATAAATATCCCTACCACACCTCATTTCACACATTCATTCATTTCTTCCCACCCCTTACAAAGTCTTTGATTTCAATGTTTTATTTTTTTTCTTCTTATTTATTGATACTAATTTTTTCTTATCTAGAACTTTAAGGATATTTTTTCAATATTCTTTCTATCATCACCAATATTCTTTCCATAACCAAATATCATCTAATGGACAACATAATTTTTTTGCTCAAAGGTGGACAACACAATAAGTCTTTATTATTTACACATACTCGTATTATACCTACATAATATTTATACTTATCTAACTTAAGTTAATCATTTTTTTAAATATGAACTATTATCATTTAATTTGTCACTTAAATAATAAAAATATTTAACATAATATTGTAATAATGAACTCAAATTATGATTTTTTTCAATTTTGAAATATTTTGTAGCGGTTATAAACTGCTACAAATTTTAATTCACATTCACTTAAATATTTGGCGCAATTTATAAAATTTTATCCAATATTTATAGCGGTTATAAAATTTTGACGCCAATTTTTTTGAAATTTGTCATCTTGATCACATCTTGTAGCGGTAACTCAAAACCGTTACCAATACAATAGCAGTTTTATTATATGAGTAGCGGTTTTAGACTACTATGTCATTTGTAGCGATTAAAACCACTACAACTAAATAATTTTAATCGCTAGAAAACGGCAGTTTTTTTTTTTGTAATGACTTGTCTGCCAATAAAAGGAGAAGAATGTGTTGTGTGTGTTGTCAACCGAAATGGAGAATGGAAGGAAATAGGGAAATGAAGGAATGGATGATAGAGCAATGGGAAATGAATATTAGGGAGGAGTGTGCGTTGTCAGCTTATGGAGATGAGAGATATAAGTGTATAAGAGAGGTGGACAAATGGTAAGCATGCATGGGTGTGGGGCCTACTCCAATATTAATCCCATTTAGCTCCCTACAATGTCCTTATTTGCAATCTAGTCCTTTCCCAATTTGATTGCAAACACTAAATTAAATAAGATTATGAAATTAATCTTAATTTCATTTAAAGATTTTTCTCCCCCAATTAATTTCTTTAGGTCATAAAATGTTGTCTCTAAAGTATTTGTGCCAAAGTTATTCCCTAACTATTTGTCCTTAATTCATGGGAAAATATGCCTTAATTCCAACTATTAACTTAAAAATAATTAAGGCCAAATTTTCCATAAATAAGTTCATATAATATTTTAGATTCCCAGTTTCCAAATTTTGGGATGTCACAGTATATGAAGTTAATAAGGGATTAATGACTACGAAATTGCTCGTTTGATAATTATGATACTTGTTTTCTTTTAATCTAATTTTTATTTTCTTTTCACTCATCATTTGAATTCAGTTTGGTTTGCTCAAATAAAATAAAGGTGTAAAAGCAAAGGTCAACCGGGTTTAAGTATCATGTTCTCGCAGGAACAATACTTTACTCTTTCTTTATTATTTGATATAGCCCATGTACTTCTAGAGTCTAAGGTATACATTTTTTCCTATTAAGTTTAGGTTAATATGTGACTATATTAACAAGTCATAAAGTGATTATTGATAAATTCATCTATTGCATTGACAAGCCTAGAGACCTTTTTATATATAGAAAATTTTACATTAGGACTTTTTTCTTGTTCTGGTCTTTGGGGTATAAGTGAGATTTCCCACTTTTTATGCCATAATTCCAGATTAGGGACCATATTAAAATGAGAAATTGACCATGAACAGAAGTCAAAGGGTTGAAGCTTTGACTAAGGAAGTTATGGTCACTGTTGGACCTTGCAATGTAGGCTTTCCCAGCTTCACCGTAAAACTATCATACCTCAAGAACAACTCTACCATAAACACCCGTAGAACCAACTCCACCAGATCCTTCCCCGCACACTGCTTGTTTGCCGCCGCAGGCTCCTCCGTCTCCCGCCCGTTCGACCAATACACGTGCTTCAACAGCTTCTCTCGTTCTTCTCCCACAAACCTATCCTCCACAAATCTCTCAGCATCCTTAAACACTCTCTCATCCTTCGTAGCAAATGGCTGAAACCCTAATAGCATCTCTCCTTTCTTCACCAAAAACGCAGCGTCGTGACTTCGAACAACTATGTCCTCTTTGGCTGTCGCGTACTGATACGCCACCGGAGGCTCAATCCTCAGGGATTCCCACACCACTGACCTCACCAGCGGCATCTTTTCCAGTGCCGTTAAAGTGACGCCGCCTTCTTCTTTCATGACGCTTCGGACTTCATCGGCGATTTTCTGGTGTAGGGTCTTTCCGGCGAGTCCGACCCACTTCATCAAGGTGGGGACCACGATTTTCATCCCGTTGCAAGAGTTGAAGCCCAGAACAAAGAGCAAGTTCATGCAGGCTTCGTCATTGGATAACCCGAAAGTCGAAGCTAAATCGAACGCCTCCGTAGCTGAAGTTTCGACGGCACTGTAAAGCTTCTTTAGGTCCCATTTCAGCAAGAAGCTGGGAAGTGGTAGAGTATGGAAGAGTAAATCTTCTAGCACGTTGAGAGGGAAGAGGTACCATGGCAGCCCCAGAGATCCAAGAGGCAAAACCTAGAAGTAAACGTGTTTAGTGTTGGAGATATTAAACTCATTAATTGGTTAAGATCCTAGGTTAATTAATGAAGATCTTGTATGAATTAGTTAGTGACTCCAATCTTATATCCCCGGCCATCTTAAAAGAGAGGTTAACATAGTTCATCTCATCATGAGTGCGTTTTTGAAGTAGTGGTTTCATCTGAGAACGGTTGATATATGATTTGTGGTAGTAATACATTGGTGGCTTGTAATCACCTTATCGGAATTGGTTTCCTGCTAATCAAATTTGCTTAGCAAGGAGAGCATGGCAGATTTGAGTATCAGATCTAATATTGACAGTCTAGATCTATTTTTTTTTTTAAATATTTTAATAGATCTAGAAGTTAAAATAAGATAAGTTCTTAACTATTATATGTTCAAAAAATGACATTTTATTTTAAAAAATTCATTATTTTAAAAACTCAGATTTAGATGGCCCAGATCTGTTTAGCTCTACCTGCTGGCTGGAAACGAGTGATAATTTGTTCATACCTGAGCGAACACCCAAAACTGGAAGAGTTTCAAGCCATCAGATTTGAGTTTGGTTTGGCCTGGTGGTTTGCCACAATAGAGGTGAAACAAGAAGTTGAAGAGCTCATTTTGGCTGATAGGGTTGAAGTACACCTCACCATGGTCAGCTACTTGGTCTTCAACCTTAACAAACAGCTCCGTCAAGTAGTTTCTCAGAAGAGGGACAACATTATCTTTTCGCGAGGCGATGAGAGCAAGGAGGAAGCTCTTGATCTGGTGGTGCTTGGGTTCAGATGGATCGAGGTAGTTGCAGACACGGTAGCCGTTGGTGAATCCGGCGGAGGGTTTGAAAGTTCCGGTGAAGACGTCACGTTTCTCGACCTTGGAGTTGTCAAAGAGGACGGGAAGCTAACGGCGTCGAGGAGGGCGATGACCGGACCTCGGGTTGAGCCCCAACCCGATCCAATCTGGTTCATGAACATCCCTATTTGTAGCGGTTATTTAGCTAAGTTGCTACAAAATGTGATTTTTAAAATTTATTTAAACAAACAAAAACCACTAAAAAGACTATCACATAAACCGCTACAAAGTGTGTAATATTGAAATTTGAATATTTTGTATCCCACCAAAGATCATGAAGTTTGTAGCGGTTTTAGTAGATAAACCGCTACAAAGTGTATAGTTTTGAAATTTGAATATTTCGAATCCCGCTAACGTTCATTAATTTGTAGCGGTTTTTAGTATAACTGCTACAAAATGTGATATTTTAAAATTTATTTATTTTTTAAAAAATACCAATGAATTTTTGTAACGGTTTTGTAACCGCTACAAAACGAAAAAGAACCGCTACAAACGTTAAACCGCTACAAAAATTGTCACATAAACCGCTACAAAGTGTGTAGTTTTGAAATTTGAATATTTTGAATCTTGCCAATGCTCATTAATTTGTAGCGGTTTTTAGTATAACCGCTACAAAATCTGAAATTTTGATTTTTTTTTAAATACTATGAATTTTTGTAGTGGTTTTGTAACTGCTACAAAACGAACAAAAGCGCTACAAACATTAAACCGTTACAAAATCCATCACATTAACCGCTACAAAAGTTACGCATATTCCTATAAATATCCCTACCACACCTCATTTCACACATTCATTCATTTCTTCCCACCCCTTACAAAGTCTTTGATTTCAATGTTTTATTTTTTTCTTCTTATTTATTGATACTAATTTTTTCTTATCTAGAACTTTAAGGATATTTTTTCAATATTCTTTCTATCATCACCAATATTCTTTCCATAACCAAATATCATCTAATGGACAACATAATTTTTTTGCTCAAAGGTGGACAACACAATAAGTCTTTATTATTTACACATACTCAGTATTATACCTACATAATATTTATACTTATCTAACTTAAGTTAATCATTTTTTTAAATATGAACTATTATCATTTAATTTGTCACTTAAATAATAAAAATATTTTTGACGCCAATTTTTTTGAAATTTGTCATCTTGATCACATCTTGTAGCGGTAACTCAAAACCGTTACCAATACAATAGCAGTTTTATTATATGAGTAGCGGTTTTAGACTACTATGTCATTTGTAGCGATTAAAACCACTACAACTAAATAATTTTAATCGCTAGAAAACGGCAGTTTTTTTTTTGTAATGACTTGTCTGCCAATAAAAGGAGAAGAATGTGTTGTGTGTGTTGTCAACCGAAATGGAGAATGGAAGGAAATAGGGAAATGAAGGAATGGATGATAGAGCAATGGGAAATGAATATTAGGGAGGAGTGTGCGTTGTCAGCTTATGGAGATGAGAGATATAAGTGTATAAGAGAGGTGGACAAATGGTAAGCATGCATGGGTGTGGGGCCTACTCCAATATTAATCCCATTTAGCTCCCTACAATGTCCTTATTTGCAATCTAGTCCTTTCCCAATTTGATTGCAAACACTAAATTAAATAAGATTATGAAATTAATCTTAATTTCATTTAAAGATTTTTCTCCCCCAATTAATTTCTTTAGGTCATAAAATGTTGTCTCTAAAGTATTTGTGCCAAAGTTATTCCCTAACTATTTGTCCTTAATTCATGGGAAAATATGCCTTAATTCCAACTATTAACTTAAAAATAATTAAGGCCAAATTTTCCATAAATAAGTTCATATAATATTTTAGATTCCCAGTTTCCAAATTTTGGGATGTCACAGTATATGAAGTTAATAAGGGATTAATGACTACGAAATGCTTCGTTTGATAATTATGATACTTGTTTTCTTTTAATCTAATTTTTATTTTCTTTTCACTCATCATTTGAATTCAGTTTGGTTTGCTCAAATAAAATAAAGGTGTAAAAGCAAAGGTCAACCGGGTTTAAGTATCATGTTCTCGCAGAACAATACTTTACTCTTTCTTTATTATTTGATATAGCCCATGTACTTCTAGAGTCTAAGGTATACATTTTTTCCTATTAAGTTTAGGTTAATATGTGACTATATTAACAAGTCATAAAGTGATTATTGATAAATTCATCTATTGCATTGACAAGCCTAGAGACCTTTTTATATATAGAAAATTTTACATTAGGACTTTTTTTCTTGTTCTGGTCTTTGGGGTATAAGTGAGATTTCCCACTTTTTATGCCATAATTCCAGATTAGGGACCATATTAAAATGAGAAATTGACCATGAACAGAAGTCAAAGGGTTGAAGCTTTGACTAAGGAAGTTATGGTCACTGTTGGACCTTGCAATGTAGGCTTTCCCAGCTTCACCGTAAAACTATCATACCTCAAGAACAACTCTACCATAAACACCCGTAGAACCAACTCCACCAGATCCTTCCCCGCACACTGCTTGTTTGCCGCCGCAGGCTCCTCCGTCTCCCGCCCGTTCGACCAATACACGTGCTTCAACAGCTTCTCTCGTTCTTCTCCCACAAACCTATCCTCCACAAATCTCTCAGCATCCTTAAACACTCTCTCATCCTTCGTAGCAAATGGCTGAAACCCTAATAGCATCTCTCCTTTCTTCACCAAAAACGCAGCGTCGTGACTTCGAACAACTATGTCCTCTTTGGCTGTCGCGTACTGATACGCCACCGGAGGCTCAATCCTCAGGGATTCCCACACCACTGACCTCACCAGCGGCATCTTTTCCAGTGCCGTTAAAGTGACGCCGCCTTCTTCTTTCATGACGCTTCGGACTTCATCGGCGATTTTCTGGTGTAGGGTCTTTCCGGCGAGTCCGACCCACTTCATCAAGGTGGGGACCACGATTTTCATCCCGTTGCAAGAGTTGAAGCCCAGAACAAAGAGCAAGTTCATGCAGGCTTCGTCATTGGATAACCCGAAAGTCGAAGCTAAATCGAACGCCTCCGTAGCTGAAGTTTCGACGGCACTGTAAAGCTTCTTTAGGTCCCATTTCAGCAAGAAGCTGGGAAGTGGTAGAGTATGGAAGAGTAAATCTTCTAGCACGTTGAGAGGGAAGAGGTACCATGGCAGCCCCAGAGATCCAAGAGGCAAAACCTAGAAGTAAACGTGTTTAGTGTTGGAGATATTAAACTCATTAATTGGTTAAGATCCTAGGTTAATTAATGAAGATCTTGTATGAATTAGTTAGTGACTCCAATCTTATATCCCCGGCCATCTTAAAAGAGAGGTTAACATAGTTCATCTCATCATGAGTGCGTTTTTGAAGTAGTGGTTTCATCTGAGAACGGTTGATATATGATTTGTGGTAGTAATACATTGGTGGCTTGTAATCACCTTATCGGAATTGGTTTCCTGCTAATCAAATTTGCTTAGCAAGGAGAGCATGGCAGATTTGAGTATCAGATCTAATATTGACAGTCTAGATCTATTTTTTTTTTTTTAAATATTTTAATAGATCTAGAAGTTAAAATAAGATAAGTTCTTAACTATTATATGTTCAAAAAATGACATTTTATTTTAAAAAATTCATTATTTTAAAAACTCAGATTTAGATGGCCCAGATCTGTTTAGCTCTACCTGCTGGCTGGAAACGAGTGATAATTTGTTCATACCTGAGCGAACACCCAAAACTGGAAGAGTTTCAAGCCATCAGATTTGAGTTTGGTTTGGCCTGGTGGTTTGCCACAATAGAGGTGAAACAAGAAGTTGAAGAGCTCATTTTGGCTGATAGGGTTGAAGTACACCTCACCATGGTCAGCTACTTGGTCTTCAACCTTAACAAACAGCTCCGTCAAGTAGTTTCTCAGAAGAGGGACAACATTATCTTTTCGCGAGGCGATGAGAGCAAGGAGGAAGCTCTTGATCTGGTGGTGCTTGGGTTCAGATGGATCGAGGTAGTTGCAGACACGGTAGCCGTTGGTGAATCCGGCGGAGGGTTTGAAAGTTCCGGTGAAGACGTCACGTTTCTCGACCTTGGAGTTGTCAAAGAGGACGGGGAAGCTAACGGCGTCGAGGAGGGCGATGACTTTAGGATTAGGAGAAATGAAGGGACCGGGAGGCATGTTGGCTCTGAAGACGGTGGATTTGTATTTGACCATACGTGATCTGAAGAAGTCGTCGCGACCTTTGAAGTAGAAAAAGTCGAATCTGTCCCAAACGGCTCCGATGAAGGGCAGGCCATAGCCACCGGGGATTGGTTTCATGGGCAGATCGCTGTTAGAGTCGCAGGAGGAAGACATTATTTTAACCTTGTTATATTATGACTATCTCAAGCAAATGAAAAATTAATGACTGCCCATCGATTTATATATATAGCAATCGATCGGAGCTTGTGTTCCTGTTTGGGTTAGCGGTGGTTTAAAAACTATCTGACTTTTGCAAAGCTCAGTAGGAAAAAAGTCAGGTTGTTAATGTGATTTGTGTTTTAATGGCCCGTTTGACTTTTACAGGAGACTTTTTTTTTCAAATTAAAGAGTGTTTGAATTATTATTTGAAAAGTGAGTTAAGATGGAAAATGATTGAAAGGGCATGAATTTTGTTGAATACTACATATATATTAATTGTATATGTTGTGATAATTGAAGATAAAAATTTAAATTTGATAAAAATGTTAAATTATTACCCTTCTAGTCCTAAATATAATACAAATTTGACTTTTTTACAGAGATTAATAAAACTAATTCAAATTATTTTAGAGTATTTTTATTTTTCCTCCAAATAATTAGTTTAACTAATTAAATTAGTTTTTTTATGTTTTTATTTTGTCACATTCACCCTCCCTTTTTTTTCCCTCTCCAAGATATTTTTCTGGAGCAATTAGATGAAAAGGGACTTTTTTCTCTCTCTCCAAGTCACATGTTGCACTTCACCGAGGGCCAACAATTCATCTTCTTTCTTCCAACCGTTCTTCTTGGGTTAAGGAGCGATTTTACCAATAAACTATTGGGCCAGGAGCAACCAACACAACAAACTATTGATTGGACCTTAAATACCAACAAACTATTTAAAATGTAAAATTTGCACAAAAACGTCAGTACTGTAGCAACGTCCGTTTGCTCCAATACCTCCAATCCATAATATCCCAGGCCCGACTCACCTTCTTCATTCTCACCCTCCCATCTCTCTCCTTCCTGCAGCAAATCCCTAATTTTAGATCCGCCACCACAGAGCTCGCCACCATGTTCTGGCAACATCCCGGAGTCGGAAGCTCCACCGCGAAGAGGCGGCGGAAGGAGATGAAGGAATGAGCGTGTTGAAGGGTGGAGAGAGAGAGAGGGGAAATGAGAGGTGAAGATGGGTTTCCAAAGACGGTCGGAGGAGGTCGACTTCACCGCCGCCACGCGACCAAGCTCGGGCAGAAAAACCTTTAATCTCCAATCGACGTTCCCACCACGCGACCAAGCTCCGGTGATTTTTCCGTTGAATCAATGTCTCGGGAAGAAAAATTTTCAATTTCCAATCAACGCCGACCACCATGCGACCAAGATCCGGTGATTTTTCCATTGTGCTTTCTTCCTCGATTTGAATCGTGGTTTTTGATTTCCATTGTGGTTTTTGGTTTCTTCCTCTGATTTCCATTGTGGTTTCTTCCTCTGATTTCCATTGTGTTTGGCGTTTGACATTTGGGCGATTTGTTTTTTTCCCTTCACCAGATTTCCACTCTTTCTTCACTAGATTTCCAGGTTCTTTATTCACCCCTGTATCATTGCGTGTGCTTGAAAGATTTATTCGATAAATTGTATATGTCCTCTGCCTTGAGTATATTCCTGGATTTTTTTCCTGTTTCTTGATCATCCTCTTTTTAGGGGAAAAAGAGGAGCAACGCGGGTGAATGAAATGGTTAGTGTATGGTTAGTGTTGAGGTTATTATTAGTCGATACAGTCGCATGTTGTTGGAGAAATCCCCAGCTTTACCAGTTCGTTTAATGGAAAGATGATGGGAGGACATTGAACAACCAGGAGATGAATAGTAACGGACGTTAATTGGTGGCAACGGATTTGTGCAGATTTTACATTTTAAATAGTTTGTTGGTATTTAAGGTCCAATCAATAGTTTGTTGTGTTGGTTGCTCCTGACCCAATAGTTTATTGGTAAAACGCTCCTTAACCCGTTCTTCTTCTTTCTTTCACAACAATTCATTATAATTACTCTTTCTGGCTTTGAAAATTAATTTTTATGCTCACCTTTTGCAAGTTACTTGATCCCATGGAAAAGGAATCCATGAATTCAATATTATTATTTATGGGATCCAGAGGATTATAATTTTTGTGAAAATTATAATTATACTTATTAATATTTATTTATTGATGATTGATTATTATTATTATTATTATTATTATTATTATTATGATATTGATAACAATATTTAATCGATTAGGAAATTTAAAATTTGAATGTGATTTCATGAGAAAAGAATTGAATATTTTTATCTTTATGAGTGCACAAATAAAAAAATTATTTAATTATAATTATGTTTGAGATTCATCTATTTTTGTTTTAAAAATTGAAAAAAAAATGTAAAATATAATCCCTATTATAATGGCATGCTTAACCAAATGTTAACTATGATTTGTTGGGAGGAAATTTAATGAAAAAAATTATCCTTTGTTTTTTTAGATGAACAAAAATTGATGAAACATTTTCTATCTAAATATTTATAATATGCGTGATTATATCATGAGTTGAATATTTACTTTCCTTATATTAGGTTAACTTGAACTTTTTCGATTCTATATTTCTTAGTCCATATCTTATATATGTGTGTGTGTGATTCTCATGATACTGACAGGACAACAAGATTAGGAGGAATTGAAATAATGGTCGAAATAAAAAACATGGAAAGTGAGATTAATATGAAATTTGAACCTAAAATAGGGAAGATAAGTAGAGGGAAAGCATAGGAAGTGAGAGATTCTTGGGAATCAAAGACTCATTAGGATGGAAAGTTTGATTTGAAAAATTAAATAAGTAATTAATAATTAATGAATTAAAAATATCATTTAGTTCAACATATTTGCTTCAAATCAGCTTTTTTATTTGATTAATATTTGAAAATTGAAAATTTGAAATCAATCAAGATGAGAGAAAAGATGAGTTATAATTGATAAATATCAATTTTGTTTGGCACTACCAGAAAAAAGGCTTTTAAGATCAGTTGAAATTTGTTTTTAGATTGGATTTAGGTCCGGTCTTATATATTGACTAGTTTAAAAACACTACAAAAAAAACGACAATTAGTAGCGGTTAAAATGACCTATTTGTAACGGTTTTTGACGTGACAAACGACATTTGTAGCGGTTAGAGGAACCGCGACAAAATCGCCTGTGGCAAGCCGATTTGTAACGGTTTAAAAACCGATACTACATACACATAAACCGCTACAACCTCTGTTGCGGTTCAAGAAAACCGTCTGACGTGTGTTTCGAGACATTAGTCACGGTCCGTAACCGTTACAAATCATATTGTAGCGGTTCCAGTAACGGTTTCATAACCGCTACAAAATAATGTGTTGATAATTTTGTCGCGGTTACTAACCGCTACAAACATTCCCGCCATTTTTTCGCCAAAAAAATTTGCCGCCATCTGAATATTTGTAGCGGTTTACAACCGCTACAAATAGTCCCGCCACATGTGCTTTTGAATATTTGTAGCGGTTGCAAACCGCTACTATAAACGCTACAATTTTATTTGAAATTGTGTAGCGGTTATTGCAACCGCTACAAATTCATTACGGTTTTAAAAAAAATTCATAACGCCATTTTATTTGAAATGTTGTAGCGGTTATTGCAACCGCTACAAATTCATTACGGTTTAAAAAAAATTATTATTTATCGGCGTAATTCAGTAATTATTATTAATATATCTTTTAACAAAAATAAAAGGTAGTAAATTATGAAATTTAAATATATAAGGTGCATGTATAAAAACAAAATAATAAGATTATGTAAGTAGAATAAGTGCTAAGAAATGAGGTGGTTAAAACAATACCGAATATTTAAAAATTATATGTACAAATCAATTGAATAATGTATATGAAAGAATAGGGAAAGTTGAAAGATATATCTCGCTCAACCGCAAAATAACAAAGTTTAATTAGTATCGAACTATAAATTAGTATGAGAAACATTAGAATTGATCTAGTTACACGGTACTTACCCCGTTCAAACTCACAATGTTCAAACGTAAAATATTTGAGATGACCGAGAGAAAACGTGGGTAGAAAAGAAGTTGAGGCGTATTAAATGAGGTTGGGTGGGGGTATTTATGGTGGTGTCTGCGTATCATTTTGTAGCGGTTGGTGTCTCACTTTTTTGTAGCGGTTGTTATATTTAGTAGCGGTTTTGAGGGTTTTTGTAGCGGTTGATCTTGTCGCGGTTTTTAAGGGTTTGTAGCGGTTATATAACCGCTACAAAGTAATTTCTGAGTTTTTTTTTTTTAAAAAAAAACTTAAAGGGGTTTTTTTTTTCTGAGTAATTTCTGAGTTTTTTTTAAGTGTTTGTAGCGGTTATATAACCACTACAAAGTAATTTCTGAGTTTTTTTTAAAAAAAAACTTAATATTGAAAAGATTTCATATTACAAAGATAGGCATTAATTTTTCCTCTCAATCTTCTTCGACATCCCTACAAAGAAAGTTTACATAAAATGTTACGCGTGAGTTGAATACGTTTGAACACAATATAATTAAAACTTTAGTTAAATGTTTCAATTTCATAAAGCGTAAATTTAAAAACGTATCGAACTATAGGTAAATTGTCATCGCCGTCTGGGATGAAGTCTTCGGCCGGCGGGCTGCAACGGCTCACAATCGTAGGCGACCTTATCACCATCGCCCATATCGTAAAGGTCCCGAGGCTTTAAGTGAACCACCATATTCCAATCCTTGTGCCTCTCATCGACGACTGATCTCGTGCGACGGTGCAAAACTTAAAACCATTGGCATTGTATGCCGTGAATCTTAGGGCGTGGTCAAGCGGGCCTACTGCGAGAGCTCGAATTCGGTGAGTGCGGGTTGTGGTCGTTCATTATTCTCCTCCTAAACCAACTCGGGAATTCTCTCGTGAACCTTTCTATCAATTTCGGAGGATGTCCGTGTACGAATCCTCGCTCACGCTTCACATAACTCCCGAATTCCCCGCAATTGAACATGCAATGAAATGTGAGTATGTATAAAATGTAAGGAAATATATAGGATACGATATATATATATTTGTATGAAATCCTTACCGAAGGTACGGTTCAACTTTGGTGCGCTTAATCAAGACATGTCTATGTGCTTGGAACTTCTCAAGTGCCGTGAGTTTGAATTTCTCACTCCCGCCAACCGGTTTACCAACACGAGGGATTAACAACTCGTTGTCTCGGCTCCGGCTCAGCTCAGACAATCGTCTACACGAGGCGGTCGGTTGAATGACGTTTCAATGTCATCGAAGTACTGAACAAAAATACAAGACCTCATCCCCGATATAACCTTCTCGCTATTGAACCTTCGTGCCACGCCTTATTCCTCACGTAAGATTTAAGTTTCCCAAGAAACCTATAAAGTAGAACCATAAAAATAATAGCCGGATCAATGGTTAAACGTGCGACTAGGGAGTAATGGTAAAGTAATTATTTTTCAACAAGTACCTCTCAACGGATACATCCATCGGCATCGAATCGGGCCGCAAGCTTTGTTTCGTGAACAAGGTGTACCTGTCAGTGAACCATGACCGTGAAAATGACGGAGGAAAGATCATCTCCAAATGACACAACAGAAGAATGATTTTCTCCTGCAGCTGGTCGAGCTCCTCCACTATCAAAACCTTCGAACACAGCTTCCGAAAGAAAGTACAAAGCTCGACCAAAACGAGAGACACGTCGAGAGGCAGCGTATTTTTCATGGCCAGAAGTAATCGTTGCATAAGCACATGTGAGTCATGACTCTTCACCCGTAACCTTTCGAGCCCCGCAAGTCAATACATCGTGATATGTTGCTTGAATACCCGTCAGAACCTTTATTTTCTTCAAGGTAGCGAGAAAGATTTCCTTATTCGGTTTTGTCGTGGTGAACCTTGCCGGTTGAAATCTGTCATGCTCATCCGCCACGCGTCTCCACGAACGCCCATCTCCCGTAGATCTTTCCCGGCCTCGCAGATGATCTTTGGACTTGCTCGGTTCGTTGAGAATCGTGTACAACACATTGTCGCACACATTCTTTTCAATGTGCATGACATCCAGACCGTGTCGGAGCAAATTATCTTTCCAATACGGAAGAGCGAAGAAGACGCTCACCTTTCGCCATTGTTGGGCGTAGAACCCGAAGCCCTGGCAGCCTTTGTTCCGCCCTTGCCGGATCGTTCTTTTCCCAAACTCAACATCAACATCCCGAAGCTCGCTCTATGATTTCTTCACCGATAAATTCCGAGGGGGTCCTCTTTTTCCCGTTGCCCATTAAAACGATTGCGTTGCAACCTAAACTCCGTGCGTACCATCGAGAAACCTCCGATGACCCATGAAGCACCACTTACGACCGTGGGGAAGGCGCACCGAGTCGAGTCAAAATTGCAGCCGGGCACGCAAGGCCGGTATGCACATTCCACCCGGATAATGTCTCGAGGCCAGAAAGTCGCTTATCGTCCAAATCAAGGCCGCACGCAAGTTGAAAAGTGTCTTCTCGTGCGCGTCGTACGTCTCCACACCTACATTCCACAACTCCACCAACTCCTTGATCAGCGGCTGGAGATACACATCGATGTCATTTCCTGCCTTTTTCCCCGGAATGATCATGGACATAATGAAGGAGCTTTGTTTCATGCACATCCACGGGGCAAGTTGTAGGGTATCAACATAACGGCCATATACCGTAGCTTGTGCTAACATTCCCAAATGGATTAAAACCGTGGTCGCCAAAGCAAGACGGACATTTCTAGGGTCCGCCGCGAAACTGGAAAGACCGAGTCGAACGCTTTCACGCTTCAAAGATCACGTGGATGCCCGAGTTTACCATCTTCATTCTTATCATCTTCATGCCACCTCATATGCCGAAATGTCTTAGACGACATAAACAATCTTTGCAGCGAGGTTTTAAAGGAAAGTACCTTAGAATCTTCGCAGTTTCTTCTTCTCGCTTCTTCCCTTTCCGAACAGTCTTGAACCTCGAAGTGTGACACTTCTTACAAGTCTCCTCCGATCGTCCTCTCCCCAATAAAGCATACAATGCTTGGGAAGGCATCTATTTTTCGTAGTTCAAGCCTAATCTGTTGATTATCTTCTTCGCCTCGTAGAAGGATGAGGGAATGTCCGCGTCTCGGGAAAGCATCTCGAAGTAATTCCAGAACATCGACATTGCCTTATCGTGATCCCACACATGCACTTGATATGGTACAATTTGATAAGAAAAGATAACTTTGAGTATTTCTGACAACCTTGATACAAAGGACGATCGCTCTCATCCATGAGGCTGAAAAATTCCCGAGCTGCATCGTTCTCGAAGAAAACAGGTCCGGACCCCGCACCTCTCGTCGTGAAGTTGTCGTCTTGAACACCAAAAGCATCACGGACAGCTTCATTAACCGGATCATCTTGATGTACTTGATTTCCTACTTCGAGGTTCGAGGAAGATGGAGCCCATATCCCATACCACGTTGCTCCCCATGAACCGCCCGTAATGTATATGCTTCGGGAAAGGCTTTACAAGAAGATGTTCCAAAGCGTAATCTCGTGTTTGCCACTTCTTAAACTTACATCGCACACAAGGACACACGATCTTCCCATTAATGCATGCGTGAGAGAAGGCGAAATCTAAGAAAGTGTTCAATCCCGCTAAATATACAGAGAACTACGCGGTCGCTTGATCCATGACTTATCCATATGTAACAAACAAATCTAGGATAGAAGATAAATGTGGATACAATGTTTAATTACATTCAACGCAGAACTTGGGATCTTTAAACATGCATCGAATGTTTTGTAGCGGTTACATAACCGCTACAACAACCGTTGCAATTACAACGAACAATTTTGTAACGGTTATAAAACCGCGACTACAACCGCTACTGAGTACAATTTGTCGCGGTTATCTTCATCACAACCGCTACAAAATGATGCTCGTTGAATCTTGTAGCGGTTATCCAACCGCGACAAAATAGGGCGCCCTTTTTCAAATTTCAAATTTGTTGCGGTTTCCTCATTAGAACCGCTACAAAATTTAATTTAATTTTTAGTGTTTTGAAATAAAATTTTAGGAAATTATTTTGGATTATAATTAAAATATATAACTAAAGCACACGTTAAACAAGGATTAAAATTTTGTATTAAAAGTTTTAGGGTTTTCGATTAAAATTTAGTTAAATGAGTTATAGGTTTTGAAATAACGTATCAAATTTAACGGTAACAAATATATAACTAAAGCACATCTTAAACAAACCAAATATTTAAACCAAATTAAACTAATATCCAACTCGTATTGTAATGACTCAAGTTTTCAAAATAAAAACTAACTATCGTGAACATGATCATCAAGTCCTGTCCTAGGGGGGTCTGTCTCAGGGGGGGTTGGTACACGTGGGGGGGATTCCTCAAAGATGAACGGAGGGGGAGGCTCGGGATCTGGAAACCGCTGGTCGGGTAATAGTCGCGCCAGTGGCCCCAAGAATGCAGCCCAGCTCTCCACATGATGATCGTACCAACGGCGATGCTCTCCCGCATGCGCCTATGCCCGGCCTCCTCGTCGGCCCTCCCGCGCATCTCTCCGGCCTCCTCGTCGGCCCTCCGTGCAGCCTCATGTGCAGCAACCTGCTCGGCGACCTTCTCAAGAATGATCTCATCAAAAGCCTCCGGTGGTGGCCTTCTCGAGCCGGGAGGGTCCGGTGGACCTGCAGGAGGAGCCATGCTTCGGTACACCATGCTAGGCCCGGCGCCAAGGCCCATGCCCCTAACACGGCCGGGATGCTCGACCGGGCCCACTGCAGCTTTCAGCTGGGCAAGAGGATTCGCTGCACCCTCGTGACTCGGGTCCGCGACGCTTGTAGCTCGCCTCGGTCTTCTCAATCCGGCCTCGACCCACGCGTTCATGAACAATCATTAATAAAATAATTGACGATCAATTTTAATATACAACATTCATTATATTTTTCAATGTTTTTGTAACTTACTATTATCTCCTCTCGCCGCCCGAGAGGTCGGCGTCCCATCACGGTGTCTATGGGTGCGTGTCCACAACTTCCCATAGTTCGTTTGTGTGTTCTCCTCCCGAGCCTTCTTTTGCCGAAAGAATTAAAACAATATGTACTTTGTTATTGGAAAAACAAAACAATCGGTATGTTAAATAATAACATACCATCTCACCGTAGGTCACAAAGAAACGCCTTGGTCCCCGCCGTGTGATGGACCCTCTCGCTGTGCCCCGCTTCTTGTGTTTCTCTGCGACAAAGCCTGATCGGAGGAGGAAACAAAACTTAATTTAAACTAAATTTAAATTATCACTTAAGTGAAACTATTAATTAATTTAAACCATATGTAATTAAATTATAATTAATTTAATAAAATGTACCGCCCGTCGCACCTCTCCTATATTGGACGAAAGCCGCCCACTGATCTGGGTCCACGCCGTCTGGGACCCTCTCGATCACCGCGCAGAGGAATAGTGCCATCTCCATTCATCGATTGTAGAGACGATTCCTCCGACTCTTCCACCCTTCCCCCACCTTCATCATAACGTACCTTTTGTGTTGTTCGCGAAGTTTAAACTTTTTCTGTATCATAAATTCATTATTAAAAATTAATAAATAAAGAAATAAATAATGAAAGAAATAAACTAAAACGATAACTATTAACATGTAAAATGTAATGAAACAATATTGACTACCTGCGTAACTCCGCTAAACGCCTTGTTCTTTGTGTCCTTCGTCACACTCTTCCAATCCTTAAAAAATCGGAACCATGCCCAATTGCCGCCAAATTCGTACAAAAACGGTTCATCAGTGACCACCGGTGCCGATCGCCCGGGTCTCGTGAGCTCGTTCCACGGGACTACGACCCGATACCCGGACATCTCCCGGCCGTATCGAGGAGAGTGGAAACATCCGGCGTCCCACCGCTGATGTTCCCATGTTTATCTGCAATATTAGAAAAATTGAATTAAACCTACAAAATTTATATTAATTTCTCCAAAAAATCCAATTAGATATACCTTCGACATCCACTGTAAATCCGCTGGAACGCGAAGACGCCGGTCGGGGGTTCCCGTGGTCCCGCCGGGTTTCCGGTCCATGAACCGCTCCACCTCCACTAGGGAATGTTGATCGGATCTCCGCATTCTCGTCGCCTAAGTCGTTCAACGACAAACTTGCTTCTTGATCTCCCTACGGTCCCCACATTTGGAATTTCTTCATCGGCGAAGAGATTGGCAAACTCGTTCGGCTCCCGAGATGGCGGTGGTATATGTTGGGCCCCACGCCTCTCGTCGGCCTCCGCCCCTACTACTACCCCCTTAAACCGGTTTTGAAAGGGACACCGCTTTCCCTTTCCCTTCTCTCCTCCAGAAACCATGATGTTGAAAGGTAGAAGTTTAAAAGTAAAAGTTTAAAGAGGGTGAAAGGTAAAAACGGTGAAAACTCAAACCGTTGGAAGTGTGACTTTGAAAATGAGGATTTACCGTTTAAAACCGAACATTTTGTAGCGGTTAACCTCATAAACCGTTACAAAATTTGAAATTTTGTAACGGTTCATCCATCACCGCCACATAAACCGCTACAAAATATCTGACCGTTAAAATTCTGTAGCGGTTGTGTAATAACCGCTACAAAAACCGCTACAAAATAGCTGACCCTTGAAATTCTGTAGCGGTTACATAGAAACCGCTACAATATGACCACATTTTGTCGCGGTTTTTGTTGTGAACCGCTACAGAATGATTTTTTCAAAATTCCAAACTAATTAGTTTGATTCAAAAATTTTATGAATCAAACTAATTAGTTTGGTACAAATATTTAAAAACCAAACCTTCAATTCATTTATTTCTTTTCTTTAATTTTTTAAAACTGTCCACGTAATAAATTACACATAATGAAGTAACCAAGAATAGTCCAACATGTCCGTGGGGATTGGGACTCAATGTAGCCGCCGATCTCCCACGAAAACTGGCCGAGTCATTTTCATCGAGATATTTTCGTGAGACAAAGGTGGCTACAATGGAACCCAATCTCCGGTCGCTTGTTGGACTCTTCTCGAAGAGTAGAAGTATTCACGCCAAAGAAATGAGCAAACCTTGGCTTGTGATCGAACGAATTGCCTCGCAAGGATGAGAGAGGCAAATATCCGCACCCTCATCACCCGATATAAGAGATCGAGCTACCGATATCCGCATTCCTTGGACGACCAAGCGAGATAGTTCATTCGGTTACAAGTCGAAGATTTAGTAATTCCTTTAGTAGTTATAGTTGATGAACGTTATTTATAGTGTGAAAATTTGTAGCGGTTCCTCGAAACCGCTACAAAATATAGATTTTGACGCGGTCACGGCCACTCTTCCCGGACACCGTGACAAAATTGTGACGTTTCGTTTATTTGTAGCGGTTTTTTGATGGAACCGCTATAAAATCACCGCAACAAAGTTGGCGCCAATGTTGGCGCCACTTTGTAACGGTTATACTCAAGAAACCGTTACAAAATCACGGTGACAACAATTCCCGCCATTGCGCGCCAAAGTGGCGCCAAATCATTGCGGTTCTACTCAAGAAACCGTTACAAAATCACAGTGACAACAATTCTCGCCATTGCGCGCCAAAGTGGCGCCAAATCTGTTGCGGTTTATTTTGAGTGAACCGCTACAAAGGTAGCCGAGGTCCATACCGTCATGGCTTCCGTTACTATTTAGTGGCGGTTATGGGATAAAACCGTTACAATTTGTTGTTTTGTAACGGTTTTTTTTAACCGCGACAATTTAACCGCGACAAAATAGGTTTTTTTTTGTAGTGAAAGTCCGATGCACTAATGCAAAAAAGAGCTTTAAGACCGCCTCATTTAGACCGGATTATAGAGAATCGGGTCTTAAAAGTATGGCCGGTGGCAATTTCGTAAATATAAAGAACTTTGGACCGGATTATAAAGGATCCGGTCTTAAAAATATGACCGGTGGCACTTTCGTAAATATATAGAACACTTTTAAGACCGGATTATAAAAGATCCGGTCTTAAAAAGTATGACCGGTGGCAATTTCGTAAATATATAGAACACTCTGAAGACCGGACTATAAAATATTCGGTCTTAAAAGTATGACCGGTGGCAATTTCGTAAATATTGTGAGAAGACGCTGATTAAAGATGAGTCCGAGAATGCGATGATTTATTCCTTCGCTTAATTGGAATTATATACAGGGGATAGGTTATTCTGCCTACTCTTATTTTGCCTACCTTTGCCTACCTCTCTCACTACCGTTAGATTATAATCTCATCCAACGATAGAGATTCGGGATCAAGAAGTGGAATGTTGTCGCTCTCTCTCTCTCTGGGCTTGGGGTACCTCTTCCCTTTACCCTAACCCTAATTTGTTCTCTTCTTTTGTCCCGTTCTTCCTTCCTAACTGTTCATTCCCTGCTACTACCAATTACAGATATTGTTGCTGATAATTGCGCTATATGCCGGAAACATATCATGGATCTTTGTAAATATAGATCGACTGCGTTTTTGATCAACTGCTCATCCTTTTTAACTATTCCCCATTCGTTATCCTGGACTTTGGATGCATCCGGACACTCTTACTCCGTTTTTTCCCTCAAATGTGACGTGTAGGGTATTTCCTGAAATCCTACTGCATCTTAATCCCATTATGAATCAAACAATAAAAACGCAAGTTTAACAATTTTTCTTTTCTAAATACTCTTTTCTTTTCTAAAGAGTTTATTTTATCCTTCAAATCTCCGTCGTTGGATAAGATTATAATCTAACGGTATTGAGAGAGGTAGACAAATGTAGGCAAAATAAGAGTAGGCAGAAGGCTAAAGTATACGTTTGGTCCTTTATGTTTGCCTTTGGTATCAGTTTAGTCCCTTAAGTTTGTAAAGTACACGTTTGGTCCTTGAAAGTTAACACCGTTAGTTTAACTTAACGGAAAATACTAACTCAACAATTTGATTTAAAATATTAATTTATTAAAATATTAACATATAAGCATGTTTGGTCAGCATTTAATTGCACGGTCATCGCTAAAAATTGTTGAGTTAATATTTTCCGTTAAGTTAAACTAACGGTGTTAACTTTCAGGGACCAAACGTGTACTTTACAAACTTAAGGGACGAAACTGATACAAGAGGCAAACATAAAGGACCAAACGTATACTTTAGCCGTAGGCAGAATAACCTATCCCTATATACATATGCTAATAAGTAAATAATCTTCTGACCTAGGTAGTTCCTATAATCTAGGGGTTACAATCAGGAATATAATTACGAAATTCAAAAAACCATGATCTGCTAACTTAATTCCTAAAATCTCTCTAACAACTTAATTAAGATGATTACAATCAAGAATTTAATTACGAAATTCAAAAAACCATGATCTGCTAACTTAATTCCTAAAATCTCTAACAACTTAATTAAGATAATTGTACAATATAATCGTATATGCTAACTAATTAAATCTTAACTTCCAACAAATATATAGAGCACTTCTAAGACCGGATTATAAAAGATTCGGTCTTAAAAGTATGATCGGTGGCAATTTCGTAAATATATAGAAGACTTTTAAGACCGGATTATAACAGATCCGGTCTTAAAAGTATGACTGGTGGCAATTTCGTAAATAAATAGAACAATTTTAAGACCGGTCTTAAAAGTATACTTTTAAGACCGGTTGTTTGAAACAATCGGTCTTAAAAGTGTAAAAAAAAATGACCGGTGGCAATTTCGTAAATATATAGAACACTTTCAAGACCGGCTTTTTGAAACAACCGGTCTTAAAAGTGTTCTATATATTTACGAAATTGCCACCGGTCCTTTTGTTTTACATTTTTAAGACTGGTTATTTAAAACAATCGGTCTTAAAAGTATACTTTTAAGACCGGTTGTTTCAAAAAACCGGTCTTAAAAGTGTAAAAAAAAAAACTGAATTCGCTAAACCTGTTAAGTCCGTAAGTCTGCTTTGTCTTCTTGGTGATATAACATTTGCTTAGTTATAGATTCAACGAGTGTCCCAAGAGCCTCACGGGTCAAATCCTCAGCAAGAATGTCATCATTTTCCTCTAACCTACTCGCAATCTTTGTAAGTCATCCCAAGAGCCACATAATCAAATCCTTAACAACGTTGGCGGTGAGATGCTTCGAGGGTTTTGTGATGGCGTCGACTCCAATCCTCAGCAACAGTGAAAGCGTACTACTTTGAGGATTCTGGACGACGATGGCTCATTCCTCTTCGATCTATGGCTCCTTCCATGCCGCCTTCGCATAGATCCGGCTTGAAATCAAACTCAGATCTCTTCTTGCTTAAGTCTGTTTATTTCCTACCTCGACCGCTCTTGCTCAGATCTGGACTTCGATTTTGGTTGCTTGAAGCTTTGCTAGCACCGACAAGAGGATCCTGCACAGATTTGATTGCTTTAAGCTTGTGATTTTTTTGTAGATCTGGACTTCAAATTCGATTTCCATGGTGAATGATTTCTGTTTCTTGTTATTTTTTCTTATTTCTGGACTTTGTAATCATCTTTTTTGTTTTTCTTGTTGTTGTTGCTTCCAATCTTCTCTTGGTTCTTCGTCGTTGATGACGGAGGGACATTCAAAATGTTGACAGATCTGGTGATTTGGGACCGGTTGTTTCATTTGAGTTTTTTCTTCTTTTATTATTATTATTTTGAAACACTTTTAAAACCGGATGTTTAAAATGTCCGGTCTAAAAGAATTTCTTTAAGACCGGTTCGAGTTCGGTCTTAAAAGTGAGACTTTTAATACCGCCTGGAACAAGACCTGACGCAGGTCCGGTCTTACGATGCCTCTTTTGTCCAGTCGTAAAAGCTTTTTTTCCACCCTTGATGCTATCTTAAAAATTGATATTTAGATCAGCCATGTAGTCTGGTATAAAAAATTACATGTTCAAGACCTATTTTTGGTTAATGATCAGGTCTAACAATGGTCAAACTTTAAGACCGGCAAATGGTGAAATCCGGTTCATGTAATGATACATTTTTTAACCTCCTTTATTGCAAGTTTGTAACCAGTGTAAATAAGGAGGGCTTTGACCCATTATTTCTTATTATTATTACAATTTTATATTTTTATATATATCCAGTAGGTTATTAATGCCCTACATTCAATGATCTGTTAGTAGAGAGCCAAGCGAAAGAACCACAATTCTTACATATCGTTGAGCAAATATACACGGATCAACACTATTAAAAAAAGAGGCTTTTAGACCGCCACATTTAGACCGAATATAGAGGAATAGGTCTAAAAAGTATAACTGATGGCAGTTTCGTAAATATAAAAAACATTCTAGACCGGTTCCTTTAATATCAGGTCTAAAAAATATCATTTAAACTGGTTTATCAAACAACCGGTCTAAAAAGTATGATCGGTACAGTTTCGTAAATATAAAAAACTTTTAAGACCGGATGTTTAAGAAGTCCGGTCTAAAAAGTATACTTTTAAAACCGGATGTTTAAAAAGTTCAATCTAAAAAGTAGACTTTTAAGACCTCATATTTTAAAAATCTTGTCTAAAAGATGAATCTTCTCTTTACCCGTGCCAAAAGTTCAATTTCGCTCTTTGAACCTCTCTACCCGTTGTGATAACTCTCCTTCCACAGCTTCACTGTCTTCTAATTGGCGCCTCGCCCACCACCACAATCTCTATCTATCTATCTCACCTCTCATTCATCCATGGAAGATTCTAGATCTACAATCAGAAATCCTCTCACCTCTCATTCATCCATGGAAGATTCTAGGTCTACAATTAGAAATCCTCTCACATCTCATCTCACCTCTACAATCAGGATTGTGTCCGATCTTGTTGATGAAGATTCCAAATCTGGTCCTTTTGCCCTGTATACCAATAAACCAGTGCTAATTTATTACAAAGTATAATATATGCTGATTCTTTTTCACGTGCCTCCATTTCCTTTTTCTTATCACAGCGCAGCTACCAACCGCTCCCCTGCATCCACTGTCTGTTCCCATCACCTTCGATCGGTCCACGTGCACCCCATGCATTGGAATCCGATGGAATATATTGTGGTACCCCTCTCTTTGCTTACCGTGATTCATTGGAGTCCGATGGAATATATTGTAGTACCCGCCCACTCGAATTTGTCTAATGGTGGGGTGGGGTGATAATTACATCTAACAAACCCACTCCCCATCATATATAGAAGCATATCCTCTCTTTATCCTTTTTTCTTCAATTCTTATCTCTCATCAGCCCATCTAGACCGTTGATTGGGAGACGAGAGAAAAATCAAAGTAGTATTGTGACCTTTCAGATCGATTGGATGGACATGATTTAAAGATTATGAGGGATGATGAGAGAAACACAACCTCATCAGACATACCCACACACACAAACCACCTGACACCTCTAGACCTTCTATTTTTCTTCTCTTCTTCACTCCTTCTGGTCCACGCATCTAAGAGAGAGACATAGATCAGGCAGTGTTTGTATGAGAAAAAAATTGAGAGGGATATTATTTGGGTTTACTAAAGACTCTTATTGAAATCTTTAAAGTAACTTTTTGGTGGTTACCTGTAAGCTAGGGAGTAACAGGTAACTCTGAATATTCTTCATTATACTTATGAATTGTGTACGCTTATCTTTTAAAGAAAAATATGGATTGAATTACATGTATAGGTGTATGTATGGTAAACTTAATAATATTATATTATTATAATAAAAATTGAAAATAACAGTTTAGTCCTTTAAATTTCAGAAATGATATTTTAGTCTTGTAAATTTCAGAAATGACTGTTCAGTCTTACAAATTTCAGAAATGACAATTAAGCCGTACGAATTTTGAAAATAACAGTTTAATCCTACCAAAATTGTGAAATGACAGATTTATTAGACTTTAATTTTTTTTTTTAATATAATTGTCATGACGACTACATTTGTCATGGTTGGAGTAAGGAGGAATTAGTATAATCAGCTCTATTACCATGTGTTATGTCATCACTCGGTGCACAGTGAACGGTACTTGTCAATGCCCCTTCTTCTATGTCTTCTTTTGGCCGGGATTGTATTGGAGCTGTACGACATGTGACATCTCCTTAGTTATGTTCTTTTAAGGAGGGGAGTCATAGTATGTACAGACTTAAGCTTTATACTTTGGCTGGGTATATCTTAAGAACTAGTGAGTTTGGATGAATCCAGTCAAATTGATAGATTTCCATTGGCTATGTGTTAGTCCATGACTCCAGTCAGCGGAATAATAAGGATGAACGATGTTACAGGGAGGTTACACATTGCATATTACATAATTGTATAGTACAATGTATGACAAAGTACATACATACATACATACATACATACATACATACATACAAAACACTTATGGAGTGAGTGTTGGCTCTTTTTGTACTCCAAAAGCTCATGTTATATCATTTTTATTTGTCATGACTCTAAGCCTTCTGCATTTTATTTTTATACCTCTGATGAATTTTTAAAATTTATTTTGACACTATAATATGAACTTTATTTGAAATAATTATGTATTTTGACAGTTTGGATGTTGAGCATCCTTATTGGCGACTTTTAAAATAATTTGGCTATGCATTGGAGCGTTTCAATTGGGGTGTTACAAGTTAGCTGCAAAAACAAGTACATTATTTTAATTTGGAACAATATTAAGAAGGAAAAACATGAAGAACTAACCTTTTTTTTGTCCTAAAGCCAGGAAGAGAGATCGATGATGGAGCTGAAGACATCTCAAACAATTCAAAGCATGTAATGTATTTACTTTCTAAACACAACAAAGAGAACGAAAGGAAATTTTCAGCGATAATCTTAGTGATGAAATGAAACCTAACTCACCATTTATTTTTGGGATACAATATATTGTTATAAAAGAATTCTGCCCAACGCTCACAAACCTGCTTAATATCTTCCATTTTGAAGGGTTCTTCATGAGTAAACGTTTGAAATGTGTAAGGAAAAGAATTTAATACGACGTAACCGATAAATATATTAAACATAGTGAACACATCTCAGAAAAACACCAGTACCTGTTTAGTAAATTTTGTGTTGTCCGGCATGTGAACAGTATTCTACATGTGCCTCAAGACATAATGGCTGCATGAGTTGCTTCCTGCCTGTTGCCTGTGGGACTATAAAAGAACATACACCATTTTAGCAAAACAATTCAAATCAGCGTACAAATGCAACAAACATGCATGTAATTTCTAGGTCCCAAAGGGAACTTATTCGGTTTCCTGCTGTTAGGGTAATCAATGAGCCTCACAAACTTCATAGCCCTAATCATTATGAAACAAGCAATTAGTGACCTATACATATTAATGACAAAGACCCATGATGAGGTGCATAACAAAACTCACTTGCTAAATAGGGTCCTCTGATATTGGGATGCTTCGCTGTGAGTGAAACACTGACGTCACTCAACCACTCAACCCGTGTCGTGCTTTCAAGCTCACCAATATCACCAAAATATTCAACACTTTGTATTTTTCACAGCCTAAGTACAAGGTGTTAGTATTTAGGTGTCCTAGAAACAATCTGCTATGACAGATCAGCACCATTTCTACGTTTTAGTATTTTATTATTAATAAATGAGCACATTTTATCTTTATCATATTTATGTCTCGCCTTTATTTTTAAGGTAAATATGTGTTTGAAGATAAAATCCCTAGGAATAGAATATGTGTAATACCCGGATAATTATTTATCTGGAATATTATATTTTAATAAATAATACCTATTGGAAATAGGTGAATATGTGGTATCAAATTTATATATGGAATCTTTAGGGCAATTTCTATTAAAATTAGAGAGTATTGAAGAGTATTTGGAAAGTATTCATAAAGTATTAGTGTGTGAGGTGTAAAGTTTTGAAAAATAATATCATGATATTTTGAGGAGTGCCGACATGGTGGAGTGTGTGAGTGGGTTTGTGTGTGAAAGTATGCGAAAGTATTTTTGAAGTATTTAGAAAGTATTAAGAAAGGTTGTAGATATTTGAGAGAAAAAGGAGATATTTTGTAGAAAAGGCAACAGGATAAATGAGAACCAATAGAAAATAAATCCTAACTCAAAATCCTTGAATTAGGTTGCTAACAACTGGACATATTATGATTCAGTGTAATTTTTCCCCGAGTTGGACATTACCCGAAGCGATTTCCGTAACCGAAGACGTTTATCCGAAAATGTTCGGCAAGCAACGGAATACCCTGGATTTAATCAAAAATTTAGTTAACCCAAGTATTTTGAAAGAGGAAGAATAGACCTTCGAGGCTATGTTCTTGGATTTTTGAGATTCTTCAAGATTACGCGATTAGAACACCGATCGGGGAATTTTATCGGGTAAAACCCATAAAGCAAGAGATGACTTCACTTGCATGAGATCATCTTTGGAGGGAATGATGCTAAGGAGGTCGGCAATGAGCTTTGTATGGAGGAGAATTGAGTTCAAAAAGTTGCTTTAATTCTATGGTCTAAATTAAAGGGAAAATTACCAAGTTGCCCTCACAATTTTTCTATAAATAGGTCTCATTTCCTCTTCAATTCTTCACACAAATTCCTCTTGCAATTCGAAATAGAGAGAGAGTGTAGAGAAAAGGAGGAGCTTTGGAGAAAGTTGGAGGAGCTTTGGAGAAAGTTGTAGCGAAGTTCTGCACGGGTAAGTTCTTCGGTCCTTAGCTTTTATGTTCTAGTCTTTTGTTCGGTAGTTTCTATAGAAATGTTAGTTAGATCTAGGAAGTAGGAAATGAAATTCCTATTCTTGTTTTTAAGCCTCATTGCATTGAAAGATGCCTGACGAGGTAAAAACATAGTAGGGATTGAGTTTCTGAAAATTAGAGTCAAAGTAGCGAAGCTTTGGCGAAATTCCGCCAATTAGTGGGGTCAGGGGTAAAATGGTCATTTATGGCTAAAATGTCCATCATAATGTTTGATCATTAATAAATGCGCTATTGTCCTTATAGGATATCCCTGATTACGTTCTGACCAACCGTCATACCGAAATTCCCTTAACGAAGGTACGTTCGCGTACTAGTAACACTAACTCTGATGGTTATTGTATGCATATATGTATTTCCTCCGTCATGATGTATTTTACATGTGACTTTATTGTTGTTGTCATCCATATCCGACTATGTACAATGTCCATTGTACCTTAACCATACATCCGACTGTATTATTGTCCATTGTGCCTTAACTCTATATCCGACTGTATTGTTATTGCCGTGCATATCTGATCATGTACATTTCTCATTGTGCCTTAACCTTGCATCCGACTGTACTGTTATTGACATACATATCTTATATGTATACCCTATGTCTGACCGTAGTAAATGTTGCCAAAATTCCATGAATATCTGTAGTGCATATATGATGTATGTAAACATGAGGTTAACCGTTACCTGGGGTTCGATGCATGGACCTCAGCTCTTAACTTAGCTTCAGGGTCGGAAGGACCGAGGATAGAAGCAAGCAGCCCGCATAAAAGACCCGGCTGAAGACTTCTTTCTGTCATGTATATTACTTTTGAAACACTCTTGTACCGCTGTTTAAACAGCAAGACATGCTACCGTGGGTACTTTGAATATATATCAGTTACTCTTATGCTCTGGTGCTCTACTCTGATGATTTGAAATGATGTTTGAAGAAAAAAAAAATTTATACTGCTTTTGAAAAACAGGATGTTACAATATGTGTTAATCTTGAGGATCAAATATAGAGATTATGATCATGAGAACTCAAGAACATTGGATATCTATTGCCTAAAACTTGTTCCTAATCTTGAATCACCAAGAAAGGGCATTGATGATCTCAATAAGACTAGTACGACATCATCTACATGTATAAGCTACAAGGTAGGGACTTCATGGAATACATGCATAGTGATGTCTTCGTTGATGTCGTGGATAGATCTGTTAGAGAATAAATAACACCGAACAGGCCCGCCGAGAGACTCCACAAAGGTTCATTGTAGAGAGTATCATTGGATATGTAAAGTCTCTCATCGTTTGATAGTGTGGATCCTCCTGGACTTAAGGATGTCATTAAACACTATATCCTAGGCATAGGCGGACACAAGGGGGGCTAGGGGTGGCCCCCGCCCCCCCTAATTTTTTTTTTTAAAAAAAAAAGAAAGAAATGGGCCATGTTCATTTTCCCTTTCGGTTTATCCTTTCATTTTTACATTGCAGGTGTTTTCTATATATGTTCCCCAACTTCATAATTACTTTATTTTTCATTAACTTCATTTTAATGATCATTTCGAAACACACACACAAGTTGTTAACGTTTTCATTTATGATAATTGTTGTTTTATCTAATGGCTTAATTAAGCTTAGTTAAACCATTAGCTCAAATAATTATATTTTCTAAGAAAAAAATCATTTCACAAGTAAAGGAATGATACATGCACAAGAACTAGAGATTTCATTTGAATATGAAGTTACAACATTTTGAGTTTGACATTTCTAAACATCCAAATTTGATTAATTTATCAATTATATCTGAATTATGTGAAAGGCTAGCAAGAACTAGAAAGTCTATCATTTACCCTTTTATTGATAAAGAGATTAAACTTGTACTCACTTTTCCAGTTTCTATAGCAACTACTGAAAGATCTTTCTCTGCAATGAAAATAATCAAGAACAGGCTTCAAAATAGAATGGAAGTCCAATTTCTTGATGATTATTTGATTACATACATTGGAAATTGAGTTTTAGCACGAATTCAATTATAGATGAGTTTAACAATATAAAAATACGTATAGTAAGAGCCAAGTGAAGTGATCTTAATTTCTGTAATATATTTCTTTCAATTTTTTGTATATTAGGTATGTATTGTATTTCAAATATTTTTATTTATAATATATTATTTTTTATTTTCGCCCCCGTCATTAAAATCTCTGGGTCCGCCCCTGATCCTAGGGTTATACTTTGAGTATACAACTCTATTCGTCTGAAAAAAGGGTAGAACAATGTACTTTTGGGTATAACTCGAATACATGAGTATAAATTGACATGCTGAGATGAACATTCACAAGATCGATAGAACTTGGATAGCTTTTAATTAACTCGGGAGTCTATACGCACAGCAAGTGATCATAAAGAGTCATGATCCGTTATAGAGTTAATTTAAGAAGATTCATAGTTCTGTGAATTAGCTACATTTAGTCAATTATGAGAGATGATACTCTATCTTTGCTCTCGACTAAATATGAATGACGATGTGAGGGATGATACCTGCACGGTATCCAAATATGAAAGATAGATCACTTGATCAATTCAATTAGTTCTGAAGCCGCAGAGCATTGCTAGTGTCTTATAATGTCATTAAATAAATTGGGCCCATTAAAGGAGTTTTAATTGGTCCAATTTTATTTATATCAGTGACTAATTGGGCCTAATGGGTCACACACAAAGGTTATTCCTGATTGCTTAAAATTAGTAAACTTGGACCAATAATTGTTATTAAGCTTTATCAAGAGTAAATGTGTAATTGGGTTGGAGTGGGACTCCAAGCCTAATAAGGAGAAAATTGCGTCATATATGGTGTCCCCAGTGGGAAATCAGTTTCTCCACAAAAGGGCCCAAAAGTATTGGAAGATCCAACGCGGTCTTAAACCAAGTTGAATTTGGAATTCGAATTTGGAATTTAATTTTGAAATTTAAATTTAAATCCAAGAGGTTAGGTTATAAAAGATAATTCTGAATTATCTTATATATATATATATATATAGGATGAAGGTAGGAGAAATAATAAATAAAGATTGAATTCAAAATAATTTTGAATTTTAGTTTAAGAGATGAATGTGATTCATCATCTTAAATTATTATTCAATCAATCAATCAAGATATGGATATGATTCATCATCCTAAATTAGTAACTCAATCAATCAATCAAGAAATACATGTTATTCATCATTTTAAATGGTTGACTCAATCAATCAATCAACAAATAAATGTGATTCATTATCTTAAATGATTGATTTAATCAATCAATCAAAATATGAATTTAATTCATTATGATTTGGATTTTCAAATTCAGGCTTGGATTGAGCCTTTCTTGTAAGCATTACAATTAGGGTTAAACTCTAATAAAGGGCTGATTTTTGGGTGCCCCGTTTTCTGTACGTTTTTTCAAGAGAGAAAAAAAAGACGCTAATTTGATTGGTGTGCGCCGCCAATTTAAGAAAATGTAAGTTCCAATTTTGTCTCTCCTATCTTTAACCTAATTCCAAGAAACCATCATCTTCTTAAAAAGAGAAAAACCCAATGAAACCAAACCTTAACCTTGCCTTCGCCTAGCAAGCATCCAAGGAGTGGGAGGTTTCAAGAGAAAGAGTTCTCATTGCAATCGAGAGATAGCCGTGTGGATTAACTTTAGAGGACATCAACAACATTGAAGTCTTCGAGTGATCTAAGGTAATCCTAATCCCCAATAGTCATTTTATCAAGTAATCTTAATCCTCAATGGTCGTTTTAATGAGTAATCCTAAAACTCATAATCATCATAAATTGTTACGAGTTCTTATGAGTACCGTAAAGAGTTACGAATTAATGAATAATATAACTAATTAGCGTAATGAGTTAAGGTTAAAATTCATGAGGACCATAAGGAGTTATAGATTTCCACAATGATTAAACAAATTTTTGTTTTCAACCTCATGAAACTTTACATGAAAATCGCGCAATAGGAAAATTTAACCAACATAAGAGCTTCTTGCAACACCTCAAACCAAACAACCAAATACTTAACTAAAGTATTTTAAATATCATCAATAAGGATACTCAACATCCAAATCATCAAAATTCAAAATCCGTTCAACTAAAACCGACATCACAGTGTCAAATTAAATCCCTAACATGTTTCAGTAAACAAAATGAAATGCGGAAGTCTTAAGGTCATGGCAAATAAAACGATATGACATGAGCTCTAGGATCACAAACGAACCTTCCAGGCTTACTCCATAGGTGTCTTCCCTTACTCCATACTAAAACAATCACTTGAAAAATGTTAATATAAAGGATGAGATTCAACATCTCAATAACTATTGAAAGTTTCTACCGTACTCAAGCAAACCACATATGGTTAAAAAAAAGGAGCTGATTATGTATATATTTGTACGTACCATAATTCCTCAAACAAAACAATTACAAATTTAATAATCATTATATCAATATGTATTTTCATCACATCATGTACTATATAGTTATGCAAGATGCAACGTTCCCTTATATCATCGTCTATCCTTTTATTGCTAATTGCAGCCATAGGCTAACACATAGTCCATCCAATAGAAACCCATCCATTTGACAGATATATGAGATATACTCAATCACCATTATATAGTGAGTTATATTAATTATAAACAAGGTACAATAAATACTTCCAAATGCAACTATCATGACAGATATATTCAATCATGAATAATATAATTAAAAGACAAGGTACAATAAATCATGCTTTCATTCATATAAAATATCATCACATATTCAAACATGCCTAAAAGGAAACAATAATCTAACAATACATTAATTATAATTAAATTTTTAACTATGTGAATAAAATGAGTTATAAATAAACTTACTTATAACATTACTTACTTGAGAATTTATAATACACACACAAATATATATGTGTGTGCACGTGTGTAACATTACTTACTTGTGTGTGTGTGTGTATTCACATAAAAATGGACTGAGTATGTGTGTGTGTATATATATTCAGTCCATTTTTTTAAAAAAGAGATAGTCATTTACAATCATACACAATTCACAAGTATATGGAAGAATATTCAAAGTTATCTGCTACTCCCTAGCATAGGTAAGCACACATGAGTTACTCCAAAGCTCTCAACGAGAGTCTACAAAATCACAAGATGAATATCTATTAACATATTTCTTCAAACTACTTTAGAGTTTTTTTTAAAGAAACTCTAAATACTTAAAACTGCCGTCTACACCCCTATCTCTCTATATATATACACCCCTATCTCTCTATATATATACACACATGTTATAAAGTAAAGGATTCAAAAGTCAACAGCTTTATGTGTGCATGTGTGTCTTTGGGTGATTACGAGTTTATTGCGCTGAGAAAAAAATTGAAGGAAACATTATATGTATATCTACACATAAAAAGGGTTTAGGTAGAGTTGCCCAAAAGGTCAAAAAAATAATAAAATAAATAAACATCTACAGGGATGGTTTTAAGAAGTATGGAGCTACAATCATTTAAAGGTAACGGGTACATGAGATGCAATATACATACACATATATGCTCATGCGTGTACAGGTGAATAAAGGAGGGGGGTTCATAAAAGAACAAATCAATAAAAATATGCATACCCAGTCACAAAGCTTTAATGTGAGAGAGAAAGGTTTGACTATTGAATCAAAAAATATTTTAAAGAAAACGCCTCCCAATTGACACTTCAAGAAGAATGGATTAAAGAGAAAGAAAGCAAAAGGTGGAGTCTTGATCTTAGGATAAAGAACATTAGGATAAACATAAGAAAGAAAGAACACAAGGGTCTCAACGGCAAGTTAAAATATGAAATTGTAGATGCAGCTGTCAACACTTCTTTTCTTTAGAATGAATGCAGATTATTTTGATTAACCAAGAATATGAGGTTGAAATCTTCGAGCATCGAACAAGAGAAAATTAAAACATTTTCTAAATGGTTGCTACATGTAGGAAATGGGGACATTGGGTTACCACATGATGATATTGCAGACATGACGGTACCCTCAGAGTTGTTGCTTAATGATGATTGTAATCCAATTAGGTGCATCGTTGAATCTACTTACCCAAATTTAGTAAAACATTTAGTGGATGAAAATTACCTCAACAATAGGTTGATTCTTACCCCAACACCATAAAATTTTGACATATTGAATGATTACATTGATTCTTTATTGCCAAGTGATGTAGTAGAGTATTTTAGTTTTGACTCTATAAAGATAATGATAATGGAAGCTTTGAGGATTTTTTACATGAAATATCTTAATGCGATTAAATGCTTAGGGATGCTTCATCATAAATTGGTATTGAAAGTTGGTGTACCAGTTATCTTAATAAAGAATATTGATCAGGCAGCAGGGCTGTACAATGGTACAAGGTTACAAATTACACAACTTGGGAAGAACACCATTAAGGCAAAGGCGTTGAATGGTATAAGCATTGGCGAAGAGATTTTGATACATATAATGGATATGAACCCATCTTAATCTAAACTACCTTTCAACATGACAAGAAGATAATTTCTCATCATAATTGCATTTAATTTGCAATGATGATAAACAAAAGCCAAGGTCAATCAATGTTCAATATTAGAGCTGGGAATCAAGGCCGGCCCGGCCTGACAGGGCCTGGGGTAAGGAAAACATCTGTTTTTCAAAACCCGGCCCGATAGTACTAGGGCCAGGGCCGGCCATACAAGGCCTGAAAATTATTATTCCAAATTTTAACTATTTTTCCTTCGATTTTTTTTAAAGAAATATAATTAGTAAATTGCAACCATTAAAGTTCTAATCTATCAAATAAATGTTATCAACATTAATATCTAAACAATATAAATCATTCAACAAATAAACACATTCATTAATTTGTAATAAAAAACAAACAAACACAAAGAATATGTTTTTTCCTTTTTTTCAAAAAATATTCAACAAAGGAATTGCTTTATGTATGCCCACGACAAAATGTCTTTCCCTCTAGTAATTTTGTGTGTGTTTGCAGATTCATTCGGTTCATACATGATTTTACTGACATGTAAAAATAATTCTACTTATTTTACACAAAATATATTTATAATTTATTACTTCTATAATATTGTAATACCAAAGTATGTATTTATTTAATATGAAAACATCCATTCTTTAAAATTTAGAATAACTAATTATGCGTTTTAATACAGAATAATAATAAACATAAAAAAGGTTATAATTTAAACTAAAAAAATCTAAGTAATTACAAATAAACACATTCATTAAGTGGAAGTCTCAGTAATTAATTTTATTTTTTAAAAAAACTACAGTTAAACTGGCCTATAGGGCCGGCCTGAGGCCCTACAGGGTTGGCCCGATTAAGCCCGAGGCCCTGCAATGCCAATTTCAAATTTCTGGCCTATTTTTCAAACCCGAGCCCTGCAGGGCCAGGGCTTAAACGGGCCGACCCGACGGGCTTGGCCCGATTTCCGACTCTATTCAATATAGGTCTCTACCTATTAATTTTTCATCATAATTTTATTTGCAATGACGATAAACAAAAGTCAATGTCAATTAATATTCAATATAGGTCTCTCTACCTATCGAGCTTGGTTTTCTCATATGGGCAACTATATATATACTATTGAGGGTTATGAGTTCCAATGGGTTGAAATTACTTGTATTGGATAAGTTCAATAAATGTAATAATACTACAATAAATATAGTTTATAGAGAAATATTTCAAAACCTTTTATTATATTAATATCATGAAGATAGTCTTGCTTATTACCATAAGATTATGTAAATTGTATCATGTTTATGATGTAACGAAATGGTTAAATAATAAAATTGTAGCATATGTTCTTCATTTTATCCCATTTACAATTTTAACATATCCATGCAACACACGGGTCGAAAGTCTATTATCTTTAAAGTAAGAGGGATTATTTATTAATGATTTTGTCGTCACCCTAAAATGTGTCCTGGTAGCATTATGTCACTTTGTTACTCCCTCCTATCCTAAATATAAGACAGAGTTAACTTTTTTAGAAATATTAAAAAAGTTAAATAAGTTACTTTAAAATATATATATTTATTATTATTATTATTTCAAATTATTTTGCTTAACTTATAAACTGATATATAATCTAATGATACATAACATATGATATGATTAAATAACTAATTTAGCCTCATTAATCTCTCTAAAAAAAAGTCAACTTTGTTTTATATTTAGGAACATAATGAGTACTCCCTCTGGTTCTTATTATAAGGCACCAACTACCATTTTCTCGTGGACCAAGGAATGGAGGTTAAGTCATTAATGAGGTCTAAAAGTAATAAATGTTTCCAACTTTACCCCTACTTTAATGTTGTAGGTTTAAATGAGTTAGTTAAAAATGAGGGCATAATGGAAAAATAGTAATAAATGAGTTAGTTAAAGTAAGTTGGTGCCTTATAATAAGGATCAAAAAAATGTTGGTGGTTAGTGCCTTATAATAAGGACCAGAGGGAGTATTTAATTGAAATCACACCCAGCCACATGATCCTCAAATGACTATCTTTTTATCCGATTACAACGAGAAGCAAGCTAGCTTAAGCAATACAATGTTTGCTAATTATACATCATTATTGTGGCTATGTGGCACTTCACCACATTCCAACTTAAATAGCTCCAAGAAAGCAATAGGCAAATTCAGTAAGACATCAAAATCCTAGTAGATTTTTGGTGCCATTGGGGCTAAATAATCTGCATTTTTTAGTCCTTTCCAGTCAAGTAATTATTTTTTATTCGAATTAAGTAACACATTTCTAGAGATCTCATAATGTATTCGTATTGATTAGGTATATAAAACAAAAATGGCATTTAACTTCCACTACTAGCTAGTGTTGAAGTAATTATACGGGTACAAAAATGTATTTTAAGATCGGATGAAAGAGGTATTGTATGACCAGATCTGCGACCGGTCTTGTTCCAAACGGTCTTAAAGTTTGTTACTTTTAAGATTGGAGACGCAACTGATATTAAAAAATGCTTTTAGTCCAGACTTTTAAAATATGAGGTCTTAAAAGTCAGACTTTTAAAATATTAAGTCTCAAAAATCCTTTTTTATAAAAAAAAAAAAAAAGATTTTTAAGACCGGATGTAAAAACACAATCGGTCTTAAAAATCCCCTTTTATCACAAAAAAAGAAAGAAGAAGAAGGCACTTTGAAGACCGGATGTCCAGTCTTAAAAGTCCCTTTCTATTAAAAAGAAAGAAAGACGAAAGGTTTGCAGATCCATCAGAAATCTCGATATTGGTTGCAGATCGAGAAAAGAAAGACGAAAGGTTTGCAGATCACATACACAGAACCAGTTCGATGGAAGATCAGAACAGGGGTTAGATGACAAAGAGAGATAGATCCAACAACCACGACCTTGGCCAGAACGATTGCATTCGGCCGTAATATATTTTTCCAGGAAACAATGGGCAGCAAAATAAAATGGCAAACAATAATTGATATCAGAAAAAGAGAGAAATAACATCAGAAAAACTGAATCTGGCTGGAAAAAAGAGGAATTTAGCGGAGCACGAGAGAAAATGAATAAGTGAAACAAGGCGAAGATGACGAAATAGAAAATGCACGTAGAGGAAGATGAAAGAGAAAATGTAGAAAAAAGAGAACGGAAGAAGGAGGAAGGCTTGGATTTGATTTACCTGGTTTTGCACCAGAAAAGACCGGATCAGCTGTGTTCACCAAGGAAGATGACTACTATTCGCGAATTTGATGAAGCGACCTTTGTTTATTCCCTCTAAATCTGAATAGTCAATGAATGACGATGGCTGTAGCAGAATGGGCTTTGTGCCAACATCTTCATCATTGAATGTTGATTCACGAAGGCCTTATCATCAAAACTTGCATTTTGCTAAGTGGAAAACAAAACAATAGCGAGGGAGCGAGGGAGGGAGAGAGAGAGGCAGGTTACCTTATAAATATAATCCCAGGGCAGGCAACTCAAAAAATCAAGTGTGAACTGAGTCTTCAAATACCTGGAATTCAAGAAGTTAAACAATAAATAGGACGGACAGATGAAGATTCACTAGTGCAAAAAAGGGCTTTAAGACCGCCTCATTTGGACCGGATCATCGACGCACCGGTCTTAAAGGTATGACCGGTGACAGTTTTGTAAATATAAAGAACTTCTATACGAAAAAGGCTTTTAAAACCGCCTCATTTAGACCGGACTATCGATGGCCCGGTCTTAAAGGTATGACCGGTGGCAGTTTTGTAAATATAAAGAATTTCTTATACCGAATCATTTTTTCATAGGTCTTATCCAGACCTGTTAAAAAAACAACCGGTCTTAAAAATGTTATTAAAAAAATTGAAATATCAATTACTTTATGGAGAAATCTCATACAGCTAGACTTATATTTTCTACACTCCAAAATAATAAGGAAAAATTTAAATATAAAGGTATTAAATTTTTAAGACCGAACATATATAATAGCCGATCTTAAAAGTTAGACTTTTAAGACCGGACTTAAAATACGACAGGTACTAAAGTTTAAATAAAAAATTAATTAATTTTAAGACCGGAGTTACAGAAAGACCGGTCTTAAAAGTTAGACTTTTAAGACCGGACATAAAATCAGGCCGATACTAAAGTTTAAATAAAAAATTAATAAATTTTAAGACCAGAGTTATAAAAAGACCGGTCTTAAAGGTTAACTTTTAAGACTGTGTATACTAATTTGTCCGGTCTTAAAAATGAGGCGCCAAATATATGTTTCTTCGCACGGAAGCTTTTGTCACTCTCACTGAAGAACCCCTGTTCACGTTGCGAAACCCTTCCTGTTGCATTACCTCTCTTCCTCGCCCACGTATCATTAGCCTCTGTTACTCCCTCATTTGCTCAGGCATTCCTCTCTTACTGTCTTGAAAATGGACGGTGAAAACGATTCCAGTCGTGTTCTTGGAACCCCAGGTACTGGTGTCACTGATGTGGGTCAGAACGAACCCTCTTCATCTCACAATGAGCCTCCTCAACGCCGTGCACACCGTGGTAGAAGCAGCACACGAATGATGGATGTATCCCTTTGTCGGAATTCTGGGACGAAGCTCGAGATTCAGTTTGATGAAAATTTGCAACCTGTCGGTCCTAATAAAAGCACATATACTAGTTTTGTCAGCTGTCTAGTACGTAGCAAGGTTAGCATCTTGACAGCTGAGTGGAAAAATGTGGCCCAAAGCACAGTAAAGGATCCTATTTGGGACACTATCCGGCTTACATACATCGTCCCTGACTCTGAGAAGTTGAAAGACTCAACATTGCCTTATTGTGCTGATCGGTGGAGGAAGTTTAAGACCTTTCTCGCTAACACGTATATTTTGGCCGAGGTTCTTCCTGACCATAAACCCTAGGACAAGTACAAATTTATTGATGAACAAACTTGGCAACAATTTGTTCAGTTCATGGACACTCTCGAAGCTCGGTGAGTTTATATTTAGTTTTGTTTGCCCTTTTGTTTGCTTATTAACCTGTGCGGATATGTGAATGTTATTGTGTTCATCTAATCCTGTTAGTTGAATGGTTTGGTGTGTGAATAGAAGTATACATTTCCTGCCTTTGTCCTGCATCAGAGGAGCATGTCCTAGTTTCATGCAAGTCTGATATGTAAACTGTGTAATGGTTAGACGTTGCTGTTAGTTAGTTAGTGTGTTAACTGTGTAATGGTTTCGGTGCAAGTAGTTAGTTAGTTATTCTAATATGTGTAGGAACCGTGTATGATGAATGAATGAATTGGTGAGTTGGCAGCAATTCTGCAACTCCCTTTCCTTTGTTTCTCTCAATTTCTTCTACAATGCTACATCTTCCTTAAATAAAATGTTCAAACTTGATGAAGTGAATTTGACTAATGTTTGACGTTCATATCAAGCAGAAGTTCTCTAATTTTTGTTAGTGACATGGCTGGAATTCATAATTGATAGTTGTTTTCAATCCTGATTCACAGAAAAGAAGAGAAAAAGCACAAGAGATCGGGAGAAAAAATGATTGCCCACACAGGGCTTCTCGCGGCGGATATGAAAAGGCTGAAAAAGATTTGATGGCAGCCAAGCGCAAGAGATTGGGAGATGAAGCTGAATCCAATCCTTCTGCGGTAGTTGACCAGCCATCTCCATTACGTCGCGAGGAGTTGTGGTTGTATATTTGGCAAAAGCCAAGCGGCGCCTACACGAGTGAACAAACTCGTGTAGTTGCTGAAAGAATTGTAAGTATCGATATTGTCATTTTTTACTTACTAAACATGTTTCATTACTAAGCTTCTCGTTATCGTATCTTACAGGAAGATCTTAAAAAGAAAGAAGCAGAGGGATCTTTTGCGTCGAACGGGAGGAATGATGTTCTGATCGTTGTGACCGGAAAACCAGATCACTCGAGGCGTGTAAGGGGGATTGGAGGACGGGTAGGCCTAAAGCAATACTTTGGTAAATCCAAACGCCATAGACAAAGTATGGTTACCGGGAGGAGATGGATCGACGCTTGCGGTCAGAGAAGCTACATTGAGGGCGATGTTTCAAGCTGAGATGAGCAAGATGAAGGAGGAGATGGATCAGAAAATGAAGTGTCTCCTGAGCTCTCTGTCAGAGACTAGTGTTCCCTTGACACCTTCAGCTGCACATATGCAACAGAGCTCTAGAGGGAGCTGCATTGTTAGACAGTCAGAGCAACCTTGTCACCTGTATGTGGAGGATCGTGATAGTCATAGACAATTAAATGCTAAAGGGTCTGTCCACAACTTGGGATCAACTGTACACCACCAACAAATGGCTGATGATGAAGTCAGAGTGTCAGTTGAAGAGGTGATCATTGATGTCACACCTGTCCCTATCCCAACTGATCAGCTGAAGCTTGTGAGTGATGTCAAGGGAACCTTCATCTCTTGGCCAGTGAAGCTTGTAGATGTCTCTACTCCTCCTCAAGCTCCACCCCCTCCTCAAGCTCCACCCCTTCCTCAAGCTCCACCCCCTCCTCAAGCGGAAACCCCTTCTCAAGCTCCATCCCCTCCTCAAGTTCCATCCCCTACTGTTAACTTGACGGCCAAGGAAAAAATATCCGATATGGTAGCCAATGGATATTTTAAAGATAAATTGTGGCCTGTCAATGAAGTAGTAGGCCTCCCTCATCCTGAACCGGTTTACATTGATAATGTCGATGTAAAGTCCATGCTGCTTCCTAGACATGAGGTTACTAGCCCAATTGTTCAAATGTTTATAAGGTAAGTATCTTCTTCCTTGATTACATATATACTAATTTTGTGATCGATGTCATTCTTGTAGGTGCATGCATGATAAACTGGATCAAGAGGGCAGAATCGATGATTTTGAATTTTTGTGCCCAGTCTATACAAGTTCAACACCTTTGGAATTGAGACAGCAGTACATATCAAAGAGGGTGTGTGAAGTGAGAAGAAAGGTGTACTTGTTTCCATACTACCAAGGGTACATATTAACTTTCTTGTCTGCAATTCACTTAATTCTGCTACATATATATATCACTGAGTACTTTACTGCTGTGAATTTACAAGATTACAACGCGGTTGGTCGTCATGTGAATGGAGATGCATATAGTTATCTTCTTATGCTCCATTCACGGAGATCCAGGGCCTACGTTGAAGGAGACCATCAACAAGTAAGCATGCATGTCATTTTGATTGTCTTGTCGAAATCTCTCTTTGTGAATTTTCAGTGAACATTATTGATAAATTTGTGATTTTAATGATAGTGCCATGAGGACCTTCCAAATTGAGGTAAAAAAAAGCATGGGTATGAGCTCAAAGATCCTAAATGGATCCATCCAAAGGTTAGTACATATTTGGACACTGGCATAACTGCCTTGTGAACTTGGTCAGTAATATATGCTTTTATATATATTTATTGTTATTTTTAGACCCGTCGGCAACCAAAACAATCGAACTTATGTGGCCTGTACGTCATGAAACACATATATGATATTGTGACGGAAGGAAAGACTAATAAATTCCCTGCAAAGGTAAATGTTATGGCTTAATTCAGTCTCTGGTTTAATGTTACATATGAAATATGCACGTAAGTTACTTATGTTTCTGTCTTTGATGTTACAGAGGTTTTCATGTCCTAAGCCATTTTCTGATGATGAAGTGGAGCACATACGCGATGTGTTTTGTGAATATCTGTATAATGAGTTAAAAAAGTCAGGACAATAATTAATGTCCTAAATTAATTCATTTGTAAATATATGTTGTAGCAAAAATAGCCTTCTGTACATTTGTTTATTTTTTCGACCAATTATTCATTTGTAAATATAACGATATGTAATTCAATAATAAATTTGTTTATTTTTTCAAACAATTTTTGTGTGTCCATTTTGGGTTTCTGAATGAATGGGATGGTGGATAAAACAATTTAGTGCTTCAAATTTGAGGTACAGGCGGATGTTGTAAATGAGCCATAAGAGACTCTGAAAAGTATTCGCGACTTTTAGGAACGTATATTTGTTAAAAGTACGGTCCTAAATGTCTTCATCTATTCTAAAAAATATGGCTAGACTTTTAGGACCGTATATTTGTTAAATATCTGGTCCTAAAAGTCTTTGTCTATTCTAAAAAATATGGTTAGACTTTTAGGACTGTATATTTGTTAAATATCCGGTCCTAAAAGTCTCTAAAAAACGCGGCTAGAATTTTAGGACCGTGTGTTTATTAAATAGCCGATCCAAAAAGTCTTCGTCTAATTCTAAAGAATATGGCTAGACTTTTAGGACCGTATATTTGTTAGGAGTCAGGTCTTAAAAGACTTCGTTTATTTTAAAAGTTTGCCGAGACTTTTAGGACCGTATATTTGTTAATTGTCTGCTCCTAAATTTAAATTTTCGTTTATTTTTAAAAATATGGCTTAACTTTTAGGACCGTTCATTTGATATATGTCCGGTCCTAATAGTCTTCCTTTAAATAGAATTGGTGACTCGGTTTTCAGACAAATCATTAGGGTTCAAGACAACCGAGTTTCTAGCGTTCTTCTCAAGCTTTGTGCTTCGTTGTCCTCGTTTTTACCTCTCCTTTTTTTGAAGATCATCATCGGTGTCCCTTTTCTTTGTCCTTCTTCTTTTTGTCAGAAAAAGAAGGTGATCATGAAAAGGACACTGAAAATGTTCAAAGAAGGGGAGGTCAAATCGACGACAACGATGGTCCAACCTTGAGAAGAATCACCACTCTGTTTGTTTTTATTCGAATAAGGTAAACAATGTTTTGTTTTTGTTTTGTATGGTCTTAACTGTTAATTGTATTCTGCAAATTTTTAATGTTGATCACCACGGAGAGGACAGTGTTTTGTTTGTTTCCTTTTTGTCGGAAAAAAAAAAAGAACATAAAGACAAGTACAAGGCGATTGGGAACTAAAAATTTTATTTTATTATATATTTTTTTCTGCTACCTTGTGAGGCAGTAGTAGTACAAAAAAAACATAAAAATATCTAATCCTCCCCATCGTTGTTGGAGGGGAGGGAAGTGTCGGAGACGTCGTCATCAGAGGTATGGTATTCAACGTCATTGGCGTCGAGTACCGCGTTCAGCTTGTTGTTGACGGCGTGATAGACCTGAAACAGTTGGCCCAAGCGTCGGTCTATATGATCGACACGGGCTATCATGTGCTGCATCATCTGGTACCGAAGGTTTAAAATGTCCGGTGTAAAAGAAACTCTTTAAGACCGGTTTCATGTCCGGTCTTAATAGGGAGACTTTTAATACCGCCTGGAACAAGACCTGACGCGGGTCCGGTTTTACGATACCTCTTTTGTCCGGTCTTAAAAGCCTTTTTTCCACCCGTGATTGCAATGGAAATTAGGAAATAGAAGGTAGCGAACCTCTTCATGATTTGACGATGATTGTAGATCCAGGTATTTGAGGAGGTATCGCGATAGGCGAGGAAGAATCAGATGACAATATCAATGAGGAAAGCAAATTGACAGGCAATGTCGAGGAAAAATATAAGATTCAATTTTCGTTTGAGGCTCCTTGGAAATCTTTTAGACCGGTTGTTATCAAAATGAGGTCTTAAAAGAGAAGATTTATTTTTTAGACTTTTAAGACCAGACTTTTTAAATATCTGGTCTTAAAAGTAGACTTTTAAGATCGGATTTCTTAAACTTCCGGTCTTAAAAGTCTTAAATAAAATTGCCACCGGTCATACCTTTTAGGCCGGTTGTTTAGACTTTTTAAATATCTGATCTCAAAAGTAAACTTTTTAGACCGAACTTTTGAACATCTGATCTTAAAAGTTTTTTATATTTACAAAATTGTCACCGGTCATACTTTTTAGACCGGTTGTTAAAGGAACCAGTCTAAAAAATTCTTTATATTTATGAAACTGCCAGTGGTCATACTTTTTAGACCGGATCCTCTATAATCCGATTTAAATGAGGGAGTCTTAAAGCCTTTTTTTGTACTAGTGTTAGTAAAAAATAAGCAGTCTTGACTCTTGAGTAGTGCTAAATCAAGGCCAAGATAAGACCTTGATCACTTGTGATGAGCCAACTAATTAGCACATATATTCACTTCTCTGAAGACAAGATCAATTGTGATGGACTAATTGTGCATGATCAAGGGAACCAGTTTCCCTACTCATTCAAAGGATGATCTTCCCATCTAGACTGTCCAGATGGGATTTGGACAGTCCAATTTTTATTTTTATTTTTTTAAAACAAAAAATTAATGTGCAAAGAATATAAAATAAAGATAATCTCTCAACTAATTAACATATTTTTTAAAAATCATTTTATTTTAAATCGGCAATTAAAAAAATAAATTTGGACCTTTCAGATCCCATATGAACAGTCCAAATGGAAAGAACTCCCCCTAAGGCTTTGTTTGGAAGTTCCATTTTGGAGGAAAATGAAAGGGAATGGAGGGTTTTGGTAGTCCCTCCCCTTGTTTGCAAGTTTTAAAAATAAGAAGAGAAGGAATCAGGGATTTTTACAAATCCCCCAAAACTCTCCTTCTTCTAAAAAATAAAGTTTCCCCAATATGAGGGGTTTTAAGAGGGGAAATAGATTAATTACTTTGTTACCCTTGTTTACCACCACCAACCCACCACCGCCCCCGCCCCCACCGCCACCACCACCCCCACCCCATCGCTGCCACTATATAAATAATTTTTTGAATATAAAAATTACATAAATAATTTTTTTAGAAAATTTAAATTTATTTGTAAAGTATAATGATTATATTAATTTTTAAAGAAAATGACAAAATGGTAAAAATAACTCATTAATCCTCCATCTTCATCTCTTACTATTTTTTTAACTCCCAAACAAGGGGAGGAAATATCCCACATTTCCCTTCCATCCCCTCCCCTCTATTGTCCTTGCATCCCTTTCCTTCCCCTTCCTGCCAAACTCCCAAACAAAGCCTAAAGAAATTGTCCATGATAAGGAGGTCCCTCATATTTATGATGCAGCTAATGAGAGGGTGATCCCCGGGTGTTCATCATGGACAAGTGATACTTCCTCAATTATGTCACTGTGAATATCAAGGGCTTGTTTGATTTTGTCTTTAAATTTTTTTTGGAAAAAAACTTAAAATACTCGTTTAAAAAACGGTATTTAATAAATTGTTTTTTTTAAAACAAATTTATTTTTAAAAACTAAAAAACAAAAACAGATTTTAATTGTTTTCTTAGTTTTGTTTTTTTATTTCTTATTTTTGATACCGTAACCTATCTATTATCAACCTCACATTACCAGCAACGACCGCCTCATCATTGTCAATGACAGTCGCCGCCACGTCACTTGAAAAATAGTTTTTTTCCAAAATAACTATCCAAACAATTTTTTTTTTCAAAACATTTTTTAACTATTTTTATAAAATTGTTTTGGAAACCAAAAAACAGAAAAAAAAAAATACAAACAAGCCCCAAGTCTTTGGTACTTTTCCTTCCAACAAAGAGAAAATCCTTATTGAATGGTAAGAATTTATGGTGTACATATGATGTCTCCACAAGTTGCTGCTACATACTTCGATGTTAATCACACTTTCCAAACTTCAAACTAGTGCAAAAAAGGGCTTTAAGACCGCCTCATTTAGAGCGGATCATCGACGCCCCGGTCTTAAAGGTGTGACCGGTGGCAGTTTTGTAAATAAAAAAAAACTTCTTATACAATAAAGGGCTTTAAGACCGCCACATTTAGACCGGACTATCGAAGGACCGGTCCTAAAGCTATGACCGGTGGCAGATTTGTAAATATAAAGAACTTCTTATACTGGAGACTTATATTTTCTACACTCCAAAATAATACGGAAAAATTTAAATATAAATGTATTAAAGTTTTAAGACCGAACATATATAATACCCGGTCTTAAAAGTTAGACTTTTAAGACCGGACTTAAAATATGGCTGGTACTAAAGTTTAAATAAAAAATTATTAATTTTAAGACCCGGAGATAGAGATAGACCGGTCTTAAAAGTTAGACTTTTAAGACCGGTCGTAAAATCAAGCCGGTACTAAAGTTTAAATAAAAAAATAATTAATTTTAAGACCGGAGTTTTAGAAAGACCGATCTTAAAGGTTAACTTTTAAGACCGTATATACTCATTTGTCCGGTCTTAAAAATGAGGCGCCAAATATATGTTTCTTCGCGCTGAAGCTTTTGTCACTCTCACTGAAGAACGAACACCTGTTCACGTTGCGAAACCCTTCCTGTTGCATTACCTCTCTTCCTCGCCCCACATACCGTTAGCCTCTGTTACTCCCTCATTTGCTCAGGCATTCCTCTCTTACTGTCTTGAAAATGGACGGTGAAAATGATTCCAGTCGTGTTCTTGGAACTCCAGATACTGGTTTCACTGGTGTGGGTCAGAACGAACCCTCTTTATCTCACAATGAGCCTCCTCAGCGCCGTGCACGCCGTGGTAGAAGCGGCACACGAATGATGGATGTATCCCTTAGTCGGAAATCCGGGACGAAGCTCGAGATTCAGTTTGATGAAAATTTGCAACCTGTCGGTCCTAATAAAACCACATATACTAGTTTTATCGGCGCTCTAGTACGCAGCAAGGTTAGCATCTTGACATATGAGTGGAAAAATGTGGACAAAAGCACGATAAAGGATCCTATTTGGGACACTATCCGGCTTACATACACCGTCCCTGACTCTGAGAAGTTGAAAGACTCAACATTGTCTTATTGTGCTGAGCGGTTCAGGAAGTTTAAGACCTTTCTAGCTAACACGTATATTTTTGCCGAGGTGAAGCCTGACCATAAACCCTGGGACAAGTACAAATTTATTAATGAACAAATTTGGCAACAATTTGTTCAGTGCGGACCACTCCCGAAGCTCGTGAGTTTATATTTAGTTTTGTTTGCACTTTTGTTTGCTTATTAACCTCGTGCGGATATGTGAATGTTATTGTGTACATCTAATCCTCGTTAGTTAAATGGTTTGGTGTGTGAATAGAAGTATACATTTCCTGCCTTTGTCCTGCATCAGAGGAGCATGTCCTAATTCCATGCAAGTCTGATATGTAAACTGTGTAATATGGTTAGACGTTGCTGTTAGTTAGTTAGTATGTTAACTGTGTAATGGTTTCGGTGCAAGTAGTTAGTTAGTTATTCTAATATGTGTGTAGGAACCAATTATGATGAATGAATGAATTGACTGAGTTGGCAACAATTCTGCAACTCCCTTTCCTTTGGTTCTCCCAATTTCTTCTACAATGCTACATCTTCCTTAAGTAAAATGTTGAAACTTGATGAAGTGAATTTGACTAATGTTTGACGTTCATATCAAGCAGAAGTTCTCTAATTTCTATTAGTGACATGGCTGGAATTCATAATTGATAGTTGTTTTCAATCCTGATTCACAGAAAAGAAGGGAAAAATACCAAGAGATCGGGAGAAAGAATGATTGCCCACACAGGCTTCTCGCGGCGGATATGAAAAGGCCGAAAAGATTTGATGGCAGCCAAGCGGAAGAGATTGGAAGATGAAGCTGAATCCAATCCTTCGCGGTAGTTGACCAGCCGCCATCTCCAATACGTCGCGAGGAGTTGTGGTTGTATATTCGGCAAAGCCAAGCGGCGCCTACACGAGTGAACAAACTCGTGTAGTTGCTGAACGAATTGTAAGTATCCATATTGTTATTTTTTACTTACTAAACATGTTTCATTACTAAGCTTCTCATTATCTGTATCTTACAAGAAGATCTTAAAAATAAAGAGGCAGAGGGATCTTTTGCGTCGGACGGGAGGAATAATGTTCTAACCGTTGCGACCGGAAAAGAATATCACTCGGGGCGTGTAAGGGGGATTGGAGGACGGGTAGGCCTAAAGCAATACTTTGGTAAATCCAAACGCCACAGAACAAGTGTGGTTACCCGAGAGGAGATGGATCAGACGGTTGCCAAATTAAATGAGGAATCGGCGCCAAAGAAGCTACATTGAGGGCAATGTTTCAATCGAGATGAGCAAGATGAAGGAGGAGATGGAGAAAATGAAGTTTCTCCCGAGCTCTCGGCCGAGAGAGCAGTGTGGATCCCTTGACACCTTTAGCTGCACCTATGCAGCAACAGAGCACTAGAGGGAGCTGCATTGTTGGACAGTCAGAGCAACCTTGTCATCTGTATGTGGAGGATAGTGATAGTCATAGACAATTGGTTGCTAAAGGGTCTTTGGATCAACTGTACACCACCAACAAATGGATGATGATGAAGTCAGAGTGTCAGTTGAAGAGGTGATCTTTGATGCACTTGTCCCTCTCCCAACTGATGAGCTGAAGATTGTGAGTGATGTCAAGGGAACCTTCATCTCTTGGCCAGTGAAACTTGTAGATGTCTCTACTCCTCGTCAAGCTCCATCCCCTCCTCAAGCTCCACCCCCTCATCAAGTTTCACCCCCTCCTCAAGCTCCACCCCCTCATCAAGCTTCACTCCCTCCTCAAGTTCCATCCCCTACTGCTAACTTGACGGCCAAGGAAAAAATATCCGATTTGGTAACCAACAGATGGTTTAAAGATAAATCGTGGCCTGTCAATGAAGTAGTAGGCCTCCCTCATCCTGAACCGGTTTACATTGATAATGCCGATGTAGAGTCCATGCTGCTTCCTGGACAGCAGGTTACTAGTGCAATTGTTCAAATGTTTATGAAGTAAGTATCTTCTTCCTTGATTACATAATTTAAATGCATCGTTTAGACACACATACATATATACTAATTCCCTGATCGATGTCATTCTTGTAGGTGCATGAGTGAGAAACTGGTTCAACAGGGCAGAATCGATGATTTTGGATTCTTGTGCCCAGTCTATGCAAGTACAACACCTCTAGATTTGAGACAGGAGTACATATCAAAGAGGTTGTGTGAAGTGCCAAGAAAGGTGTACTTGTTTCCATACTGGCTCGGGTACATATCACAATTCTTGTCTGCAATATAATTCACTTAATTCTGCTATATATATCACTGAGTACTTTACTGCTGTGAATTTTCAGCCACCACTGGCAGTTGGTCGTCATGAACATGGAGGCGCACACAGTTATCTTCTTATGCTCCATTCACGGCGATGCAGGGCCTACGTTGAAGCAGATTGTCACCAAGTAAGCATGTCATTTTGATTGTCTTGTCTGAAATCTCTGCTCTGAATTTTCAATGAACAATTAATGATAAATTTTTGATTTTGATGATAGTGCCATGAGGACCTTCCAAATAGAGGTAAAAAAAAAGCATGGGTATGAGCTCAAAGATCCTAAATGGTTCCAACCAAAGGTTAGTACATATTTGGACACTGGCATAACTGCCTTGTGAACTTGGTTAGTAAGCTATATATGTTCTTATATATATTTATTGTTATTTTTAGACCCGTCGGCAACCGCCAGAATCAAACTTATGTGGCCCGTACGTCATGAAACACATATATGATATTGTGATGGATGGAAGGACTAAAATCGGTGCAACGGTAAATGTTCTGGCTGAATTCAGTCACTGGGTTAATGTTACATATGAAATATGCACGTAATATGTTATTTTTGTTTATGTCTTTGATGTTATAGAGGTTTGCCTGTGCAAAGCCATTTTCTGATGATCAAGTGGAGCACATACGCGATGTGTTTTGTGAATATCTGTATAAACAGGTCTTAGAAAAGCTAAGTGAGGACAATAATTAATGTCCTAAATTAATTCATTTGTAAATAATATATGATGTTGCAATAATAGCCTTCTGTACATACATTTGTTTTTTTTTTTCCACTAATTCATTCATTTGTAAATATAAGGCAATGTAATTCAATAATAAATTTGTTTATTTTTTCGAACAATTTGTGTGTGTCCATTTTGGGTTTCTGAATGAATGGGATGGTGGATAAAGCTATTTAGTGCTTGAAATTTGAGGTACAGACGGATGTTTTAATGAGTCATAAGAGACTCTGAAAAGTATTCGCGACTTTTAGGACCGTATATTTGTTAAAAGTCCAGTCCTAAAGGTCTTCGTCCATTTTAAGACCGTATATTTGTCAAATATCCGGTCTTAAAAGTCTTCGTAAAATTCCAAAGAATATGGCTAGACTTTTAGGACCGTGTATTTGTTAGGATTCAGGTCTTAAAAGTCTTCTTGGATTTTAATATTGCCGAAACTTTTAGGACCGGATATTTATTAATTGTCCGCTCCTAAATTCAAATTTTCGTTTATTTTTAAAGTATGGCTTAAAAAGAAAGAAGATAACGAAAAGGACACTGAAAAATTTTCACACTAGGGTAAGTAAGATCGACGACAACGATGGTCCAAACTTGAGAAGAATCGTCACACTGTTTGTTTTTATTCGAATAAGGTAAACAATGATTTTTTTGTTTTGTATGGTCCTAACTGTTAATTGTTTTCTGCAAATTTTTAATGTTGATCACCACGAAGAGGACAATGTTTTGTTTGTTTCCTTTTTGTCGGAAAAAAGAAAAGAACATCAAGATAAAGACAAGTACAAGGAAAGCGATTGGGATCTAAAATTTTCTGGTACAAGTTGGGGTTCGAAGGCAACGGAGGAGGATATGGAGGTACCTCAGGATTTCGCCCAGCAGGAGGACCTCGTCGTGGTGGAGGAGCCATTACGGTGGAGGTTGTAGGAGGAGATGGAGATGAATGTGAAGAAAGTAAAGTAACAACGGGTTTAAATAGAGAACCATCCTGAACAATGTGAAACGACGGAAACACTAACGAGGAGACGAATAGTTCATCAGAATACGAGGAGACGCCTAGTTGGGAAGTTTATGTGGAAGCCGAAGAGACTCAATCATTCATTTCAACATAGGGAAGGAACTCTGCTATCTGAGTATTTTGAAAAGAATGAACTTTTAATACCGGATACTGTAAAAGATCCGTTCTTAAAAGTAATATTTTTTGACCAAAAATTCTTACTTGAAAAAAATAAATTGAAAATATAAAAATAAATGATTTTTAGGACCGGATACAAGATAAAATATCGGTCTTAAAAGTAATTGAATTGAAAAAAAAATGATTTTTAGGACCGTATAAATGATAAAAAGACGGTCTTAAACGTAATTGAATTAAAAAATGAGTTTTAGGACCGGATACAAGATAAAAGGTCGATCTTAAAAGTTATCGAATTGATTTGTTAAAAAATAATTGACTATTAGGACCGGATATTTAAACAAATACGCTCTTAATTGACTATCAGATGCGTATCTCTCCTGCTCTCTGTCCTTATTAACTCCTCACACGAACTCTCTGTCCTTATTAACTCCTCACTACCTCGTAACTCCTCACTACGTAGCTCTCTGCCCCAACTGCTCAAAGTATGAAACCATGGTTAGATACGAGCAAACTGCTCGTAGGGGTACTCTTACACCTCAAGCTCGTGACATGGTTAGATCATTATACGGTGCGCCTCCTCCAGCAAGAGTGCGTCCTATTGTGGCCGAAGGGTCTCGGGTCGTTGGACCCATTGTTATTTCCGATGATGCAGAGATTTCTGCACCCCCCCTCGATCCTTCTGTCGACCCTGTCCTGAGATTGCCAGCCCCCTCCAGCCTTTCGACCATGCGAGTTTCGTGCTCCCCACTCCAACCTGTTGGCCCCGGCGCACCTACCTCTGACCCCTCTCTGCTTTCCTCTAATAAGAGATTCATATTGAGGCTGGAGCAACTAAGACAAGAACTTGCTGATATCCGGCGGGAAATTAATGCTCTTCACGCCGATATCACCAAGCATGTTCAGTCAGATTCTTATGGATGATAATTTTCAGCTTTTTTCTTTTGTTTTTATTTTCTTGTGTACGTGCATTCTCCAGTAATGTAAGACCACATTAAGAACATATGCTTTTATATTTTTTTTTTGGCTGTTCTCCAGTATTTTTCTTTTTGGCTGTATCTCTTGGATGATAATTTTCCTTTATTTTTTGTCCAAAAAAAATTTTCCTTTATTTTATTCATTCACCAATGTTGTTAAGACCGGACATTTTATAAGTAACGGGTCTAAAAAGTATTTGAATTTTAGGACCAGATGTTTTATAAAACTCCGGTCTTAAACTTAAATGACTAATAAAACTTTAGGACCGGATACTCTTAGAACTCCGGTCTTAAAAAGTTAGTTATAACTTTAGGACCGGACATTTAATAATTAACCAGTATTAATAAAATCCAAAAAGCTAAATAAGGTGTCGATGTCGCGCGAAAAATTAAATTTCCCACTCTGAATATCTCTTGTCGCGCCGAAAGTGATTACTCAGGTTCCGACTCCGGTGTTTGTGGGTTGCTTCGTCGCTGCTTCGCGTACCTCTCTCTGTAAGAGGTGTTTCGGTTATATAACTTTATTATTTTCCAGCTTATCGTTCTGGGTTTTTCATGGGTTTAACGAAATCGATGAAATGTTCTTGTGGGTATTATCTGTTGTTAATGAATATTTTTTCGAAGATTATATTTGCACTTAGACCTACCGAACTGACCAATAAGTGTTTTTAGGTTACTCTTGATGTCTTGTCTGCAACATCAACATTCGTGGCCGGAGAAGTAAGACTCAGCAAACGCATTTGAATTTATATGCTACAAGTGAGTCCACAAGACCTTCATCCCATGCATTTAATTTCCTCGTCTTGCATTTATTTTGGTTCTTGGATTCACTGTGATGCATTTTTGACCAAAAGTGATTCTTTGTTATGCATTTAATGGGCAAGTTCGGTCTTAAAAGTGATTCTTTGAGCATATATTTACATTTGGATGTTGGCTTATTTTATATGCAAGTTTCAATTTTTTCGGATTATGTATGATCAATGATTTTCGTCTATATATAGGAATTCTACTATGGATCACAGTTGGATAAATGCTTTACAAACGAGTGTTGAATATCAGAATAGGGTGAGGAAATTTATAGAATTTGCTAAACAAAATGTCCATGATGATAGGGGGAAGTTTTATTGCCCTTGTGTAGAATGTTTGAATGAGAGTCGACTAAGTCCTGAAGTTATACACACACATTTAATTTGTCACGGATTTTGTAAAACCTATACAGTATGGGTATGGCATGGTGAAAAAGTGACAAGCGGGTCTCAACATGGGGAAGTGGCCTTTGATGATAATGACACGGATATGGATATCGCATAGAGGACATTATCCGTGATGTAGGAGAAGAGGCTTTTGAGCGATCACGCACATATGGTAATATGTGCAGTGATGCAGAGACGCCGCTATACCCTGGGTGTAAAAAATACCAATTGTTGAACGCTGTATTGAAATTGGTAAGCTTGAAGGCACGTCATGGGTGGAGCGACAAGAGTTTTTCAGAATTGCTTGTGGCTTTGAAGGACATGCTTCCCGATAGTAATGTGTTGCCGCATCGCTACTATGATGCTAAGAAAATACTTTGTCCACTGGGGATGAAGTACAAAAAGATCCATGCATGCCCGAATGATTGCGTATTATATAGAAAAAAGTTTGAAGAGAAGCTGAGTTGTCCGATATGTGAAACCCCACGGTACAAGTCAGATAAGGGGCCTGCAAAAGTGTTGTGGTATCTTCCTATCATACCAAGGTTCAAGCGGTTGTTTGCGAATGAAAATGATGCAAAAAATCTGAGGTGGCATGCAGATGAGAGGATTTCGGATGGACAGCTTCGACATCCGGCCGATTCTTCTCAATGGAAGAAAATCTATCAATTATTTCCGAACTTCGGCGAAGAACCTAGGAACCTCAGGCTTGCCCTTAGCATGGATGGCATGAATCCCTATGGAAGCCTTAGCAGCATACATAGCTCATGGCCTGTACTCCTGATTATTTACAACTTATCTCCTATGTTATGCGTGAAATGAAAGTACATCATGTTGTCTATGTTGATTTCTGGACCAAAACAACCCGGAAATGACATAGATGTTTACCTTGAGCCCTTGATCGAAGACTTGAAGGAGTTGTAGGAAGAAGGTGTCGATGTTTTTGTCTCTTTCAAGAAGGAGGTCTTTAAAATGAGAACCATGATATTTTGTACTATAAATGACTTCACAGCATATGGGAACTTGTCAGGGTATAGTGTAAAAGGCCATAAAGCATGTCCGGTTTGTGAAGAAGGCACACGCTACCATCAACTTCAACATGGAAGAAAGACGGTGTATCTTGGACATAGGAGATTTCTTAGACGGGGCCTCCCATATCATCGATTAAAGAAGGTCTTTTTTGGTTGCCAAGAGTATGAAGAAGCTCTGGTGGCATTGACTGGGGAGCAAGTGTATGAAAATGTTAAAAATATCAGTGTCATCTTCGGTAAGACTGGAAAGAGTAGAAAAGAAACAAATATATGGAAGAAGAGATATGTATTCTTCGATCTTCCATATTGGCGCAATCTTGATGTGAGACACTGTATTGATGTCATGCATGTGGAGAAGAACGTATGTGATAGTATTGTTGGCACGCTTCTCAACATACAAGGTAGTTCGAAGGATGGTGTGAAGGCAAGATTGGATTTGCAAGCAATGGGAATACACGAAGACTTACATCCAAGGCCATATGGGAAGAGAACTTATTGTCCCCTGGCTTCTCATACTTTGTCTAAGGATGAGAAACGAAGCTTTTGTGAGTGTTTACATGGCACAAAAGTTCCCTCGGGGTATTCTTCAAATTTTAAGAGGCTTATCTCGATGAAGGACTTGAAATTAGTAGGCCAAAAGTCTCATGATTGTCATGTCTTGATGCAACAGCTACTCCCAGTAGCTATTCGAGGCATCGCCGAATAGGATCTTCGGGTCGTTTTGACTAGACTTTGTTTCTTCTTCAATGCGGTTTGTAGTAAAGTCTTCGAGATTGAAAAGTTGGATGAATTGGAGAATGAAGGATATCTTATCTTGTGCCACCTTGAGAAGCTTTTTGTTCCTACATTTTTTGACATCATGGTTCATCTCATTGTTCATCTAGTGAGGGAGATAAAGTTGTGCGGCCCTATCCATTTACGGTGGATGTACCCTATTGAAAGATCTATGAAATTCCTAAAAGGGTATGTGAAGAACACATACCGGCCAGAAGCATCAATTGTTCAGAAATATGTTTCTGAAGAAGCCATGGAATTCTGTCAAAATTATTTGGCCAAAGTAAGACATATTGGGCTTCCAAAACGTCAGCATACTGAAGGGGGTAGACGAGGGGCTTCGGTAAAGAGTGTGGATGGTGATGAATTGTCACAAGTCCACTTATACATCTTGAATAATGTTGATGAAGTTCAAGCCGCATATCGGCACATAAAGAAGTCAGTAAGGAAAGAAAACCATCGAATGACCGAACAAATGTTGATTAGGGAGCATAAAGAACTTTTGCAAACCGGTTCAAACAAAAGGTCGAGGGATCCGAATGTGTTTCGATACAATGAAATGGTTAGCACGTGGTCCCGAGGTTGATGTCATAAGTTGGAATTCGTATGTGATCAATGGTTATACATTTTACACGAAGTCCCTAGATGATAGGAGCACGGATCCAGAACAGTGGTGTTATGTTAGAGGCTGAATCTATGCACTTCTCCAGTTCGAAAGACAAGAGGCCTAAATTGGCAGTCATGCCATATTATGGGGTTATTGAAGAGATTTGGGAGGTGGACTAAGTCAAAATTAGATTTCTCATCTTCAAATACAAGTGGGTGAATGTCAATAATGGTGTTCAGATCGATCGGCTAGGATTTACTTTAGTTGATGTCAATAGTAGAAGTTTTGGAGATGAACCTTTTATTATGGCAGACCATGCGAAACAAGTGTTCTATATCACCGATCAAGAAAATAAAATGTGGTCTGTAGCTCTCCAAGGAAAGAGAGTCATTGATATTGATAAGGAAAGTCATTCAAATGATTGTCTTCCTGAGAGTACTCCTTTTTCAAGGGGTCTACTGGACATGAACGAAGAAGATGAAGCGGATAATGAACCCGACACAAGAAATGATTATCAAGAAGGGATATGGGAGGATATCACTTTATAAAAGAGTCAATTCATAAGGTAATATTCAAATGCAGAATTCTTAGAAAACTTTAAGGTTTTAACTATATTATATTCCTTCTATGTTCTTAATTAAACAATGTCATCATTGACTATGAATTTGTTCTTGTTTTGTTTTTGTGGCAGGATCCGATTCAAAGGGGCATGTTATAAAAGAGGATGCATGTTACGTTGTTAGGTGGGAATCAGATGAATGCATGGTGAATAATATATTGGACTACATACATGTATATGTTGATTTACGTGCTGCATGTATTTGTAACTCATTGTGATTGTAATTAGTTATCTTAGCTTATTGTATAAATTACTTTAGCTGTTGTAGACTTAAGAGGCCACATAACTCATTGTGGATAATATTTGTATTCTTTTTCCCAATTCAATTTATTCATGTTCATAGCTTGTAGCTTAAAGTATATCGACTTTTATGTGTTGTTTTGGATGGTGGATTTGTGTATATATATATATATGATCAGGAAGAACAGAACAGGGAAAAAATTCGGAAAAATTTAGGCCGCAAATAAATAAGACGGTCTTAAATATTCAAATGTTAAGACCGGATGTACTTCTATGACCGCTCTTAAAGGTATTAAGCCGGTCTTAAAAGTTGGTCTTTTAAGACCTGTCCATTTATAACATCCGGTCTTGAAAGTAAGTCTTTTATGACCGGGTAATTAGTCGTCTGGTCTTAGAATCTACTATTTTTTGGACCGGATTTATATTTGTCCGGTTATAATATTCGGATCTTTTAATAGCGGTCGAGTTTTTGTCCGGTCTTAAAGTTTGAGTTTTAGGACCGAACAAAAAATATTTCAGATTTATTTAGTACGACTTTTAAGACCGAAGGTTTAAAATGTCCAGTCTAAAAGAAACTCTTTAAGACCGTTTACAAGTCCAGTCTTAATAGGGAGACTTTTAATACCGCCTGGAACAAGACTGGTCGCGGGTCCGGTCCTAATATACCTGTTTTGTCCGGTCTTAAAAGCATTTTTTCCACCTGTGTCAGGTCTTCAACTATAGTTTGATGTGAGACGAAAGCAATTAATGCCTCCCCAAGGAGTGGGATCTTCTGAACAGAGAGAGATGTATGTATTCATTCTTTGCATTCCAAATTATCCACTCCTGCTAGAAAGGGAGAAAGAGGAGAAGAAAGAATTGAATCAAATTCTATAACCACATAGAAGAAGTAATTAAATGCTCAAAAATTGTTTAGTGGGCAAATGATGATCGATCAACAGGGTGGTGGGTTTTTCTTATGCAACAATATAATGGTTAAAGCCAAAGACCATCCTAAATAAAGATATTTTAGGGAAGGAAAAACAGATCATATTTATTATTATTTATCAAATTACTAACATTCTTAATATAACCAAATTAGTTGAATATATAGATTATAGATTAAGCACCAAAGGAGTATTGTGTTTGGTACATCTATGCTAGTTCTTCAGATAGAATTTATTTGAACATAAACAGCAATTCGCCCCTTCCTGATGATACGGATAAAGATAACATTCTATAAACTTACTCTATGTTTCGATAGAAAGAAAAGTGGGGGAAAATAAGGGTAGAGAATACTAAATTTGAAAACTTTCATAAATGATAAAAAAAATTACTATTTTTAAGAGTTTTCTTTTCTTGCTTTCTTCTCCCCTTCCAAACATAACGTTTTTTTTTTTTTTTTTGTCAACAAATGCAGTAAAATCCATTTAAGTTATCGATGAAATCAAACTAATTTGAACTCATATATGCTGTTAAACTTTGATACTTTTAATCTCGGCCTACCTTAGTTTCTGACTTTTAGCGTTCCCTTTGTGCATGTGTGTGTATTAATAATATATTTTTTAAAAGAACGTGTGATTCTTTCATTTCATAATGGCACTATATCAAAAGCACGATTTTATATCAGCAGGCTAATCTATCCTCGGAGTCATCTTTTGACTTTATCTCTTTATTTTATATTCTTTTTAGTTTTCTTCAATTATGACTGTAACTCGATACGATTTTCGATAATCTTCTCTCTCTTTCTTCACATCTTTACCTTAAACTGTATCAACTACACATTAATTCAATTTACTCTCTGTTTTTTTTTTTTTTTTTGTCATAACTCACGCACAAGTTATATCTTCACAAATGGTTTGAACTTATAACCTCACAAAAGCCTTAAAAAAAAAGGTTTTTGGTGTTAGTTCAATTTACTTAAACTAAATGTATCCATCACACCAAAATATTATTTGTTTAGACACACATATCATTATATTGGCCGGCTGTATCATTTTAGTTTTTAATACATAAAAACTATTTTATTTCACTAAAAAAAGGGGGGGTCTACAGGTATGATGGGTAATGCAATAATTTTTATGAAATATCACAACTGATGCGTTGTTTATGACCGTGACAAATTATGAAATTAAAGAGATATGATGATATTTTTATGATCCAGTAAACAAATATTCCAGTCACTTTCCGATACCACCAATTATTTAACGCTATGACCGTGCACATATCCTAAAAAATATCCAATTAAGGTGCATGTTAGTATGTGTAGTGTTAGTATGTGTATGTTGGGCCTATCCTATTGGGCCTGTAGAGTTAGGTGTGTGTATGCCTATATGCCTATATAAGGCATTGATTGTACAATGAATCATAATGAATAATATACACATTCATTGAGTTTAACATGGTATCATAAGCCAAGTTTATTTTTTTTAAGTTTTGGTTTCTGCCAGATAATTAAGAAGGGTGGTTCTTGGGTTTCCACCATATGAGTGCTCTGCTTCAAGTTGTTTCTTGGTTCTTGGGCTCAATTCTTTAGGCCCATATTGTTATTTTTTTTGCTGCCAAAAGCTATTTCTTGGTAAAACACTGCGTTTCATGGCTTCTTGAGATCCCGATAATGGCTATGCGCAGAGAGCAAAAAAAAAAAAAAAAGAGGATCCCGACAAGGGCTTCCATTTCGCAGGCTGTTTCTTGGTTCACCTCACCGGTGGTTCACGGTGGTTCAGGGTGGTCGCGGTTGGTCGAGGTTTTCCGATCAAGAAGTTGAAGTTTCAAGATGTGCAAGATCGATAGTCTTGGTTTGTGCGAGATTCTCAGGTATTCCAACGGTCTTGGTTCTCTGGTATTCCGACGATCAAAGGGGTGTGGTTCACAGTGGTTCAGGCTCGCGGTTCAAGTCTTGCCGTTGGTTCTTCGACGGTGGTTCAGGCTCGCGGTTCAAGTCTCGCCGTTGGTTCTTCGACAGTGGTTGCCTGGTTCTTCAGCTGTGGTTTTAACGATGGTTTCGTGGTGCTCCGACGGTGTGAGTCTTTGACAGAATCACTCATCGATTATTGAGAGTGCAAACTAGAGCCACTCCCAAAACTATTTTTCCACCTTCAACATCTTCGATTACTCAGATCCCGTGGGTGAGAAGGGGGAAGGTCACATAAAAGTTGTGGCTACATCAAAGAAGGTGATAACAAGAGAAGAGTGGGAGAAGAAACTCAATGACGTGAAAATTAGGAAAGAAGACAATTGGTGATAAACTTTCTGGTCACAGAGGGTTATGTTGAAGCTGCTGAAAAAATCCGAATGGAGTCTGGAACAAACCTTGATTAAGTCAAAGGAAAATGTTAGAATATAGTAAAGCCATGAGTTTGATTCTGGAAGTTAGTGCGCTTGGCCTTCTGTATAGTATGGAGCAAGAAGGAAAGAAGGAAACTGATAATCCTCTAGTGAATGCATCTTCGCAACAGTTTCAATAGTGGATGCCTTCACAATGTGCCCTTTTTCTGAGCTATTGGTGTCAGACAATTTTATGCTGTCTTTTTCAGATATCTTTTGGCCTACAAAAAAGCTGTCGTTTGGATGCAGGCAGCAATGAGCAGGGTTGATAATGGAGATCAACAAGCCCTTCATTTGTACAAGGAAAGGTGATTCTGTGCAAACCTTGTCACGTGGAGATTTGCTACTTATTGGAGGTGATCTTGCATATCCTACCCCGTCAGCATTCACATATGAAAGGCGTCTCTTCATTCCTTTTGAGTATGAGAGAAGTTGAAGCAGGAACAAGGCAGTTCAGGCCTTTGTGGATCTGCTAAAAGATGGATTGAAGCCAAACGATTATACATTCACAAATACGATCAGTGTCAGTGATTCAAGCATAGGACTCTATGAAGGGAAGCAACTACAACCACACGGCCTATTAGCTCCACGGTGGTTTCTCGGTTGAGATCGGCGGTGGACCTTGGTTCATGATTCTATGGCAGCATCGGTGAAGCTGCTCGTGTTTTTGAGCCAATTGAACACAAAACCGATGTGCTTTACCATACTATGCTCAAAGGACAGATTAATGCAGATATAAAGTCTTTGAGCATTGGAAAGTCTATTCATGGCTATGTTTGAGATCTGGGTTTGGATCTTTTGTCAACGTCTCAACGGCACTTGTAGATATGTATTTCAAGTTCGGGTCAGTGAGAGATGCAAGGTTGATTTTTGAGGGGATTTAAATTGGTACGAATTGAAGGTGGTTCTGGGTACTTCGACGGTGAGAGGTCAAGGTTTTCCTCTTGTGGCAGATTTTTCGGTCTGAGGTGTACCCTCATTTGCTTTCTTATTTGTGCAAAAAGGGTTATTACTTCAAACAGTGAGTTCTGGATTTTATCAAGGCAGGGGCAGAGATGATTCCTTATTTTTGAGTTTTCTCTGCAACTTGGTAAACGTCTTGACTGTTCTTGGCGTCTTGGTTGCGGCGGAGTTTCCCGGTGAAGAGTTTGTCTCAGGTGAGACAGTTTGTCTCAGGTGAGACAGTTTGGTGGTCCCTATATTTGCCTCTAGTGAGGTGTTTGGCAATTATTTGCTATTTGAGGTCCATGTTTGCCTCTGGTGAGGTGTTTGGCAATTATTTGCTGTTTGGGGTCCATGTGTGACCCGTTCGTTGTTTTGTATTCTTGGTGACGTTATTCCATTAAGAGGTTATATTTGTATACTCGGTGACGTTATTCCATCGAGGGGTTGTATACTCAATGACGTTATTCCATTGAGAGGTTATTTCATTTGTCCCATTGTTTCGTGGTTGAAGTTCAATGGGTGAAGAATATTGCAAATAGAAGAAGTTGCAAATTGGTTTGGGTCGAGGAAGCATTGCCAGAAAGAAGTAAAGAAGTTTAGAAGAAGGGTACTTGAAGATGTAGTTGATGATTAATGACAAAGTTGCAAAGATCAAACTGAATTTCTGAAAAAGGGATTACCAAGTTGAAGAGACCAAACTTGCCCTTGTATTAACCACAATCATGAAATAAGATTCACCAGAATTGCAGATTCAATACACCAGTATAATTCCCAATACTGACCAACATAATATGTTTTTTTTTTTACTGGATTAATAAGGACACCTTATAGACACCTTATAATGGTTCCTGATCTTGGATCCACCAGCAGCATACAGATCTATTAAAGCTGTCCCAATATTTACTTGAGAGACATGACCAAGCTTTAATGCAAGTCCATGGACTTGAAGCCCAGACTCTAAATTATTGCATTTTGAGCATCCATCGAGTACAATACAGAGGACACCAGAGTCAACATACACACCAGACTGAAGCATATCTGAGAATGATGTAACGGCTTTCTTAGCATAGCCATTCTTAACAAACGCTGAGATAATTGCAGACCAGGAGATTAAAGATCTCTCGTTCAGTTAATATAAGGCATTGATTGTACAATGAATCATAATGAATAATATACACATTCATTGAGTTTAACAGTGCACAACCAAATATAGACTGTCCAAATTTATTTATTTTATTTTATTTTTAAAATAAATTATTTTAATGAGTGCAAAATTTGAAATGAAGATGATTTTTAACTATCAGTTTTTTTTAATTAAAAAAAGATTTTCTATTTGAAAAACATCAGAAAATTTCAAATATCAATCATTAAAATTGTATTTGGACAACACGTACAAATCTCATCACACTGATCTATGTATATTTGTCCCATTTACCGTGTGTGTCTATATATTATAAATATATAAATGATCATTGGACCTAAGAGTTTCTCCTGTAAAACCAAAGCTACGTCGTTTGCTCAAGTGATAGCACACCCAAAAAAAAACAACAAACCCATAGATAGAAAATATGCAAAAGGAATAAAATAATGGTCAGGCTTGAATAGTGCACCAGACATCTCCTTTAGTGTTGGAAAATTGAGCCAATTCTTGTCAAAACCTACCACTGAGCATTGGAAGGCTGTGAAGAGGGTTTTGAGATATCTTAGAGGCACCACCTATTACGGTATTCATCTTAAGCCTTCTAATTACCTTGATCTTTCTGCTTTTTCTGATGCTGATTGGGCTTCATGCCCGGATGATAGGCGTTCAGTTGGTGGGTACTGTGTGTTCCTTGGGAATTCTTTAGTAACATGGTCCTCTAAGAAACAACAAGTTGTTTCCCGATCCAGCTGTGAATCCGAGTATCGATCCTTAGCTCTTACTGCTTCAGAGCTCAGCTGGATCAGGTCTTTGCTATCTGAATTAAGCCTAAATCTGAGACGAATACCAACTATTTGGTGTGATAAGTGCAGCTTCCCTAGCATCTAATCCAGTCCATCATGCAAGGACTAAGCACATTGAAATAGATGTGCACTTTGTAAGAGATCAAGTGTTGTCAAAAACCTTAAGAGTTCAACATGTTTAGGGTGTGCATGGTAACGCTCCCAGAATGTGTTTTTTGTTAATTTCTGTTCCCCGGAACACAAATGGATGAGAAATCTGTTTGGTAAATCCGTTTTTTTGTTCCCGGGATGCACCGGTTCAATTTTTGTCTTTGGGAATAGAAAAAAGCGCGAAAATTCATGCTTTTCTATTTCGGGCACAAAATCAGAATTTATTCCTCAACCTACAACCTCTCTTCTTTCTCTCAAAAACCTTTCGCAGTGTCAACTACCCTCCCCACCCCCACCGCCACCGCCGCCACCACCCCCACTGCACCGCCACCACCCCCACCGCACCACCACCGCCGCTGCCGTCGCCGCCACCGCCGCGCGCCCCACCTCACCGCCACCACCACCACCACAACCGCCGCCGCCGCCACCACCCCCACCTCACCGCCACCGCCGCCACCACCACCCCGCCGCCACCGCCCCCACCTCGTCGCCGCCACCCCCACCTCATCGCCACCACCGCCACACCGCCACCATTGCCACCACCACGACCGTCACCGCCACCGCCACCATTGCCACTACCACGACCGCCGCTGCCACCGCCACCATTGCCACTACCACGACCGCCGCTGCCACCGCCACCGCCACCACGACCACCACCGTCGTCGCCGCCACGACCACCGCCGCCTCCGCCTCCACCGCCACCACCACATAAATAATTTTTTGAATATAAAAATTACAGAAATAAAAATAAAATGTGTTAACCAACGTAATTCTGATTATCGGAATGAAAAAAAAATTGTGTTAACAAACGTAATTCTGATTCTCGGAGTAAAAATAAAATGAGTTAACAAACGTAATTCTGATTCTCAGAACTCTTCCCAGGCACAGAATCAGAAAAAAAAAAATGTTCCATCTCAGAAACTGTGCTGGGGAACAGAATGGTTACCATGCACAGCCTAAACATAACATCATGATACCTAGAATATTGAAGCGAAGGAAGATGGGATGTCACCATTATGTTCAATTCAAAAGAGATCACATTGTTCCACGCGCATTTTTAGCGAATCAAGTAGAACGTTAAATTGTTTTCTTCTACTTGTAATAACCCGAATTTGGTGAACAAATTCAACGAGGCTTAATTATTACATATATCGTTGTATGAACTAATCTACTAAATCCATCTGTTCTGTAACTTTGTCTCTTAATTTCAAATAGTATAAAATACTGAATGGGACCAATGCCAGCAATATTTATACACGAACGTTTATTAATTTTCTACTCAAATATGTTCCACGTCTTAAATTATTTCCATATCTTGGGTAATGATGTAGATTTATTTAATATAATGAAAAACGGTGACTACTTGTATATATAAGAACTCGTGACCAATCCAAGTGTTTGTATCAAGCCAGAGCGAGCAGTGAGAAGCTTGAAGAAATATTATTAGAAAAGGCAAACAATGTTTTCTTCTTCTTCTTCATCCTCAGAAGCTTACAAGCTCCCAGTGAAACCAATTCCGGGATCCTATGGACCTCCGTTCTTCGGAGCCATCGCGGATAGACGCGACTTCTTCTACAACCTTGGCCGTGAAAAGTTCTTCACTTCCAAAATCGAAAAGTATCAATCCACGGTGTTCCGAACAAACATGCCGCCGGGTCCGTTCATCGCTTCTGACCCAAGAGTCGTGGCCGTCCTTGACGCCGTTAGCTTCCCCATCCTCTTTGACGTCTCCAAGGTTGAGAAGCGCGACCTCTTCACCGGAACCTACATGCCGTCCACTGCCCTCACCGGCGGCTACCGCGTCTGCTCCTACCTCGACCCCTCCGAGCCTAAGCACGCGCTCATTAAGCGCTTCCTTTTCTCTCTCCTCGCCGCTCGTCACGACAAGGTATATGCATGGCCCATGTAAACACGTTCATCAAATAAAAAATTATATCACTTGTCTTTTGAAATTAATCATGCCATCAGATTATATTATCCTATACTCCATTCCAATCCTTTAATATAAAACATATTTATTAACATTTTTTTAATTTATCCCTGTTAATATTCTCTTAATAATAATAAGGAAAAGAAGAATGAGATCATTAATTAAGAAAGATGATAATAGTGTTTTAATTTAGAAAATACATATCATATTTACTAACTTAATTTTTTTAATTCAATTAAATTAGATAAGTATATCTTTTAAGAGTAATATAACTATATTTTGTCCCTTTCATTTTTAGGTCCTCTCGCTGCTCAAAAGCTCCTTGTCCAAGATTTTTTTGAAACTGGAACAAGATATCTCAGCAAACGGCGAAGCAGATTTCAACACCATCAGTGACAACGAATCCTTCAACTTCGTGTTTCATTACTTTTGCGGGGTAGACCCGAACCAGACAAAAATCGGGTCGAATGGTCCGAAACTGATCCAGAACTGGCTGCTGGCTCAGCTGGGTCCAATCGTAACCCTGGGGCCTCCCAAAATCTTGAGCCTAGCTGAAGATCTCCTTCTTCACACCTTCCCCTTTCCACCGTTCCTGGTCAAGTCAGCCTACAACAAAGTCTACAACGCCGTTGCCGGGTCGGCAACGGAGGCCCTGGACCAAGCGGTGCATTTAGGCCTCCAAAGAGAAGAGGCAGCTCATAACCTGGTTTTCGTGTTAGGGTTCAACACCTTCGGAGGAGTCAAGGTTATGTTCCCCAGCATCATGAAGTGGGTTGGATTAGCTGGGGAGGGTCTACACAAGAAGCTCGCGGACGAGATCAGGACCGTTGTTAAGTCCGACGGTGGACTCACACTTGGATCGTTGGATAAGATGACTTTAACAAAATCAGCGGTGTGGGAGGCTCTGAGGATCGAGCCTCCGGTTCCCTTCCAGTACGCAAAGGCCAAGGAGGATTTGGTGGTCCAAAGCCATGATGCGAGTTTTGAGATCAAGAAAGGAGAGATGATATTTGGGTATCAGCCGTTGGCTACGAAGGATCCGAAGGTGTTTGAGAGAGCTGATGAGTTTGTGGCTGATAGGTTTGTTGGGGAAGAAGGGGAGAGATTGTTGAAGTATGTGTACTGGTCGAATGGTCGCGAAACGGAGGATCCTAGCACCGAGAACAAGCAGTGTGCGGGGAAGAATCTGGTGGTGCTATTGGGAAGGTTATTGCTGGTGGAATTCTTCTTGCAATATGACACGTTCACTATTGAAGAGAAAACACCAGTTCTTGGACCGGCCATTGCTTTTAAGTCGTTGACCAAGGCCAATTAAGTTTCTAATTAATGTACTCCATAATGTTGAGTGATTATTTTAATTTTCTAAATCCAACTACTGCCCTTGTTTGTCAAATAATTATGGGATCAATAAAGGTTTTAGTTAAGAGAATTTCATATGTAGGCATGGAAATAGGTCAAGTCACTTTGGCTAAACAGGTTTGAGCTTGTAATAGGGGCAAAAGGCCTGAACCTGTATGCAGGCTTTTTTTAAGCTCAAGCCTGAGCTTTCATAAGGCCTAGTTGAGCCTGAAGTCTTTTTAAAGGTCTAGTTACAATACAGGCCTTTAAAAAAGCCTCATATTGCAGACCTTAAAAGCCATAAGTAGATTTTATATGCACTTTGAAATTAGAATATAAGAATTAAAAAAATAAATATTGTGTTTTTAGATGACATAAATATAACTACAATTATTTAACATGTAAACAGGCTAAGCCTGAAAGCTTCCAGGTCAAGCCTTGACAAAATAGGTCTTTAAATAGGCATTAGCCTGACCTTTTTAACAAATAGATCATGTCAAACTAGGCCCTAAACAGGCCAGGCTACAGGTCGTCTAATAGGAGCCTGACCTATTCCCACCCCTACTCATATATATTTAGATTGAGTTAAACTTTGATATGTAATTGGACCGGTCCATTATTTGGGTGGTGGTTGACAAAATCAAGGTTATTAAACCCAAACCGGACTAGCCAGTTCAGCCCAAAAACCGGTGAGTGGAAAGCTTAATTGCCATATCTCCCAAAACAACCAAGTTCGTAATTAATTTGCAGAATTAGGGAACCTGGGTCGTTTCCCAACGAATTTGCAGCGGGCTTGTTTAATAACAATAGTGAAACAGAATGATAAAATGGGGGGTTTGGTTTAACAGAATAGAGCAAAACGAAATAACATAACCAAAATGCAATAAACAGAGTCAAACACTGGGAAAATCGAAGAACGAACGAAGAACACGAAGAACACGTGAAGAACATGAAGAAGCAGATGAGAGAAAATGAAAACTTGTATTTTGATCCACTCTAATGTTAAAAACGTGAATGAATATGTTTGTGGCAGTTGTCATACTTAAAAATAACCTAAAACGAGATGGGCTCTCATAGTTTTAGCCCAAAACAGAAATAAAATAAAACTGGACTTAAATTACAAAATTCGGGTCCAAAATAAATCCAGAATTGTACATCCGACTTTGGCTCCAAAATTGACCGCCTTCTTGACCGAATTTGCTCTTGATGTCTTCATAACAATTGTAGCTCTCTGAATCATCTGAAATATGAGACAAAAATGAGGCAAATCTGATGTCTGGTTCAAGAGTTATGGTAGAAATAGTGAAGCAATACAAAACTGGAATTTTATTATAAACAATGGCTAAAATGCAATAAAAGGCCCAAGGCCCAAATAAACATAAGAGCCATTATTTATTAGCTAAAGGGTCCTAAATTATTATTCAAGAGACAAAAATAAGTGTATAAAATATTCAATTATCAGTGAGCAGTTCAGTAAACCGGTCTCGTCCGAGTATATAACCAGTTTTTCTTTTTTAGAAAAATAAACAAAACAAAAAATCGTTTTTTTTTATTTTATTTATAGCTTTATATTAATAACCCTGAAATCTTCATTGGTTTGGCTTCAGGTTAGCTCCAGTCTGACTCATTAATCCTTAACCCAATACCCCAACTGATTCGATGACCAGTTTCGGTTTTAATAACTTTGGACAAAATCTATAAATCAGAGGAACAACGTATATCTGGACCAACCTGCTAATTAACATAATCCTTGCAAATTCAAAATATCATAGGGTGGGGAGTACTTAAAGATTTTTCAGTTGTCATGGACAAGAAGAAAAGGCTTTGTTTGTGTTAACCTGAAAATTTAGGGTTGACACTTCACATGAGCTCGTCTCTATCTCCTATATTCCAAATCATCTACTTATTAGATTCGAGACTATTTTAGAATATGGGCTCAAAATAACAGGCCTAAACATGGCCCACTTGAAATATGGGATTTCTCAGAAACCCAAAACAAACAAACAAAATTCTGGAGAATAAATTTGATATAGTTATCTTTGGAAACCAAATGAGAAAACCCAAAGCTTGGATCAAATTAAATGTGGATGGTGCTATGACTACAATAACCATAAGGCCGCTATGGTGGAGATATAAGAGATCACTATGGATGCTGGATAGTTGGTTTCACTCAAGCACTTGGAAGGTTGTGTTTGAAGCAGAAGAATGAGCTATTTTTAAAGGGCTAAGGTTGGCTTAGGATTACTAACAAAATGTTGGTTAAGGTGATAAGCAATCTAGCTCGCCATGTAAGGAGGAAAACAGAAGGTTGAATCGATCTGTGAAATGTACTTATTGAGAGTGGCAAAAATCATTTGTTCTCCAAGCCTCAAAGGGGAAAGGCTTAATGTTCTTGTAGGGTATGATGAGGTTTAATTGGAATCTGCAAGTGATTCATATCTCAAGAGAACAACATAGAGTTTCTAATGCTTTTGTAAAGAACGGCTTGACAAGCATCTCCTTGTTCAATGAGTGCCTTATCTTCAAACCTTAGTAGACATAGATTTGTGGGATTAAGTTCCTCTCTAAACTTGTCGCCAAAAAAATTCCCCTCTAGACCATTTAGTTATACACTCCCTTGGGTCCTATTTATAAGAGTCCGATTACTAAATTATACGGTTTAAGAAATTAGTTAAAAACAATAAATATAAACCATTTTTTTAAGTATACCCTTATTTATGAAGAGGTAAGTAAGAGAGAGAAAAAGAGTGAAGATACATATCATCAATCTTTTAATTAATACAATTAAATAATTAATGAATGACACAAATTGAAAAAAAAAAAAAAACTCATTAAATGTTCAAATAATTTTTGTCAGACCCTTATAAAAGAATCAAGACAATTTTTTTTTCTTGGGTTATTATAAAAAGAGCCGGCGGAAGTATGTTTTAGGGTGGAAGCCCTCTCTTTTGTAACGGAAAAAAATGAAGAAGAGGATGAAACAATGAGGAGTTCTACTACTATCCCTATACTACTAATAAAATGATTTTATAAATATTAATATAATCAGATTTTCTTCAGATTGTAGAGATATATCCATCTCTTACATGTGTAGCATGTGTGAAAAATATTTCCAACAATGAACAGTTCCTTGAGTTGTTAACATGTCATGAGTTGTAAATTATGTCATGATATATGACTTGTTATCATTCTTACACTGGATCTTGTCTTTACATATTGCTCACATGATGTGAGGCTTTTTGGTAACATATTGCAATTGTATGTGACTGTATAGCAACCTTTCCTTGATTATATGCTTTTGAAAAAAATTTAGGATTTGTATTTATCTCATTTCGATATCCAATTCATTAAATATTGAAGCGTTGATTTGGACTAAAAGCATGTGTGAACATTATCAAAGAGATCACGCAATCTGGACATCACTTTCCATTATATGACAGGCAACTGATGTTTTGACTTTGTGAAGTACTTCTTTCAATGTATTTTGTTGTTGGGTTTGGAATTCTAATGTCACGCACACAGATTAAGGGGAGATTCAAAAACTGCCTCCTACTTAGTTCAAGCTCTATATAATGTGTTTTGTTGTGAATTAAGGATGATGGAGTCTTCATCAAAAGAGAAATTAAAGGTTAACATACATATAGTTTCTCACCTTAGGGTTTAATTGGTTACCCATTTGTTATCATTTGCTTAATTAATTGTGTATTGTAATTGATTAACAAACATCATTATCTTTTATTCTTCATTCTTAACAATATAAAAACAATTCGACTGTAGTCTTTAAGCATGAGAGAGGGCGCACATATATATTATATTGACAATAATTATACAGGATGGGTCTATGGTTTTTGCCATAACTATAAGTTGTCTAAAGGTTCTCTATGTTGTAAATATATGCATATATATATGTGGGGTGTGTCAAATTAAAGAAACTAGCTTGGGAATATATAAGAGAGTATAAGCCTATATATATCATCATATTATTTTGGGTTTGTAAAGAGGCCTAGAGGAATATTAGGCTCTCGCGCACAACAACAAGCCACGAAAAGGTAAAAAATGGTGAAAATCCAGCGATTCCCCCTCCCCTGTGTGCAAGTAAATACTTGGTACCAGGATTTTTTAACTCATCTTCTTTCTTTAGGCCCACGTGTTTTATTGGTATAACCCGCTCGTATTACAGTTCTACTTTGATTGAATAATAATGTACAATTCCCCCTCCTATTTAATTATTGTTAAGGGATAATAAATAGGGATAAATTAGAAAAAAATTGATAAATATGCATGAAAACTATGTCTTATATTTATTATCAGAATCAACTCTTCAAATAACCAACATAGAGTTGGTTTAGCATGTAAGGCCTCACTAGATAGAGTTGCTCCAGCGTGTAATCGTTAGATCCCTCTAAGTTTTGAGTTTGAGTCTCATGGGAGACACCTGTGGTATAAGGGGTAGTCACGAACCTCAAACCGGATACAAATGATAATACCAAAAAAGATTAACTCTTTAAATATATCTTATATTAAATAACTTAAGCTAGTAAAACAAATTGGAAAGCTTGCAACAATGATGCATGCATCTCGATGGGATACTGTATTTTGCCAAATATAACTAGCTAGTCTGTTTGTAGAAGTTACGTCTCACATTGTGTCTCTAATATTATCAGGAAAGATTAGAAGAAAACTTTTTTCCCTTTTATGTTACAAAAATGACACTTCCTTCTGCTTACAAGTTTCGACTTTGTGTGCATCCAAGGCAAACTTATACACAAAGAAATTTACCTCTTTTAATAAAAGCCCTCCTCCTGCCGGCCTCTTCGATCTAGAAGTCAAAGTTTGTATGAAATTAAATTGATATATACATATAGTAATTTATAATGGAATCGGATCAATTTATGCATATATTCACTTATTCATTCTAAATGTTTTCGAAAGCTGACATCTATCTAATTAAGGGATTTGATGGGGAAAAAAACTTGTATTTTTGTATTAACTGTGATCTGCGCCAAAAGCAAATTGGGACATGACTGATGTTCAAAGTTCAAACCACTAAAACTAATGCCCTTCACAAATCATCACATGCACGCAGATTCTTGCAAATCAGGGAGAATTAAATAGTACACTCTTAAATTATATTACCTCCATCCTAATTATAAAAACACTTTTGTAGTGAAAATTGCATTACAAAAGTGTTCCTATAATTAGGATTGAAGGGAGTACTAATTAACCTTAGTTACATTTTTTATGTTTGAATTTTTAAAAGTAATGCTTAATTAGATTTGAACTATCATAAAAAGTAAATTTATTACTCCCTCCGTCCTTAATTATAGGAGCAAATTTTGGAGTTGGTTTTGGTCCTAATTATAAGAGCAAGTTTTAACTTTTGTCAATTTTTTCCTATAATACCCCTATTTATACTTATTATTAGGAGCATTATATATGTGTGTGTTTACATGTATATGTATATTTGTGTTTATGTGTGTCAATATATAGATATGTGTAGATATATATGTGTGAACACACACACACACATATAAACATGTGTGTGTATGTCTCTTTGTATGTAGATAGATCTATATGTATACACATATATATACACACATATATGTTTATATAGCAAGACCATTATTTCAATTAGAAAGCGTATGGAAAGAAAATTAGATCTATATGTATACACATGACTATATAAAAAGCAACTAATATACATATATAAACTAATATGTCATGGATATCTAACGTAAGACAAATTAGAAACACTTATAATTAGGGCAACTTGTGTCATTTTAAATTTATATAAGGACATTTTAGGAAAATGAGTAAATTTAACTAATTTAACTCCTCTCCTTAATTCTCCTAAAATCGGTTAAATTGCTCCTATAATTAGGGACGGAGGTAGTATAAGTATAGGGTAAAGGATTTCTCCAATCACCGGAGATAAGTTATTTCTAGTAAACCCCAAAACTACGTCGTTTTAAATTAATGAATGGTGTTTCCGTAATGTTGCACCCTTCATTAATTCACCTAAAATTACAGAAACACGCTTCATTAATCCAAAACGACGTAGTTTTGGATGTCATTGGAGATAACTTATCTCCAATAACTGGAGAAATACTTTTCCCTTATAAGTATGGTTCAACTTAAAGTTTAAAATCCTCGTAACTTATCTCAGTCGTATACCATAATTCCCCATTTATTTATTTAGCTAGCACGATGGGAACATGGGGAACTAACAATATATATAATCATGTAATCTGAGCCACATGATTATATTGTGAACAGAATAAGCACCCACAAATACAGCTGTTCAAGCTAAAGGGCAGGGATCAGGAAACTCCATGTGAAGCTCTCTCCCTCTCTCTCTCCCCACGTTCTCTAAAGTATCCTCCACGTGCATGCCCTATGTTTTGTTTATGTGAGACCCCTTGTTCACTTTGTGGACTTACCACTTATACGTAGGTTTAAGATCGCGGGAGAGAGGCTAGTCCCTCGTAATGTGTGGCTAATCAAGGTTGAAATCCTTGTCATACTTAGACACATACAGCAAATTAAATACCCATGTGGATCACATGCATGCTTTCATATGCTAGTTGGGTAGGGGTCAATTGATCATGGTTTGTGAAACCGGTCCGGTTTAGGGTTAAACCGGTCTAACCCGGTCCAATCCGGTCTGACCCGGTGAAACCCGGTAAACCCGGTGTGACCCGGACGGGTTACCAGGGTGATCCGGTCAGACAATTTTATTTTATTTTATTTTTTTAGGTTTTTTTTTTTTTTGAAATTTTGCCTCACGCTACTGTTTATTTCTTGAGGTGAAACCGTGAAAGAGCTTTGTTCATCTCGATTTAGAGCTTCGTTCCATTGTGCAGAGCTTCAGGTTTATTATTGTTGAATGCTTTAATAATGAAGGTGCCTAGAATACTACCACTCCCAATCTCGAGTCTAGCAATCCTCCCACACATTACGGTGTTAAAAAGGATCCCGCTTGAGAATATTTTATCATCATATACTTGTTTTTGATATTTTGCTATCATGAATATATTGTCTCAAATGTAGGTTGTAAAGAAAATTGTTAGGAATATCTGAATATGTCACAAGTATTGAAGTATATGGTTATTTTGCTACTGATCTAAAATATTGAAATGATATATAGTATGTCAAATTTAGGTTGGTGTGATAAGAAATTAATTATTTTCCAATTTTTTATACCTCACCGGTCTAGCCCGGGTTGACCCCGGTCTGACCCACTAACCCTTAACCCAGTACCCCGACCGGTTCAGTGACCGGTCCGGGTTTCAGAACCTTGCAATTGATTGTAATTAATAGTATTGAATTGAATAATATGAGGAGCACGAGAGCCTAGATCATGGACCAGACCAGACCGGGTCTGGTCCCAACCCGAGGTCTGGTCCAAGTAGGTCCTCGGGCTGGACAATCCAGCCGAGTGCAGTCCATCCGGCACGAGCTCGAGCTCGAGCTTTGGACCGCACTGCACCACCGGACTTGCTGGACCGCTTTGAGATTTTTTTGTTGCCTTCTTTGAGAGGCAACATTTCAGCTCTAAGGTTTCACCTCCATCCCTGGTTTAAATTGAACCTAATAAGCCCATAATAATACCTATAATCAGGAAAAACACATTACAAAACATTAAAACCTAATCATAAATTCATAACAATCTCCAACAACATTAAATAAGAGTAAAAAACAAACAACATTGAACAAGAATAAAAAACAACAACAAACAACATTCAAGTTTCTTTAATACAATCCATAACAATCAATTAAACATAGTGAACCTAACAAGTAACAACAAGTCTATCATTTGTCCCCTCCACCTTCAATGACACTCGAGCCATCTAAAAAAAACATTGTTAGTATGAATAAATTAGTAATAATGAAATATGTAAACTTGAATAATGAGCATAGAATTGGAAATATTACCTGGAATATTAACAACATTATCAGTCTCTTGAAAGTTATCATATTCAGTGAATATAGTAGCTAATTCTGATATAGATTGCGTAGCCAGTAGCCAATTTTGAGCACAAATGAGGGCTTCAGTCATTTTAGGAGATAGATTACTCCTATAATCATCAACAACACGTCCTCCAGTGCTAAAAGCTGCTTCAGAAGCAACTGTAGATACTGGCATAGCCAATACATCACGTGCTATCATCGCAAGCACTCTGTACTTGGTTGAATTAACCTTCCACCATGTCAATATGTCAAAATCATCATCATCAATAGGAATGTCTTCAGCTGCATTAGCTGAAAGGTATCTATCCAATTCAGATTGAGGATCTACTGATGAGATCTTTTCTTTTTGGGAAGCCAACCATCTACGACCAGGGTCTTTTTTAGTGGAAGTAAGGGCACTCCCAAAAGAACTCAGAGTGTTAGCAGAAGCAGAAGAGCTCAAAGTGCTAGCACTATGTGACATGCCTGTTTCAACACCAATTTTTGCAGAATACTCTTCATACGCTTCAGATTCATATTCATAGGCTTAAAAAAATCATACGCAGAGCAACAACAAAAATTCATATGCATATTCATACGCTTCAAATTTCATACTTGACTGTCAAGTGTCCACGGATTAAGGAGGAGATGAAGAGAGACGCTTGGATTTGGAAGAGCCGAAGAGGACGGAGGCAAGAGGACTGAGCACTGAGTCTGAGGCTCTCAGCTGAGGAGTATGGACTGAGCGATACTCTGAAATCTGATGGCGTTTGGAGACGAACAAAATAGAGAAGTAGACAAGTCGAGTCTGTGAGTGCGGACCTGCGGCGGAGACGGAGTGCCGAGTGCTCGACTAACACATCTGAACTCTGATGCAGCTGGAAAGGAAAGAAGCAGAGAAGAAAAGTCTAGTATGGGTCATTGTGAGTGTGGATCTGCAGAAGCCAGTGGAGACGGAGTGCCGAGAGTCATTGTGAGGGTGGATCTGCGGTGGTCGGTGGAGACGGAGTACCAAGAGGCGAGAGTCGACTGGTGACTGCCTGAGTGTGAGAGTTTGAGAGATTCGACTCTCCAAGACTCGTCTGATCTCTGATGTCTCCACTCTCTAAACTCCTAAAGGCCTAACCCTTATTGGCAATAATAATAAATAAATAAAATAGTCGGGCCAGACTGGACCAGACCAAGCACTCTGATCCCATGGACCGAGGTCTGGTCCAGCCCGAGCATATTAGTCCGGTCTGGTCTGGTGAAGTTGTCTTGGACTCTCTTTTTTTTTAGCTGACCGGGTCGAACCGGGTCAGACAACCTAGACCATCGGGTTTTTTGATCAACCCTAGAGCCCACGCCCTCTCTTCGTATCGGGACCCTGCGGAATTTTACATTTAAATTTGTTTTTTCATTACTCATCCAAACATCTTTTAGTTTTTCAATTTGACTTTTTACAAAAACTAATTCAAACATAAATCATATTAAGTAATCTAACTTTTACTTTATCTTAAATTTGTAAAATTCAGATTGGAGAAAAGTCATTTTTGTCACCGCTAATTCAAACACACTCACATAAAGTAATGGGGACATGGTATTTATAGGAGAGAGAATTAGGGCTTCTCCCTCTTATTAAAATAATATTTTTTTTTTAAAAAAAATATAACAATATATAATTATTCTCTCTCTTCTTTCTTTCTTTTCTTTTTGCACATATTAATCCAACCAGATTATTTTATGAAGATGTTACCCCTACAGTTTTTTTTTTCAGTATCATTTATGTAATTATTTATAATATTTATTATAATTATTACTATAATTTTGTTAACTTCCCATAACCTACTTCATACTTCCTAATTATATACATCCTAATTCCTAAGCCACAAATAACTTTATTTTAAAGTCCTAAAAATTTAAGGATATTACAACATGCAAGGGTACATGTATGTGTCTGAAAGATTTAAAGAAAAAAAATAATTTAAATAATTCTATAAGACTAATTCTGTAATACTCTCTCTAGTCTTTAATATATAATACATATTTACCTAATTAAATTAAATAAGTTAGTTGTGTTAGTTAACATGACATGTACTTGTAAAAACATCTTAGTCTTCTTCCTTAATTTTCTTCTTTTCTATCCTCTTTTGATTATTGTTGATGGAGCATCAATAAGAATAATTTTAACAAAAATTAACAAATATAAAAACTACATTTTATATTTAAAACCAAAATTAACTCTCAAAATATATTTTATATTAAGGACAAGGGAGTAAAACATTTTCCTTTATAATCTTCCCTAAAAAAAAAAGCCCCACTTTTGGAGGGATGAGGCATGAAGGGGAAAGGCGGATGGGTAGTGAGCTCTTCCCCTCTTTATCCCGGCTTATGTTTGGATTGAGAGAAAAGTGAGAAAAAAAATAAAGAGAAGGGAATACTAGTTAGGAAGGAAAACTTCCATAAATAGTAAAAAAAAAAAAAAAATACCATTTTTGAAAGTTTCCCTCCTAGTTTTCTTTCCCCTAATTTTTTCTTAATCCAAACATAAAGTTAAAAACAATATTACCCAAACAAGAGAAGGGGAGCAACACTACTACAAAAAATGGTTTTTACTTCTCTAACAGACGTCTTTTTTTAAAAAAAAAAAGAAGTAAAAAATAAAGGCAGTAACATTTTGTAATTATGTGGAAGGTTTTAGCGTCCCAATTTTGAAAATGGACGCCAAAAGTTATTTTTGGTATCCTAATTTAAAAATGGGACGCCAAAACAAGGGACTGTTGATATCCTAATTTTAGTTTAGGACGTCAAAAGTGAACCCTGATGCCATTTTTAGCGCCAAAATCAGTATTTTTGGCTTCCTAAAATCATTTTAGGACGCAAAATTAGTATTTTTGACATCCTAAAATGGGTTTAGGACGCCAAATCAATATTTTTGACATTCCACTACTACAAAAAACACAAAAAACGACCTAAATAAGACCCAATTAACGTCCCTTTTTAGAGGGACGTCTCGAAGGGGGAAGTCGTTTTTTTCACTTTTGGCGTCCTGAATTGTATTCAGGACGTCTTATGTAAGAATTCAGGACGCCTCATTTAAGACGTCCTAAAATTAATTTAGGTTGTCTTATGTATGATTTAAGACGCCCTAAAATTAATTTAGGTTGTCTTATGTATGATTTAAGACATCCTAAAATTAATTTAGGTTGTCTTATGTATGATTTAAGACGTCCTAAAATTAATTTAGGTTGTCTTATGTATGATATAAGACGTCCTAAAATTAATTTAGGTTGTCTTATGTATGATTTCAGACCTCCTAAAATTAATTTAGGTTGTCTTATGTATGATTTTAGACGTCCTAAAATTAATTAAGGTTGTCTTATGTATGATTTAAGACATCCTAAAATTAATTTAGGTTGTCTTATGTATGATTTTAGCCAAAAATCAATTTCATCACCGATCCATTGGTTTCTTCACTCCAATGACACGCAAATACATACATACATACATCAACACCAACACTACATTATTACTAACAATCCAAATGAATATTTCACATGCCTAACGTTTAAAGATAGAACACATGTCTCAAAACAGAAGGTTATGAATCAAAAGAAGGATTTCTGTTTTGATAGAGTTTGAAACTGACAAAATGAATTCTTGATTAGTTTGAGTAAGCTTTTGTTAATATTTAGAGAGCGATGGAGAATAAAATATTATGGAAGTGAGGAATCAGAAAAAAAATTAAGGGAAAGGGAAGAACAGATCGGACCAAATTAAAAATGGCACCAATAGTGAAGCATGAGATCATCATCCTTTCAAACTCCGGTGCCGTCATCTCTCGCCGTTGTCTCCTCGGCCAAGCAAGATCGAAGAGTGTTGAAGGAGTAGGAATAGATCGAAAGAGAAGATGTGGGGTGCGAGAGGAGAGAAGGGGAAGGCTTATGTGCAGATCAAATGAGAAGAGAAATGGATAAATGAAATTAAATGAGGGATAGTGTGTAGAGGAAAGAAGGGATAAATGAAATTAAACAAGGGATGAGAAGAAGTCAAGCGCGAGGGAGAGTGATGGTGATGATGCATGAGAGTGAGAGAGAGAGAGAGAGGGACGATTAACTAATGAAAAAGGTGAGAGGATATTAATAAAGGAGCAGGGAAACAAAAAATACTTATTTTGGCGACCTGAAATACTTTTAGGTCGCCAAAAATACTGCTTTTGGCGACCTGATATACTTTCAGGTCGCAAAAAAAAAATTCTAGCGCCAAAAAATTTCCCAAAATTTCTAAATTGCGCAAAAAATACTGCTTTTGGCGACCTGATTAATTTTTAGGTCGCAAAAAAAAATTCTGGAGCCAAAAAATTTTCCAAATTTTCAAAATTGCGCCAAAAATGTTGATTTTGGCGTCCTGAAATACTTTTAGGTCGTCAAAATACTGCTTTTGGCGACCTAATATACTTTTAGGTCGCTAAAAAAAAATCTGGCGCCAAAAAATTTCTCAAATTTTTAAAATTGCGCCAAAAATGTTGATTTTGGCGTCCTGAAATACTTTTAGGTCGCCAAAAATACTGATTTTGGCGTCTTGATATACTTTAAGGTTGCCTAAAATTTTCCACGCGCCAAAAAATATCCTAAATTGCGCCAAATATTACATTTTAGACTACCTAAAATAAATTTAGGTAGTTAAAAAAAACTTTAGGAGTCCTAAATTAATATTTGGGTTGTTTAAAGTCTCCAAAAAATCCTAAATGGCGCTAAATATTACATTTTAGGCGTCCTAAATTAATATTTAGGTTGTTTAAAAATATTTTAGGCGTCCTAAATTAATATTTAGGTTGTCTAAAGTCTCAAAATCAAGAAAATAATTACGACAATGCCACCGCCTTCACTTTTTACTTCCTTTTTTAAAATAATGACGTCTTTTAGGGTAGTAATATCCATATTTTGTAGTAGTATTCTAAGATGAGTTTAGGACGCCAAAGTCATTTCAAAATCCCATCCTCATGACTTTTTTTTTTTTTTTTGTCAAACCCCTAATTTCGAATCCCGTCATTTCAACTGCCTCGTACATCCTACATTCCTACGTGACTTTTCTTTCTCTTTTTTGGTCAAATGACTTTTCTTTTTCTTTTTGCTCCATCAGGTACATCCACCTGTGCATCCCATGAACACTTTTCATCTCTCATTTATCTTTTCATTCATTCATTTTTTACTGCTTCTGTCTTCTCATTTCATTCTCTCAGTCTTTGCTGCTGCTCCTCCTTGTCGGACATGTGGAGTCACAAATCTGGCCGCCTCTGCCGCGGCCATAAGTCTTAACTTTGGCTTCCTAAAATACTTAGAACACCATAAATCTTAACTTTGGCTTCTTAAAATATTTGGGATGCCGTAGTTCTTGACTTCTAACGTCTCATTATAGATATGCATCTCCCTAAAAAAGGACATAAAAGGGGTTAAAAGAAGAACGGTAAAGGAATTTTCTGCAGTAGTGGAACTCCCCTCACTTCCTTAACAAAATTCCAAACCAACCAAGCGAAAGGGAGCAACTCCCCTCCCACCCCAAAAAAACCATGTGCCAATAGCAGAAACCCACGTGTATTTGGCCTCCCATTCCACCATTTAAATAAATTCCCGCCTCCAACGTTAGTGTATACGTCATTAATAAGCTTTTGCATCAATGAATGGCCAAGTGGCAAAAACAGCCGTGCCTTTGCCAAAGTTGTAATCCTCAAGACATTAATATAAGGGCAAACTTTGGCGCTTTCAACACCTCATCATCTGACAAATATGTAGTATGTCATCAAATTGTGTTTTTATAAAGGTTATCAATTAATTCAGAACAATAAAAAACACACATACTAACCGCACACCTCCCTCAACAAATTATGAGGTGACGCGTGCTGGTATGTTACACGTTTGCACGACAGCCGAGGTTGTTTTAAAGAAAGCACATTTGTCCCCTGAAAATCTGCTCTTACTACATTATATTTTAATTTCTATTTCAGCCAACATAAAAATCTCAGATCATGACACCTTTCATTTCATTTGGATTAAACTTCCACTCTCTCTATGTAACTCGTATCCGATAAAACTTTAGCTAATTAAGTTTGAATCTCAACCAACACCAAACATCTCTTTATCTTTCTTAAGCGAAAAGTTCCAAAGTTTGATCATATGCATGAGTGATTTTTTCGGATGAAGTTGATTCAAAAAACAAGAAGAGCTGACTTGAATCTCGATCTAAGCATTTTTTTTTTTTCGGTTGCCTATCTGGTATCCAAAGCTTCGCTTTGACTAATCTAAATTTGACCCGGGTCGTACACCTGGTTATGGTGGGTGAGTCTCCCAGTGGGACTTTTCTACATTCACAAGGCTCGAACTCGAGACCTTGCTTAAGCGACACAAACCGCTTACCACTTGAATCTCCATCTAAGCACCTTATTAATTAATGATTTAATAATATTATTTTTAAGAAATTTTTTAAAACTTGAGATATCCTTAGAACTTATTTGAGTTAGCATTTTAAAAAAAATATGTTTACTCAAATTGAAACAAAACTCCTCTCATATATCTACCTCATATACTATAAATCACGTTAAAAAGACAATTTCAAATGACATCATCCACTTACCTCATACCTCACTTAAAAATTCTTTTTCCCCCTAAAAAAAGCTTGAAACACTATTAGAAAAAATGTTTTTAACGTCCTAATTTTAAGCGAAAAGTTCCTAATTTTAACACAATTTACGTTCTTTTTTCTTGGGATGCCTTTGTTAGGGACGCTATAAAAATAATTTTTGACATCCTAAAATATATTTAGGACGCCAAAAATAATGTTTAAGGCGTCCTAGGAGTGTTTTAGGACGCCATTGTTCTTTTTTAAAAGAAAAAGAAAAAAGAAAAACCCCTCCAAATGGAGGGGCTTAGCAGTGGAAGAAGGCTCACCGGAGTTATCAAAAAATTCCATATCAACATACACAATCCAAAAATCAAAAATATCTCAAAAACAATGAAAACTCAGAGAAGGAGCCAAGAAATCATTCCAGATCTACTCACATTCAATCTACATACACATTATGGCTCAATCCAAAAATCAAAAACATTCCAGATCTACTCACTTTCAAACTTACTCACCAGGTTTTTGATTCAGATCTTATCAGGCGCCGGCGGTCGTGGCTCACCAATATTCTCCAGATTTCAAAAACATTCCAGATCTACTCACTTTCAAACTCATCACTAGGTTATCGATTCAGATCTAATCAGGCATCGACGGTCATGGCTCACCAATATTCTCCAGATTTCAAAAACATTCCAGTGAAGAACTCTCTAACACCATTAAAGTTGTATCGTCGTGACGATCATGGCTTCCTTGGTGCCGGCATGCAAGACAACTTTTCTTTCGTCGTCGGGGTCGTCGAGCAGGCTTTTCTTTCACCGTCAGGCACGACAGCTTTCCTCTCGGCCTTGGGTTTATGGGCTTCAGGCGCTCCTCCCACTACGGACGAGGAGGAGCTACGGCGAAAAGGGGAGGGGGAGAGAGAGAGAGAGAGAGAGAGATGGGCTGAGACTGGGTGAGATGGTGATTTGTGCAGAGAGTGGGTGAGATGGTGAGAGGTAAGGCAGAGCGAGAGATATGTGTTGGGATCCATACACGCAGCGGAAGGAATCTCATCCATTTGACTAGGTCAAAGATCAGCGACTCTCATGTAGGAATCCATGATGATCTCAGGTCAAAGGGCGTTGTGACGCGGTTATACATGAGATAAGCTTATGACTAAATCCATGCAGCTTTCTCATAGTGGGTCAATCTAGCACCTTGTACTCTTACAAGTGCCTATGACTTTGATTCGTATCTCCATGCTCATCAAAGTCATACTGGTCTTATTTCATCTTCGCGAGAGACCAGGGATATTTAGGATAATCTATAAGATAGATCCAAGGATACAGTTATCACTATAAACATGCAAATGATATGATAACTAAACGGAGAAATACTTTAATTAATAATAACGTCAAAGTACAATGATCTGCCCCTAGGGCACAATTTCCAACAATATGTGGCTAATTAAACACGTGATGAAGGAGACTTGAAAAAGCAATTTTTTAGCATCCTGAAAAATAATTTGGGATGCCAAAAAATTTCAAGTAAATCATTTTAGGTGTCCTGAAAGATAATCTGGGACGCCAAAAAATTTTCCTAGCACCAGATTTGCCAAATTCTTTTTTTTTTTTCAAAATGCACCAAATAATTCATTTTAGGTGTCCTGAAAGATAATTTAGGACGCCAAAAAATTTCCCTGTCGTCAAATTTGCCAATTTTTTTTTCAAAATGCGCCAAATAATTTATTTTAGGCGTCTTGAAAGATAATTTAGGACGCAAAAAAAAATAAATAAAAAATAGGCGTCCTAAAAGAGTTTTGGGATGCCTAAATTAATTTTAGACATCCCAAAAATTGTTTTAGGACGCCTAAGTCTCAAAATTCAAGTAAATAATTATGAGAATGCTACCGCCTTCAATTTTTACTTTCTTTTTTATATTTAGGACGTCTTTTAGAGAAGTAATATCATTTTTCTATAGTAGTGAAATGAGAGCATCCACATGCTCCACCTAATCCGTAATTAACATTTTAGTACGTCGCGTGGCCTACCCGTTTTACAACTCCATTATGAAGCTTGCTCACCAACTCCATTATGAAGCTTGCTCTGTATAAATATTACTACCTCCCTATCGGGTTTAATTATAGAATCACTTTTATAATACAATTTACAATACAAAACAATAGTGTTCCTACTCCGTATTGATGCAGTCTATAAATATAATCTCTTAAGAAGCAACTCTCGCTCTACATCACTCATTACACTCTTCTCTTTCCCTTTGGTATTATCAAGAAAAGGGAAAAAGTTTAACAAACAAACATCAATGGCTTCTTCTTCTCCCTCAGACACAGGTTCCAAGCTTCCACTCAAATCAATACCTGGAAATTATGGCCTTCGCTTCTTCGGAGCCATCAGCAACCGACACGATTACTTTTACCGGCAAGGCCGTGACAAGTTCTTCTCCTCCAGAATCCAAAAATACAACTCCACCGTTTTTCGCACAAACATGCCTCCCGGCCCTTTTATTTCTTCCGACCCAAGAGTCATCGCTGTCCTCGATGCCATTAGCTTCCAGATTCTTTTCGACAACCCCAAGGTCGAGAAACGCAACGTCCTTGACGGCACCTTCATGCCCTCCACCGCCTTCACCGGCGGCTACCGTGTCTGCGCCTTCCTCGACACCTCCGAACCCTCTCACGCCCTCTTCAAAAGCTTCTACCTCCACCTCCTCGCCTCCCAACATCACAACTTCATCCCTCTATTTAGGGACTGCCTGTCGGAGCTCTTCGCCGGCCTCGACGACAAGTTCTCCGACAAAGGCAAAGTCAGCTTCAACACCTTCTCTGACAAAATGTCCTTCGACTTTGTGTTCCGCCTCTTCTGCGGGCCAAACTCAGACCCGAAGAATACCGAACTCGGGTCGAACGGTTATAAGTTCTTCGAGATATGGTTGGGTGTACAGCTCGCTCCCCTGGCCTCCCTAGGGCTTCCCAATATATTCAACTACGTCGAAGACTTCTTGCTCCGAACACTGCCGTTCCCGGCGTGGACAGTGAAATCTTACTACAAGAAGCTTTACGATGCATTCTCCACGGCTGCGTCGGCGACGCTGGACGAAGCGGAGCGTTTCGGGCTCAAAAGAGACGAAGCTTGCCACAACCTTGTTTTCACGGCGGGCTTCAACGCTTACGGTGGGTTCAAGAGCCAATTCCCTATACTGATGAAGTGGGTGGGATCCGCCGGAACCGGTCTGCACAAGGAGCTCGCCGACGAGATCAGGGCCGTCGTCAAGGCGGAAGGCGGGATCACTTTTGCGTCGCTGGAAAAGATGACTCTCACGAAGTCTGTAGTGTACGAAGCCCTAAGAATTGAACCAACAGTACCTTACCAATACGCTAAGGCGAGGGAGGATCTGGTGATCCAATCTCACGATGCAGCGTATGAGGTCAAGAAAGGAGAAATGATCTTTGGATATCAGCCGTTTGCTACAAAAGATCCATTGGTGTTCGAGAATCCTGAGGTATTTGTGGGCCATAGGTTTGTCGGCGAAGGAGAGAAGCTGCTCAAGTATGTATATTGGTCCAATGGGCGAGAGACAGAGGAGCCATCAAAGGACAACAAGCAGTGTCCCGCGAAGAATCTAGTGGTGCTGCTGTGCAGGATTATGCTGGTGGAGTTCTTCTTACGTTACGACACGTGTACGGTGGATGCGGGCAAGAGTAATCCCAATCTGGGTGCATCAGTGACGTTCACTTCGTTGACTAAGTCTTCCTCGCATTGATGCTTGATCCCGATATGGTCCCATCAGTTGTGTTTGTAATGTGTTTTCTGATGCGACAGGGAAAATGGTAGTAATACTGTGGAGATGTCACGTGTGTGAGTTGTGACATTCTTTTAACCAGACCAGTGTCATGCATGTGCGTGGATATTAAAGAATAAGGTGATTCTCGTTTCTTCGTTTTCAAAATAGTTTTTTGTTTCCATGAATAATAACAGAATTCGTTGAAAAAAAATAATCCCTCCGGTCTTAATTATAGGAGTACATTTTGGTGTTGGTTTTGGTCTTAATTATAAGAGCAAATTTTAACTTTTGTCAATTTTTTCCTATGATACCCTATCTATACTTATTATTAGAAGCATTTATATATATGTATATCAGTGTATGTATATATGTGTACATATATATGTATATCTGTGTTTGTGTGTGTACACACACCCACACACAAACACACACCCACCCACACACCCACCCCTATCTATACGTCCGTGCGTGTGTGGCTGTATGTATACATATATATACACATATGTTTATATAATAAGACCATTATTTCAATTAGAAAGCGTGTGAAAAGGAAAATTGGTTGGAGAGTATGTGGTGGGGTTGTAATTCACTTTTACTTATGTCATTTTAAATTTATACAAAGGCATTTTAGGAAAATGAGTAAAATTAACTAATTTAACTTCCGTCCTTAATTTCTCCAAAATCGGTTAAATAGCTCCTATAATTAGGATTGGAGGGAGTAGATCAGAATGGTCTTCTTATAGTGATACGTGCATGTGACAGTTTTTTGATAGTAATACTCATTGAGGGATCTCATTGAATCTTACTGAGGTGCGTCCCTTTTGTCTTGTGGTGCTGATGATGAATCTCTGCAACATTGATTCCTCTCTTGCCACTTTACTTGATTCGGTTGGCATTTATACTTCCTGTGATTAGCTATTTGATAAATTTAGTAGAAGAAGGAAGTTAGTTATTTGTAATAAATGTAAATTAATTTTTGTAAAGATCTATTTAGTTTGAAAGGAGGGGATCGATGGAGGAAAAAGATAGAGAGTTACCTTATTTGATTTGATTGATAATAAGAAGAGTTGAGAGGTTTTTAATGATTTCTTCTTTGATTTAAGAGGGGAGGGATAGGAAAAGAATGGTAGTAATTTACCATTTTACCCTAACATATTTAATCGTATCTTTTTATTTATGTTATTAAAGTAATTTATATATCCTATCTAATTAATATAATAATATTTTAAATTATAATTAATATAATAATATATTTTAAATATGGGATAATATTTTTGGTTGAAATTAATTTTATAATAATATACTTTTTAACTATAATAGTATTTTTATTTAAAATTAATTTCATAATTATATATTTTTATTTAAAATTATATTAACACATTTATAATTATAATAATTTTTTATTTAGGAAAATATATTTTTTATTTTAATATTTTTCATCATATGTATTATTGGAATATCACATAAATTATTAGGGTAAAATGATCCCAAATTTTTGGCAGAAAAAAGTCTAAAATTTTAGCTCTCTACAAAACCCCTCAATGTGGAGGGAAGCCAAAATGGGGACATAGGATGGGAAGGGATGGAAGGTTTCAGATCCCTTCTCCTTCAAAATTTTAAACCAAATGAGTGGAGAGAAAAATCTACCCATATATTTTCTCCCCTCAAAACAAACACACCCATAAATAAAATATTTCACTATAATTACTTTTGAATAAAAACTTCTTAATATACTACTAAAAAAGTTCTCTTTAAGGTCCATTTTTTTGAACTTTGAACGTCCTTTTATAAAGGGATGTCTATCTGGGATGTAATAAATCAGAGTTACAGCATCCCTAATAAATGAGGACGCAGTAGGGCCTTTAAAAAAAAAAAAAAACCAATTGCAATGAGCGACAAGTGACCACGGTGGAAAGCTTATCATTTTTGGGATCCTAATGTGTTTACCAAACAATATCGTATTATAATGGATTTATCTTCTTTCTCTTTGTTTGATCAAGTCCATAGAGTGATGCAGAAAGAATTCAAAGGTGGATTAACAGTTGATAAATGTTGCTCAAAGTCCACATAGTTTTTATTATTATTTTTTGAAAAATAACTTAAAATCTTCAAAGTTTAGAGGCCAAAGATACCTAAACGCTCATCGGATTTGGCAGCACAGCGTGTCATTGTTAGATCAGTCAAAGAAAATTCCCTGACAACCCTCGTCGGAGAAGGGTAAGAGGACATCGGAGATCACAGTGATTATTGCAAGTAGATCTAGGCTCATGCAACCCAGAGACGCAGTCACCCTAGATCGATGGAAAGCAGTTGCGGTCACTCCGCTATGTTTCGCCATCGGCACGCACAAGCTAAATGGTTGATTTGCAACCCAGAGATGCGGTCACCCTAGAACGTTGTTAGTGGGTCACCATCGCCATAAGGGATGGAGAGGGAGGCCGTGGCTGTTGTTGTCCCTTACATGTCGAAGTCGTACCAGAGAGAAATCAAAGGCACAAGAGCACGTGGATGTTGAAGACCAAAGGAAAAGGTTTTTTTGTGGGAATGAAATGATGGAGCACGTAGATCACGAGGATATAACTTACGACATTAGATGTCCCAAAATTGGGACGTCTAAAGTCTTAATTTAGGCTTCCCAATTTTTAATTGGGACTTCTAAAGTCTCACTTTAGGCGTCCCCATTAAAAATCATACTTTAGGTGTTTAAATTGTAAATTGGAAAGTTGAAAAACCACTTTTTACGTTCCAATTTTAAAAAGTATGCCTAATATGTCAAAACTCTTATTCATAATTTATAAAAATGTCACTGCGTTTATTTTCTATTTCCCTTTTTAAAAAACGAACGTTTTTTAGGGAAGTAAAAACCACCTTTGGTAATAGTGATACATATTTTATAGAAGAATTATAAATGTAAAAGATAAAAAAGTAAATTGATGTCTTATATTTATTACCAAATTTAATCCAACTACTTCTGTAACATAAGGACCATAGGTAGAAAGTTTGATTCAAATTTCAAATATGATCTTATATATACTGGATCATAAAAACGATATCGGTGAGATGTTCAAAAACTTTCTATTCTTTCTCTGTAGTTTAATGCGCATTTGAATTTTATCCAAAAAGAAAACACAAGTTACGTGGTGGTCGTGATGGTTTTTTATATCTCTTTGGTTCGTTCAATGAATTTAAGTTCCCATTTATAGTGAAGTGGATTGATTGATCAATCATGGTGGGGCCCGATAAATGGACCGAGGAAAATGTTTATTACATTAGGAGTGGGAAAAAAACGTGTGAAATTGGTGGGAATATCAGTGAGAGAATTGAGGGGGTCCACGTTACCATGTGGAGAGATTGCTTGTAATATAAGTTCTTAGTTGTAAACGTACGTCCGGTTTCATGTACAGTTGAAATTTTAATTTCAAGTGGTCCATTTTTTTCATCATTTATCGCATAACGTGTATTTCGTGTTTCAAAATCCCAGTGTGAATTTCTCTTCATTTTTATTTTTTACCAATTTATATCATCAAATTTTTCGATTTATACTATCAATGTTGATATCAATTCAGTTTTTTTTATAAAAATAAAAGCTAAACTTATTTCATATTTTTCAGGATATAATAGGTTAATTAGATTTTTTTAATCTTATTAACATTACATGAATTTTTTAACCCACATAAATAAATTGCTTCTAATAAACAAAAATAAATTATACACAGTTTCTTGATTTAACATATATGATAAATTATAAAAGACCTTACCTTTTATGAATATTATATAATTCTATTTTTGATTAAAAATTTTGTTGATTTTCAAAAAATTATAATTTTTACAAATTGAAGAATGCATATTTCTTTTTCATAAATATATATTCAAGTTGTGAAAAAAGAAAATTGAGAAAACTAATGTTTAATTTAATGAAACTTAGAATTTTGTATTAGCTTTAAAAATGGAATGGGGAAGAGAATGTAGGAGGGAATACAGAAGATTTAGTTAGAGGCATTTTAGTACTTTTGATTTTATATTTTTATATTTGATCATTCTAAATAATTACAATTTTTATGGTCACTCTTCATAAATATTTTTTCCTCTAGGTCCTTCATTCTAATTTTCCCTAATTTTTTTCTACCCCAGAAACTAGCTAGCCTGTATACAAACAGAACACAAACAAGTAACATATACATCCAGCACTTCATATATAAACAAATAATCAGGCGTCTATAAAATAACTTCTTTAAATCACTACTCTCTAAAAGTAAACTTTTCACAGAATAAACTCTATTAATCTTTGTGTTAAGAAGATTTTCAGCCAAAAAGTCTTCCATATTATTAATATGTTCGATTTTGTAGGAGACTTCATTATCAAAAATATACAAATTGAAAAATAAGCTAATGTAAATCAATCAAGTAAATGAAATAAGTAATAGTTCAATTAGTACAACACATATTATAATTTGATATTCAATAAGCAATTACCTATTCAAAATCTATAAACGGATGTTAATTATAATTTTTAACATTTGTTTTGTCAAAACTGATGTTGAAAATCAATTGATGAGAATTATAAAATTGCCACCATCTATATTTGTGACGTCTGTTTTTTAAAAATAGACGTTGATATTCAAGTAGTACTACTAGTTGAGGTGGTTAGCAGCCTCACTCATAAAAGAATAAGAACATAAATTTAAATCTCGAGAAACACTTGTTGGAAGAGGCGAAAGTCTTTTGCGCTCTAAGTCTTGAAAAGAGAAATCCTTAACAAAATCAAAAAAAAAAATGGAAAGACATATTACATGAAAATTTTGGTTAGTGAGCCAATTTATATTAGACTAGTCACAACTAAAATTAGTTGGTGTCTTATAATAAAGACCAGAGGGAGTACTCAATAAAGAAATGGAAAAAATATAAAATCCAACAAAATCAATTCATAAAAAACTCTTAATCGAACTAATCAAAGGAGTAATAACCATGGAAGTTGGATATAAAAGTGCATAATAATGGACTCTGCGACTATAATGTATGGTCCACACAATGCAAGTCTAGTGACGTTGTGTTATTTGGGCCGAGCTGCATAAATATTTGTGGGAGGCCCAGAACTGTGATGCCTGATTTGAAAGTCGTGGGAATTAGCCCATTATAATATCCCCAAAAAAAGGTACAAACCCATAATAATTGTGAGTTCGTTTTAAAATTAAAACAGATCATGAAGAACCCCACGTCTGGTTCAATTAGTAAAAGGGTCAGACAGTTTCATTAAAAGGAGGAAGTTCGATTTTGGAGTTGATCAAGATGCTAGGGGAGATATCCTAAATGATGTGAAACAGTGGAAAAGTTGGGAAGAGGTGGAGGCATGTGTGTTCTCTAACCCAGTATACCTTGTAGAGCGGAACCAAAGCGCCCTGCCCTTGAACTGTGGGCGAGTCCTATCACTTTCTTAAAATTTTTATATATAAAAAAAGAGATAGGATATTCTCACTACTTACTTATTTCACTACCATTTTCTCACCTTAGATCTATTATTCGATCCAACTGTCCTGATCAAACCTACTTAAAACATTTTTCCTTCTCCACATTTCTCCCTCTTCGTTCTCTCACTCTGCTCCCCAAGGCATCGCCGCCAAGCCGCTGCCACCATCGCCACTGTCCCTCTCCCTCCTCTGCGCCCCTCTTCCTCACTCCACCACCCCAGCCACCGCCCTACTCCCTCCCCACCCAGCTACATCCCAGCCACGAGCCACCCAGCACCGATCGAAGACCATCGTCAGGCGTGGGATGGCTTTTAACACTGATGTTGGCAACATATTTATGATTCATGTAAAGGGGCGGAAAGAAATAAATTAAAGAAAAGAAAAAGGGTGGGTGGTGAGAGGTTTGAAATCCGAATTGAACAATGTTCTTTCTGATATCAACCCAGCGATGTACTGTTAATATATACTTTTTAAACAGTTTGTTGGGAATATTAACAAACTGAGCTATTATCCATCCGCTTGCAAAGTGGAATTGATGAGATTATATAGATCTGAATTTGTTTTTCATATGGGTGAGAGAACGAGAACGGCAGAGGGGTGTAGAGGAGGAAGGAAGAAGGTCTTAAGTAGGTTAAATCAGGACCGTTGGATAAAAAATAAATCTAAGGGTGAGAAAATGGTAGTGAAATAAGTAGGTAATGGGAATATCCTATCTCATAAAAAAAATAGATCATGAAGAAAATAGATTGCATGAATGATCAGTGGAGACATTAAACAAAAAGAAAATAGAAAAACATCAACAGAGACCTTTCTTTTCCGATTTTCATCGAAGATGCCATTGTATTAAGGTTAATTAGACTTTCATTACTGTAATACTTTGGGCTGGTATGTGTCAGATTCCTCTTTCCAAAACTAGTACTGAATTATTGTGACTTGATGATTTTAGCCACCAAGCTTATCTGGGATGTACTGATAACTGATTACCTTGGCGGGAAAGCTCAGGAAACAAATAGCGAGGTGGTTATTTTACATGATCATCTAGATTCTAGATTGTTGTTTAGATCCAATCAATGCTACTCAATCGATTTAAGCCAACTTTATTATGGGGGGGTTTGTTTGGTTTGATGATGTATGTTACGTGTGGTGTGGAAACACGGAAAATGAATGCTGCCCTGATAATGATATCCATTAATTATAGACCATCGTGTCGTCCTTCATACGTGATTACGTGTCGTCATTTTCAGGTTTCGTGCTCCTGCCCACCGTCCTCTCTCTATATAATGGAGTATTATATTTGCCACCGTCCTCTATTAACGGTTTTAACGGGCTATGGGACTAGACTTTGATCCTATTTATAGTAAATAATTTTTATTTGGGGAAATCCGTACTAGGGCCCTTTTAAACTCATAAATCCTAATTAAGGCCCCAAGACTCTGCCAAATCCAGAAAAGGCCCCAGGGCCCTGATGGGGATGAAGTTATAAAATGAAAAGACAGTAATACCCTTATTAAAAAAGCAAAAGCAGAAGTCTTTCACCCAAAATGTAAACACACGATCAGTCATTTTTGGCGCTAGACGAAGAAGAAGAAGAAGGGAGGAATGGCACGTACGACGCGAACGCGAGGGAGAGAACTGAAGTCACAATCCTGAACCTTTATATTTTCTCAACTGAGCGAGGAAGAGAACGTTTATATTCCCAATCATCCACTGCGTGCTGAACTCTACGGATTTAAATTTGCTGTCTGTGAAAGTTTTTTTTTTCAGTTAGAAGGTTGGGTGGGTGAAAGCTTTGAGCTTGGTCAAATTTATGTTATTATGAGATAGGAAATAGGCAAGAAATACTAAGATTTTGGTCAAGATATCATTATCACCATTCTAGTTGGTCTTTAATCATTGGTGGGTGAGGTGGAAAAATATGTTACTCTGTTTTTTGGCATGAAAACAGAGGGAGAGGTGTAATGGGTTAATGGGATGAAGCTACATTTAGTTCAAAAACGTTGAAAGTGGATAGTTGTTAATACATACTGTTTTAGTTGTTAAAATGACTGATATAGTTGTTAATACGAGCTGAATGTTAAAACGCTGAAGGTTGCTCTGTTTTTGGTCATGGAAACAAAGGGAGGTCTGTTTGTTAGGGGGAATGAATGAATTTTAAAACGTTGAAATGATATTGTTGTTGATTTGGTTGCAGAAGAATGCCTTCGGCATGTTCAGATTTTGGCATGTTCAAAAATAAACAAAGTTCTTAACAACATATTTCTAATATGGTTGTTCTTTTTTTCTGATGTTGATATTAAAGGGGGCTGATGATGTTGTCAGTCGGGGCTGATGATGTTGTTAGTTTGGGCTGATCATGTTGTCAGTCGGGGCTGATAATGTTGTTAGTGGGGCTGATCATGTTGTTAGTGGGGGCTGATGATGTTGTCAAATTTTTCTGATATGGTTGTTAATTGGGGTTGATATAGTTGTGCATTTTTTTTTCTGATATGGTTGTTCTTTTTTTTTCTGATGTTGATATTAAAGGGGGCTGATGATGTTGTCGATCGGGTGATCATGTTGTTAGTTTGGGTGATAATGTTGTCGATCAGGCGATAATGTTGTTAGTGTGGGTGATAATGTTGTTAGTGAAATGATCATGTTGTTAGTAAATGATCATGTTGTCAGATTTTTCTGATATGGTTGTTAATTGGGGTTGATATAGTTGTGCATTTTTTTCTGATATGGTTGTTCTTTTTTTTTCTGATGTTGATATTAAAGGGGGCTGATGATGTTGTCAGTCGGGGCTGATGATGTTGTTAGTTTGGGCTGATCATGTTGTCAGTCGGGGCTGATAATGTTGTTAGTGGGGCTGATCATGTTGTTAGTGGGGCTGATGATGTTGTCAATCGGGCGATGATGTTGTCGTGGTGGTCGACCATGTTGTCGGTGGGGTGATCATGTTGTCGATTTTTCTGATATGGTTGTTAATTGGGGTTGATATAGTTGTGCATATATTTTTTTTCTGATATGGTTGTTCTTTTTTTCTGATGTTGATGTTAAAGGGGGCTGATGATGTTGTCAGTCGGGGCTGATGATGTTGTTAGTGTGGGCTGATCATGTTGTCAGTCGGGCTGATCATGTTGTTAGTGGGGCGATCATGTTGTTAGTGAAGCGATGATGTTGTCAAATTTTTCTGATATGGTTGTTAATTGGGGTTGATATAGTTGTGCATTTTTTTATGATATGGTTGTTCTTTTTTTTTTCTGATGTTGATATTAAAGGGGGCTGATGATGTTGTCAGTCGGGGCTGATGATGTTGTTAGTTTGGGCTGATCATGTTGTCAGTCAGGGCTGATAATGTTGTTAGTGGGGGCTGATCATGTTGTTAGTGGGGGCTGATCATGTTGTCAATCGGGGCTGATGATGTTGTCAGTGGTGGCTGATCATGTTGTCAGTGGAGGCTGATGATATTGTCAGATTTTTCTGATATGGTTGTTAATTGAGGTTGATATAGTTGTGCATATTTTTTTTTCTGATATGGTTGTTCTTTTTTTCTGATGTTGATGTTAAAGGGGACTGATGATGTTGTCAGTCGGCCGATGATATTGTTAGTTTGGGTGATCATGTTGTCGATCGGGCGATCATGTTGTTAGTCGGGCTGATCATGTTTTAGTGAGGTGATCATGTTGTCGGTGGGGTGATCATGTTGTCGATCGGTGATGATGTTGTTAGTTTGGGGTGATGATGTTGTTAGTGGTGATGATGTTGTTAAAGGGAATGATGATGTTGTCAATGGGGGCTGATGATGTTGTTAAAGGGGGCTGATATTGTTGTTAGTGGGGGCTGATGATGTTGTTAGTAGGGACTGATCATGTTGTCAGTTTTTTCTAATATGGTTGTTAATTGGGGTTGATATAGTTGTGCATTTTTTTTTTCTGATATGGTTGTTCTTTTTTGTCTGATGTTTATGTTAAAGGGGTCTGATTTGGTTGTGAAAGGGGGCTGATGTTGTTGTTAAAGGGGGCTGATGATGTTGTTAATGGGGGCTGATGTAATTGTTAAAGGGAGCTGTTTTAATTGTTAAAAGGGGCTGATGTAGTTGTTAGTGGGGACTGATATAGTTGTTAATGGGGACTGATGTAGTTGTTAATGGGAGCTGATGTAGTTGTTATGTGTTACTGATATTATTGTTAATAGGGGCTGATGTAGTTGTTAATGGGGCCTGATAATGTTGATAAACGAGTACCTTATTATATCCCATTTTCCTGCTTCTGCACACACAACTAACAATGACCAGAGATGCATGCAGGAAACAATTGTCGTTCTCATTCATATTAAAATGTCATGTCACCTACATCATAAAATTTACAAAACTTTGTCCTACATATGAACTCAAGTGTTCTGCACAATTGTTGTAATAAAATCTGTCATACAACCACTGAAATTTAGGTACACTTATAAACAAGTCAGTCTATGTACATAAATACATATTTGTGGTCAATTACAATGTGTCCTAACAATATGCCCCCTAATGTCTCTTCTTCTACTTGTGGTAGTCCTCAATCAAAGACAACACTTTTTGGCGATGGTTGTTGTGAGGATGGGTGACCAGCCACCACAAGAAGCCCACCTTCAAATCACAAATTTCGTCCATAGTGTAGATTTCGGCATGTTCTTGCTTCTTCTTATACTAAAGCCTTCTTGCTCGTGTACCTACAACAATTGCAGTGCTTATATCTGTACAACACAGGTATTTGACAAGAGATTTGAGAAGGAAAGGCATGACTCACAGTTGCCTATGTTAAAATGTTAAGAAATAAGAGGACAATGAATTCGCATATCCTCTTTGGTAGCTACAGGTTTGATGTCCTCAGAAGCACTAATGTTTACCTCTCCATGCTTATCACATCTGTGATCACTAATACTACTATTTTTTGATGATACTGAATCATTTGATTCCTCAAGAGAATGAGGTAATGGGACCTCATCTGGAGGGGTGTGTCTTAATATTAATATGGATACTGCAACCACGGTTCAAACAATTAAATTTGCAATACATGTTATATAAACAGAGCAGTTAACACTACTTTGTTGCATGGAATGGTAAAGCATGACAAAATCGCTTAAGCAACATATATTTCACTTATGAGGTTTGCTCTCGAGAATGATGAAAAATTAAGTCATAGATAAATCAATTTCCATTTAAATCAGATAAAGAAATATGCTTAAAGCTAGATATAATAAATAAATAATTGTAGGCAAGCAAGAATTCGGTAGGAGAGTTGAAGAAAACATGAGACCATGTTAGGAGAATCAAACCCATATCCTCAACATCTATATCACCAGATTATTACCATAACTATAAAAGGAACCGCCAAGTGAGTGACCAAGTAATTAACTATGGCACAAGCATTTTAATATGTGATGAGCAGAGACAACATATGCAGAGGGGAAAAATAACATAGCATAAACCAAAGTTTTCAGTTAGATAGCTTCAGAAGAAAACCCCAGGAATGTAGAGAAAGTTACCCTTCTCCTATACATATGTATGAATAGTGATATGCACTGCCAGCAGAAGGACAACGACTAGCCAACTCTGCGTAGCAAAAAGCTGAAAGAGCAGCCGCTAGTCCGGCTATGAGAAAAGAAAAGGCCAAGGCGGGCCCAAAATGTTCTCGAGCAACTGTTCCAACAAGGACGTAGACTCCAGCACCAATTGTCGAACCAACACCGATGAAGACATGAAAGTCAGTTTGCAAGGAAGGATGGAGCCACATGTATAATGTTCAGGTTCATATTTGAGAGAACGAGGGACGATAAATCAGCTGGGAAGTTACCCTTTCATCCTCAAGAGCTATATGATCAGCAAACAGAATGAACTCAGAAGTAGAATAGATGAGGAAGATAGAAAATTATCCAATAAAGTCATGGTGCAATAATAATCGCCATGTTTATGAGACGGTGAAAGATCAAAGTTAGAAAGCGGCATTTTATCAAACGCATGATGAGCGAAATCACGACAGAGATGATGAAATTGATGGCTTATATATAGAGAGCAGATTGAAACATCAAACCAATGCTCATAAACCCATAAAAAACAGATTAAATGCGAGAAGCTTTTGACGAGAATTACCAATTCCAATGAGATGGGGAACAGATAATTCCTTGGCAAGCTGACCCTCAGTCTTTTTGTGGGCAGAATCGACAAGCTTCCTCCTAGTCAAGAACCGCATTGAAATCCAAGAACCCCATCCTCCATGACTCCCTCCCCCGGAAGAATCAGCCGAAACGCCCATAAAAAAATAGAACAGAGTTTATCCAACCAGGAATAACCTGGGTTTGCTTTTGTCTTGCTCTTTCTTCCTCTTGGTTCCTGACCACCAAAAGAAAATGACGTGAAGGAGGATGACGACGACGGAGTCCTGGTGGGAGTTCTTTTCGGGATTTAAAGTCGTTATCTTCCTCTGGTGGTCTCCTTTGGTTTTCATTTCCCTATATAATCTGTTTGGCCTATCATTCATTCAATTCGTTCATTCCCATCCCCATTCCCCCTTTAATTCATTGCAACAGAATAGGAAAATCAAATCCCTTCTGCTCCATGAAGAAAATCCCTATATTCACACCCAAAAAAGGGTTAAAATATGGAGACAAAAAGGAAGAACAGTTTCTATACAAATTCCACTCACCTCCTCCAGTAACCGCTCTTTTTCTTCCACTTCTTCAGCAGTTAAGGGATCTCCCACCTCGGCGGGAGGATTTTTGATGCTGCATAATGATTGTCGGCATCGTCACTGCGCGCTTAAGCGGGCTCGGAGAGAAATTTGGGAGTGGGGGTGGAGGTGGCGGGAGGTTGTCTTCCATGAGCGGCGGAGGCGGTGGCTCTGAAGTGGTGTCCAATGGCGGACGTTGCTGAGACCGGTGACCAGAGGTGACGCGAGAGAGACTGAGCAACGAGAGAGAGAGAGTGAGAGAAAGAGAGAAAGAGACTTTGAAATCAGAATTGCCTTCTAGTTAGGGGTTTTTTGTCTTTTCATTTAACATTCAAATGTCAAAAAGGGCCCTGGGGCCTCTTCTGGGAATGTCAGAGTCTTGGGGCCTTTTTTGGGTTTTTGTGGTTTAAAAAGGCCCTGGTACGGATTTTCCCTTTTTATTTTAACAATTTGACTTTTTATTTATTATTATATTATCTTGCTTTTAGGGAAAATTTCATTGTATCCACTATATAATATCCTTATTTTTTTTCAAATGATTTAGAGAATCAATTCTGACAAAAAGCATATACTTAAATATAAAATGATTTATATGAAAGATTTGATATTTCAATTTTTTTTATAGATTATAGAATGATGAATTTAAAAATAAGATGAAATTCTTACTTAAAACAACTGTTTTCTATATAAACATACATGCAGATATAAGACTATTATGATTTTTGGAGATGATTAAGCAATAGTATTGGAAGTAAACAATAACTAGGAGCATTTACGGTTTTTTTAGATTGAGTTATAGATTTTATTCATATGATTTTGTTTTTGTTATATAAATTTTAGGAAAGGGGTTGGGCTTACCTCCGATCCATGGGCAGGGCAAAGTCTCCCTTCCTCCTAAATGATACCAATGTTGGACAGGGCAAGCCGTCTATTACTCTCAAGCGTTTACTTAGGCACTCAGGAGTTAGGATGCCTCTCATAGGGTTTTGACCAAATCCATGATCGAACAAACTCTATAATCGAACTCTCTCCCTTTAGTGAGAGTATCCGACTCCTTTACCAGTTGAACCTAAGAACGAGGCGTTTTATTCATATGAATTTAAGTTTTAACATATGGGTAACTTTTAGAACTAAATAAGTATAAGAACGGCTCAATTGTGAGAAGCCCTAGTTGTCAAAAGCAAGGTTTTGAAACCCAGACTGGACTGGCCGATTCGGACCAGAGACCGGCCGGAAAATAGGTCCGAGTTAGGGGCAAAACTGGGGTCCCAAGAAAAGAAAAAGTAGGAGAGAGTGAGTGAGAGATTTGAAGAGTCATCAAGATATGAAGAGATATGAAGGAGGAGAAATGGGGTGGAGAAAGCTAATGTCGAAGAAACCAAGAAGGTAGACAACGGAGGCAAGGAAGGAGAGAATTGGAGTAATCTCAGAGAGGGTAATGACGTGAAGGGGAGATCTGGTCATGGTCGCCGTCGGATTTGTCGAAGAAGGTCATGGTTTCTAAAGCCCTCTCTCACTCATTTTTTAGTGAAGGTATTTCTCAAGGAACGATGATGGAGCTAGGAGGAGTTGTGAAGAAGATGGAGAAAAAAAAGTAATGATAACGAGTGACGGAGATTATTGATTAAACAAGTAAAGAGGGAGGGACCAATTAATGTGTATTAGAGTAGTGAAGTAGTTCGTACGTGGCAGAGTAAAAGTGGTAGTGGTTGAGAAAAAGTGGAAATGGGAATGGGTGAAGGAGGTGGGTCCCACCGGATTATGTGTGTAAAAAAGGTGAAGTTGACTTGTCCGAACATCTTTGAAAATTTATTTTCCCTCCTTTTTCATTGTATATCTTATATGTCTTGGCAGTACCCTAACCAGTTTGACTTCGGTCTGACCAACTGACCTTTAACTCAATACCCCGACCGATTTAGTCATCGCTCCGGGTTTCAGAACCTTGGTCAAAAGCCCTACCTCATTGTTCCTTTAAATTTCTCTTCCCCTTCCCTACCCTCCTCACACTCATTATGACCACATAGCCTCCCCAGTCAAATTCTCACTGACAATTTTAGAGTAACTCTTGTGTGATTACTTGTAAGGTATGGAGTAGCAAGTAACTCTAAATATTTTTCTATATACTTATAGATTATATATGATTGTGAATGACTATATTTTATTAAAAAATGGACTGAATTATATAATGTGCATATGTATTGTAAATTCTCAAGTAAATAATGTCACAAGTAAATTTCCTTATAACTCACTTTATTCACATAGTTAATAATTTAATTATAATTAATGTATTGTTTGAATATTGTTTCTTTTTAGGCTTGTTTGAATATGTGATAATATTTGATATGAATGGAAGTATGATTTATTGTACCTTGTCATTTAATGATATTGTATTTATCAGTGATTAAATATGATTGTAATGGCACTTGCATTTGTTATGGGTTGAAGTAAGGAGGAGGAATTTGTATAGTGAGATCTTTTACCACGTGATATGTCATCACTCGATGCATAGTGGATGACATTTGTCAGGACTCCTTCTTCCATGTTTTCCCTTAGCCAGGATTGCATTGAAGCTGTAGGACATGTGAACCTCCTTAGTCTAGTTCTTTTAAAGAGATGAGCCATAGTCCAAACTTACATTTGGCTAGGAGCATCTTAAGAACTGATGAGCTTGAGATAATCCAGTCAAATGGATGAGTTTGTATTAGCCTATTCCTACATGTTATCGGAACAAAAATGGATGTTGATATAAAGAATGTTGCATATGGCATAATTGTACATTATATGTTGTGATAAAAATAGAGATTGACACAATAGTGATTAATTTGAAATCATAAGATTGTGATATATGCAAATAGACATGGAATGAGTTCTCTCTTTTATATCATATAGTTTGACATCATTAGTTTGTTTGTATAAGGTAGAAACTTTCAACTGTTATTAAGATGTGGAATCTCATCCCTTAATATTAATATTTTTCAAGTGATTGTTTTAGTAGGGAACAAAGGAAGGCACATATGGAGTGAGTTTTATGGGTTCTAATTGGGCTCCTTTTATGTCATTTTATATTCAATTGCCATGGCACTAAGATTATTTTTACGTTATAAAATCTTTGATTAATAAATGGTTTTTTTTTCTCGGAATTAATAAATGGTTTTTCAAACTAAACTTTTGAGATAATAATTGAAAATATTGGGCTAGTGTTGTTTAGACTTCGTATATTTGGGACAAAGTCAAAAAATTCATAAGCATGGCCTAATAGATTGATGAACGTTAAGTATATGGGTTATACTGATGGGTGTTACAGCCTATGTAGCAAATTATTTTCAAACAGTTATCAAAACTTTTTAAAACTTCACTACACCCCTTAGAGCTAAACTGAAATTAAGTTTTTTAGTTGAAGAGACATTTATACCCTTGTCTTGTATATGGCCAAGACGGTTTTGTAAATTCTCATATGTGTCTTGTAAATACACATATTTGATTTATAAATTCTTACATGTGTCTTGTAAATAGTAAGTATTCTTGTGAATATACGCATTGTCTTGTAAATGACCGAATGGTCTTATAATTTCACATATTTATCTTGTAAATAAGTATATTTGACTTGTAAAGTAATGGTACAATTGTCTTTTCATTCACAAATTTTATTTTCAATTTAGCCCTAAGGAATAAAGTTTCAGAAATTTTGGGAGGCTATTTGAAAATAATTTACGACAAAGATGGTGCAGTGAAATTTTCCCTTGTTTTTATGTAGGATAATGTATTATTAAATAGATGTAAAGTTGGAGATTAGTTAAATTTTAAGACAAAGTTAAGAAAATCACTAAAAAAAACGATGATTAGTAGCGGTTAATATGACGTATCTATAGCGGTTTTCGACACAACTAATGACATTTGTACCGATTACTCTAACCGCTACAAAATCCACCGTGGCAAGCTGATCTGTAGCGGTTAAAAAAAACCGCTACTACATATATAGGGACTGCTACTATATCTGTAGCGGTTCCCACTGACTGACACTACATGAGCTGCGCTGACGTCTGGTTTGAGAGCTTAGTCGCGGTTACAAATTGATTTTGTGCAGACTTGTAGCGGTTAAATAACCGCTAAAAAATATGTTTTTGAAATTTTTTTGCCGCCATCAGTTTTAATTGTTTTGAATATTTGTCGCGGTTTGTAACCGCTACAAATTTTCCTGCCATTTTTTGGCAAAAAAGTTTAGCCGCCATTAATTCTTGTGAATATTTGTACGCCATTAATTCTTGTGAATATTTGTAGCGGTTGGTAACCGCTACAAATAATCCCGCCATTTTTTCAAAAAAGTTTCGCCGCTGAATATTTGTAGCGGTGGGTAACTGCTACAAAGAAATCCCGCCATTTTTTCCCAGAAAAATGTTTGAATATTTGTAGCGGTTTAAGTAACCGCTACAAATTCATGACTAGAAAAAAAAAATTATCCTGATAATTAAGTAAATATTGCGTTATTAATAATTTATATTTTTAATGAAAATAAAAGATTTAAAATATGATATTTAAATATATAAGGTGATTATATAGGTGGAAAATAATGAGAATATGTAAGTATAATAAGAACTAATAATGAGTTAATTAAAATAATACTCATTGTTTAAGAAATGTGTGTACAAGTCGATTGAATGATGTATGTGGAAGTAGAAGGAAAGTTGAAAAATATATCTGGTTCAATTGCAAAATAACAAACATTAGTATCAGAATCATTAGATTTGATCCGGTTAAACGGCACTTACCCCTTTCAAACAGTTAACCTCTTTGACAAAACGTAAAAATATGAGAGAAGGCGGAGATAAAATGTGTGTAGAAAAGAAAATGAAGCATATTAAATGTGGTTTGGTGGGGGTATTTATGGTGGTATCTGCGCATCATTTTGTAGCGGTTGAGGTCTCACTTGTTGTAGTGGTTTCTATTAGTAGCGGTTAGGATGCGTATTTGTAGCGGTTATTATCTATAGCGATTATGTAGTGTTTGTAGCGGTTATATAACCGCTACAAATAATGTTCTGGATTTTTTCCTTAAAAAAACGTAATAAAAAGATTACATATTACAGCGTAGGCATAAGTTTTTCTCTCAATCTTCTGCACCATCCTTACAAAGAAAGTTTGCATAAAATGTTATGTGTGAGGTGAATATGTTTGAACACAAATAAAACTTTAGTTAAATGTTATTATTTCATAAAGCGTAAATTAAAAAACGTACCGAACTATAGGTAAATTGTCATCGCCGTCTGGGAAGAAGTCTTCAAAGCTGGCGGGTTGGAACGGCTCACAATCGTAGGCGACGTTATCACCATCGCCCATGTCGTAAAGGTCTCGGGCTTTAAGTGAACTACCATATTCCAATCCTTGTGCCTCTCATCGGCGACATAATAAACCTGATGGGCCTCTGAGGCAAGAATATACGGCTCGTCATCTTCAGACTGACCACTGTGAATAGGCCAGGAGAAATTAACTGATGTGATGCCTAAGTCGTCAGTTGTGAGTCCCCTGGACGTTGTTGTATTCGCCCACAAACACTTGAATAACGTCACGGTGAAAAGGCCTTGGTAACTTATCCTGACCACATCAAGCAGCTTTCTGTAATACCCTAAAAATCTGTATTATAATTTAGTAAAATTATACCTATCAAAAATAGGTGAATATGAGATATCAAATATTAAGTGATAATTATCTTATTTTCCAAGGGAAAATCTCTTAGGAAAATTAGGAAAGAGAACTATGGAGTCAAAATGACCAAAATACCCTTGGAAGGTATAAAAACTTAAGAAAAATTGTGAAAAATCCTAAATATTAGTGAAATAATTATTAAAATTGAGAGGGTATATATCTCTAATTTTGGTAATTTGATAAATTACAAACTTGGAGAAATTGAAGAAGAATACTCAAAAAGTATTGAAAAGACCAAAAGGCCCCCGTAAATTCTAAAATAATGCAGGAGTCATGGAATTCTAATGTTAATACAAAAGTTTGAAGATAAAGAGTTATCTTAATTAAGGAAATTAACCACAATTGATAAGAAGGTAATTAGGTAATTATTAATTACTTAAGAATAAACGAATGAAAATTCAGAGATAATTATGTAAAACCCTAAAATTAGTGGTAATGGTTAAAAAATTAGCATAAATATATTTCCTAATTAATTGGAAATTTTTAAGAAAAATTGATGAGGTTAGGTATTTTTAAGCCTAAATGCAAGAATGCACCAATAAAGGAATTTTGTGAAATTTTTAGGAAAATTGAAATATATAATTAATTAATTAAAAAATAAATATTAATAATAATTAAATGGAGGCCAGCCGAACTTGGAGGAAAATATGGATAAGATGAAGTAGGAAAAGTATCTAGATTTTTGTTTACAACTTGTAATTAAATAATAATATATTATATTATATAAATTAGATAATTAATTAAAAAAATAAAATAAAAAATATATATATAATATGAGTGAGGGCCGACATCTTGGGTGAAAGAAGAAAAAAAAATAATGAAATGAAAAATAGATGGAGTGTAAGATTAAAACTCTCTAATTAATTAATAATTAAAGAAAATAGTAAAAAGTAAATAATTACTTTTAGGAATTGGATCCTATCTAGAGAACCAGGAACGGGATTTCTAAAGTCAGGGTATATTATTGATAAGTGGATTTTTATCTTGAATTAGACTTTTCCGGAGGTCGTTTCCGAGATCGGTAGAAGAAGTTAGTAAAAAGACGGAATAGGGAAAATCTGAGAAATAGATAGATAGTCATAAAATTAGGATTTGAACAAAATAAATTATAACTCAACATCTGGAGATGAGTTTATAATTATCTGGACATATTTGGAATCAGTGAATTTTTGTCCAGAGGTTGATGATTCCGGAAATGCGTTTCGTAATCGACACGTTTTTCCGTAAAACTTCTGTCAGGCCGGAGAAGACCTAGACAGGATTAAAAATTTAGTTAACCCAGACATTTCTAATGAGGAATAAAATAACTTGGAATTGTCTAATCCGAAATTTTGAGATTTTCCGAGATTGCGCGATTCGGACACCGATCGGGAAATTTCTGTCGGATCAAGGGCATGTGACATCATCAAGATGATGTCAATTTTGTGCCACCTAAGGGCTCAAGGACGGTTTGGACAAGTGGCCGGTGAGGATCTTGACATTTGGTAAAGTGCGATCCGACGGTCGATATCCGATGCAGTAAAGCATGAATAGTGTTTTCCAAAAACCTATAAATACCCCCCTCATTTGAAACTCACACCACTTCTCACTAGAGCTAACCAAAATTTAGAGAGAGGAAGAGAGAAGGAGAAAGCCGGGGAAATTTGCAGCGAAGTTCTGGGTAAGTTTTTCGGTACCGAGCTTTAAACTTTCGTAGTTCTTTCAATAGTTAGAGTAGAAATGTTAGATTAGTATTTAATCTTCCGAGTATGCTTAGATATCATATGATAGGGGTATTTTAGTCATTTATTTCAAAAATCATGGTGGGGTCGGAGTTCTGGCAAAATTCTGGGAGAAATTAGTCAAAGTAACGAAGTGCTGTCGAAATTCCGCTGATTAGGGGAATAGGGGCAAAATGGTAATTTGTACCTAAAATGCTCGTTATAATGTCAAATATTGACAAAAATGGTATTTATCCTTATAGGATATCTGTAGACTCGTACTGCTACCGAACCGCTGTCGAACCGCTATTTTTTCGCTGTCAGACGTACCGCCGTCAGAATTTTTGAATTTCCGTCAAAAAGTACCGAAGTACCGTCAAACGAAGGTACGTTCGCGGCGTACTGTAATACTAACTCTGATGCTTATAGTCTGCTTATATATGATATGGATAATTTCATAAGCCATGAGCGGGACTCTGTTCCGGGTCATGCACAGCGACTAAGGTAATAAACTTAAATAATCACTATTACAGCCTTACGGGTCATAGACATGATAATGCCGTATGTTTTCCTAGCGCTAAGGACACGACCGTACATCGTGGCACTGGTGAATAGTGCAGACAAATAACTTTGCTTGTAGGGTAGTTGTTATTAAATGATCATATATTGCTCTGTCAAGATCATTGCTGTAATTCATTCCAGAAAATATCTGTTGAACATATATTGTTATATAAGCATGAGGTTAACCGTTACCTGAGATCCGATAAACATTGGATCTCAACTCTTACTATAGCATCAGTATACGAGATACCAAGAACGAAGGATAAGAGTAAGCCGAGCGGACAGCACACGTGAAGACAAAGTAATGATCGACCGAGTAGATTAAAGCCCTGAACAGAAAATGTACTATTCTTTATGAACAGGCAGTTACGCCACAGTTAACGTTGTATCAGTTACTCAATGATTTTTATTCTGATGCTCTACTCTGATGTTTCAAAAAAAAATTGGCTCTGAAATTGGGATGTTACACTTTCCATAATACGGGACGTCACCGAACTGCATGTTCCCGTCACTGCTGCTCGCATAACTCCTCATCCCAAACTTGCCATATACACCAGAGTTTTGGGTCAGCAATCCCTGATCTCGTGAGACGGTGCAAAACTTAAAACCATTAACATTGTATGTTGTACATCTTTGGGCGGTGTCAAGCGGGCCTAGCGTGAGAGCTCTGAATTCTGGTGAGTGCGGGTTGTGGTCGTTCATTATTCTCCTCCTAAACCAACCCTGGAATTCTCTATGGACCTTTCTATCAATTTCGGAGGATGTCTATGTACGGATCCTCAGTTCACGCTTCACATGACTCCTGAATTCCATGCAATTAAACATGCAATGACGAGCATGAAATGTGACTATAAAATGTAAGGAAATATATAGGATGTGTGTGTGTGTGTGTGTGTGTGTGTGTGTGTGTGAAATCCTTACTGAAGGTACGGTTCAACTTTGGTGCAATTAATCAAGACATGTCTATGTGCTTGAAACTTCTCAAGTGCCGTGAGTTTGAATTTCTCACTTCCGCCAACTGGTTTACCAACACGAGGGATTAACAACTCTGTTGCTGATGGCTCCGGCTCAGGCTCAGGACAATCGTCTATACGAGGCAGTTGGTTGAATAACGTCTCAATGTCATCGAAGTACCTGGAACAAAAATACAAGACCTCATCCCCGATATAACCTTCTGCTATTGAACCTTCAGGCCACGCCTTATTCCTCACGTAAGATTTCAGTTTCCCGAGAAACCTATAAAGTAGAGAAGGAAAAATTTCGATGCATCAATGGTTAAACGTGAGACTAGGGAGTAATGCTAAAGTGATTATTTTTAAATGAGTACCTCTCAATAGGATACATCCATCGGTACTGAACAGGGCCAGCAAGCTTTGTTTCTTGAACAAGGTGTACTGTCAGGTGAACCATGACCGTGAAAAATGACGGAGGAAAGATCATCTCCAAATGACACAGCGTAAGAATGATTTTCTGCTGCAGCTGGTCGAGCTCCTCCACTATCAAAACCTTGGAACACAACTTCCGAAACAAAGTACAAAGCTCGACCAAAACGAAAGACACGTCGAGAGGCAGCATATTTTTTATGGCCGGCGGAAGTAACTGTTGCATAAGCACATGTGAGTCATGACTCTTCAGCCCAGTAACCTTTCGAGCCTATACGTCAACACATCGTGATATGTTGCTTGAATACCCGTCAGGAACTTTTATTTTCTTCAAGGTCGCGAGAAATATTTCCTTATTCGGTTTTGTCAGGGTGAATCTTGCCGGTTGAAATCTGTCATGCTCATCCGGCCACGCGTCTCCACGAACGCCCATCTCCCGTAAATATTTCCTCGCTTGCAGATGATCTTTTGACTTACCTGGTTCGTTGAGAATCGTGTACAACACATTGTCGCACATATTTTTTTCAATGTGCATGACATCCAAACTGTGTCGGAGCAAATTATCTTTCCAATACGGAAGAGTGAAGAAGACACTTATCTTTCGCCATTGCTGGGGCGTAGAACCAGAAGCCCTGACAGTCTTTGTCCCAGCCTTTGTTGGATCGTCTTTTTTCCCATACTCAAATTCAACATCCTGAATCTGCTCTATGATTTCTTCACCGGATAAATTACGAGGAGGTCCTCTTTTTTCCTGTTGCCCTTTAAAACGATTGCATTGCAACCTAAACCTGTGCGTACCATCAAGAAACCTCTGATGACCCATGAAGCCCCACTTACAACTATGGGGAAGACGCACTGAGTTAGAGTCAAAATTGCAAGCTAGGTACGCAAGGCCAGTAAGTACATTCCACCCAGATAATGTCCCGAGGCCAGGAAAGTCGCTTATTTTCCAAATCAAGGCCGCACGCAAGTTGAAAAGTGTCTTCTCGTGCGCGTTATACGTCTCCACACCTACATTCCACAACTCCACCAACTCCTTGATCAGCGGTTGGAGATACACATCGATGTCATTTCCCGGTGTCTTTTTCCCTGGAATGATCATGGACATAATGAAGGAGCTTTGTTTCATACACATCCACGGGGGCAAGTTGTAGGGTATCAACATAACTGGCCATATACTATAGCTTGTGCTAAGATTCCCAAACGGATTAAAACCGTTGGTCGCCAAAGCAAGACGACAATTTCTAGGGTTCGCAGCAAAATCTAGAAAGACTGAGTCGAACGATTTCCACGCTTCAGCATCCCGCGGATGTCTGAGTTTACCATCTTGATTCTTATCATCTTCATGTCACCTCATATGCTAAGCTGTCTTAGACGACATAAACAATCTTTGTAAGCGAGGTTTTAAAGGAAAGTACCTTAGAATCTTTGCGGGTTTCTTCTTCTGCTTCTTCCCTTTTCGAACTGTCCTGAACCTCGAAGTGTGACACTTCTTACAAGTCTCCCTCCGAGCATCCTCTCCCCAATAAAGCATACAATCGTTTGGGCAGGCATCGATTTTTTCGTAGTTCAAGCCTAATCTGTTGATTATCTTCTTGGCCTCGTAGAAGGATGAGGGAATGTTCGCGTCAGGGAAGGCATCTCGAAGTAATTCCAGGAACATCGACATTTCCTTATCCGTTATCCCACACAAGCACTTGATATGGTACAATTTGATCAGAAAAGATAACTTTGAGTATTTCTGACAACCTTGATACAAAGGACGATCGCTCTCATCCATGAGGCTGAAAAATTCCCAAGCAGCATCATTCCTGAATAAAACAGGTTCTGGACCCTAAACTTCTGCTGTGAAGTTGTCGTCTTGAACACCAAAAGCATCGCGAATAGCTTCATTAACCGGATCATCTTGATGTACTTGATTTCTCACTTGTGAGGTTCGAGGAAGATAATCCCCATATCTCATACCACGTTGCTCACCATGAACCTCCCAGAATGTATATGCTTCTGAGAAAGACTTTATAAGAAGATGTTCCAAAGCACATTCTCGTGTTTGCCACTTCTTAAACTTGCATCGCAAATAAGGACACACGATCTTGCCATTAATGCTAGCGTGAGAGAAGACGAAATTTAAGAAAGTGTTCAATCCTGCTAAATATACAGGAGAACTACGTGGCAGCTTGATCCATGACTTATCCATATGTAACAAACAAATCTAGGATAGAACATAAATGTGGAGACAATGTTTAATTACCTTCATAGCAGAACTTGAGATCTTTAAATGCATGGAATACTTTGTAGCGGTTACGAAACCGCTACACCAACCGTTGCACATATACAAGACACATTTGTAGCGGTTCAAAAACCGCGACAAATTTGAATACATAATCTCGCCAGAGTGTTGTCGCGGTTATGAAACCGCTACAACATGATTTGTAGCGGTTTGTTGATAGTAACCGCGACAAAGTTTGGCGCCCTTTCATCCATTTTAAAATTCAATTTTGTTGCCGTTAGGTTCCACACAACCGCTACAACATGATGACCGTTGACATTTGTAGCGGTTTGTCGATAGTAACCGCGACAAAGTTTGGCACCCTTTCATCCATTTTAAAATTCAATTTTGTTGCGGTTAGGTTCCACACAACCGCTACAACATGATGACCGTTGACATTTGTAGCGGTTTGTCGATAGTAACCGCGACAAAGTTTGGCGCCCTTTCATCCAATTTAAAATTCAATTTTTTTGCGGTTAGGTTCCACGTAACCGCTACAAAGTGAATTTGCAGCGGTTTATCCATTTAAACCGCTACAAATATTTAGTTTCACTATATAGGATTTAGGGTTAAAATTTTAGGAAATATTTTTCACTACGTTATTTATTGTATGATTTATCTATTTTATTTGACTATAAGTCACATTAAAAACGTAATATAAATGAATTATAAGTTTTGAAATAACCTACCAAAATTAATGACAACAAATATTTAACAAAATAAAATGTTAAACAAACTAAATATTTAAATGCATGAGAACAAATATCCAGCCGTACAAAATGAAGTGTTCAATATAAAAACTAACTATCAGGAGCCTGATCATCAAGTCCTGTCTCAGGGGGGGTCTGTCTCAGGGGGGTCGTGTGCACGACCAGAGGTGACAACGTCCTCACCATCAGCAGCAGCACGCGGGGGGGATTCCTCATAGATGAACGAAGGGGGAGGCTCGGGAGAAGGGAACCGTCTGTTAGGTAACAGCTCTGTCAAGGCCCCGGTAACACCATCCCACTGCTGCCTATGACCAGCGTACCAACGGTCGTATCTCTCATGCATGCGCCTATTCCTGGCCTCATCCTCGGCCCTCTGTGCAGCAACCTTCTCGGCAACCTGCGCAGCAACCTTCTCGGCAATGATCACATCAATCGCCTCGGTGGTGGCCTTCTCGAGCTGGAGGGTCCGGTCTCAGAGCAGGAGCCCTTGAGGTACACCATGCTAGGCCTGGTGCCTAGCCCCATGCCCTTAACACGGCCAGGATGCTCGACTGGGCCCACAGCAGCTTTCAATGGGCCGTTGGATTCACAGACCCCTGTGACTCTGGGGTCTGCGACACTCGCAAGTCTGCCTGGCTCTGCTCAATCCAGGCCTGACGCACAGAGTTCTTGAACGATCAATAAAATAATTAAATCAATTTAAATATACAACATTCATTATATAAATAATGTTTTTGTAACTTACAATTATCTCCTCTCTTTGCCTCGAGGTCGGCGTCCCATCACGGTGTCTATGGGTGCGTGTGAACAACGCCCATAGTCCGTCGACGGTTCTCCTCCCGAGCCTTCTCTTCTTTGAAAGAATTAAAAGAATATAAACTTTGTTATTTCAAAAACAAAACAATCATCATGTTAACTTTCAACATACCATCTCACTGTAGGTCACAGCAAACGTCTTGGTCCCTGCCGTGTGATGGACCTTCTGCTGTGCCCGGCTTCTGGTGTTCCTATGCGACAGAGCCTGCAAAGAGGAGGAAACAAAATTAATATTTAAACTATATTTAAATTATCAATTAAGTGAAACTATTAATTAATTTAAACCAAATGTAAACTATAAATTAATTTAAATTACATTTCAACAAAATTAATTTAAACTATATTTAAATAATCATTTAAGTGAAACTATTGATTAATTTAAACCAAATGTAAACTATAAATTAATTTAAATTACATTTCAAAAAATAATAATATTTAAATTATCGATTAAATGAAACTATTAATTAATTTAAACCCAATGTAAACTATAAATTAATTTAAATTACATTTCAATAAAACTAATATTTAAATTATATTTAAATTATCAATTAAGTGAAACTATTAATTAATTTAAACCAAATGTAAATTATAAATTAATTTAAATTACATTTTAACAAAATTAATTTAAAGACAATTTAACCTTCAAATTAAATAATGTTTACACAAAATTAAACTATAATTAATTAAAAAAGGTACCTGTCCGTCTGCACCTCTCCTATAATGGACGAAACCCGCCCAATGATTTAGGTCCACGCCGTCTGGGACGTTCTCAATCAGCTGCTGCAGAGGAATAGTCTCATCTCCATTCTGCCGATTGTAGAGACGAGTCCTCAGGCTCTTCCACCCTTCCTCAATTTTTATCAGTACATACCTCTTATGATGTTCGCGTAGTTTAAACTTTTTCTGTATCATAATTTAATTATTAATTATTAATTAATTAAGAAATAAATAAACTAAAACTTATAACTATTAACATGTAAAATTTAATTAAACAACATTGAATACCTGCAGAATGTCGATAAATGCCTTGTCCTTGTTTTCCTTCGGCACATGCTTCCAATCATGGAAAAAGATCGGGAACCATGCTCAATTGCCGCCAAATTCTGATAGGATTCGGTTCAACAGGTGACCACCGCTGCCGATTGCCTGGTCTATGTCCTCGTTCCACGGGACTATGACCCGATACCCGTCCATCCCGTCCATCTGAGTGACAGCGGAAACATCCAGCTTCCTCCTGCTGATGTTCCCAAGTCTATTTGCAATATTACGAAAACAATTATTATAACTCCATTTAAATAAAAATGAATTAAACGTACCGAATTTAAATTAATTTCTCCCAAAAAACTAATTACATATACCTTCGACATCCACCAAAAATACGGTGGAACGTGAAGACGCCGGTCGGGGGTTCCCGTGGTCCCGCTGGTTTTCCTGGTCGATAAACTGCTCCACCTCCGCTATGGGAATCTCAATATGGATTTCCTCATTCTCGTCTAAGTTGTCGAACAACATACTTGCGCCTCGTTCTCCCCTACGGTCTCTAGGGTCTCCGGGTGTGGGATTGGCTCATTGGCGAAGATCTCGGCAAACTCGCCCTGCACCTGAGAGGGCGGAGGTATATTTCGAGCCCCACGCCCTCTCGTCTGGCCCCCTCTCCTACTACTGCCCCTTAAAGGCCTTTTCTCCGGGACAACTGCTTTTCCCTTTCCCTTATCTTGAGAAACCATGATGTTGAAAGGTAGAAGTTTAAAGGTAGGTTGAAAGGTAAAAAGGGTGAAAAATCAAAACCGCGAGAAATTGTGATTTTCAAAATGAGAATCACTGTTTAAAAACCGCTACATTTTGTAGCGGTTTCCCTAAGCAACCGCTACAAATTTCACATATTTGTCACGGTTAGATCATCACCGTCGCAATAACCGCTACAAAGATGCCTCGTTCTTCGTGATATCTTGTAACGGTCCTTTAACCGCTACAAAATAACTGGCTCTTGCAATTCTGTAACGGTGCCGTAATAACCGCTACAATTTGTCTATAGTCTGTAGCGGTTATTCCCAATAACCGCTACAAGATGAATTTTTTGGCAAAAAAAATTCCAAACTAATTAGTTTGGTACAAATATTTAAAATAACAAGCCCTCAATTCATTTAATTTTTTTCTTTAATTTTTCCAAAAGTGTCGACAATAATAAATTAAATATAATGAAGTAACCGAAAATAGTCCAACATGTCCATGGGGATTCGGATTCAGTATAGCCGCCGATCTCCCACGAAAAACTCGCTGAGTCATTTTCATCAGAGATATTTTCGTGAGACAAAGGTGGCTATAATGGAACCCAATCTCCGGTCGCATGTTGGACTATTCTCAGAAGAGTAGAAGTCTTCACGCCAAAGAAATGAGTAAACCTTGGCTTGTCACTGAACGAATTTTCTCGCAAGGATAAGAGAGGCAAATATCTACAGCCCTCATCACCCGAGGTAGGAGATCAGAGCTGCTGATATCTGCATGTCTTCAACGACCAAGCGAGATAGTTCATTCAGTTATAAGTAGAGATTTAATAATTTCTTTAATTTTTTTAATTGATGTACGGACCCTAATTACTATTTATAGTGTGAATATTTGTAGCGGTTATCAATGAAACCGCTACAAACACCATTTGACGCGGTCAATGTCACGCTTCCTGGTGATCGCGACAAAATTGTGCCGTTTCGTTTATTTGTAGCGGTTGTGGTAATGTAACCGCTATAAATTCACCGCGACAAAGTTGGCGCCAACGCTGGCGCCACTTTTGTAGCGTTTAGGCTAAAATAACCGCTACAAAAGTCCCGCCACAAACATTCCCGCCATTGCACGCCAAGCTGGCGCCAAATTTGTTGCGGTTTTGTTTGCGTTAATCGCTACAAATATAGCAGCAGACATGCCGCCAATGTTGGTTTTGATTAGTTTTGATGATGTCTTATATAGATACCATTCTTAAGAGCAAAAAGGTTGCATACTACATTTATCTTCTACTTTGACTAATTCTTATATTTAATGTAGATGCAAAGTTTAAATAATGGAGAATGTTGATTGAAGAAAGAAGCCTTGCACAATATACTGAGAATATCATAAAGCAAGAAGTTATCAAATGATTTTGGGGATAATCTAGAAGGAGAGAAGAAATTGAAGAAGGAAGAACTTGCAATGGAACATCCTTATTCAAGTTCTTATATTGATGCTAGAAGTCTCCAAGATCATATGGAAGTTGGAACGGATCAATTCAGAGTTAAAACCATCAAAAATCAGTTCCAGATCAGCAAACTCGAGCCCATAACTAGCAAACTCGAGCCTGTAATGTCCTCAGCAACTCGGCGCCTCTGGACAAGGCAAACTCGAGCTTAGAACTTAAACCTCAGGTTTGGAACTCCAAACTCGAGCCTATAAGTTCAAACTCGAGCCTACAGCGGTCTTCAGCATTTCAGCAACTCTGTTCAGCGTTTCACTTGGGCGACGTCTGGTAATTCGACAATATCTCCTAAACCAGAGATCGGATTGAAGTGAAACCAGTGGCATATGAAACTAGACTCCAAATGCGTCATTTTGATATATAATTAAATCCAAAAAGAGTTCATATGAAGGAGATATGAATTATTGAAGTTGACAGTGAAATTCACGCCACTTAGCGGACCAACCTTCAATGTTTTGAGTGTATCTCACAAACGGAAAATCCAATTGAGCTGAAATCAGTGGCATTGGAAAGTAGACTTAAAGGGCTTTCCATCGATAGGTGAACGAACAGAAAAGGAGTTCATACCAGGAAGTTATGGCCCTCGAAAGTCGACAGTATTTTCAGGATGTTGGAAGTTTGCTATCAAGTGAAGCAAACTCGAGCCTATTAGTTGGCAGACTCGAGTTCGCGGGTTACAGAGAGCTACCAGGTCGCGAAAATCATCCAAACTCGAGCCTATAAGTTACACCCTCGAGTTTAGCTCAGTCAGAGAGGAATTTAGCTTTCAACAACAAAGGGAAACTCGAGCCTACTTAAGCAAACTCGAGTTCATGTCCCAGATGCAGAAAATCAGCAGTTCGAAAGTCTCGTTTCTCATCAAAGAACATCCACATGATTACCCAAATGACTTATACTTCTTCCTAACATTATTTATATCATTTGCGTACATGTTTTAGATTATTAAAGCTTGAGGGAACATCAATCTTGACAGAAATCAAGATCTAGAAGATGAACTTGCTGCAGATTTTCTGAAACACGAAAGAGGACTGAATCCAATTAGAAACTTGAGGAAACAAAGCTGTCTACACAATTGTAATGCATCACCAATGGATTCAAATATTCAAACAATTAAATGCTCCAACGGACAGAAAGCAACAAGACATGATTTGTTGAAGCTATTTTAGGAAACACCGCATCATGGGCGGATATTCAGGAATCAACCACTATTGACGAAACAGAAAATCAGAGCATTTACTTTCACGCGTCAACAGAGGAAAATTCAAGAAGATGAAGTCCTTCACTTGGAAACAATTGATATAGCCATTACTCAGAATGATTCCCTGAACAAATAAAGGAAAGTCATTAAATGACGTAATGGTCATAATCTTCAATGCAGAGCAAAAGTTGGAAATCAGAAAAGGTCGTGAGTCTCAACAGCTATATTCTCAACAGCTATATTCTCCAAGAAATTCAAATGTCTTCAACTGTCATCAAGCTCCAATCAGTATAAATACTCAAGGACTTTGAAGAACAAACAGAGGTAAGAGAATACACAGAACACAGGGCAGAGAAACAAGCTTACACCTTCAACATGCTATTACTCTGATCTGCTTATCATTTTCTCTCTGATTTTCAATGTCTATATATCATAAAGAGTGAAATGTTTTGTATTGTACTTCAGTGTTTATCCATACACTTCTAATAGAGAAGATTCATTGTAAACATCCTATCTTTATATCTGTGAGTTACTCAAGATTGGGTGATCTTGAGTGGGAAACACATTGTGTTGATTACAGCTTGTAAGGGGAGTGAATCCTAGTGAGAGGATTACTTCGAGTGCGAGTGTGTAATCAAACAGTGTATTGATTACGGTTTGTAAGGGGAGTCAATCCTAGTGAGGGTTTACTTCAAGTACGTAACGTGTAATCAAGTTGAAAGAGGATAGTGGATTGAAATTCTCAAGTAGAGCTTGGGACCTGGACGTAGGTCAAGGATTGGGCCGAACCAGTATAAATCACCGTTTGCATATTCTCTTCCCTTATCTCTTACATTCCAGCATATATGTTTGAATGATTGCTTATCACTTTATAAATTATTATTGACATTCAAACTATTTCCAGCAAGTAAAGAAAAGTTCTTAAAGCTCTAAGTTTTTTAATCAAACACCAAATTCACCCCCCCTCTTGGGTGATAGCCAAGTCTTTCAGCCAAGGCTTTCGTTACTAATTAGTGGCGGTTTAGTGATAAAACCGCTACAAAATACATTTTGTAGCGGTTATTTAGAACCGCGACAAACGATGGTTTTTTTTTGTAGTGAATATATAATTTTTATAATCATGTTTTCTTAAAAACTAGGGTTTTTATAGTTATGTGCATTGTTGTCAAACTCACGAATGGACTATTTGAGTTTACTGTTTTCAAGTTTTTGGCTCATAAAGTCATTCTTAAACTCGTGTTACTTATAAACTCGATTAAATTTATGAGTTTACACATGAAAATGACCGTTTTTAAGTTTATAGTTTATAAAATCTTTTGTTGAATACAATAATTTAGTAGGTTTAAATTCTGATTAATTTTGTATTATTTATATTGAATTTTGGAGAATCATATTTATTTTGGATTACAAAATATTATAATTTTAATTTTTCATCACATTGTTAAACTTGTATTATGTGAGTAATAAACTTGACTTTTTCTTAATAATTAATTAGTCATTTTATAGTTAAATTTCATAGAAATATAATTTTAATTTTTTATGTATGATAAATTATTTGATTATGTACTTTTAATGATTATTTATCGAGGTAAATTTTTACGAATTTATATTCATGTCACTAGTGTAGTTAAACGTCCCAAGTGTAACAATCTTGGAATGATATAATTTATTCTGAGCAAAAAAAAATGAATTTATAAATAAGGTGTGAGGAATGCATTTAATTTAAATTTAATGATTAAATGAGTAAGAGACAGATAAGATCCAGAGGAATCCTGAAATCTTCTCCCGCTCCCTCCAGACAGCCACACATGTCCTCTCCATTGGGCCCATCGCTTCCCCATTGAAATACCTCCAAGTGCCATTGCTCATTCTGTGTCTGTCTCCATTTATTTCGATACTTCCATCTTTCTGATTGAGCGAGCAAAGGAAAGCGACAGCCAAGATGAAGAACTTCTTAGCACTGAGGACCGATTCCCAAGACGATGCCGTCCAATTGCTCAACTCCGATTTCCACGATCTGAGTCGCGCCGCTTCAAACCTCGCCCGCCATGCCATCAAGCTCGGTGGCCTCGGCTTCGGCACCTCCTTCCTTCAGTGGGTTGCTTCTTTCTCCGCCATGTACGATCCTTCTCACTCTTTTTGCTCCTTTTCTACTGCTTTCTGTTTCTTGCACACCATACTCATACTCAAGTGTTGTTCAGATTTGATTTTTTTTTTTTTTTTTTTTGCTTCAGTCAAAATCTGTTCAATCATTTGAGGCCTTTATGCTTTTTATTATAGAATTACAGTTTCTGCCATCATCACCTGTGTTGCGCCCATTTACTTGTAAGATGCATAAAGCGGTTTTCATGTAGACTCGATCTGACTGTTGATGAGTTCTATATATTGCTGCTCGTCAAGTCTGAAATGTTTTTGTTATTGGATTTTTCATTGGATATTTTCAACAATTGACAGGGGCAGGATCTTGTGGGTCAGAGTTATCTTTATTCCTCTGCATTGTTATTATTACCGACTATGAGGACCCAGCCTTTAGACTTTTGCTCCACTATTGAATTGAATATGATCAACTAAAAGTCATTGTCTTAAAAAATTGCTATTTCAATTCTCATGGAAGAAAAAGTCCCTGCTGCTAAGATGGTAAATGGTGGACACAATAAAGATAAAGGCTAGATGATTATGATTTACTAACCTATTTACTTTACAGTGTGAATGTTTGGCTGTCGCATCTTGGTTTCTTTCTATAACTGTTTCCTGGACTATAAACTTCCCTTTGGCTTATAAATTTTGTTTTCTATCTGTTTACTGTAGTTACTTGTTGATTTTGGATCGTACAAACTGGAAGACAAACATTCTTACTTCGCTGCTGATTCCATACATTTTTTTGAGCCTTCCTTCACTAATTTTTGGTGCCTTCAGGTGATTTGCCCGTCACACTTCCATGTTGCCAACCTTGTCTAATACCAAAGCTCTGTTTCTTTTATCTTATCAGGCTACTTATTTGCATGTTTATGCAGGGGAGAGGTTGGTAAATGGATAGCCTTTATTGCTGTTGTGTTACGGCTTTTCTTTCCAAGGCATTTCCCTGGTATAGTATGATTTCAGTTGTCATTAAATCATTAATCATTGTTCTTCTTGTCCGTATTGGGTCAGGACCTCAAGTTACGATACACCATGTGCATGCTTTGGAAAACTTTTTTGTATAAATAGAAACTTTTTGGGGTGCCTTTGATTGAGCAGACAAGTATCTTGTGCTGCTATGATTTTTTGTGATCTATGTTATATTCTGGGGCAAACATATCTTTTAACTGATTTGTCTGTGTATGAGAAAACTCTTTTAACCAGGCCTGATTATGATTTATAGATGTAATAATAGGTTAAAAGTAAGTTAGAGTTGGTTAGTCAATTTTAGCCGTTGGTTAGTTATTTTAGATGTGGCTTGGTCATTGAGCCACTCTAGCCTATAAATAAGGACCTAATCCCTATTGTAATCAGATTTGTGATATTGGTTGATGATGCATATTTCATGTTTCCTCTGTTTCTCTCATTCTCTCTTGATTTCTCTCTGCCTTCTTCTTCTCTAACCCTCTAATTCTGGTTTCTTCCCTCTCTTTCCCTCTCTCTCCCATTACAGAATTATGATTCTGTAACAGATTAAGTGAATTATAATTTGATATGTAGTCGTTTCCAGGAATGCTTTTGAACGAGAACCACTTTTAAGATGGTTCTATTAAAAAATTGTAATCAATTCGAAAAAAATTGTAATCAATTCGATTTCAATATCTTTCGTATAGATATTTTATTCTATTCATGATTTTTAAGATGATACTGTGGGCTTGTTTGGAATGAAGTCATTCCTTTCTTTTCATTGTCATTATGTCCTTGTAAGTAGAAACAAGAATCATTCTCTACCTTCTAAGTCACTTTTTTTCCATTGTATTTTGCATTCCATTTTATTTACCAAAGAGAGCGCTTCTAAGCAAATGTAACTGCTATGCAGATTGGTTGGAATTGCCTGCTGCTTTGATTCTGCTTATGGTTGTGGCTCCTGGTCTATTCGCTAGCACCTTGAGAAGCAGCTGGGTTGGCGTGGCGATATGCCTCGCCATTGCATGTTATTTACTGCAAGAACACATTCGAGCTTCTGGTGGTTTCAGGAATTCCTTCACAAAAGCTCATGGCATATCAAACACAATCGGCATAATCCTTCTATTAGTCTATCCTGTTTGGGCATTGGTACTCTACATTATATAAAATACAAACTTTTAACAGTTGTTGGTTTTTGGTTGGGGCCTGTGAATCGAAATAGCCATTGTTCCTCTGTGTATCATTCATTTGTTGGAAGCTGAGACTTGTATGTCCCAAGAGTTTGATTGTGTAAAATTGTGAAAGTAATCGTCATTGTAATAATATCCATTCGTTAGTAGCTGAGACTTGTATACCCCAAAGAGTGTGCATGTGTAAAAGGTGAAATCAGATGTGATTCGATGACTTTAGGCTTCATTGGATGTGAATGTATGGAAGAGTAGGGGTGTGTAATCATCTCATCTTCTAGTGTGTTGATGGAAATAAATGATATTCCCTTTCTTCTTTTTTATAAGGTCATTTTCATAACTTAGCCCAGGTAAAAAAAAAAAAAAAATTTACTTAAATTTGGCTAGCTCTATTCAATTTGTCAATAATTTGGATAATTAGTTCTTGAGACATCTTACAAAGAGGTAAGATAAAGATAATGGAAATCAGGGTCGTATAACAAGGATTATAAAGATTGTATTTTCTCGTGTCTTTAATATAACATCTGATAAAACCTTGTTGGGATACTCTTCCACCATAGCTAGGTGCGCGATACGGGTCGGATTCAGATTAGTCAGAGTAAAGCTCTGGATATCAGATGGACAACCAAAAAATATATATATATATAACATCTAATTCGTTTATAAACTTGAAATAAAAACTATAACTTATATTAAGATTAAGAGCGGATGAGGTATTTTCAGTTAAAATCCAGTGTAATCACAGTTGTGAATAGAGTGCAAAGTTTTTTGTTATTGTGCGCACTCTCCAATTATTTGTATTTTCTGGTCATTTTCTCAAGTTTAATGAAATCCATTTTGCATTAAAAAAGGTTTTTGTTTATGGCATTGTTTTCGGGAAAAAATTTTTTTTTTTACAAATTAACAAACCAAAGTCAGTTACCTTTTTTGATATATTTCAGGAGTTTACTGTCACCAAATCATATCAAACTGATTTGTAATGGGAAAAAGATAAATCCATTGTGAATTGTCAAGGAATTAATCAAGTCTATATGGTTATCTTAAACATCAACGTATACAACGAGATGGAGGCTTTACGAGATTTGTAAATAATTTTATTACAAAATATTGACAAGAATGTGCAGACATAGCAGCTGTAATAATACGAGAAACTGTGTGTTTTTCAGTTTTTCAGTGAATATAATTAATAAGAACCAAAATGGACAAGCAACCAAATGGATTATGAATAATAAAACTACCACAAATCATTATATTTTAACACAGCACTCCAGCTTTCTTTCTGCTTCATACCTTCTTTTCCTTTACTTCATTGTACAGTTTATCGATATGGTTCTGCAAATAAAGTAAACAGGTCAACATTTAAATAAAAATTTCTGCTTCTTGTTCCATACCTCAAACCTTAGAAGATTAGTATGGGAAATCATTTGATCCACAATGATAAAGCGCAGCAGAAAATCATAGCTGTTAAAGAGAATTGATCGAAGGGTATGATGCAAACCTTAAAGTACTTGAGAAGTTGTGGTCTCTTCAGCTTAAATGTTGGAGTTACTAGATCTCTTTCTATGTCGAAGGGGATTGGTTCCAGATGAACTGCTTTTAGCATCTCAAAACCTCGAAGCTGCAACAAAAGTTCTCTTTCATGTAAGTCAGATAAAGCTTCCAGGTAATACAACTTAGCAACAAGTTAATAAACAATTTGTTCCCCTGAATTCTAAAGACTTGTTTAATTTTTGTCTTTGAAAATTGATGAATGCCACAAGTTTCTGATTAATCTTAAATAACAACAAAATCCATTGCTTATTGTTCCAATGATGTCCTCAAATCAAGAGTTTGAGATGCATACTTGGTGTTTCTGACCAGTTTTGTTGAGCTCGTCCAAAATGAACTTTCTTGCCTTTGGATTTTCAAATAAAGATTTAAAATCACCAGTCTCATTTTGCTTCTCTGCCCAATCCTCGAGTGCCTTCTTTTCTGGGACCACCACAGCCACCAGGAATGACTCAAAACTGTTTCCATATACCCAAATCTGTATGAAATAATCAAAGCATTTTGAATTACATTAATCACTTAAATTCAGTGACGGTGTATGCTGCAGGAATGGAATCTAACAGGTGTTGTAAATTCACATGCTGCTTTGTGATTGATGAAGAAACATACCGATGTTATTAGAGGGCACTGCGAGTACTTGTTTTCGATGCTCTCAACAGCAATATATTCCCCTTGAGACAACTTGAAGATATTCTTTTTTCTATCAATAATTTTCAGGGCTCCATCCGCCTGCCATTCTCCAATGTCACCTGCAAGGAAGTTAAAATCATTCCCATAATGGTCGCACTTGGAGACAGAAATTTATAAAGAAAAAAAACAAGAACGGAGAAATTTGTCAGTTCATGACAGAATTTCAAACTTGACTCTTGATTAAGATTCAAAATAAAGTTAGCAGCTAAGAATTCGGAACTTATCCTTCTACTTTTTAAGCATTAACCAATACAGTGTTCTGGTTTCAACAAGTAGAGCTTTGAAGGGAGGAAAAGATTACAGCAGTACAAACTTGTTAATCTGTAACCTCTATGCTTGTGCATTATTATATTTAGAGGAAGAATGACAACAATGACTAAGATCTTATATTAAGAACGGAGGTAGTATATACAATTTTTCTGACGTCAAAAGATCTAGAAAACTTTCAATCCAACTCAGTTTGGTAGCAATTTCACAACATAATGGAAGAAAATGGAGAAATGCCAGAACAATTAAAGTGAAAAAAAAAAAGGATGTTTAAATTTAAACAAAAAGCCTTGTATGAATCAAGGAAAATGGGAGAAAAAATCTTCCTTTGAGTTTGTGGATACAGTTTCAATCACAATTTCTAGGTAGTCATACCTGTATGAAACCACCCATCAATGATCACCTCTTTAGTGAGATCTTCACGCTTGTGGTAACCAGAAAACAAGGTGCTGCCTCTAAGGCAAATTTCTCCACGTGGCTGACTGGAAAGTGCATCATATTCCATCTCTGGAATAGATTCAAGCCTCGCTTCTATGGTTGTCATTGGCACCCCAACTGTTCCCATCATTGAAAACACATCACCAATTGCTGTGAAACACCCACCACAGCTTTCAGTGAGACCTGTCATGCCAAAAAGATATATTAAATTTAAAATGTACTCTTGATTTGATGAACTTCAACCAAACTTCCTTGTTGGAAGAGTAATGCTTCTTTTTTTCTTTTATGGCCTGAGAAGAGTCATCATATTATAAAGCAGAAGATTTGTGTACAATACCATATCCTTGTGATAATGTAGACCCAATTGTGACTCTCAGAAACTCCTCCACATGCTTAGGCAAGGGGGCAGCTCCAGATAACAAGATGCGAACTCGCCCACCCAGTGCTTGTTTTATCTATCAACAAAACTGAGGTTTAGAATTTAAACTAGATATAAATATAGAATTTTCCAGGATAGAGATAAAAGACCTTATCAAACACAAGCTTATCAAGCAGAGGTGATGCTTTGTCTTGTGGAAGCCCCTTCTCCAGATAGTTCAACTTGCTGTCATTTGATCCCATATTAATTCACGATAAATAGAGAGCTAAAACAACCAAAGCAAAAAGACAGAACATACTAGTTATATGCATGCTGAAACAACATATTCTTCAGTGCCCCTCCAGAAGAAATTTGGCTTATGATACCTTCAGGCGCAAAGGATAACGTCAATGCTTGTTCATGTGAGGAGCTTAAAGACAATACTTATATATGGCGGTTTATCCAACTATAGAAAAGAATAGAGTCTTCATTTCTTACCGGCGTAAATGCGGTCATAAACTCTAGGAACACCACAAAATATAGTTGGCTTAAGTGTCTGAATGTCTTCCATTAAGAACCTGACATCCTGTAAGAATGAAGATGAAAATTTCCGTATGAAGCAAAAAACAGAGCATAAAGCCTAACTGAGACTCAACAATGGAAGAATGATCAAGTAATGAATTGCAAAAATTGAATTAAGATCTTACGCCTTGCCAAAACCCTATTGAAGAGCCCTTGTAGATGCAGTAGCTCTCCATTATCTGGTCGTATACATGTGCCAGAGGAAGAAAAGAGAAGTATACATCGTCTACTGTTGCCTACAATAGCACATATTTTGTGCCAACAATTTAGCATTACGTAAAGATGACAACTTCGAGCTCAACCTTAGTACTATTTATAAGTCCCTTTTCAAGAGAGTGAAAGTGGACTTATAAATAGGGCCTGAGTGGTAATTCAGAAGAGAAATAAACTTGAAGATCATAAGCCTCTATTGTAACTCCCACAAATTTACCTATAATAAGTATGTTTGAATTAGCTTTTTGAAAATAGCTTTTACGATTTACGAGGTAAGTATGTAAGAAGAGTTTTATCTCTTGTAGACAAGGGCTTCTAAAACCACGGTTTTGTGGTTTCCCAAACACTCATTAAACATATAAACAGAACAAGTAGGACAACTATGTCATGAAACTAATGAACATCAGAGGAAAATGCTCATCTTACCACTTTGTCTGTTAATAAAAGTATTTGGTCAATAGACAACACTTCAGCCATAAAAGCCTCGTTCTTAATAATAACTCCTTTGGGTTCACCAGTCGTTCCACTTGTGTACATTATTGTGCAGATGTCTGTCTTCTTTTTTGAAGGTAGATCACCCTCCACACTTCCCTAAGTAAAAAAACAAGATTGAAAATACAACTAAAATAATCAGAGAAATAGGTTTAACATAAGCAGGAAAATTGAAAATAGGTTTAACATCATACCAACTGGAGGAACTCTTTCCAGGAGAAGCAGGCTGCGCCATGTTTCTCAGCTTCCTTCTTTTGTTCGGTTGAAACATTTCCAAAACTCACAATGGCTACAACATGAATTTACAGAGTTTGGTTACCATAGAACAATGAACAACCCTAAAGTATTTATTTTAGATGAAAGAAAGGAATGGTCAACGGCTAACCTACATTTTAGATTTGAAGAACACTGTTCAAGACATGATAAAATCTGTAAAAAAAAAAAAACACTCATCGCTTCAGGGACCATACAAAAGAAAGAAAATAAATAAAACAAAAAAAAAAATTGATTCCGTATCAGAGAATAAACTAATTGTCTTGAAAGAAATAATAATCAATTATTCTATTGAAAGAGCATCAGCAATGGTTGTGACAATTTGTCATCTTCAAAATTGATACCTCCCCATTTATTTGGCAAGTGACTTGCAAAAATCTCATCAATAGATTAAAGGCTGCTAAAGGCATTGTTATTCCATAGTTTCTTAGGATACAAGTTACACTCAATACGGATGTAAGAAGTTCAATTTTGAAGGTATATGACTTATGGTCCGAAACTTCAAGCCAAATCATCACTTAATATGAAAAATGAAAGCATTCATATTCATTGGGAGTTGGCGACCTGTTAGGTTTTTAAAACTAATTTTGAATATATACCAAAAATAATAATAAACAGCAAAGATAATTTAGAACTTACAGAAGGAATCTTGTTTTCCTGTACAAATACTATTGGAACTTCAGCATGATTAATGATATACTCCACTGCATTAGGACCTGTTTGGTTTAAAATCAGGTCATTTTTTAGTCAAATGTAAGAGAAACCCCTAAAAGTTCCACAAAAGGAACATGAAGTAAAACCCCTTTTGACTTATTGGAAAAGCAACAAATGACAAATCACATACCAAGTGTATCATACAGTGGGACGTAAGTTATTGCACAGCTATTACAAGCCTGCAAAATAACAAAGTTGAACTAAGTCCTATGATGATAACAAATATGCAATTCTTTCTTCATTGTTAAGTGAAGAATGATATAAACAAACTGATATACCTCCATGGCAATTATCCATTCGGGGCAGTTGGATCCATAAATGCCACAACGATCTCCCTGTTGATGTGAATCCATTTTTTTTAATTAGTTTTATATTTAAAGATTATTAATACAAATTATATATCTTGATATGGCCCTATACACTTACAGGATTGACACCACGTCTCCTCATGGCGGAACTCATTCTGATGGCAGAATCATAAGCCTCCTCATATGTGACCCATTCATAGGAACCCGCCTGCAAAATCAGTACATTGATATATGATGTATGTTGTATGATTTACTTTCTTTTAGAAATTAAGAAAAAGCAAAAAAAAAAAAAAAGATTAATAATGATATCAGCTCATCAGCCTAATCAAATATAAATTCACACCTTCGAATTGGTTTTCTGACGTCTGCCCAGAAGTGGGTTGTTCGGGTTCCTCTTAGCAGAGTCCCTGAACAAGAATCAATACTGGTCAGAAAGGAGGGATCCATAAGCCAATGAAAGTATTCGAATTTGAAGTGGCCCACGAGACATCCTATAGATAAACACTTAAATAATTTAGATTGGAATTTTTAACACTTAGTCAAATTCTTTTTATCTCAGAAGTTTAATTTACAATGGAAGGCTCACTAGGGAGACTATTATGATCTCTAACTCCTTTGTTTTTTATTGTGAAATCTCAAAATGTTAATTACCACTATTTCGACCGTAATTCCCCGGATTGACAGGACTTGGATTACCAGCAGGATTCTCATTGCCATACTCAATGAATTATCTTTCAAATAAAACATGGAAATGCAGAGTAAAATAAAAATTATGTTTTTATAGGATCCTGCAGTTATAAATTACCTGGTTCTTCAAATTGTATAGACATTAATCCATCTCAGGGTATAATTATAAATTCTTGAGTCAATGCATGATTTCGGTTAAACAATAAACTAGACAGTTTGTTCCCCGTCGTTACGTTATTAGTTTATATTTATTTCCCAAAAATCAGTTAATGCATGAATCAGTTCACAAACAAAAAATAATAACAGACTTTGTATCAAAAAAATAATATGAACAGACTCGTCGCAACAAAAAGACCCGAAGAGCTTGTTAGTTTTTTCAAAAATGACACATTCAGTTTTCATTTTCACTGAAGTAACGCGATCAAATCTTCAGTTGAGTGAAGAAGAAATTGAAACGCAAAAAAACAAAAAAACAAAAAAAACAAAAGAAAAGAAAAGAAAGAAAGAAAATCACCTGAAGAACTGCCATGGAGATTCGAGGTCTGCGGGAAGCTCCATTAAACCATCTTTAGCATAAATGCACCTATAGACAGGACCCGCCGATGGCTTATGAGCGGTGGCCGGCGTTGCCTCCGCCACCTTCACGGTGTAAACCTCCGGCATTGTGAAATCGGAATGTGCAGAGAGTGATTTCAGAACCGTACTGAGCAGGGATAACTCACAAAGCACAAATCACACAGAGCGGATTTTAATAACTAAATAAATAAATAAAATAAGGGAATAATGAGAGGGAAAGGGTAGCTGAAAAAAGAAGGAGAGTTGGTTGAGCAGAAGCAATAAATTCAAAGGATTGGCAGTCTGTTTGTTTTACTTGTGTGAGGGACTGAGGGGGAAAAAAACTAAAGAGAAGCTGAACTATAGAAAGGATTTTTTATGAAGCTCGCATATATATAGAAGGTTGTGTGTTTTTTGGGTACTTGGAATAATTCACCTCCATTTGCATTTATATTCGGCCGTCCAAGTTTGGTGAAGCTCTCTCATATGCCATTGTCCAAAGATCAAATCAGAAATAAAACATAAGAAATAATAATGATCATATTAATAAGACTAAGACGTTTTCGCTGATATGAACGTTTTTTAATTAATTTGTTTGCAATAAAATTAATAACCGAAAAAGGAAAAAAAAAAAAACCACCATTAGTCTAATTGGAAGTTTTCCTCATCCTTTTCTTCTTCTTCTTCTAGATTCTTTAATTGTTTGCCTATCATCCAGTAGTTTTAATTTAATTATACAGTGATACATCATGGATGTTTTGTCCAAAAAAAAAAAAATACATCATGGATGTAATTAAAATTATATTCTATCAATCAGGTTTACGTACATGGAGTTACCTGCAAGATAATATAATATCATCCCTGTTCTTACAAAAATTTTACGTGAAATCAACTTAGTTTGCTTTATTTAATTTTTTTACACAGGATTTAGTGCTAATCTTACTAAGGAATTTAACGTGTTGCCTTCAGGCTGTGTTTGGTTAGATGTGAGGAGGGGAGGGGAGGTGTCTATCCCTAATGTAAAAAGTTAAATATGATTATGATGTGACATGTTTTCAAAATTAATGTACGAAAAACAATACAAAAAATTATGTAATTTTTAAAAAATTTCATAGGCATTTTGGTCAAAATTTTACCCTTCCTCCTTTACCCTTCAACCAAACATAGCCTTAAAGTGGTACTCCATTTGTTACATATGTGTTATGTGTAATGTGTTCTAAGTCACATCCGCACGGTTAAAAGGGCAAATCAACATGAACATGATTAAAGAAAAAAAGAACCACATCTAATTTAACTATTTCATTAAAATTAGGTAGTTGATTTGTTAAACTTTGTCTCAAAAATAAATTATTTTTCTAACTTTGTCCATATTTAAAAGCATAGACAAATGATACTAGATCAAACTTCAAATATTCTTCTAGTACATTGTTATAAGGGTTAAGGAGCAATAATACACATGAGCTTTTCCTCAAGGAGCGCCCAGCACCATGGGCTTTTTTTTGTAGCGAAAGTAGACACGATGTTACCTTATAAGAGCAAAAGTCACACCAGACCCTGAGTTGACGGACGTTGACCGTTAATGATGACGTGGACTGACAAGAAGCCAAATGGGAAGGAAAAATGCTGACTAGGATTTACTGGAAAGTAAATAAATAAAAAAATTAAACACCCAAACTCATCGGCTTCAAGCTTCATTCATACGCTTTCATACGCTGGGTACAGGAAAAGAGGAGTAAATTGGGGAAAAGAAGAAACTTGATTTTCGACCACCGTCGTTGATCATCGACGACCACCGTCCGGCCACCGTTCTTCTCAGACTCAGTGCCGCGAAGAGAAGAAGGAATCTGAGATCTGATTTATGTTTCCATGGTTATCGCCATCGTTAGGAATCTGAGATCTGATTGCATGTCTTTCATTTTGCTTTGAAATTTGAATCCTTGTTTCGATCTGAGATTTTTTCATTTGAAACTAGTTGTTCTTAATCTCAGTATGGGTTTTCTTGGATTCTTTTGAGTTTCTTAGCGTCACTTCTTTATTGGAGAAAAGAGAAGAATCTGACAACTTTTAGTTTTGATTTGCCGATTTTTACTTTCCTTGTTCGGAGATCTAAGGTCCGATTTTGAAATCTTATGGAGGACCATATCAATTTGTAGATGAAACTCGAAAATCCCTTTGGCTTTAATTTTTCAATCTGGATTTCATTTGCTGTTGATATATGAAAATGTCGTTTTGAGCTCTCCGATCGCTAAAAAACGTCGTCTGAGACGTTTACTTGAGTAGCCGGAAAAAGGGACCGAGACGAGAGGAGGACGAACTTGGGATCATCTTCATCTTCTTCCATCGCTTGCGAAAGAAACTCCAACACAGTGTACAGTGTCTCGGTCCCTTTTTCCGGCGACTCAGTTGAATAATGGTTGAATCTCTGCAATCAAACAGGTTCAGTCCAACACACATCGTCTTCCATCGTAGTGGGACCCGTAGATCTTTGCTCAGTTGGGGATTCCGCAGCATATGGGACATGCTCTGATTTTCCGGTGGCGATGGGTACAGATTCGAGCGGGGAGTTGTTTGGAAATGGTGACGCGAATTGGTCATTGGATGTGAGTGAAGCGAATGTGATAATTGGCTTTGCACAGTCAACAAAATCCTATTCAGCATTTTTTCTTCCCATTTGGCTTCTTTTCTCCAATTCATCATCCATGTCAGCAATAATGGTCAACAAATCCTACTTAACGGTCAACATCCACTATATGAAGGAAGTGTGTGACTTTTGCTCCTATAAGGTAACCACATGTCTACTTTCGCTCCAAAAAAAAGCCCATGGTGCTGGGCGCTCCTTGAGGAAAAGCCTATGTGTATTATTGCTCCTTAACCCTTGTTATAATGTTGGAAAAGATTTTATTAATAACTCATTAGGAGACTTATACCATGAATCAAGAATTTATTTTAGAAGATATCTCTCTCTTTTTCTTTTTCTTTTTTTGTTGCTCATCCGGTATCCAGAGCTTCACCCTGACTAATCTGGATCCGACCTGCGTCACGCACCTGGCTATGGTGGGAGAGTCTCCCAGCGGGGCTTTTCTGCATTCACAAAACTCGAACTCAAAACCTTACTTAAGAGACATAAGTCGCTTATCAATTGCGTCAACTCTCGTTGGTTGAAGATGTCTTATTTATAGGAGTATATGATATGGGAGAGTATATTAAGCCCGTTTCTACTCCTTCTTGTCCATATCATATAAAAAGTCTTCTACAAAGAAATGTTGGTCCAATATAAGAAGTTGCCAGAGTAATTAATGCACTTTTACCCCTTATATGAGAAAGATAGAGGTAACAGATATTAAGGGTCTGTTTGGATGAGCTTTTTTGATTAAAAAAAACACACTTTTTTAATGTCAAAAAAAATACTTTTTAATTAATTTTATGTGTTTAGATGATATTTTTTAAAAAAAGCAAAAGTCACAAAAAATAGAAGCCAAAATGCTGCTTTTTTTAAAAGCTCCAATTTGGAGCTTAAAAAAAACATTTTTTTTAAAAGTCCATCCAAACGGTCCCTAAATGTATATTTAAAAATTACATTATTTAGTAAGGATAAAATAGATAAATTTTATCAATCTAAAACATGTTAAATGACTTAACTAACATTCATTACTTCATATGAATCAGTTAACAACATCTTATATTTTGAATAGGAAAGAATATAACTTAAAAATTGTTGATACTTTCTCTAGTCCATAATACAAGTCACTTCTTAAAAAATATCTCATTCCATAATATAAGTCACTTGGAGAGTAACTAATGCTTATTTGCCAATTTTGCCCATGTAATTAATGCTTAAATGTAAATTTTTGTATGTTCTATCTCATTTGAAAATTAATTTAATATGAGTAAAGTTGGGGAAAAAAATTAATTTAAGAGTTATTTAATAAATTTTTTTTTTTTTTTTGACTATGATGAATTAGTTGAAGAGAGTATTAATTTCAGGGGGAACCAAAGTATGAAACAAAATGAGTTTGGAAAATGCATAGGTGTAAACAAGTGGGGCAAAGAAGGAAACCAAGAAAAGCAGGCGCATTGATGATGAGAAGGCAAGAGTGAGGCCACGTGGCTGACCAATAATGAAGCCTTGCTTCATCAAGTCACCTATATGGAGTATGATGAACAACCAACTAAAAGTAATATGAATTGAAGTCCACTTTTCTACGTTAAACTCATACTATTTCCTTATATATTTAATTTAATTTAATTAATCCTTCATATAACTTCTTTTTATGTTTTCAATTTTTGTGTTGAATTTTCTTTGCCTGATTCATTAATATAGACAGCAGAAAATGCCGGCTTCCATACCATACTTCATTACGAGCGTTTCAGCTAGCATAAAGTCAAACTTGTCTCTCAAATTTTATTTTTATTAATTGTTTGAAGGGGCTAGAAATAGAGTATTGAAAAATAAAAAATGAATGGAGAAGATCGAATAAAGTCAATGGTGGATGCAGCAACATGCTGAAGAAAAATAGAGTATTATGGATATGTTAGGCAAGAGTCTCGTGTGTACGTGCTCATTGGCTTATGAGCCACACATCACACACACACACACAATTCACAAATGTTGTTGATGGTTAGGAATTGGCCCAACAAAACATTCCTACTCTTTTATTTTATAGGAGTATATATATAGGATTAGATTAGATGGGTGAAATATAGTGTTTTGTGTTTAATATTAGTATCACCTTTTATTCTAAATATAGGATAAAGTTTATAGTACAGTTTATACTTTAAACTTTGTTCTATATTTAGGAGCGGATGAGTAATATATAACTAAATACTCCATCTCGTCCTAATTATATAGGAGCTATTTACCAGAATTTGAAGGGATTAAGGAAGGAAGTTAAATTAGTTAATTATGCATATTTTCCTAAAACACCCTTACTCAATGTACGGGCTTTTCAATAAGAGGAAACTCTCATGTACGGGCTTTTCAATTCTTTAGTACTAAAGAAGATAAACTGCAACAAGTAACACGACTGCCAATTTTTGACTTTTTTTTTTTTTTTATATTCATCTATGTGTGTGTGTATATATATAACAAGATTAATAAAAATTAAATATCCATATTTGTGTTTATCCATGCCTTTTATTATTATTATTGTCTTGGCACGCTAATTTTAATTTATTGTGTGTGACCACGTGCACTTTTGTTTTTTATTCCAATTTTGTCATCCCAAAATTATAATTATTAAAAGAATTATTATTGTTTTTAATTATTATTGAGAAAATGTAAATAGGGGTATTATAGGAAAAAATTGACAAAAGTTAAAACTTGCTCTTATAATTAGGATCAAAACCAACTTCAAATTTTGCTATTATAATTAGGACCGGAGGGAGTATCTAAGATCCTCATGAAATATAAATATAGTATTTTATTTTATTTTATTTTAATTCTCCCACTTAATAGTTGATACTTTATTTAGAAGATACCAGCACTACTTTATTTTTTATAAGGAATATCGGTATAAATAAATGCTATGTAGAAGGGATTTATTTATTTATTTATTTTTATCTTTAATACCAATATGTTAAATTTAATCCTTATCGAGAAGATTGGTGCGTTTTTTTTTTTTTGGAAAAAGGTGGAAATTAGAAAAAGAGCGGAGGCCATTGATGGTCATAAAAATATATAGCTAAAGTTAAGAGCGGCCTTTAATGTTGCCACCTACATTATCAATTTGGGCCACAACAAAAATGATGGGCATTTTAGAACCCAATAGAGGGATGAATATCTATGAATTAATATATTCATTAGGATGTTGTTCATAGGTCCTTGTAGAGAGGATGGGGAAGAAAGACAGGGTTGTATGGAATCAGTTTCCCTACTATCTTGGGATAGACTTCTTTCTATCTGGATCGTTCAGATGGGATTTGGACGGTCCAGATTTATTTTTTATTTTTTAAAAATACTTATTTTAATAGGTAGAGAATCTAAAATAAAGATAACTTTTCAACTAACATATTTTTAAAAAATAATTTTTCATTAATTGACAGTTAAAAAAAATCTTGACCATCCAGATCTGGAAGAGCCCTCCCTACCTATCCTAAGATAGGTAGGGAAACTGGTTCCGGGTTGTATGGGTTTGGCTACTATCCACTTTTCTTTCCATCCTCTTCTTTATCTCAATTGTTGGATTAAAATCTCAACGGTTCAGATTTAATATTTTATAAAAATTATTTTTAATACTTTTTTAATATTTTTATAAAATATTAAATCTGAATCATTGAGATTTCAATCCAACAGTTGAAAAAAAAAAAAAAAAAGAGGATGAGAAGAGAAGTGTATAGTAGCCAAAACCGGTTGTATTATTTGGTATTTGGTGACATGGTGGGAGGTACCGTCTTATAGAGATGTATATTTCCTTAGACTTTTTTACTGGGTTTGTTGCCCCATTTATTATAGAAAAAAAAAAAAAAATCATGTCCCTTGTTTCTTGACATGTGTGAACTATTAATGCGTCTGAGTTACTTTTTCTATCCACTACCCATTTCTATGTTTATGTTAGATTGAAATTTCAGAATCTAAATATAATATTTTATTAAATTATAAATAAAATGTAAGTTTTTTAAAAAATAAATAAATTCAATATTTAAATATTAGTCATGATAATCTAAAGCTATAAAAGATATTGATTAATAAAACATTTTATTACTAATTTTATAAAACATTAACTCTAGATTGTTGAAATTTTAATCAAACAACGAGATGAGTAATGATCTAGTGGAGAGGAAGTGGATGGGAAGAGAAGATGACAGATGCTAAGGCGAGTTAAATATGTGAAAGCAATTAACAATAAACCCATTCAGTTAATAACAAATTTTTGGCATAATGACCGAAAAAAATCATTTGAATTTCAAAAATCCTATTAACAAAAACAGTAATAAGATCAACAAAAATAGCAATGGGATTAACAACTCATTTTGTTGTAAAATCACATACTTATCATTTTAAATTTCAAATGGTATTTTTGTGGAATTTTTTCCTTCAATAAATTTAGTCTAAAATATAAGTTCAGTTATTTTATACATGTGAGGCGATTAAATCAACTTACTTTTCTAGTCCTATTTAATGTATATTCTGCCCTAATAAAGAAGGGTAAAAATCTATATTTATATGAAAAATTTAAGGGATAGAATATTATCATTATTAATGTCATTACTATTTTTTTCATCGTTAAATCAGAATCTCAATAAAAGAGAGAAATGATAAAGGTAGATGAGATTCTAATCTAACGGTGAAAAAATGATAGTGACATTGGTAGTGACAATATACTATCGCAAAATGTAATATATAAATAGGATAAAAAAAGAAAAAAAGCCAAAAAAAAAAAAAAACTTTAAAATTGTGAAATCTTAAATAAGATGTATTACCATAGTTGATAAAAGAATGACAAAAATTTGATAAGTAATTCATAATTTGTTTTTTGACAAATACCTTATTTAAAATTTTATAATTCTTTTTTTCTCTTTTTCTAAAAAAAAAAAAACTTCTACCTCTATCTTATAAGTATAACCCTATGAGGGAAAAATATCACCATATGAGCATATGCTATTATGGTGGGGAGCATGATGGCCATAGTCAGAGGCTCAGGGACGAGGTGTCTGGACAAAGGATGGAGTGTGTGCTGTGAGTGGACGTCGTAGAAGTTAGAGTGTCGTTTTGGATATAATGATTTATTTTTAATTTGACTCTTATAAAAGTTTGATTGTAAATATTATTTGTATTTGTGATAATAGTGGCAAAAATGACTTTTTCTTAAACGGGTTCTTATTTAAAATAACGTTTGAAAAGTAAGTTGAAATGAAAAATGATATGAATCTTACTGAATAATATATATGTGTATATGTATTAGTTGTATATATTGTGATAATTTAAGATAAAAAAATTTAATTTAAATTTGATAAAAAATGTTAAATTGTTATTAGTGGTATAATTTATTTAAATATAATTTTCTCATTAATCTTAACATAACAATAAACACCCATATGAAAAAGGGAAAATTTCAAATAAATACCATTTGAATTTGTAAAACCCCCATAAGTCTGTCGAATTTGTAAAAAAACTGAGAGGTACCAAGGACCTATGAGAGATATGCAAATTCACGTGAAATTACCCTTTTACCCTTAGTTTTTTTTAAAAAAAATGGTATTGGTACCTTCATAGCATAACGCAAATTGTTTTTGATTTTTTTAAAAAAATTAAGGGTAAAAGGGTAATTTCATGCGAATTTGCATATCTCTCATAGGTTCTTGGTGCCTCTCAGTCTTTTTACAAATTCAACAGACTTCTGGGAGTTTTGCAAATTCAAATGGTATTTATTTAGAATTTTTCCTATGAAAAATCAATATTAATGATACTAAAACCTAATGTTAAATACAGGGTAATGGAAAATCAGAAGCCAAAATTTGTTGGCTTCTCTTCAGAAGCCATTTTTGAAAGAAATTTTTTTTTTTTTTTTTGGGTATAATTTTGAAAGAAAAGTTAAGTTGACTAAGATTAGATCTCAAACACCTCAAAATTTACTTTTTCCTCCACTGGCGTTTACCCCCCCTCTTCTGGGCTTTTTTGACTTTGCAACGACATGCCAAACAGGCTAGAATGTGTGGGCTGGACACTTGTTGACTGGTCACTGCCATTGGAAAAAATGGCCTACTCTTTGTCGTGTCTTTCTAGTTGCCAAGTTGGAAAATCAAAACACCCCACTCTCAAAATATTAATATACAACTAACGAGGGTTGCCATAAATGTTAAACGACTTATGTTATTTAAACAAGATCTCGAGTTCGAGCCTTGTAAATGCAAAAAAAAAAAACCGCTGGGAGACTCTCCCACTATAACCTAGTGCGTGACACGAGTCGATCTAGATTAGTCTAGGACAAAGCTCTGGATGCCGAATGGGGGAAAAAAATATTAATATACCACTAATCTCCTTTGTTTTCACACTTTGAGCTAGACAAGCACCAGCACCCCATTTGTTGTTGTTATTTTTATTATAATTTTTCCCTTCTTTCCCCTGAAAATTGAATTAAAATAGAGATAAAGTAAAGTGAAAACACGCGCACAATAGCGGCATCTAGCGACAACTGTGGTGGCAGTGAAGTGTGGAGTATTATAGATAGGGATAAGTGATGAGGAAGAAAGATTCGAGATCCAAAATGTCAAGCATATTAATTACAACCAAACCAACCAAAAGGAAAGAGATTGTCAGCATCCAAACACCACAATTAATGCGTTTTGAGGGTGTGTGTGTGTAGAGGTCAGCTCCATTTATATCATTTGGGTTCTTCTCCACATGGCCTTCCCCCACAGTCGGTGCCTCTACCATCTCTATGGCTATGCCTTTTATCATGAAATTACTACCTATTTATTGAGCAAAAAAGAAATTAGTACCTACTCCCTCTAGTTTTTATTAGGGTTAAAGAGCAATTTTATCAATAAACTATTTGCTCAGAAGCACCCAACACAACAAACTCTTAACTGGACCTTAAATACAAACAAACTTTTTAAAATGTTAAATGGGCACAAAAACGTTAACGTCCGTTAGATGATTGCGTCAAGAGTGCTTCAAGTTCATAGGAACACTTGCGTCGTTGTGGTCAGCACAGAGGACATAACCCAAAATTGTATTTCGGCAACAAGAAATCCATGTTGATCCCTAATTGCCTGTTTCGCGTTGGTGGAGCTGCTATTTTGTTATCAAACAAAGAATCAGATAGGAGAAGATCTAAATATAAGCTTGTTCATGTGGTTAGAACTCATAAAGGAGCAGACGATAAAGCCTTCAAATGTGTATATCAGGAAGAAGACAATGCAAGCAAAACATGGGTTTCTCTCTCCAAAGATCTCATGGCCATTGTAGGTAATTTCATGTTTTCTACATTTTGACCTAACAATATATGTTTAGTATAATCAAAATCTAGAACAGATTAGGGCAATTAGTGGAATATTGGGGATTAATTACAGGAGGAGCATTGAAGACAAACATAACGACACTAGGTCCTCTGGTTTTGCCGATAAGCGGCGGCTTTTGTTATTCGCGACGCTAATGGTGAAGAAGATATTCAAGGCGAAATTAAGCGCATACATACCAGATTTCAGGGCGGTGACCGACGAGCTGGAGAAGAATCTGGAACTTGAACCGCACCACATAGAAGCTTCGAGAATGACGCTGCACAGATTTGGGAACACATCGTCGCGCTCAATTTGGTACGAATTGGCATACATAGAAGCCAAAAGGAAGAATGAGAAAAGGTAATAGGGTTTGGCAAATCGCATTTGGGAGCGGATTCAAGTGTAACAGTGCGGTGTGGAAGGCACTGAGAAATGTGAAGCCATCGCCCAAGAATCCATGGGAAGATTGTATCCATAGGCACCCTGTTCAGATTCTTTCATAGATTTTCATTCGACATTGATCAAAGAGAGATTCTGTTGCAGCTAACGGACGTTGCCCACATCTAACGTTTTTGTGCCCATTTAACATTTTAAAAAGTTTGTTTGTATTTAAGGTCCAGTTAAGAGTTTGTTGTGTTGGGTGCTCCTGAACCAATAGTTTATTGGTAAAATTGCTCCTTAACCCTTTTTATTATAAGGCACCAACTAACCATTCTCACAAATCAATAAAAATAATTAAAGTCAATAAAATTGCCCTACAATTCAAGTAACTTCTAATATTACCCATACTAATTGCACTAAACTCTAATATTATATTAATTACTATTCTTATTAATTATGGACAAACATGTAAACAAATAATTAATACGCTTTGGAAATAAGCAAGTGTCTTATAAAAAGACCAAACACAATTGTTAGTTAGTACCTTATACTGTAATAAAGACTAGAGGCACTCTCATTAATGTTACCAAGTTCCTAACACCCCTCTTACCATCACCACACCTAGCTACCTTCCCCTATATTTCCTATTACCATTATTTTGGTTAATTCTCTATATTAATTACTGCCTCTCCTTTTTTATAATATCCTAATTGTTTATTTGATTTAGTCCTTTTTATAAGACTATTGTATAAATATTAATCACTATAATTTTTCACAATTTTCCACTAATTAGTTGTATTCTCTCTCCTCGTATTACACACACATATATTACCCTTAACTAATTGTTTAAATCTTATACTCCTTTGGTCCTTTTGATAAGGTGTCGTTTTAATCTTTTTTATTAGTCCAGTTGTAAAAAAAATCCTGGTACTTATTATAAGTCTAACTAGATAGTAATTAATGATAGTGCTAAAATTTTGCCTATATTAAATGCTATGAAAAAATGAGTTTATTCATGTTGGAAAGAAAGAAAGAAGAGATATTGGTTGTGAATACCATTCATGAATGAGGTAAAATTGAGAAAATGCATCAGTTTATAATATATTTAATGAGTATAAGTGTGTAACTAACTTTTGTTGGTATATGAGAATTAGGGAGACTGGACTTATAAAAATGATTAGAGTGGTACTTTCAACATGGTTCAAATATTCCATGAAAAGTCCTAAACTTCGTTAACTCTAAATTCAACAACTTTTCAACTTTATCCATATTATATAAAAATAAAGTCAAAACAATAAAAAATTAAGGATAAACTTGTACATCAATTTATTAATGAGAGAAATTTGACTTTTTTAAAAGGAAAGTCCAGACAATCTTTTTTTTTTCCTGTTTGAAAAACTTTAATATTCATCCTATTTATAAGAGTTCGATAACTGAATCACATGGTTTGAGAATGCAGTTAAAATTAAAAAAAAAAATAAGAATGACTTTAAATAAATTTTTTCTTAAGTATGTGCTTATTTATTAGGGAATAAGTGACAGAGAGAAATAGAGTAAACATGAGTATCATTTTTCAACTCTTTGATGCTCTTGATTTTTTTTTTTACACTTTTCAAAAAAAAAAAGTTGTAAATTGTGTTATGAGATTTGTAAAAGTGCATTTTTTTTTAAAAAATTTCAAATCAGGGGCATCAAAGAGTTGAAAAGTGTAAACCTAAGAAAAAAGTTGTAAATTGCGTTATATGATTTGTAAAAGTGCATTTTTTTTTTAAATTTCAAATCAGGGGCATCAAAGAGTTGAAAAGTGTAAACCTAAAAAAAAAGTTGTAATTTGCGTTATGAGATTTGTAAATTGCGTTATGAGATTTGTAAAAGTGCATTTTTTTTTTTTTTAAATTTTAAATCAGAGGCATCAAAGAGTTGAAAAGTGTAAACCTCAAAAAAAAGTTGTAATTTGCGTTATGAGATTTGTAAATTGCATTATGAGATTTGTAAATACCGTTGAAAAAAATGTTAAGAAGAATATATATATTTATTATTGTGTATATATATATATCAAAGGAGTCAATTAGCCTAACTGGTTGGGCCACTTGGCCCCTATGTGAGAGGTGGGGGGTTCGAACCCCACCTCCTCACTTTCAAATTAATTTTGTTTAAACCCCCATCCCAAAAAAAAAAAACCCCCACCGGTGGCCGGCACCGGCGAGGTTTTTTTGATTTTTTTAAAACTAAGGATAAAAAGGTAATTTCACGCGAATTTGCATATCCCTCATAGGTCCTTGGCACTTCTCAGTCTTTTTACAAATTCAACAGACTTCTGGGGGAAGGGGTGATGAAATAGACTAGGGAAGTTGGGGGCACAACTTGCGGTAGAAAAGTTAATTGTTCCAACCCGAGCATGACTCTTTTATCAATTGTAACATCTCAACGCCACGAGCCTAACTCTGATACCAATTGTAACATCTCAGCGCCTCGAGCGTGATTTTGATACCAATTGTAACATCTCAATACTTTCTGATACCAATTGTAGCACCTCAATGCGATGCCAATTGCAACATCCCAACGCCATCTGATACCAATTGTAACATCTCAGCGTCTTGTCCTGATGCCAATTGCAACATCCCAGCGCCATCTGATACCAATTGTAACATCTCGGCGCCGTGCTCTGATGCCAATTGCAACATCCCAACGCCATCTGATACCAATTGTAGTATCCCAACGCCGGGCTTTGATACCAATAGTAAAAGTTTACTTTGATCTTTAAATTGATATTAATAGTGTATAATTAAATAATTAAAATCTAAAAAATAACAACAATTATTTAAATATAATAGATATTAATAGTGTATAGTTAAATAATTTAAAAATAAAAAAATAAAAATTTGATTTAAATATATTTTAAATCCAAATAATTGAAATTAGATCCATCAATATTCATAATTTATCATATTTAACAAATAAATTTCTATAAAATTCATATATAAAGCCATTGAGTATAATCAAGTTGAAAGGGCTGAAAAGGCAAAGGTTGATTTTAGTGAATAAAAATCCACCTAAGCATTAGTGAGTCGCTTTTTTGGTCTAATATGCAAGAAAGAATCTGTCAGATTAAATGAACGAACAATTTAATATTGTCAATATGATCTTTTTTTTATTACTACTATCTCTCAATCAAATAGCTAAAGCTAAATAACAATTCAAATTCAAAATTATAAACGGTTTTGACACATGGTCACAAACTAATTGAGGGTTTGTTGCTTCTTATCAGAAGTGGAAGTGATATATTACTTTATAGGTAGATTTCATTGGCATTATAACATTCCTTTAATTTAACATAATTAAGACTCTAATTAAATATTTAATTATAGTGATTTGAAAAGAATAAGAATTTTAATCACCAGGGCTCAAAGAGTTATTATAATTTAGAGTTGTGAAGATTTTTAAGTGTTTTGAAATTAAATTGTTGTTCACACCTAAGAAAGTAACATGTAACATTTTTGTTATCTCTTTAAATCAAGGAGTCATCGTAATTCGAAGTAAAAATGATAAAATTGTCACAAACTAGTTAAGGGGTCATTGCGATTTTAGCATACATATTGTTTAATTAAATAAAAACGGTGTTGATTATTAGTTTGTATATGATCATCTCAGTGTATATATTCTGATCAAATGATATTTATAAAGTGGCAAAAAATTATAAAATCAAACTTAAATAGGTAGGTCTAAAAGACATATATCATGCTATAGGAGCTCAACATAATGTGAAAACGCGGAACATAATTAAAAGTAAAGTAGATTTGAAATCTAGGCTATTAAAATGACGTATTCAAAAGCTCAAAACAACACATGTGAACTCATTTTTCTATTTTTATGTTCTTGATGATTGCTTTGTTGGCCCTGAAGGTAGAAGTGGATATATGAGACAATTCCACATCCCCATTATCAGTCAATGGAGTGTTGTCTATCTGTTTTTCTCTTTAAAGGAGTGGTTGAAGATCACGACAACTGAATTATTACAAGGTTATCTTTGTTTTAAACTTTTTCTGTAGACATCAATGCCGTCAAGGAACTTGAGGCATGTGTTCTACTTCGGAGGGCTGTAAAAAAAGACCTAAGTAATAAATGAAATGGAAAACAGATGAATAAGTAATCAAGTACTCAATCACAAAATGTGATAGTATCAACTAAATCATTTTTTTACCGTTAATTCTAAGTATGTAAACCGTTCCAAAATATCTCCCTCCTAAAAAAATTGCAAAACACCCATACTATTAGATAGGCATTTGATGTTGCTTTGCTTGACTCTAAGCTTAAATTTAATCAATCCTATGGCCCTGCATAAAGAATCCGATAGTCATAACACAGAGAGCACAAAAAAACCCAAAACTCAAAAATCAAGTAGGCTTGGATCACAAACCTCATCATCGACCAAAATCATGCTGACTTTCCATACATCAAGAGGTGATGCCTTCTTAGTCATCCTTCACTTCTTGATAATCTGAACAATGATAGCTCAAGTATCCTTGGGTCATCAATATCTCTAATGAGTTCATAAGGGCGACATGTTATGATATTGCGGGTAAAGAATTGAGATCACGACCAATGAAGAATGGAGAGCATAAAATAGGTATTACTATAATCAATGGCCAACTATATTTCTTGGAAATTAAGCTTCTAACATATTTAATTTTAATTATGATTATGATAACTCCTTAATTTGCGGGCTAAATTATTATTATGATATCTCCTTAAATCATGGGGGCCAACTAATAATTTATGGATATAAAATATAAAATATCAATATTGAATTATAAAAGAGAGAGATAAATAATTTTAATAGCCAAAAGATAGTTATAAATATGAATATTGGTATTTATTGGTGTCAAAGTAAATGTAATACACTAACAACATTGATATAAACATAACTATTTTCTCTAAAAACGATTGCGCACGGACCAATTTTTTAAGTGTCACTACAAGTATTATAGCAGATATATAGATATAGCCGCCACTAACAAAATAATCTAATTTGAACATTCATTTAATTACCTTATGTCCTAAATATAGAGTATAAGACATAGGTTGTAATGTAAATTGTGCTACAAACTATGTTCTATATTTAGGACTGGAGAAATATCATACTATACTCTATTCTTGGCCCAAAATATGATTCTGTCACAAGCCAGCTCAAAATTTATTCTACACAACATACTTGAAGTAACATACTAGCAGGGCTCTTGCTTTTATGCCTCTCATTTGAACCATTACCGTCTTCATGGTAATCATCCTATTTTGTACTTTTTTTTTTGTAAGTGGCTTAATGAGCAGATAATTGCACGTATAAGTTGTCTACATTCTACATAAAATTATAATTAATAATCAATTAATTAAAAAAGAACCACAGGTTGTGATCATATACACAAGTACATGTGTGTGTGAGAGATCAAAACTGGGGAGAGGGACTGTGTGACATTGAACATTGAAGTGATGGTGGAATTGGGAGGGAAGGGCCAAAGAGAAGCCTTATCGTCCCACCATTTATGAGCTTCTTATCTCTCTCACCCTCTCTCTCAAGATCACATCAGAGCAGAGACACTGTGTAAGTAAAGCAGGCACAGAGAATATGAGCGAGAGAGAGACAGGGATGACTGTTGTTTGAGGTTGTGGAGGAAGTGTGGTTGCAAGGTCTCTCTGAATTGAAGAAGCTTTGTCTCTCTTTCTCCTCCAATTGATGGGACATTAAATGCAGAGCCACCTTCCAATTAATGACCCTCTACATATTGACAGGCCCTCTCATTAATCCCCTCCATTAATTCCTATTCCTCTCTCTCCTCCCCCATCCGCCACCCTCACCGTCTCCGATATCTCTCCACCAATCATCTCTTTCCACGTATCCCCTCCCCGCCGAAAAACTTTTTTTTTTTTGCTTCCTTATCTCCTGCTGTATCTCTCCGGTGACAGCAATGCCTCCGGGTCGCCGCACCTCAGCCGGCTCGACGAGAAAGCTGCTGCTCCCACCGCCGCCATCGCCGCCGACGACCTCAGGAACATCGGGCTTGCTATTGACTTGCTTCTCCGAGACGAGCTTCCTCCTCCTCCTCCGTTGTATGACCTCATGCTTGATTCCGACAGAGGGAAGAACCCTCGTCTCCGGAAGAACGGCGACTTCATCCCTCTGTAGTATCTGAACGAGAACACTCTCGACTTTCCCAACGATCCAAACGGTGATGGCCTTTTGCTCCAGAAGCTGCTGCTGCTTCCCCTACGGTGGTACCGCCACGGCGATGCCGTCGCAGGCTCCATCACCATTCTATCCGACGCCAAGCTCCGTTCGAATCCGAACGAGTAGGACCGCTTCAGGAGGAAATCACGACCGCCGTTGAATCGATCGTCCTCCGGATTCGCGTGGTTCGTTCTCGGCGATTGCTCTTCGTTGCACGGAGTGATCTCCGACACCAGAGAATGAGCCCCCGGCGGTGGAGCTTCGACCAGAGGGTCCATACTTAATCTATGCAAAATCGTGTCTTCGTCGAGGCTCGGTCGAATCCTCGCCGCCATCATTGGCGTGAACGGGGACTCCGTGCACAGAACTCCGGCGCGGCAGAGTGGGCAATTGGCGTGCGACCTGAGCCAAACGTCGATACAGTCGAGGTGAAAAGTGTGAGAACAAAACGGCAGCGTTCGGACGTACTCATCGTCTTCGAACTCCAACAAACAAACCGCGCAATCGCGTCGAGACTCTTCGAAGTGATCCTTGGATTTGGCGGTGAAGAGGGAAAAAGGTATGGTCTTGATGATGGACTCGTCGAGACCATAAGGGGAAAACATGTAAGGGCCATCAATTGGCTCAAAAGGAGAATCATAAGGAAGTGAGTCCAGGTCGCCGGAGGAGGACGGGAGGTAGGAACGTCGCCTACGGCGGCGCCACCGTCGAGTGAGGCGGATTATCGGAGGTATGAGGCGGCGGGAGATAAGGCGGGAATAGGTGACGACGAGGAAGGCGGCGGCAACAACTACCACCATTGCGATCAGAGGTGGACTGAAGTCAACCGACATCTTTGAGGGCAGGGGCGATTCTTTGCTGACAGGTACCGGAAGTAGAGTCGGGGCCGGTGCCGGAGAAGGAGATGGGGCCAAATGGTGGAAGCGTAGATGATGGGGTGGCTGAGAAGGAGCTGAAGGAGAAGACGACGACCACGACGGTGGAATCATCATTATCATGAGAATGATCATGAAGTTTCTGAGAGAGGTAAGAAATAGGGTTTTTGATTCTTTTAAGGGTAATAGAAACAGAGAGAGATAAAAGAGAGACACTGTAGAACTTGGTTCGTTGGTTTAATGCAAAGGTTGACTGAAAGTGTTTATTTTGCTTGCTCTGTTTTTTTTCTTACTTTTTTCCCTTCCGTCTTAATCTGATTCTTCAGGTTGTACAGTGTGTGGAGAAGAAAGAGAGAGGGAGAGAGAGGAGGCTATGTAGGACTGTGAAAGCCACGTCAACTTTGGTGAATTTAAGGCGAGGAGCTTTTTTGCAGTGGGGAGAGTACCAATTTTTCAAGGAATTTAAGCCCAAGACACGTCATTGATGATGGTACAGTGATAAATTATTTATTTATTTAATTTCCCTCCCCTAATAGTAGTATTAAATATTTATTTCCTTTGACCCTATCATTAATGGCTGCCCCTGTCCACTAGTGCTAAATCACCTCATTGGTCAGTCTTATTGGTACTCACCATTGCAAGCTTAGCAACACATTCAACGCCCCATTTAATGAAAATTAGCATTTTTAAATATTATTAATATCATCTTTAATCAGTCATGTCATGTGGGTCCTTATTTTCAATTCAAACTAGTAATTGAAGTTTTGAAACTACTAAGGTACTCTAGTCTTTATATTATAAGACACAAACTAACTTTTCTCACGAATCAATAAAAACAGTTAAAGTCAATAAAGTTGTCTTAGAATCTAAGTAATTTTCAATATTACCCCTACTAATTGCACTAAACTCTAATATCATATTAATTATTACTCTCATCCACTACCCTTATTAATTATGGGCAGACATGAAAAAACATAATTAATGCTTATTGGGAATAAACAAGTGCCTTATAAAAAGGACCAAATAAACTTGCTAGTTGGTGCCTTATAATAAGGACTAGAGGGAGTAGCAACTAACTTTTCTCACAAACCAATAAAAACAATTAAAATCAATAAAGTTGTCCTAGAATCTAAGTAATTTTCAATATTACCCCTACTAATTGCACTAAACTCTAGTATCATATTAATTATTACTCTAACTCACTACCCTTATTAATTATGGGCAGACGTGGAAAAAAATAATTAATGCTCATTGGAAACAAGCAAATAACTTATAAAAAAGACTAAATAAACTTGTTAGTTGAATCTTTATACTAAGGACAAGAAGGAGGATAGTTTAAACAAAGTTTTAACAAAATTTATACTATACTAATTGGGTGCCAGATGTAAACAGTAGGCACAATTAAAAAATTATATAGAAGGGAATTGAAAATTGGTCCATCAGAATTTGAGATCTGTCCTTCATTGGACATTGGATGGATTTGTTCTTTCACTTTTTAATATGGGGGGGTACGAAAAAGAAAAGTGACTGATCCAATGGCAATCCAAATCAAGTGAAGCAGAAGTTGCTCTATGGCGGGAAATCAGCTTTCTAGGAAAAGCAATGGGAAAATTGAGGTGGACAGAGCAAGCCAGGCTGAGAAAAGCATGGAATCATCCATGCTAATTTTAATCAGAATGCAAAATCAAGTAAATAAAAAAGGACATGATAAAGGCAGTTTCATCCGAACTGTTCAAAATCTGGAATGAATCATACATAGCTTTATTGCCAATTCCATCATCCAAACTCATCCACTAAAATACTCTTCCTCTTCCGGTTCTAAACATGGTGTTATACATAAATATTTAGGGGTGATAAGGTCATATTTGTTATAACTTATCTCGTTTTCTCATTCCACTCACATTAGTTAAAGCAATACTTGTGTTAAGGATCAGATAAGCATCAAGAAGTCAAAACGGCCCCATTCCAGGCTTCCAGTTCCTTTTAAAGGTGTTGGTGTGAAGTAAGAACAAAACTCAATGATGGTAACACTGACTTATAAATTGACCCACAGTCACATACTCCAAAAACCTGATTTTGCTGTGCTTGTTTGCGGCTGTGATTGTGTGTTTCTTAATTAGGGGAAAAAAAAAAAAGACAACAACAAATGGAAATCTCATTGTATTGGTATGTGGTGCTCCGACGTGACCCGATTGACACTTGGCCTCTGGGAAGCGTGATTACACAAGGCTGCCATGCTTCTGTGTCCACCATATCCTCACACTGTGGATAACAGATTCAATGCATAAGGTAAGGTTTCTTGTTTCTTCTTACAAGTGACATTAGGTGCTATGCTAGAGACCCTGTTCTGTTTTATATTGCGCCAAAGTATGACTTCCTGGTTTTTCCCCCCTTTTCTCTTCAAGAAATAACAAGATTTTCATTTGTGGGTCAATGGGTTAAAAAAGCAAGATGCAGGGGAGTTGGATAATAATCAAACCAGAGTTGGATAATAATCAAACCAGAGTTGGAGAAACTGTAATGTGACCAGTTTCTTGGAGGAGCTACTCTGGGATTGTGGTTTCTTGCAATTACCGGTGTCCGGTGAGCGGTGATTATCGGAGAAGGAAGGGAGAGAGAGGAAAGGAAGAGTTAATAATATGGAGATGGAGTGAGGTGGAAAGGGATTGTGGATTTTGGATAATGAAGTGGCATGCAAGAATGCCATGTATACTGATTCGTTGCCTCGTGTTTTAAACTTGGGGGTAAAATTATTGCCGAAAATTTTCAGACACTCAGATATTTTTTTGGTGAAAACTTTCACAACATTTTTGTCTTTTAACCCTATAATCTCATACAATCACTCTCTTTCTCTAAGGCACATACCCCTCTTATATAATCATCTTTATTACGAAACTTCTACCATGTTTATTTTCTTACTCTCTCTCTTTTACATTTCTCTTTATTATAATAATTTCATTATTCTTTCTCTTATTCCGTATCACTCTGGTCCTATTTATAAGTCCACTTTGACAAAAAAATTTGGTCTTATTTATAAGTCTAGTTTGACCGAATAAATGAGATTGTGACAATTTTGCCCATATTAACGAGGATGAGAGAGATTGACTAGCCATGTTGGAAAGAGAAAAAAATGAGAGAGATTTGACTATAAAATTTAAAAGGTATCAATTCATAAATGAGGGTAAAGTTGGAAATTTGCTCCATAATCATTGAGATATCTAACTCTTTTGGTATGTGAGATTTGGTCAAACTGAACTTATAAATAGGACCAGAGTAGTATGTCCTTATGAAAACAAGTGCAGAGAGTACATGGTAGAAATACATCCACTAGTTTTTTTTTTTTTTTATGGTCTTTTTTGGGTATGTGGAGTAAATGGAGGAAAATCTTTTTTGAGTTTGATTTAATAAAATTAGAGAGGTGGGGTTAAAAGTTTTTAATTAATTTTTCTTACCCTTTCATGTTACATATTATCTTTATTAAAAATTTATAACCCCACTTTTTAAATTTTTTAAAATCCTACTCATAAATTTTTTACCTCCTCTTCCCTTTCCTCCAAATCCCTTGAACCGAACAGCTTTAAAGTTAAAGTTTACTTTTGTTTTGAGAGTTCTTTTTAAAGTTAAAGTTAATATACTAAAGAAAATTGTGAAGTAATTTAACGCACAAACTTTTAAAATTAGTGTAATGTTACATGTTTTCTGCAATAAATGTTAAACAACTATTAGTTGTTACTGGATATTTTTCTCACCAATGTTAAAAAAAAGGGCAATTATTGAACTAGTATTAAAAGTTTATATATTAAATTGATACACTAGTTTCTTTTGTTGGTTGTTGTTTCGGAAATACTCTTTAGGGCAAGATAATATTTTAACCTTTATTATTATTTTTGATAAATATTACATAAAAAAGATGAAAGGAGTACAATAATATGAAAGACAACTAAAGTAGTACTCCTCCGGTTTCTAATTATAAGACCACTTTTATATTACAAATTACACTAAAAAAAATATTCTTATAATTAGGACCGAAGGTAGTATAAAAGATGAAAATAGAGGTAACAAAACTAAACAATCCTGTAGCACCCGCACCCAGCAATATCAGTTGGTTAGCGAGCACCTTCCTAAAAACAACATCCTCAGATGAAATCCCAATGGCATATTGAAGAGGATCAGGGCTACGTTGTTGCTGTTGGAGAAAAAGAAGCATTCCATTAAAATGATCATTAGGTAAGATGATGGAAATTTGCCGAAACAAAGCTCCTGGAAAAAGATACTACCTCCCATGCTAATTATAAGATCAAATTTGTTTGTAGTGCAAATTGCATTATAAATTTGGTCCTATAATTAGGATCGGAGGAGGAGGATGTATTACTCTGTAAAAATTGGATTTTGATAACCTAGATATGCAACTCACTGACCAGGAACACACGAATGATGAAACTAGAAAGACCATGGAGGAGGAAGAAGAAACACACGAGTCATGAACAGATCTAATCTAGCTAGAGGCTGAGATGTGGAGGCGAGCTTGTAGTAGAAGAGAGGACGTTAGGCCCATACTTCATGGGCTCTTGAGAGGGTATAAATTTAAAAACACGGGCACTATTAGTTTTGTTTTGAAGGAGCCAGAATCTAAAATTCTCAATCAAGGGTTTAAGCATTATGCTTCTGCAGAGACGATTTCTGTTTCCAGGAATATTCAAGCAGCTCAAATCTCATGTCTCCTTGCTCGGCTTGTAATTCGAGCTATCTCGTCGGCGACAAGAACGAGCTCAAGCTTGACTTCTAGATTCTGATTCCACCCTCCTTCCTTAGGTAATGAAGCAGATTTTATTTGACGCAGTTACTGTAACATTTTCAGATTCTAATTATTCTCTCCTGACATTCATCGTGTGAATTACGAAGATAAATTCTTTCTCTATATTTTTTTCATGATTTCGTAATTCATCAATATGCAAACGGACTGGGTTGCTGCTTTCTTTAGTCTCTCTTATCCATGTTCTTCGTTTTGTATAATTAGATTAATTGAGGTCACTAGCATAATGCAACTTTTCGTTTGGACAGTCAGGTGCTTCTTTCGGAACGAAATTACTCACCCCAATCCTTGCCCTCTCTGATAAACTCTTCACGCAGGTTCACATCTTATGTCTTATATTACCCTCTTTCTTTTACAAGGGGCATTTCAATTGACACTTGGTTTATTTTCTGTGTCACATTCCTGTCAATGGCGGCTCAACTCCTTAAGCGATTTCCCTTCACATCCCAAGCTCGCAAAGCCTCGTCCCTCTTCTGTTACTCTTCATCAACACCTTCCTCCTGTGAGGCCTCCACCACTCAAAGTGTCGTGACCACCGCCGTTTCTATCCTCAACCACCATCGTTCCAAGTCTCGCTGGAGCTACCTCCGTTCTCTCTTCCCCGATGGCTTCGATCCTGACGATTTTTCTCAAATCACCCTCCACCTTAGGAACAGACCCCATCTCGCATTCCAGTTTTTCACCTTTAGCAGATCCCTCTGCAAACACAACCTCGCGTCTTATTCCACAATCATCCACATTCTTGCTCGTGGCCGTCTCAAGTCGCATGCTCAGGACGTCATTCGGATGGCAATTCGAGCATTGGAATTGCAGGAGGACGATGATGAAAATAATCCCAGGTCAGCACCATTAAAGGTATTCGAGAATCTTGTGAAGACTTATAAAGACTGTGGTTCTGCTCCATTTGTGTTTGATTTATTGATCAAAGCTTGTTTGGGATCAAAAAGAATTGACCCTTCAATTGAAATCATGAGATTGTTACAGTCCCGTGGGATTAACCTAAATGTCAGTACCTTGAATTCTCTGATTTACTGTGTTTGCCAATGTCGAGGGATTGAAACAGGATATGAAATTTACAGAGAGGCCTTTCGGTTAGATGAGGAAAGTGAGAAAGATATGAAGAGGGATGTTAAGGTTATCCCAAATGTGCATACTTATAACACATTAATGTTATGCTGTTATCAAAGCGGTTTGATTGAGAAGGTGAAAAAGATTTGGGACGAAATGGTAGAATTGAACTGTGTTCCCAATCCTTATAGCTATAGTGTATTGATGATGGCTGCATTTTGTGAAGAAGGGAAAATGGAAGACGCTGAGAAGTTGTGGCAAGAAATGAGAACTAAAGACTTGGAGCCTGATGTAGTGAGTTATGAAACCATGATTGTTGGATTTTGCAAGTCTGGAAATGTTGAGAGGGCTGAAGAATTTTACAGAGAAATGGCAGTGAAAGGTATAGAAGGTACATGTGCAACTTATGAGCACATCATCAAAGGATACTGTGATAAAGGAGACGTAGATTCGGCAATTCTTGTTTATAAGAGTATGTGGAGGAAGGGTTTTAAGCCAGAGGCTTTAACCCTTGATTTGATGATTAGGTTGCTTTGTGATAATGGTAGGGTTGATGAAGCAGTGAAGTTTCTGAGGAATGCAATTGATAAACTTGATCTGTTTCCCAAGGGAACGAGTTATGAGGCCATAATAAAGAGGCTATGTTATGAGGGAAGGATGGAAGAAGCATTGAAGCTTCAGGCAGAGATGATAGGAAAAGGGTTTGAATTAAATTCAGAGATATATGGTGCTTTCATTGATGGGTATATGAGACAGGGGAATGAGGAAATGGCTGGAGCTTTAAGGAAAGAGATGCTGGAAATTCAGATGCATAGCTAAGTGAGTACTGATAATTATGGTTTGTCTTTGAAAGTGAAGATTGGTTGCAATGGAAGGCTGGTCGGTCTTGTGGCATGTTATGCTGAGCCATGAAAGTAAACAAGTGGGTTCATGCCAAATAATCAGTATTTAGATTTTTGTGTTGGGAATTAAAGAGGAGCTGAACTTATGTTTCCCTCTATAACCGATGTTTGGTCTGTTAAATATATATATATTTTAACAGACCAAACAATCCCAAATAAATAAAAAGAAAGTGAATTAATATTTTTGTAAGTCGTTTCTTCTCACACCACTCTCCAAATAGGATTAAAAATCAATCTTAGTTCAAGACTATAAACTGTTGTCTCCTTATTAGGCTTCCAGTTCCTCAGCTGAGGGTTTTGTACAAGCCATTGTTATAGAGAATTTTATAATAATATTTGATTAGCTATTTTAGGCCGTGCTTCTCTGAAGAGGGAATTGAGGGAGGATGTTGGAGAACACTCTTCAAATTTTTAAGCAATGAAAAATAATGTTCGATTTTGACTTTTGAGTAAAGGTCAAACTTTTTTTGACTTGTGAGTCACCCGTTAACTCGTAAGGAACAAATACCCCGAAATTCTGACAGCTTCAACATGCTCATCTAATGGCACAAAAACACAGCTACCACTTGCTGAAGTTAAAGGATGTTTTGTTATTATAATTCTGGAAGTTGGGATTTGGTCTTTTATAAATACAAAAGGCATCGTAATCATAAACATTTTAATTCGTATCAAAAAAAAAAAATAAACATTTTAATTATAAGATTATTTATTATTAAGTATTAATGATTAGTTTTAGAAGAGTCCTTATGAACAAATCAGTCCACCCCTGATATCGCCATCTTATCAAAATGTTTCAGATCTTCTCGTCTGGAGTTTAAATTCCAAGCAGACACAGCATCCGGAATCAAGTCTCCTTTCTGAGTTTATTATGTTAACAATTCTTTTACAACTCCTTGCTAATTCCATACATTTGATCAGCATTACATGGCAAAAAAAAAAAAACTTTCTTTGATCTATAATTTTAACTTTCTTGGTATTCAGACTATTTCATACAAATGCTTTCGTTTTTCTTTTGCTTCTTAAGTAGGTTCTCTCACCATATACAACATGTAAACATTTCTTATTTAATGTCATTTTGTCTTCCATAAAAAATATCCCAATTACTTGATATAAGTAGCATTTATTATCATTGAATATTTTCATCCATTAGTCTGTTTTTGACACCAAGTGCCTCCTCCTGCTACTGTTTTCAACAGAACGAGTTAAAAAAAATCCCGGCCACTCTTCTATTCTATTTTAATCCAATCTGCATAGTTTTTGAGTGATTAGAAATACTGTACGCTTTCTAAGGAATAAAACTTGTGTGGCAGAGGCACGTGTTTATAATAATAAAACTAAATGATAAAATTTTATCAGATTAGAATAATTAGGTAATAATAGTTTGAGTTTATTTGAAAAGGTGCATGAGAATAATGTTTCTCTCGGTGAAGTGTGTAATGTAGTCCTAAATGAAACGATGCCATCCTAGTAAAAGCAGAGAAGCAGTCAGCTGATGTATGAAGAAGCTCTTCTTCACGATTTATCACAGGAAAACCAGATTCACTAAATTTAATTGTCAAATAGCCACATCATGCAGCTGGCCACCTTAGTAAATGAAAATATACATAGTTGAACTCAAAACATATGATGGCTTACTCCAAAAATTCTCTCCGCAACCCAAGTCCGCCCTTCTCCGCACGACCACTGAACCTGTTGAAACAGAATAATGTATAAAACATTCCATGATTATCATTTCTCAGAAGCAACAAGTAACATCCTCAAATGTACAGATTCAGACTAATAAATTTGAGCGTTTAGATGCTTTATCAACACATTCTTGAATGCCCTAGCAAAAATCCGAAATAATATACTTCTGAAACTAATCAAGCCACAAATTGGTAAGACTAAGACGTGGGTACTGGCATACCAAAGTTGGATTGTCTCTAAGTTGTGGAGGAAAACCAATCATTATGACCAAATTTCCTAAACTTATTTTGTCTATTTTCCATGTGATCTCAGAATTTATTCAATATGACACACTCTCGTCCCTCCACAAATTGGGACAGACCAAACTCAGCTTACCACCCACTCCAAGCTCCCAAATGTACATATCATCTCTCCGACCTAAGTATGGACAAACTAACAGTGCAAGTCATAGATTCGCCTAATTCTAGATTGCATCAGCAGTTTTCAATACTATCCCAGCTGTTATTACTAAACGGCAAAAAAAAAAAAAATAATAATAATAATAATGGGACAATTATTATCAGATGAATAAATGGTACCGTGCTGTTAGGGTGTTTTTATCAGCATGGAGTTTGTTAGAGAGGGCCAGGACTGAGGTGGGAAGGTTTGGTTGGAGAGCTCTAACAGTCTTGACAAAAACTAGAGTCTCTATTTTGGTTTTTGATTTCTTCTGGTTCAGTTTTCTTTCGAGCATGTAAACTGGAATCCATTATCATAAAATGCAAGCAAAAAAAGGTGTATAAGTTACACTCTTCAACTAAGATTTACCATATGCATCAATTTGTTGTCAGTGATCCCAATTAATCTATAAATATCATATGAATCTAGACTTTAAGATTCAATGCAGGAGCTACCAGGGACATCACTCAAACAGAAAACATGAATAAAAGAAAGCAAGGAAAGAAATTGGTCCGCGGAAAGCAGCATACCAATCCGTGAATTACGAAATCGTGAAAAACAATGCAGAAATGAAGAGATAATCTTCATCGGTTACACGAAGATTGTCAAAACTCAAAAAAAGATTCATTAACTGAAAATTTTACAATCACTAGGAGGAACAAAATTTGCTTCGTTACCTGGGGATCGGAATCTAGAGTTCAAGCTTGAGCTCGTCCTTCTCACCGACGAGATAGTGGAGGACGTAAGGGGTGACTCGAACTACAACGACCCAAGCACCGAACATGGCGGCATGAGATTTCAGCTTCTTCAGCGCTGCAGCCTTGTCTGGCTTACGCATAAACATTCCTGGAAACATGGTTTCTTCGACGAAAATGTATCGGTTTCTCGCAGGAGCAGAATGCTTAAACCCTAGATTGGGATTCTAGTGTTTTTTTTTTTTTTATATAGGGATTCTAGTGTTCTTCTAACTGGTGAATGCTCCTCTTCAGACCCAACACATTGGGCCCGTCATTCATACCAAACTCAGAGCCCATCAAATATAGGCTCAACATCGAGGCACGAGCCCGACATGAGATTTTGCCAATGAAGGGCCTGAAAAGGGCACAAAAGCATTCTAGAATAATTTTGTATAATTAAAAAAAAAAAAAAGGAATGAGGTTACAAGTTACAACAGATTACTGGGAGGCACAAAAGCATTCTAGAACTAGAAGCATAGGCAACATATGATTGCTTAATGATTACAATGATCGGATTACGTAGTTTGTTTCACTGTCCAATCATTGTGTGAAGTTTCCGCAACAGCTAGAGAACACTATTCCTTAAATAGTTTCTCAATAAAAATTGGTGAAGTTGACCTTATGTTTTGATTTATGATATTTTCAATTTCAGCACTATTTAAAAAACTTCCTAGACTGATGTGTAAGTACTCCATTTCGTTCTTAATAGAAGACATTAAACGGATTATTTTGATCTTAAATATAAGATATAATTTTTATATTGATCAATTTTTTTTTATTTACTTCTATTGTTGTTTTTTCAACAATAATCAGAGAGTCTAGAGAATGAGAAAATTAAGAAAGATAACTGAGGTGTTCTAGAAAATATATGTCATATAACTAACTCATTTAATCTCATCAAGTTAGATAAATATGTCTTATATCAAAGACCGAGAGTAATTTTTATCATCTTTAAAACTTTACAATAAACTTTCATAATCTATGCAAATAGTTTAAAACTATCAACATTATACCCCCAGAATTCTATTGTAGTATGCATATAAGGTCCTCAAATCTTCATTTATATGCAGATAAACCCCTTATAATAAAACATTTTCATATAAATAATGAAGGCTAAAGTATAATTTTAATATTTTTTTGTTCCATGACTTTATTAAATATAATTTTGGTTCTATAATTTTAATACCGTCAAAGTTACTAATAGAAAACATTGACGCAACAAATTCAAGTAATGATTTTATAGTTAGAAGCTATTAATCTTAAATTTAAAATATGTGTAAATTAAAAAATATCTAAAATCTAATAAACCTCTCAATATCAAAACCTCAATTGTATTAAAAAAATTATTTTAACAATCTAAATATATTAGTTTATTAAACTAAATATCAAAACCTGATTTCATTTGAGTGATTTGTTAGTTTAGTTTAGCTTAATAATTTAAATATATTATGTCAAAATATTAAAACCTAGAAGTATAATCATCATTTAAGTTTGTTGTATAACATTTTTTGTTAGTAACATTAACTGTGTCATAAATATATAACTAAAAATATATTTTATAAAGTTAAGGAATTAAAAGTATACTTCATATGAAAACTTAAAAAACTAAAAATATACTTTAGCCCATAGTAAATCAAACTAATAGTATAAAAGTATATATGCAGAAGTTTAGGGAAGTTTATTGTAAAGTTTCAAAAATTAGGGTTTATATATGATAAAGATCAAGGGGAATTTTTGTATAATTCACCAGAAAAAAATTATTTTATCTTCCTTTTTCTCCTCTTCACTTTTTTTCCCTGTTCCAGAATAATCTGGATGAAGCACTACCAAGATTCCTATTTCACTCCAGTACTACATGTTTATGCCTTTTGAACTTTAAGAAATTCCTATATGCGAATTACAAGATAAAAAAATTTGTTCCTTCTTATCCAATCCCCAGCCTCCATACTAAGAGAAAGAGACGCAGTAAATTCTACAGCTGAAAATTGATGTAGTTTTCTACATTATATTATGGTTCAAGAAAATTTTCCATCAGTCCCCTGATTACTCCTCCCTCTTCCAAATCTTGTGCATTGAAAACTGAAATAATTGGTGTTGGACTGCAGCTGTAGGAGATAAATGGAAGGCTAAAAAGAAGTGAGAAGAAATAATTTCATTTAGTTTTGAAAAGGAGAGATCAGATAACAGCTTGTCACCTCAATCTCTTGAACATGCAAGTACAAGTTCTGCAGAAGATGACTTGGAAGAAAATACCCATACCCAAGATGACTTGTATGAACAGGAAGATTCCTGATGTTTCTGTTTCTGTACCAAAAGAAACAAAACGCAAAACAGTCAAAAAAGAAAAGAAAAGAAAAAATTAAAAGTTCGGAAGAGAATAAAGAAAAGAAGATGGGAAAAAAAGTAGTACCTGGACCTTAATTATAGGTTCCTTTGGGTTGCTTGATTCTCCTGATCTTCAGTTATTCAAACAGGAGATACTGATGAGCACTGACACAAAACCACAAGGGTATTGATTCTCCTCAATCATTCAATCATTCACCTCACCCACTATGTATCATCCATTCCCATTTATTAATCCTTGTAGCCATTATGCACCCCCTTTTTTCTGCTCTATGTCATGCTCAAATGGTGGTTGAATCAACTTGTTCATACATACATCTTGATTAATCTGTTAGTTTTTGGTTTAAAGTCCGTTATTCAAGTGATTATCAATGGATCGTTACAATTTGACCCCAGAAGATTTGGATAGCTAGAATTAATTATGTGATGCTTCACCTTGAAGGTTCCCAGATCCTACATTGTTCAATGCAACTTATTATGCTATGAGTATTAGAAGATATTTTATTCATGCAAGAATCATCTCCTAACATATACTTATGGGCAATAGGCATATCCTAGATGAAGATGCAAATGGATGTGATCACAAAGAAGACAAGAATTTCTATCCCAAAGACTAAAGTTTAGAGAACCACTGTTTAGAAAAGGGATATATTCCTTTATTTTCTTTTCCTTTCAAAACTTTAATTTAATTACAGTGACTCTGCCTACGTGTTATTGCTGCCCATCAACTTCAACTTTGAATTGCTTCTTTACAAATGAAGAAACTATCCCTTAGATGATCTGCATACTAATCATTTCTTAATGGCAATGCAAATCAAAAACTTGTGCAACAGGTTGCAGGTTAACAAATATTCAGCAGACCTTGTAAAGTAAAAATTGGTATATATTCTTCCGTGGGACAAGGCCTAATATACCTTATGCTTTGCTTAGTCGGCTTCTTGATTAACGCAGAGATTCCCAATCCCATGAACTCTATTTAGAATTCACCTCCCTTCCAATTGCTTCAATCATAAGCCAATGTTTCCAATTTCAAATCACTACTTACAAAAGCAGCCCTAATTACCCATCGAGCAACAAAAATCCACATCAAACCCTTCATATATCATCCGTTAGTTTCTAAATGTATTCCTCAAAGAAACCTCAGAAATACATAAACACGACCATGAAGAACAGTGAGATATCCCATTTCGGTCATCCTCAACACAAACTAAGTTTCGAATACTCACAATTCCCATTCAAATGCGATGGCTGCAAGGAAGTAGGGATTGGCTCGCGCTACAAATGCTCCATTTGCGATTACGATCTTCACATGCACTGTGCGTTGCCTTCACCTTCGATCTACCATCCATTCTACCCAAAATGTTCGTTCCAATTCCTCTCTCGGCCACCAGGAGACATACCGCGATTCTGCAACGCGTGCGAGAAGGGAATTTCAGGGTTCGTCTATCACTGCCCATCGTGCGGATTCGATCTCCATCCATGCTGCGCGAAGCTTCCAATGGTGCTGGACGATGGCGAATTGAAGCTGTATCTGTATCAGAAGGTGAGCTCGGCGTGTCACCGATGTGGGAAGAAGGGACGAAGCTGGAGTTACAGATCAAAATGCAAGAGCTACAATCTACATGTGGCTTGTGTGAGGGAGATGGTGGTGGAGAGTTGGCCTGAGATTTATATGGAAACAAAGAAAGGGAGCTACAGATTGGAGAATGAGGTTTCCAACTTGAAGAACACGCTTCAGAGCAGCCACAGTAGCAGAAGCAAAGGGAGGGTGAGAAAGTGTTGTGAGATGGCGGGGATGGCTGTTCAGTTCGTTGTATCGGCCGTGCTAGGAGATCCAACGGTCCTCATTGGTGGAATCGTGGGGTCATTGATATCACGTGCTTGATGGCGTTAGTTACGCACATCCCGAGGTTCTTTCCGTACTGTGGAGATACTTGCATGACAGCATGACCCATAAGTATTAGTGAAAAAAACCACGCGTAAGTAACGAAATGATCCAAATATATCTTTATATAAATACTGTTGCAAAATGTGGTGACGTATAGCACTATCTGTGTTCGGTATAAATTTCAAGGTCTCTATAAATGTAATTCCAATGTTACTAATGAGTATTATATACTGATCTTACAACTTTTCAAGTCTCCTTAGTAATATCAATTTAGGAGAAGTTTTAGAGCCTAAAACTTATAATGCTTAGGTTTAGATACAGAGATTAGTTCTTAGTAAAAATTGATAAACCATGAAGTCATAGGAGACTAATGGACCCGCGTTTGACACCGATTTGATACCAAACAGATGAACAAAGCGTTAACTATCCTGCCAAATCTTAAATTACGAAATTTTGCCACACCTTTACTACTCGTTTAAGCTTTTAGTATGATGCTCTGGTATTAGAACCAACACATGTTTGGTATGACACTGGTCCATCGGTCTCCTATGACATTGTGAGAGATCAGGATGAACCGTTTCTTTGAAATAATAAAACATTCATATATCAAAATATATTCCAAATCATAGTGCTACTCAATTCTGGTTCCCTTGCCCTTAATTTTTCAAGTAGGGTGAAATTGGAGGTTTTCTTTCACCTATATGGATTTCAAGGTGGCTTATCCAATCAAAACCGATTACCGTTATCGAATTCGAACTTGTCTGACACTATTGACTATTCCTATTGTGGGAGAATCGACTCACTCGCCTTGAAACGTTGATATATAAACCTCAAATTTTCTAATTAAATAGATGATGAAAGCAATTGCTTTAGGCATATTTTGAGCTGTATATCAATATTGGACTCGCGTTTGATACCAATATGATACCAAACGTTATGAACAAAACGCTAACTATCATGTCAAATCTTGGATTAAGAAATTTTGTCACATATTTACAGCTAGTTTAAGCTTTTGGCACGATAATTAGTGATTCGTTGCTAAGGTTTAGTATTAGAGATAACAAATGTTTGGTATCAAACACGAGTCCATCGATCTCCTATGATATCATGGGTGATTAAGATGAACTTTCTCTTTGAAATAATAATGCATCTATATATGCTAATAACATGCCTAGGTTATAATCTTCTGTTTCTTTCAGCATACCTTCCTCACATATATCATACATTCCATAGCAGAAGACGAGACAATTTCATCATTCTTTTGTTCATCTTCCCTTTCTGCACCTCTTCTTCTCTGGAGCCTCCTCTTCTTAAGCACAATCATAGGTTGTGACTTCACCTTTACCTAGTATGTTTCATCACCCCTCTTCCTCTTCTTATCCTTAGCCTTATCAACCACATGGGGCTCCAAAATTTTAACTTGAGCCCTAAGAGAATCACACAACAAATTTGTAGTTGTGAAGGCAATATTAGGCATTCTCCTTTTCACTAAAGAGGTGAATCATTCTTCAACACTCTTACCACCTTCACGGTTACCGCTAAAAAACACATTATGTTGTGGGATCTTATCACATTCAATATTTACAAGCCATATTTTGTTTACGTAAATGATGTCATATCAAAGAATAGACATTCAACTTCTTCACAGAAATCCAAACCAATTTATCATGCACACAAATGTAAAAATAAACAAGTTAAAGAAAATAATTTCGCAAATAAAAACAAACATAATAGTGAATTTACTTTGTAATCATAGGTACACAGGGGCAACTGAACATCTCACTTAAAAAACTATCATTTCAGATTCAATAATACAACGGTGCACTATTTCAGAACCAGCAAGCTACTCAATTGAATTCAATTACAGCAAGATCAGTTAGGCTAGTGCACTCAAGAATGATTTGGAACAACAAAATACTCATATTTCTAACTCATTCAAATTCACACAATATGATACCATGGACTTGCGTCTGATACCAATACGATACCAAACATTATGAACAAAACGCTAACTATCATGCCAAATCTTGGATTAAGAAATTTTGTCACACATTTACTGCTAGTTTAAGCATTTGGCACGATGGTTAGTGATTGGTTGCTAAGGTTTGGTATCAGAGACAACAAAGGTTTGAGAAAAGTTTATGGATATTTTTCCCCTTAAACCATAAAAAGATATTATTTGTGTGTGTCTTTTTTATTTTGATCAAAACATTTAAGGGATATACACGAGCCAAATCATTTATTTGGGAATATTCTAGTTAAGATGGTTTTTATTGTGAAAGGTTAAAAATAAACATTTTAAGAAAATGAATACATGTTTAACTAATGTAACTATTTTTCTTAATTTTTATAAACTAGTTATATATCTCTTACATGATTCTTACTCACTTGCTTTTAATCTAACTTCGTGTATCTGCCTCGTTTGTTTCAAAGCTAGCTTAAAGCTCTAGAATTTGGTCTATTTAGTTAAACATGTATTCATTTTCTTAAAATACTCATTTTTAACCTTTCACAATTAAAACCATCTTAACTTGAATACTCTTAAATAAGTGATTGAGTTTCATCAACAATAATCAAGGAGAAGAGGGAATGAGAGAATTAAAAAAGATAATTAGGGTGTTTTAGATAATACCACTTAAAACCTATTTATAAGTCCATTTTAACAAAAAAAATTGATCCTTATTATAAGTCTAATTTCAAGATAATAACTGAGATTGTTCCAATTTTGTCCAAGATAGAGAGAGAAGAAATAGTTGAGAAATATTCATTCATAGATGAGAGCAAAATTAAAAATTTAGCTCATAATTAATGAGTTAACTAACTCTCCTTAATATATGAAAGTTAGTTAATTTAGACTTATAAATAAGACTAGAGAGATTCATATTATATAAACTAATTTAACTAATTTTCTTAATCTAATTAAATTAGATAAAAATATATCATATACTAAAAATCAAATTGAGTATATATTAAGTGAAAAGGAGAGGCCTAGGCCTGCAATCTCTTTACGTGAACATTCAGTCCTCCCCTTCGATTTGTTTCTTTATACAATACACTTCTTAGATAGTCTTTAGAGGAAACCCTCTAGATTTTGTTAAATGGCTATACGCAGACATGATTGCTTCTGGGATTAAACCAGAAACTTGTGCATTTTATCTCCTAATTCTGCTCAAGAGCTATTTGATAAAAGGGTTAATTTACATTTTTGCTCTGAAAGTTTTTACAAAAAAGTATTAGGCACGGAAAAGTTTTTTTTTTTTAAAGTAATGTCACCCGAAAATATCAAAATCGTAGCAAATATTGTCCAAATGTGAATGACTTGAGCAGTCAACATTCTGTTAACCCAATTATGTTTGAAGTGGATGTGCCACATGCGATATTATGCCAAGTATGAACCCCTTTATCATGCCGCGTCACCAAAATCCAAAAAAACAAAAAACAAAAACCTGAGCTCTAAATCTAATCATCTAATCAATGCCCCAAAATACCCACATGTAATCAAAAAATCTCAAGGTTGATAATAACAGACATGGACATGGGGAAGAACAAAAATATGAGAATCCTGAAGAACGGTAGTGAAGCTGAGGATGATACAATGGCCGTCGGAGGAGATCCAACGAGGTTGGGGGTTAAGCTCCCAAATTTTTTTCACATTGAAGCGTCAACGTTTCCAGAATATTTGCAACCAGACTAAGCCAAGACTGTCCATCGTCGTCCTCGACGCTTCCTAAAAAGATATCAGAGAAAGGGCAATAAAATTGACTGATAATCCCACTGAAACTGGAGACCTATGAACCAACGACATAGAGAAGATGGAAGTGTCCGTAACTTATACGGCCTCAACGTTCGATAACCAATCTTGAAAAAGAAACCCAATGTAGAAGAAAAATTAACAATTAACAATTCGTCAAAGCCAGATCAACAAGAAAGAACTAAATCAATATCGTCAACAAACAAAAAGGAAAAGGTAAGATTCGATCGAAAAAGAAGGGGAAAATTTCTGCAAAAAATTTCAGAGCAAGAACAAGAGGAAAATTTCAGAGCATAACCACAAACAAAATTCATCGAAGAGGAGGAAAAATTCGTTGCTGTTGTGCATGCCAGGAATCCAGTGTTATTAAAATCCAAGCAAACCTCACAACTGTATTCTATAGAGGTTCAGATAAAGGATCGGAGTTTTCCAGGTTCGGGGTGAGGGATGAAATTACAACTTTAATCTATACCTATATTTGGATGGATAGAAAAACCAGGGGAAGATAGAAGAAACACTAGGTTAGAAGAATCTGGTAGCTCTGCTCATAGTTTTGAATCCGCCTCTTCCATAATAAATATATATCATTTTATTGTACAGAAAAAAAAGTCAACAATCTCAACCATTGAACGCACGTATTATGTGAGCCTTTTGCAAAGCAGCAGCAGCACCAAAGTAACCAACATCCGTCAGCACTTGATCTTATGGTCTACCCCACAATAGAAGGTTGACTAGCAAGATAAACCAGGTACCTTTTGTAATTACAGTCCTAGTTTGAGATCGTCTTCTTTCTTGAGCTTCTCATGGATTCTTCTTCCGTTTCATCTTGCTTTTCAAATGATTGAATCCTTTACCACTTTTGGTCATTTTAACATGCTGTTTATCTCCATCACTACCATCCAGCACTTCTTCCTGCAAGAGCTTCTTTAGCCTTGGATCTTCCAAACATCCGTTTAATATCATCATCTCCTTGTAAAATTCTCGAGCCTTAACTAGCCACCCACAAGTCGCAAGACCTTCTACCATTCTTCTGTAAAGCATACACCTGGGTGGTACTCTAAAAGTCTTCATTTCCTGCCAAATTTTCAATGCATTTACAGGTTGCTCAAGCTTGAAGAATTTTTCAAGAACTATAAGAAAGGAGTCCCCATTAGGTCCTAAACTAGCACTTTTCATCCCACCCAGGAATTCCAGTGTTCCCTGATAATCTGTTCCCTCAAGAAATGCATGGAAGGTTTCGATGGTTGGTCTAAGATTCTCCTCTACCATTGTATATAATAACATTCTTGCATGTGCTAGTTTTCTTGCTTTACAAAGAGGGAGTATCATTGAGTTAAAAGTGGCAGAATCTGGCTGCAAGCCACCTTCTTTCATCACATCCATCATCTTCAGGGCTTCCTTCAAGCAATTTTCGTGCGTCAGAACATAAACTAGAGAATTATAAACCTCCTTCCCAGGGATCCAACCCCTTTTCTTCATCCCATCATAAAGTCTAATCGAGTCAAAGAGATTTCCTGTCCTTGAAAAGCATGAAATCATGTGGCTAAATGAGGTAGCATCTGGTGTTATACAATAGTTTGACATTTCTCTCCAAACTCTTTTCATTTGAAATAGATCTACTGATATGTTACACCACCCATTCAGAATAATGTTAAAACTCTTAGTCTCAAGAGGGAAGAGCTTCTTATTCCGAAGCATAAACTCTTCAGCATCCTCAATGTGCCCATGCTTACAAAGTGCATGCAAAAAAGCATGGAATGCTTCATGATCAGGGGTCATTCTGAACTTTTCCATGAAGATGAATGTTTGGATAGCCTTGGCTGAGTCATTTCTGAATGCATATCTAATTGATGCAAAGTGCCACAAGAGGAACAAAAGAAAAAAAGTTATTGACGAAATTGAGATGCCACTAACAAGAGTTCATATATTTACTAACACAATATCACCAGGAACATATAAAAATAGACAGACAGATAAGGTTGATTAATCGGATGCAAGCACATGCACAACAAAAATCTAATCTTCAGATGATAAGGAAGATCACTACAAAAGAGTCCTACATTACTAGTTAACTCAAATGATTCCAACAGCAAAGACAAGGAATGACTTCTTAACCCTAAATATGATTTGATAATTGGTGTAATGCCCATCTAAAAATGAAAGTAAACAAGCAAAATAATAGTCAGTCAAAGGAGGTCAAACAGAAATCAATCTGATGCAGATGCTTCTTATCATGGGGTACTTGTTAACATAATAATAGTTTCATTGCACATTTTTTATAAGCTTACATGAGATATATTATTAAAAAGAACTACTGGGACTAAATTTTTTCACAGAACCAGAATATTTGGAAGTTGTGGTCATATTCTCACTGAATGCAGCCCAGGAAATCTCTAACAAGGCTGGTAATTTCACAAAATTTCATTTATAAAACTGAAAATGTAATGTTTGACATAGGTGAAAGAGAAATTTTACAATTGACTCTCCATTTTAACCATGTTAATGGCATCAACAAAACCTTGTACGAGCCAGAAAGAGTTTCAAGAGCAAAGGCCATTTCACCTATCAATCATAATAAGCATTGCCTGCCGTGTACAGAGAGAAGAGCGATGCATGTCTTGAATCAAACCCCATGCAGTGGAAAACTTTTGATGATGGCCCAAAATCCATATCATCAATTGATAAACATTTTCATCATTGCAATCCCACTTCTTGCCCCACTTAAATGCAAGAAAAGCAGCTTTACACTCTTCCCTCAGTTCCCAAATCGTCGAACCAATTAAATCTCTATTAGCTTCGATACCTAATTCATCGAGAAAGGCCATGGCCTCTGCCTCTGATGAATTACAAGCAACCTTTCTAAGCAATTCAAGAACCGGGTTACATGGGTCCCCATGGAAATGGAACTCATCGGCAATGAAGTCGATAGGGTCCTTGATAGCTTGAGAAAGAGAGGAGAAAGAAGGTTTAAGGGAGTGAGACGGTAGCGAAACTGTCTGATGAAAAATCAGAGAGAGATGGTGAGGTGTGGCTGTGAGATTTGATGGGTGAAGTGTGCGAGGAAGAAAAAGTTGAATGTGCCTTAGAGAAAACCTTCTTGTAAACGAAGACCATACAGCCATATGCTCAGTTGAAACCTTTGCTCATAAAGTCTTTGGTCTCCTGTTCGGTCGATGTCCAAGAAAACACACTGCAGATAAAGGAATGGAAACAGGATTACCATTACTAGTGTGTTTGGTTGCTTGCTTGGACTTGAATTCCATTCGAACGGGGAAGAAAACTCTGCCGATCGAAGGAATGACCAATCCATCTCGTCGACAACAAAGGAATCAGAGGCATACCAGGAAAGGCTTTGGCAAATCCCTGAACTTGCCTTATTCCAAAAATTCCCTCTGCAACCCAAGTCCGACCACTGAACCTATTGAAACATAAAACATTCCAATGATTATCATTTCTCAGAAGCAACAAGTAACATCCTCAAATGTACTAATTCAGACTAATAAATTTGAGCGTTTAGATGCATTCTCAATACATTCTTGAATACCCTAGAAAAAAAAAATTCCGAAATATCATACTTCTGAAACTAATCAAGCCACAAATTGGTAAGACTAAGACGTGGGTACTGGCATACCAGAGTTGGATCGTCTCAAGTTGTGGAGGAAAACCAATCATTATGACCAAATTTCCTAAACTTATTTTGTCTATTTTCCATGTGATCTCAGAATTTATTCAAAATGACACATTCTCGTCCCTCCACAAATTGGGACAGACCAAACTCAGCTTACCACCCACTCCAAGCTCCCAAATGTACATATCATGTCTCCAACCTAAGTATGGACAAATTAACTGTGCAAGTCATTGATTCGCCTAATTCTAGATCGCATCAGCCGTTTTCAATACTATCCCTGCTGTTATTACTGAACGGCAACAACAACAACAACAACAATAATAATAATAATGGGACAATTATTATCAGATGAATAGATGGTACCGTGCTGTTAGGGTGTTTTTATCAGCATGGAATTTGTAAGAGAGGGCCAGGACTGAGGTGGGAAGGTTTGGTTGGAGAGCTCTAACAGTCTTGACAAAAACTAGAGTCTCTATTTTTGTTTTTGATTCCTATTTTCTGGTTCAGTTTTCTTTCGAGCATATAAACTGGAATCCATCATATCATAAAATGAAAGAAAAAAAAGGTGGATAAGTTACACTCTTCAATTAAGATTTACCATATGCATCAATTTGTTGTCAGTGATCCCAATTAATCTATAAATATCATATGAATCTAGAATTTAAGATCCAATGCAGGAGCTACCAGGGACAACTCAAACAGAAGAACATGAATACAAGAAAGCAAAGAAAGACATTGGTCCGCGTAAAGCAGCATACCAATCCGTGAATTACGAAATCGTGAAAAACAATGCAGAAATGAAGAGATAATCTTCATCGGTTACACGAAGAATGTCAAAACTCAAAAACAGATTCATTAACTGAAAATTTTACAATCACAAGGACGAACAAAATTTGCTTCGTTACCCGGGAATCGGAATCTAGAGTTCAAGCTTGAGCTCGTACTTCTCACCGACGAGATAGTGGAGGACGTAAGGGGTGACTCGAACTACAATGACCCAAGCACCGAACATGGTGACATGAGATTTCAGCTTCTTCAGCGCTGCAGCCTTGTCTGGCTTACGCATAAACATTCCTGGAAACATGGTTTCTTCGACGAAAATGTATCGGTTTCTCGCGGTAGCAGAATGCTTCCACCCTAGATTGGGATTCTAGTGTTTTTTTATTTAGGGATTCTAGTGTTCTTCTAACTTTCAGACCCAACATATTGGGCCCGCCATTCATACCAAGCAAAGAGCCCATAAAATACGGGCCCAATCATCGAGGCATGAGCCTGACATGATATTTTGCCAATGAAGGGCCTGAAAAGGGCACAAAAGCATTCTAGAAGCATTTTGAATAATTAGTAAAAAAAGGAATGAGGTTACAACAGATTACGGGGAGGCACAAAAGCATTTTAGAACTAGAAGTATAGGCAACATATGATTGCTGATTACTTAGTTAAAAGTGATAGACCACGAAGTCATAGAAGATTGATGGACCCACGTTTAACACCGATCTGATACCAAACGTTATGAAAGCTAACTATTCTACCCAATCTTAGATTAAGAAATTTTGTTACACTTTTACTATTTTGCTGGACATTATGAACAAAGCGCTAACTATACCCGTGTTTAAGTTTTTAGCACAATGGTTAGTGATTCATTGCTAAAGTTTGATATTAAAGCCAACACATATTTGGTATCAGACACGGGTCCATCAGTCTCCTATAACATTGTGAGTGATCAAGATGAATCGTCTCTTTGAAATAATAAAGCATCCATATATGAAAATATTTACCAAATCATATTGCTACTCAATTCTGGTTCCTCTTACCCTTAATTTTTTAAGCATGATGAAATTTGGGTTTTCTTTCACCTATATGGCTTTCAGGATGGCTCCTATCGAATCATCACCAACTATCGTTATCAAATTCCACCTTCTCTGACACTATTGACTATTCCTATTGTGGGAGAATCGACTCATTCACCTTGAAACATTGTCCATAAACCTCGAATTTTCTAATTAAATAGAGGATGAGAGCAATTGCTTTAAGCATATTTTGAGCTGTATGCTAATATTGGATTCGTGTCTGATACCAATATAATACCAAACATTATGAACACAACGTTAACTATTAGGTCAGATCTTGGATTAAGAAATTTTTTCACAACCTTTATGGCTAGTTTAAGCTTTTGGCACAATAGTTGGAAATTCATTGATAATGTTTGGTATCAGAGCCAACACAGGTTTGATATCAAACACAGGTCATCGATCTTCTATAACATTGTGGGTGATAATGATGAACTTTCTCTTTGAAATAATAAAGTACCAAATATGCTAGTAACATGCCTGGGTCATAACCTTTTGTTTCTTTCAGCATAACCTCCTCATATATATCACACATTTCATAGTAGAAGATGAGACAGTTTAATTATTACCCTGGTTCCTTTTCCCTTTATGCACCTCTTCCTCTTCATCTCATGAGCCTACAACTTTTATGCAGGAGGTTGTGCTTCCAACCTTCCCTGATCTTTTTCACCACCTATTTCCCATTCCTCTTCTTAATCACAACCATAGGTTGTGCCTCCACCTTTCGCTTGAATGATTCGTCACCCCTCTTCCTCTTCTTATCTTTAGCCTTCTAAACTACGTGAGTCTCAAAAAATTTCACTTCAGCTCTAAGAGAATTAGACAGTTGAGGATTTGCTGTTGCAACTGCGAGATTAGGCATTCTCCTATTCACTAAAGAGGTGAAGCATTCTTAACACTTTTGCCACCAAAGGTTAGGCTACATAAAGAAAACACATTCTATTGTGGGATCTTATCACATTCAATATCTATAAGTCATATTCTTTTTATATAAACGGTGTTAGATCAAAGAGTAGAGATTCGACTTCTTCATTGAAATCCCAAACCAATTTATCATGCACACAACTGTAAAAATTTAAAAAGTTAAAGAAAATAATTTCACAAATAAAAACAAAAATAATAGTGAACTTACTTTGTAATCATAGGTACACAAGGGCAACTCAACATCTCACTCAAAAACCTATCATTTCAAATTCATAATGAGATTCAGTAATGCTACGATATACTATTTCAAAACTAGTAAGCTACTCAATTGAATTTAATTACACCAGACCAGTTAGGCTAGTGCACTCAAGAATGATTTGAAACAACAAAATTCTCATATTTCTAACTCATTCAAATTCACACAATATGATATCAATGTTGGACTCAAGTCTGATACTAATATGATACCAATCATATTGAACAAAACGTAAACTATCATGCCAAATCTTGGATTAAGAAATCTTGTCACACATTTATTGCTAGTTTAAGCTTTTGGTACGATGATTAGTAATTCATTGCTAATGTTTGGTGTCAGAGCCAACACAGGTTTGGTATCAAAGTTCATCGATCTCCTATGACATTGTGGGTTATCAAGATGAACTTTCTCTTTGAAATAATAAAGTATCCATATATGCTACTAACATAGGTTCTGTTTCTTTCAGCATACCCTCCTTACATATATCACACTTTTCATAGTAGAAGATGAGACAATTTAATCATTTCCCTAGTTTTTTTTCCCTTTCTACACCTCTCCCTTTTCTTCTTCTTCTCATGAGCCTCCAACTTTTATATAGGGGTTGTGCTTCCAAATTGCCACGATCTGTTTCACCACCCATTTCCCCTTCCTCTTCTTAAGCATAAATACAGTTTGTGACTCCACCTTCTCCTGGTATATTTCATCACCCATCTTTCTTTTCTTATCCCTAGCTTTCTCAACCTCATGAATTATAAAATAAATTTTAACGAGTGGCCGATGCAACATTCTGGTTTGGCGTATCCTTCACTACGGGTCAGAGTTTATACAGCGCTCCAAAGGTAACTGGAATTCTTCCCACTAGCCTAGGTATGTCGTCCAACAATTTGTGAGATATCTAGTATTGTTGTCGTGTTCCCATGATCTCATTAGATGGGTTGGTTTGTCGTGTTCCCATGATCTTATTAGATGGGCTGGTAATAATTCTGGAACATATTCTGTTCGGGATGAATATTGTCTGCTTCAATCTACGGCGAGTCAGTTGCGGCAATCTACTACTGAAGCCTGTGAATTGATTTGGAAATCCTTCTTGCCGCCACGAATTAAGCTGCTAATGTGGAAGATTATTCGACAAATCCTACTGACAACCCATTTGCTCTGAAGTAGGCATCTAATTGCTTATGAGTAGAGCTGGGAATCAGGGCCGGCCCTCCAGGATCTGAAAATTACTATTCCAAATTTTAATTAATTTTCCTATGTTTAAAAAAAAATATAATTAGTAAATTACATCACAAATTATCCAACAAATAAACACAGCCACTAATTCATAATCAAAAGCAAACTATGTTCACAAATAACTCACATAAAACTGTTATAAAAAAAAAAAAAAAACTCACATAAAACATAAGAAACATGCCACTAAGCGACATTAGTACGATGACTATTATTGTAACAAATAAATAAGAGTAATTTTATTTGCAACAAATAATAAACCAAATCATAAAATTAGAGTATAGTTATTATGTATTTATAGTTAAATGGATAAATAACTCTATAATAAAGACAATATATATATAAATTAATAAATTAAAAATGGAAAAAAAAAACTACAGTGAAAAGGGCCTGCAGGTTTGGTCCGAGGCCCTCCAGGGCCGGCCCGTTTAAGCCCGAGGCCCTCCAGGATTGGCCCTACAGAGCCAATTTCAAATATCTCGTCTATTTTTCAAACCCGGACCATGCCTAAACGGGCCGGCCCGATGGGCTCGACCCGATTTCCCGACTCTACATATGAGATATGCTATTTTCGTGATAGTTCTCAGGAATCTCTTGAACACTTGTTCCTTTACTGTCCTTTCTTCAGAGCGTGCTGGTTTGGTATTATTAATAGTTTTAGAATTGATTGTTCTCCTAACAAATCTCTGGAAAACTAAGATCCTGGTAATTTTATGATGTATTTTCCTTTTCAATTAATAGAATCTTTGTGGTTTGCACGCAATAGAATTTGTCATGCAGGAATACAAATTACTCCACAGCAAGTGTAAGGTCTGCACAAGCAAGGGCAAATGCTACTGTATCTTGACTACATTAGCAGTCCCAGGTCCATACTATCTCAGGCAGAGGCGGACCCACACTGGTGTCAGTGTGGGCAAGTGCACACACTAAATTTTTTATAATTTATATATATAATGGAAGAATACTACAATACATGATTGTAGCCTAGTGGTTAAGAGTATACAAACATTACTTACATGTCCAGAGTTCGATTCCTTCAGGTGGACTTCTTTCAATTTTTTTTTTTTTTATAACAGTGAAAGAGGCATATCTTTTAAAGAAAGATTTGCCAAAACGCCTTTAAGAGTGTGCTGTCTACCAGATGAGCTATGCAACCATCCATTAAGAGGAGACACAAAAACATATAAAAAGACACCTTTATTTAGTTTACTTATCCATAATTTATTGATTACAAATACAGTATTTTCATCCTTTGGATGTTAATTTAGTTGACTCTTGATTATTATTTTTTTATGTTAAGTTGAAAATCTTTTCTTTTATTTTTTCTATTCTTTTGTTTTTTAATGCGTTTAAAATTTTCCTTAAAAAAAATTTTCGGGGGCGCTGCCTCCGAACCCCCGAATCTCACCACTAATTATGCACCCACAAACTTAAAATCCTGGGTCCGCCACTGATCTCAGGTCTGCGATCTTCAGCTGAACAGGAATGGCCGAATTTGCAGTGGTGTCCTTCTCGTTGGGATATAATCTTTACTCTTATACATTCAAAGGGACGACAACGTCAAATGCATATAAAAAATTTCTTCAACCAGATTCAGTTTCATGCATGAATTATGGTTCCTCAAATCAGAACTAGACCCCTCCAATTACAGTTAACAATGGCTTTTATTCTAGGGCAAGAACAAGGGGAAAGTATAATATATATTTTTTTTTTGACAAAAATAACCCTCTCATTTTAACCTAGGACTCATCCCTTTCTCACGATCTTTCTCCATTGCTGCAATATACTAGTATCAAGTTTCTCCTGCAAAAGATATTTTATACTTTTTCACGCTGCCTTTCTCAAAACAGGATGATAGGAAAAATATTTGGATTATTCATTTTTATACTACCTAGTTTTTGTTTTCCATTTGTATATCCTACTTCTAATACAGGGAAGAAGACAAATGAATTGATTATTCAATTTTCTTCATATCCCTAATTTAATCGTTGAGCCAGTGGCGGAGCCAGGAATTTAAGTTTGTGGATGCACAATTAATGATGGGATTTGGGGGTTCGGGGGCAGCACCCCCGAATTTTTTTTAAAGAGTATAAAAGGCAACCCACTCCTTCGTAACGTTTAGGACTAGAAATGGGGTTCGATTGAAAAGTATTTCCAAGGAAATCAATTTAAACATAACAATATACTCTAATCTCATGGCATACACATACAGATACCCAGATGTTACACAATCAAATTCCAAAGCAACATGCAAGGAAACATTATTATGGTTTGTCATATATGATAGGATATTAAAAAGTCAACTATCAATGAAGGAGTAAAAGAGCATAACAAATGCTATAACTCACCAGACTGTCCACCAGAGAGTACGACACTTTCAATAGGTTCAACACCAAATACCTACATAAAGGAGGAAGGAAAACAATGAGAACACAAATACATTACAACTCTACACTATCATAAACACAACTTTGTACATATAAGTTTCAAATTTAGGCACACAATATTAAACAAAATTCAAGTCAAAACAAAATCAATAAGACAACACATATTTCTTACTTCAACATCTCAGCAAAGCTTATTGTCTCATCAATTCCAGGTATAACACCTGCTAGTTCTAAAAATAAAGAATCCATTCCCACAGAACTCGTTTCATCTTGTTCAACAGTAGGATTCACCTCCTACAAACCTTTGTAAACTAGTTATAGTGAAATATTTTGAGGACCTTGATTACATCATATGACAAGAGATCAAAGGAACGATATAAACCAAAAAAGTTTCTGCCAAAAAAACAAAAGAATATAAAGAGTTGTTTGTATAATTACATACCAATTCTTGCTGCAGCTTTTTATTTTCCTCAGTTGTGTAATTTTTCTCCCCAGTCACCTTTAAATACTCTGTATTTGCTCTCAAGTCATCCACTGAAAGATTGATGCAGAAATTAATTCAATCAACTGATCTATTCAAATTCAATTAATCTTTGGAACTTTTCTATTTTATGTAGGGGAGTTGCTCTCGGAACTCTATAAGCTAAGTACATGTGACTGTAGATTTTGTTGTTGTTGAGAAAACTATGTTAATTAAGTATGATAATATTTATATTTAATTTAATCAGATGGTCATATTAAAAAAAATGTCATACTAAAAAAGTAAAACGTTGGCTTTGGTAGCGGGTAGTAAAACTTGGGGCCCATAAAAATAAAACCACCAATGGGCTTCATAGCACTATATAATAATGTCCCATGTTTTGAGGGGGATTATGGGTGTTTATGCTAAGATATGTAGTAACTTAGCAGCGAGAGAAAAAAAAAACTCAACAGCTACAATTTATGGGTGCACTTACACCCACATGCAACATAGTGGCTCCGCCACTGCGTTCAGCTCTTCAATTTTTATACGGACTGCACAGTTTCTACATCTCGATCATTTTGTCTTTCCCCATATTTTGTTACCTCTACGATCCAGATTTCATCTGTTATTGCTTCTGACTCTTTCAATCCCTCAAAATTCAGCCTTAAAGTTTAATAACTGATTTTAAAAAAATTAGTTTACTAGTTGTTTATGAAAAAATGTGTTAAGCCTCTCGGTAATCCTCACTACTACAAAAAGTAAATTTAACGACACCCAATTAACGTCCATTTTTTTTAAAACAGAAGTTAAAAGGGAGGCGGTGACATTTTTAAAATTTTGTTTTAACATTTAACGACTGTTTCAAGAAAAACAGTCTTAAAAAAAGACACCCAATTAACGTCCGTTTTTATGAAAACAGAAGTTAAAAGGGAGGCAGTGACATTTTTAACATTTTGTCTTAACATTTAACGACTGTTTCAAGAAAAACAGTCTTAAAAAAAGACATTACACGACTGTTTCTAAGAAACAGTCGTTAAATTTATTCAAATAATGGAGAACCGACGGGGGAAAACACAACTTTATAAACAGCAAAAACAAACAAAAAGGTACCGCGTAAATACATTTTGATTCTCCCGCCATTGTTTTTTATTATCTGGTGTTGTTTTCTCTCTTTCTAATTTGTCATTTTTACTTCCTGCTAGGTCGAACCGCAGAGCAGTCTTCATCATCCATTAACTCTTGATCACTTCTTCACTCCGAGCCCTAATCCTCTCTTCAAGCTCATTCTTGTTCATGCTCGACCTCCTGCTATTCTTGTTCTTCGCCTCACCGCCTAGGGTATGATTCTCCATTATATTTTCTCTCATCAATTCTTGATTCAGATTTTTCTCATCGATTCTACTTTCTTCTATTTTTGAATTTGTGGATAGTAATATGTAATTGCATTGTTCGCAGGAAATAATGACGTTTTGCTCCCTGTTTTTGTAACTTGAAAAGAACGGCTGCACAAATTGTTGAAAAGGCCAAATTGTTTATGGAATTTATTGATGTTGTCTTCTTCTTCTTCTTCTTCTTCTTACTGTTGTTATTATCTTTGGCTTTTCCAATTTTCCCACTGGAATGCTTTTCTGCCACTGCTCATCAATTTGAAAAAAAAAAATATAACGACTGTTATTTTAAAAACAGTTGTTGCAGATACAACAACTGTTTTAAAAAAACAGTGGTTGTAAGTCAAACTTTTAACGAACATTACATTTACGACCCTTTGAAAACAGTCGCATAAGTATATTAAAAACAGACGTTAAAAGTGTATTTTGTAGTAGTGCCTCTTTAATATATACTATTGATAGAAAAGGTTTAGGGGAGAATATATAAATTTAAGTGATAAAGTAAATTGAGATATTATATTTTAAATCAAAACAAATTTTTCATATAAGAAAATTCCCCCCAATTCAACTCAATAATACTTGAATCTTCTCACCCAGTCAGATAGTAACATTACTTTCCTAAGAATAAGGATGGAAATAGGTCAGGCCTGTTTTGTAGCAAGGTGATCTGAGCCTGATTTGTGATATGTTATAGGCCTTATTTTTTGCCTAAGCCCGGCCTAGCCTGAGGCTTGTTATGGAGGCATGTTAAAATCAATGTTCTGAAAACTGGACCGGACCAGCCGGTTCAGACTGGAAACCGGCGAACCGGTCTGGAAACCGGTCCGAGTTAGCTTCCAAACCGGGTTTAGAGGTGACCCCGAGTCAACTCGGCCAACTCGGTGTGATTTGGTCGAGTTGAGCGAGTCACCTCTTTTTATTTCTAAGAGCTTGAAACGCTGAAAACTCTGGGAAGAAGAAGGAGAAAGTTTCAGGAAGAGGAGGGAGGAAGAAAGGAGAAGAGGAGGAGAAGGACCAAAAAAACAAAAGCCAGACTTCAAAGGCTTCAAGTAACTAGTAGATCGAGATTCAAATTGCAAATCTAAGCTCAACCAGCGAGTCTTGTCCTTCAATCGCAGAACTCAACCCCGAATCATGGCGATTTAGAGAAACAGAGAGGGTGAAAATAGAGAAGGGAGGGAGGAGGGGGTTTAGAATCTCTCTCCCGCTCGGAATCTTAGAGAACCAGAAACGAAAATGGGAGGGAAGAGAGAGAAGTGTAACAAGAAAATTTGTTAAGGGAAAGGCACCACGTTTGCTATTGAAGATTGCAAGTTGAGGGAGAAAGAAGGACTAGATAGACCAGAGGAAATCCAGCTAGAAAATAAATGCTTGACTTCTTTTTTGACAGGATGGGACGCTTGCTTGGAGGATGGGATTTCTACCTTTTACATTTTTCGAAACTAGTGTCTTAAACATAAATTGCAGAATAAGCCTAAACTATTATTATCATAAATATTATAATAAGAACAAGGGAGGCAGACTGTTATTAATTAGGGTAGTACTACGTATATTATATAATAATATATACTGTACCATTTATTGGCAAAAAAAAATATATATTACTTTTATTGTTTAACAAAATACTTTTTATTATAAAAATATGAATATGAATTTTTTTATCTATTTTTATTAAATTATATTTTTTAATTAATACCGGTCTGACTCCGGTTTGACTCCGGTCTGACCCACTGACCTTTAACTTAGTACCCCCACCGGTTTAGTAACCGGTCTGGGTTTCAGAACCTTGGTTAAAATCAATAACTGAATATCAGCAAAAATCAGGTCGGTTAAAATCAAGTGTGTTAAGATATTTTTTAAATACATTTACATTTTTTTATATAAAATAATTACTTTTTTTTCAAATTGGATAATTACATTTTTTTTTCATATTGAGTAATTAACTTTTCTTTTATAGCATAGAATAATTAACATATACAGGCCGGCCTGATAGACCTAATAGATTCTTAGTAAGCTTACGTCTGACCTGTTAACCAAAATATATCTTTAAATAGGTATTGATTTGACTTTTTTATTAACAGGCTCGACCTGACTAGGTTCTTAAAAGGTTAGACCACTGACCTACATGTTTCCTTTTTTTTTTTTCTCTCAGAACCTACATGTTTCCACCCTACCTACGAATTCATATATTTATAATAGGAGGTAGTACGATGTTGGCACGCAAGCAAATGGCCTGATGTTCATCAAATAAAAATAGACAAAAACACCAATTTATGAGTTCATGGCTTGCGCAATCGAGAGTCAATGGCGTGTGTGAAGGTAAAAAACACACGGTCCCAATCTGGTAGCAACACCTAGTTTCGAATCCACTTTTTCTGCAACAAATCTATTATTTTATTAACTATTAAATATAATACTCCATAGGCAAAAAAATAAATTAAAAGAAGCCATAAAATATCGGACCCCGTTTCGGTACTTGTCCGTACGGACAAGCTCTGGACTGTCCAGATCTCATTTTTTTTACTTTTTTATTTTTTATCTAAAATAATTTTAATGGGTATAGAATCTAAAATAAAGATAATATCTCAACTAACATTTGTTGAAAAAATGATTTTTTCATGTAGAAAAAAAATAAAAACGAAAAATAATTTAAAAAAAATCTGGACCGTCCAGATCCCATCTAGACGGTCCAGATGGGATGGGCTCTCCCTGCCTATCCAAAGGATAGGCAGGGAATCTGATTCCATAAAATATCTGACTATTAAAAAAATCTCTACAATTGTATAATTATTTATTAATTTTTTTCACTTGTTGCTCCGTCTCCATGGTAGTGAAAAAGTAGATTTTACCTGAAAACGGAAAGAGAATAAAAAATCGTAAAACGTAAAATCGTAACGTAGTAAAAACGTAAAAAAAATCGTAAAAACATAAAAGCGTTTGAAAAATTAGTAAAATTGTTTTAATAAAAAAAAATTGTAAAAATATAAAATCGTAGTGATAAAACGAGTTTTTTAACTACCATGCCCGTCTCATATCAACTGGAAAGTGAGCGTCCATTGAATCCACCTGATATAAAATGAATATTCCGTTCCTGAGTTTTTAGCGTGTTCTGATTTGATTGAGCGCCCACCACGAAGCATGACAGACCAATTTGAGGAGAAATGGCTTGCCATGGTTCTCAAGGGACACTTTCTTCTTCCTTAAATCTCACCGCAACATCACCCACTTAGCCCCAAAGCGTTCAATTTCTCAAGATCGTCGATTATTCCCATTGCCGAATCCTTCGATTACTGAGAAGATGAGCAATCCGGAGGCAATATGTTTCACCCAAGAGCAAGAAGATCTCGTGGTTAAGTCGTGGGAAGTAATGAAGAAGAATTCTGCAGATCTGGCTCTTAAATTTTTCTTGAAGTAGGGATCTATCTCCTTTACTGAATCCAGAGGCGGACCCACACTGGTGCCAGTGTGGGCAAGTGCACACACTAAATTTTTGATAATTTATGTATATAATGGGAGAATACTACAATACATGATTGTAGCCTAGTGGTTAAGAGTATACAAACATTACTTGCATGTCCAGAGTTCGATTCCTTCAGGTGGACTTCTTTCAATTATTATTTTTTTTTTTATAACAGTGAAAGAGGCATATCTTTTAAAGAAAGATTTGCCAAAACTGCACTACGAGAATTCGAACCCCTGACATGTAGGTGCGCTGCGCCTTTAAGAGTGTGCTGTCTACCAGATGAGCTATGCAACCATCCATTAAGAGGAGACACAAAAACATATAAAAAGACACCTTTATTTAGTTTACTTATCCATAATTTATTGATTACAAATACAGTATTTTCATCCTTTGGATGTTAATTTAGTTGACTCTTGATTATTATTTTTTTATGTTAAGTTGAAAATCTTTTCTTTTATTTTTTCTATTCTTTTGTTTTTTAATGCGTTTAAAATTTTCCTTAAAAAAAATTTTCGGGGACGCTGCCCCCGAACCCCCGAATCTCACCACTAATTATGCACCCACAAACTTAAAATCCTGGGTCCGCCACTGACTGAATCCCCTGTTTTTTATTTTAACTTTCCTTAATAACTGTTCATACGTTTTTTTTGGGCAAGGAGAATGATTGACAAGTAAAGGACTTATCATTAATAAATTATGGGATTTTTCGGATATTTGTTTTTTTTTTTAAAACTTAGAATATTTGAGATTGCCCCGTCGGCTCAGAACTTGTTCTCCTTCTTGAGAGATTCCAAAGTCCCTTTGGAGGAAAACCCGAAGCTCAAGCCTCATGCTGTGAATGTCTTCGTCATGGTAAGCTTACTCTGTTTTTTCACCTCCATGTACTAAATGAATGAAACTCCTATGATATTAAATTATCTATACGTAAACCATCATTGCTTTAGCGCCATTCATGTTTTATGCCTAGTAATTTTCCTTTTCGGGATGTTTAATTGCAGACATGTGAGTCAGCTGTTCAGCTGCGGAAGGCTGGTAAGGTCACTGTAAGAGAATCAAACTTGAAAAGATTAGGCTCTGTTCATTTCAAAAGCGGTGTGGTGGATGAACATTTTGAGGTACTATACTTGATCAGTAGCTGATTAGAAAAGTTGACATCTTCAGAGATGAATTTTTTTTAGGTGATTGCTATCTTGTCAACTACTTTGAGGTATTTGACTTGATCATTTGCTGAATAAATGAGACCTTTCTACGATTACTGCTAGATGTATCTTTGGGATTCCATTTTGCTTTCAATTTTAAAGTGCATTTGATGGTGAGCACCCTCGAATTAGTAAAGAAATTTACAGATAGATCTAATTTTAACAAAAATTGATACACTAACTAAATCATTTATAGACATGGACATACAAAACTCACTTCTAACATGCTTGCAACTCTATTGATGAAGGAAGCAGACTATATTTACCTAAGAGTAGAATTAGGTGTAAAAACATGTATGATTAATTAGTGAGTTCTTTTTTGCAAGATCGATGTATAATCTAGTTTTCCCTTTCGTGAAGGTCGTGAAGTTTGCACTTTTGGAAACCATAAAAGAAGCAGTGCCACAAATATGGTCACCAGAAATGAAGAATGCGTGGGGAGTAGCTTATGATCAGCTAGCTGCTGCCATCAAAGCTGAAATGAAAGCTTCCTCTTAGACTATCTCTACAACTCGCATAGTTGTTTCCTCTTGAGTTCATAAAGTTTGATAGAGTGCCACCTTAATCAGTCCAGGGTTTCTGCATTTATGTCAGTGAGCTACCTTTTTCGGTGATTGTGTTAAAAATGTTGTGTTGTATGAATAATATTTGTATTTTCACCTCGGTGGTTGAAGATAATAAAGATTTAATTTCTGTTAGTGATGACTTTCTTATATTTACTGTTCTATTGATAATCCTTACAAACTTTTAACACAAGAATAGTTTGGTTCCAAATCCCAATTCTAAGGTAAAATTTGTCCCAGAAAACAATTCCAAGGAAAAAATAGTTTTGTTGATTGAGCTGACCCTTGTAGGCTAAAGTTTATATAAACATATAAAATTAGGTCCACTCATCTTGAAGGACATCAAAACTCTGTTGTCCTACTCTTCAACATGTCCCTCCTTAGAAACTTGATGAGTATTTTGGACCCAAGCTTGAAAGGCTTGGATGCGTAAGGGAGATTTGAAAGTCAGTGCACACAAGTCATGTAGAGAAAGCGGTGAGGAGATTTCATGTGCAGTGGCAGAGTCTATGAGCCTAACACTAGTATGGGAGGGTAATGCATGTGTAGTTCTAATATGTTCAAAACTTTAAAAGATGTGAAACCACCGTATAAAAACTATTATATGCTTGCAAATATACTCCCTCCAGTCTTATGTAAAATCTCAATTTATTTTCTCTCTTATATTTATAATTTTTTCAAGGTATCCCTGTTCTAGTATATAAAACTTGAAAAAAAAAATGCAAAAAGCCGTTTGTGTTTCGAAATAGAATGTGGCCTACTTTGATGGGTTACTTGAACTGGTGTAGCTTTCCATCAAGTATGTGCACTGTGGTTTCCTCCTTTCTCAAGAACTGAGAAGACGCGCAAGTACCCATATGCTCATTGTGGGTCAATGATAGAATGGACAAGAAGGTGGCCTAATGAAACAGAGGAGCATGAGACCTCTTAGTGAAAAACAAAAAAACAAAAAAACAATCCTCCCCCTAGTATTTAATATAGACATGTTTGGGGTGTTTATTTTGATTCTAAAAATAAGGCATAGTTTTAATGCTTCTCAATCTTATCTATTAATGCTCCCTCAACAATAATAAAAAAGGAGAGAAAATAGAAGAATTATAGAAGATGACTAGGAAGTTTTAAAAAATATATGTCATATTAACTAACTTTCTTAATCTAATTAAATTAGATAAATATGTTATATATTAAGTAACAGTTGAAGTATTATCAATATTATTCACATCCCATGTCACGAGATATTTGAATGATTTTTCTTAAAAGACTCACTATTCCAAAAATTATATTAGAAGGAATAATATTTGTAACAATGGGGAATCGATTTAGTTATCAAAATCACTGGTCAACAATTGTGTTTTGGAACGCCTCACCAGTGCCTCCCTATTGACTCGTCGTCATCAATTCCAGAATAATTACTCGAAAGTCATAAACATTTTCATGTGCAGCATTATACCACCTTAAGAAAAGTTTTAATGATGTAGGTCAGACTTACGTAACACATCGGAATAATTTTAAACTTTAACTATACTAATAATGGAACGGCTTGGAAAAGGCCCGGTATACAGTTCGAAATATGCCTAAAGCATTTGCTCTCATCTTCTAATTGATTAGATATTAGAGTTTTATGGACCAATATTTCAAAATGAGTGAGTCGATTCTCCAACAATAGGAATATTCAATAGTGACAGATAAGGTGGAATTTGATAATGGCAGTCAGTGATGATGGGATCGGCCACCCTAAAAGTCATATAGGTGAAAGAAAACCACCAATTTCACCATGTTTTTCATAGATGGATGCTTTATTATTTCAAATAGATAATTCATCTTCCACAATGTCATACCCGTGTTTGATACCAAACTTGTGTTGGCTCTAATACCAAACCTTAGAACGAATCACTAACCATCGTGCCAAAAGCTTAAATTAATAGTAAAGGTGCGACAAAATTTCTTAATCCAAGATTTAACATAATAGTTAGCACTTTGTTCATAATGTTTGTTATCATATCGGTATCAGACGCGAGTTCAATATATATATACATCTTGAAATATGGCTAAAGCACTTGCTTTTATGTGTGGGATTCATGTGGTGCCTGTTCAAATCTTGTATACTTTTAATGGAGTTATTGATATGCTGAAAGAAATATATGGGATTTGATCTATTCACCTACTTAAAGAGGTGGGAGGGAATGAAGAACGCAAACACACGTTTTAAAGTGTGGAATTTTTTGGCTGAAATCTGGAATAATTTAGACTAAAACATTCACATAGAATATGAAAATTTAATAATAATATATACTATATATTTGGGTAAAAGGTAAATTATGAATTTTGTAATAACAAATTTATAAAAAATTAGCGCTTGAAATTAAATGTTGGCAAAGAAAAAATAAGGAAAAGAGATTAACCCGAGAGAAAATATTAACCATACCAAGTATTGAACCCGAACCCCATAGAATGTCGATACAGAACATTCCACAAAGCTACCGACATGAGTTTACTATCAGTACGGGTCTGATCCCAGATGTGGATCTGTAAAGCTAGGTGTCACAGTCTAGTTGTGATGAAACCCGGACAAGATAAAGGAGTTTCTAGGGCATATATAATATTTGGTGCGTCTTTACTATCAGCTCGAGCTTTTGGTATGATGGTTAGCGCCTAATAAGGTTAAGCACGTTTAGACAGGGAAATCTCAAGATGAGTGACCTTCTAGGAAGTTGAGAAATGGTATTAGGGTCCACCTCTCCTTGTCCACTGAGCGAGTTGGTATCAGAGTTTCCCCTCATCCCCGGATCGAGGTGATGGGCATCATCTGGAGATTGTCACGGCCCGGCGCCTCACAAGGTTAAGTGTGCTCGCTTAGGGTCATCACCTGGATGGATGGCTTTGGGCGTGACAAGTGGTATTAGAGTCATCCTCTCATCATCCCCTAAGTAAGGTGGTATCAGAGTCTCCCCTCGTCCCTTGAGCGAGGTGATGGGGCATGACCTGAAGATTATCACGACCTGGCACCTCACAAGGTTAAGCGTGCTCGCTCAATGGGCATCACCCGGATGGGTGACTTTGGGCATGATAAGTGGTATCAGAGTCAACCTCTCCTCTTCCCCTAAGCGATGTGGTATCAAAGTCTCCCCTCGTCCCCTAAGCGAGGTGATGGGGTATCACCTAGAGATTGTCACAGCCTGAGCCTCACAAGGTTAAGCGTGTTTGCTCAGGGGCATCACCTGGGTAGGTTGCTTCGAGTGTGACAAGTGGTATCAGAGTCAACCTCTTATTGTCCCTTAAGCGAGGTGGTATCAGAGTGTCCCCTTGTCCCTTGAGCGAGGTGATAGGGCATCACCTAGAGATTGTCACTTCTTGACACCTCACAAAGTTAAGCGTGCCTGCTCACCTCTTTATTCCTCTCTCTCTTTGATCTTGCTTTTTACTTTTCTTTTCTTTGGTTCTTTATTTCAACTCGCATGCGGTTACGTTGCACCATATTCTGTGATCCTAAGAGAATGTACGGATTGTGCAAAGAAATATTGTTATTGAGAGGACGGAGAAGTGTAGACCAAACTGATCCTCTTCCGAACCTATTCTCACAACATCCAATTCTCTGTTCTGTTAGTAACAATGGCAGAACAGATTCTTAGCGATTTAAATATGGGTAATGGGAAGAACATATTTTGACAGCGCAGTTATCATAAGAACTCAGAAACCTCACCGTGGACACTATGAAACTCCAAAAAGTTGTCTGCATGAGGGAAAGAACTAATCTATTGAAAGATAATTTTGTGGATTTCAAAGCTACGTTGTTCCTTCAAAAGTTTATCGGGCATAAAGCAGAGATATTCACCAGCCATGGAGCAAAATTTGAAGTTCCATTCACTGCAGTGAAGAGGGGCAGTTTTCGTCTTCACCTCAGCCAAGAATTCTGGTTATCTGAATGTCTTGCATTGAAATCAACATTTTCCATATGGTTCTTACAACCATATGGGAATGCTATCAGAAATGCTAGGTTTATTCTTGCCATTGATTTTGCTGGGAAACAATAGAGGAAGAGGAAGAGGGAGCTCAATAATCATTTTTATCTAAGGTAACTTTCATATGTGATTTAACCCAAATTTTTTTGGCTGAAAATTGGAATAATTCAGACTAGAAAATTTACATAGAATGTGAAAATTTAACAATAATATTTACTATATATTTGGGTAAAAGGTAAATTATGAATTTTGTAATAAAAAATTTATAAAAAATTAGGCAAAGAAAAAAAAAGGAAAGGAGCCCGAGAGGAAATATTTACCATACCAAGTATCCAACTCGAACCCCATAAAATATCGATAGAGAATGTTCCACAAAGCTACCATCACGTGAGTTTGTTATCAGTGCGGGTCTAATCCCAAGCGTGGATCTGTAAAGCTAGGTGTCACGGCCTAGCTGTGATGAATCCCACATCGGACAAGATAAAGGGGTTTCTAAGGCATATATAATATTTGGTGTGCCTTTGTTATCAACTCGAAATTTTGGTATAATGGTTAGCACCTAACAATGTTAAGCACGCTCAAACGGGTAAATCTCAGGATGAGTAACATCCTAGGAAGTTGACAAATGGTATCAGGGTCAACCTCCTCGTCCCCTAAGCGAGGTGGTATCAGAGTCTCCCCTCATCCCCTGAGCGAGCATCACCTGGAGATTGTCACGGCCCTCCGCCTCACAAGGTTAAGTGTGTTCGCTCAGGGCCATCACCTGGATAGATGGCTTCGGGCGTGACAAGTGGTATTAGAGTCAACCTCTCCTCGTCCCCTAAGCGAGATGGTATCAGAGTCTCCTCTTGTCCCCTGAGCAAGGTGATGGGGCATCACCTGGAGATTGTCACGACCTAGCGCTTCAAAATCGTGCTCAAACGGGGCTTCAGGCTTGACATAGGGCTATAAAATTTCTAGCATTTTAGAGCCATGGCTAAAGAGAAAGGTGGAGGAGGAAGATTATGAGGTGGGTCAAATCCGAGACAGTATCTATGGATTGCAAAAAGAGTTTGCGACACTGACTTTGAAATTTTAAAGCCATGGCTCTGGTCCCTTTTTGTTTCGGGCCAGTTTTTTTAAGGTATATTTTTCCAAAAATTAAGGACAAATAATTAAGGGATAATTTTTGGACTAAAAATTTTAGAGACAATATTTTATGGCCTAAAGAAATTGGTTGAGGAAGAAAAATCCTTAAATGAAATTAAGGATTAATTTCTATCACCTAACTAGTGTTTGCAAATATATTAGAAAAGGACTAAATTGCAAACAAAAGCCTTGTTGGAAGTCAAAGAAGATTAAATTGGTATTTTAGTAAGTGGACCCCACAACACTCCTCTCTCTTTTCTTGCATGTGTGAGATATGTGTGCACTCCCTCCTCCTTCCAGCGCCACCTCACCCTCCCTTTGTCAATACAAACATGACAGCGCACCCTCCCTCATTTATCATTTTCTATTCTGCCACTTATACACACGTACACACACCATCTATTTCCCATTTCTCGTTCACTTCAGCCAGCACCTGAAAACGAAAGGGAGAGTCCGAGATAGAGAGACCACCGTGGAGCTGGAGAAGAGAACAAGATGAAGAAGGAAGAAATCTCACATGCAAATCAATATCAAGACCAAGGTGAGTGTCTTGAACCTCCTCCCATCCTTATTTTCCTCTGCTGCTGCATCTTTTGGGAAATATTAGGATGATGGAAAATCAGATTTTGAGAGAGGAAATGAATAACATATAGCTAGGTTAAGATATAGAAATCCAACCTAAAGCTTAGTATAGAGTTTGTGGTAGCTAGATCTTCACATGCATGTTGATTTTTCAAAATTTGGGTATGATTTTCGAACCTGGAAGTTTCTGAATGATGGGTCTGCCATTTGAAATATTTGTGCAGAGTATATGAGGATATATGAGGCTAGAGTGTCTATATGCCATATTAAATATGGATATAGATGTTTTGAGGTTGTATGACGATGGGTGCTTATTGGAGCTGAAATTTGGAAGTGAAATCTGACTATAATCCATTACTCGTTGCTTCCAAATGTTAAATGAGTACCTTAAATCATTAAAGCATGTGTAAAGAGCTCCAATATGATGGTTATGACAGTACTTTTGAAGCTTGGAAATTTTCTGTACATAAATGAAATGATGAATGCTGTTTCTGATTTACCAGAAAAACAGAATGGTCTGTGTAAGCTATTTCGGGAATTAGGGTTTGATTTTTTCTATGAAATTTTTACAGTATATAGTAAACTCTCTAAGATTTAAAATGAGCTTTGGATCACCTAAAACGGAGCTCCTCCAGTTATGATTTTTAGAAGTTGAGCTTTAAATAAGATAATTTCTGGTATGCTGCTGGAACAGTAAAATGACGTGGCTTTTCGGACCAAGTAAAAAAACTCCGTTTATTGTGAAATTTTCCAGATAAATGGTACACACATGGAGGTTTAATTTGATAGGTAATTTTTCGAATTCCGATAAGTATTGAAGGAGTTATGATTTTTCAAAGATTAGTTAAGAAACCTGGAAAAATTCTGGACATTGGTTATGTATTTCGAAATTTGGAAATTTTCTCAGCCATAAATCATGGTGACTTTAATTTATGAAAATAGACTTATCAATGAGTAAGTAGAAATTGGAACCATTCCATTTGGAGTTATATCGGTCGAGTTATGAATTTTCTAAATTCTCAGAAAAGTTAAAGACTAAATTTTTTATAAGTCTTAAAATAGTCATATAAGTTGTTAATTGCGTGTAACCTTTAAAATAAAGGTTCCTTTGGATATATTAAAGGGTTAAATGGCTGAGATGACATTTATTCCATAGTAAATAGTATCTAATTAAATAAGTCCCTATTAGTATACATCCCGATACGAAAGGATGGGTATTTTGGGGTGGGTCTAAAGGAGCTAAATCTTGATTATATTATTAAGATTGAATTGGTTAGTGACCCATCTCTATATGTAAATGTTATTTATAGGACCTGAGAATTGTCGTGCCTGAAGGCTGAAGGACAAGCATAGTGATAAAAATCTGGTGGAAGGGGTTTTGTCGATAAAACCAACAGGTAGTAACTATAATCTCACATTCTTTGCATTGCTATATATGTTTTTGTATACCATATTTGTATGTCCCGCCTTTATGGCCAGCACCACTCGTGGCTCGATTGAGCGGAAGAGCCGACCATGGGGCTAACTTCCCGGTGGCTAGGCAAGGCCTAGTACATTCATTATTTTTGGTATTGAACTGCCAAAATGAATTTCCTTGTGCCAAGGTATTTGAAAATCATTGAATGAACTCTTGTATTACAAGCTGCATTTGGTATGTAATACTTGAATTTGAATCTGAATATGAATTTGAATGCTTTATATGCTGTGTGGACTACTCTGTTTGGTTGATTTACATATATATTGCATATGCTAGAATTTGAGATTAACCTGTTACTCTGGGATTCATTCATTTGAATCTCAGAGCATTCCATAAATTCAGGACGTGGCAGTCTAATAGGCAAGGAGGAAGAGGCAAGGCGTAGATATTACTTGATCTTGAGAAGAAGGTGGTGTTGATGATGTAGATGAAACATATAGTTTCACTTTTGTATATGGATAATTTTATTTCCTTATGACTTAGATAATATTTTGATATAGCCGTATGTGGCTACTGAGATGTATATTTATGTAGATACTATGATCGGATAGTAGTAGAACATGTATGTATTGTATTGTTGCAGAAAGGAAGCGTATATCACGAGCCCATAATGAAATGGATGAACAAGTGAATTGTAGAGCACTAGGTTAATCGGAGAAATAAGGAATTAATCTGATAAAACTTAATAAGGTTTCAAGTAAGATGCATTTTTAATGATAAGTTTGAACCACTGATAGAATGTTTTCAAATGTTTAGAATTTTTTAGAAAAACCCCCATTTGAACTATCATACTATTTTAATTCTTATAAAAAGGGCTTCCATTTTTCCAGGATCACACCTGGCCCAGTAGTTTAAATTTTTATTAAATAATACATCAGAATGCATAATAGGTAAAGATGCCACTCTGTTCTGAGCTCAGAACAGTGGAGTGTTACACATACATATTAGGGGGATATCCCACTTTTAAAGCAAAATATCGGCACCAAGATTGCATCCCAAAAAAAATAGTTTAGACTTATTTAAACAATAAACATTGATACATCCTTATAAATTATAATACGAGATTTTAAAATTAGATGTCTGTCGTGATCTTAGATATTAATATCTTAATTGACCTTTATCTTTGACTCCAAAATATATAGGCATATCTTAATATAAAATCACTTAAGATACTCCATATCTAGGATTGCAACACTTAATTAAGGTCAGTATAGTAATACTACCCATAACGTGATAACTTGGGTATGTCTAGATGATAATACAAACAGACACATTACTTAATATAAAATTACTTAATATGAATTATATAGGAATATATTAATATAAAGTTACTAAATATACAACACAGTGGACTAATTTAGAAAAATTAAAGAAATTATTTTTATTTATTATTTTTCTTCAAACTAACTTTTATAATCTAATGAGTTTACAGCATAGATCATCAATGTGAAGAGGTGAAAGTTAAATATAGGGCTCTGGAAGTAGGTGGAAATAGGCCGGGCCTATGGTTTAGTTACATAAAGCGTAGCCTAACTTGTTTAGTATATATGTCAGGCTCATACCTATTGTCAGGCATATTTAAATAAGGGTTAAGGAGCAAATTGACCAACAAACCTTTACTTCAGGAGCGTCCAGCACAAATAACTTTTAAATAGACAAAAAATACCAACAAACTTTTAAAAATGTGCAGTCGGCACAACACCATTAGAAAAAGATAACGTCCGTTATCTAAATTGCAGATTGGCCAACGAACTTTTACTCTAGGAGCGCCCAACACAAAAAACTTTTACTCAAGAGCGCATAGCACAAAATTCTAAATTTCACTAAATTAAATAATTTGTTTTCTCAATTGTCATTATTCAAAACTACTTGTATAATTATCTATGGACAAAAATTACTCATTCTTCAATTTTGTCAAAATTATAATTTGCTAAAATAAACAAAAATTTTATTTAATGTTAATAAAATCTAAAAAATCTATTATATACGGAAAGAAATGAAATGAGTTTAATTTTTATTTTTATAAAAAGAGCTTAATGAATATCAATGTTGATACTTAATAATATAAATCTGGAAACTTGATGATATTTTTATTAATTAAATGATCTATTGATTATATGAATATGAGACTTGTTGGGAAAAAAAAAGATAGCGTACAAAAAAATTAAAAGTCCGTTGCCCAAATTGCTCCTTAATCCATTATTAAATTGTTCATAAGCAAGCCTCTTAAGTTATCTTTTTTTTTTTTAATTATTTTTTCAACAAGTCTCATATTCATATAATCAATAAATCATTTAATTAACAAATATATCATCTGAAGGTGGAATATCACCTAGAGGCTAGAGGGGAGGTGAATAGGTGATTATAAAAATTCTTTCGCTAAAGCTCAAGAGCATAAAACAGAGACAAAAAGTAGAATAAAGAACACAAGAGATTATACTGGTTTGGTCCAACTCTTTGACCTACGTCCAGTCCCTAGACACTCTGGGATTTCCACTAACTCAAATACAATTACACACTCTAGATGATCCTTTCACACTAGGACTCACTCCCATTTACAAGTTGTAATCGTACACTCACACTTAAGGTTCCACAACCTTAAGATTTAACTGATAAACAAATAATTGAATAGTGTTTAACTCCTCACTGAGTAGATAAATGATAAACACTGAAGTACAAGAAAAGATCCAAAGATATTAAATGAAACTTAATAAAACGGTAGATTACAATAAGCTATTATTGAATGCGCAAAGTTTCGGTAGTTAGTGAATTCAATGCTTCTAATATTTATAGTTGATGACATTTATGACCGTTGTAGAAGCTTGAGAAATTGTACATTGAGACTCTTCAAATATTCGTTAGAGTGATGAAACGTTGAACCATTAATGCTTATGGAATTACTGTCTTCAACATTCTTTATTCCTTCGTTTATGACCGTTGAGACACAAGAAAACGAATGAAGTAGTCTTGCCTAAAACGTCTTTCGAATGCACAAAGGTATGTTTGTTGGTTTAGTGTCTCGAATAGGTAAGCGCATTAAATGCTCTCTGACACATCGGATTGCTTTATCCAAGAACAAAGGTAATCCACATTCTAATCATCTGAAACTTGTTAACAAACTGATTAAATGCAGTTAAAAACAATAATGATAGATTATAAGAAGAATCTGAAACATACTTAGAGATTCAAAGAATGTCGTTATGGAATTTCAAAAACAGAGACATATTGGCTCGAATCAAATGAACACTAGCTCGAGTCAATCCATCGTTCAAAGGATAGAGAAGATTAACACAATCCTATCTGACTCGAGGTAGTAATATCCTTGGCTCGAGTCTGCGCTTAGGCTCGAGTTTCAAGAAACAAGGCTCAAGCAAGAATCAAAGAACATTCAAAATACTGAAGATATTTAACTCGAGGAAAATTAACGTGGCTCGAGTCAACCTCTAGACTCGAGGCAGGTAAACGAAGGCTCGAGTCAATCGTGAAAGAAAATAGTTCAAAGATCGAAAGACAAGACTTTGGCTTGAGTCATTAAGTGGAGGCTCGAGTCAAAATTTGAATTTGAAAATAACGGTCAAAATAAAGGCTAGAGTCAATAGACTCAGGCTCGAGTCAACTGATAGACCATTTTCAAAAATCATGCTAAGTTAAAAGGCAGTTGGCTCGAGTCACATTAAGCTGGCTCGAGTTAAACTCTAGACTCGAGGCTGCAATATGTGGCTCGAGTCAAAAAGCTTTTTCAGAAAATGTTTAAAAGCGAATTGGCTCAAGTTAACTCTCTTTGACTTGAGTCAATCTGACATCAAGTATACGAGACTGATATGATCCGATCTTGACTAAGTTAAAACACATTTCTCTCAGATCATTTATCTTAATTTGTTTACAACGATTAGTTATCATCAAAACACACTTGAAGAACTAACATCATCAAGTTACCGGATTTATATTATTAAATATCAACGTTGATATCCATTAAGCTCTTTTTATAAAAATAAAAACTAAACTCATTTCATTTCTTTCAGGATATAATAGATTTTTTTTTTTAAAATTTTATTAACATTAAATGATTCTTTTAACTTGCATAAATTTCTTCTAAAATAAAAATAAATCATTTTTTTGTTTAACATATATAATAAATTATAAAACACCTTGAGTTTTATTTAAATCATATAATTATAGTTTTTATTAAAAAAATTGTTTATTTTAGCAAATGAGTAATTTTTGTCCATAAATATCTATACAAGTAGTTTTGAATAATGACAATTGAGAAAAAAAATTATTTAATTTAGTGAAATTTAGAATTTTGTGCTAGGCGCTCCTGAGTAAAAGTTTTTTGTGCTGAGCGCTCTTGGAGTAAAAGTTTGTTGGGCAATCTGCACCTTAGATAACGGACGTTATCTTTTTCTAACGGCGTTGTGCTGACTGCACATTTTTAAATTTTTTTGGCATTTTTGGTCCACTTAAAAGTTATTTGTGCTGGGTGTCCTGAGGTAAAAATTTATTGGTCAATTTGCTCCTTAACCCTTTAAATAAACATAACAAACATATTTTCATAAGACCTATCCCTACAAGCCTATAGGCCTGACGTATTTAACTTTTTTAAATTTATACTATTATATACGTATATATAATATCATCTAAATAATTTTATAAATTATTTATAAATTTATCAACTTAACCTTAATTCTAATTTTTATATCTCATCGTCACTACCCTTAACCCTTGCTTTTCCTTCAATCATTCACCCGTACCTCTATTCTCTTTGATTGCTTGAGATGTCAACGCTAACTCCTTCTCATTTAATTTGTTTCATCCACTAAAGCATAATAATTGATATGAGTTTATTTTAGTGTCAAATGAAATATTATAATCTTAGTAGGAGGAATTTGTCTCAATTTACGTGGGAAAAATAAAATCCAGTTTTACCTGTTGTTTCTTATTTTTGGTCAATTTTAGAAAATATATCTCATTAGTCAATAGACAGTTAGTTTTTTTTTTTTATTCTACTTGCTTGGATAATTGTTGTCACTAGAAATTGTTTTATTTTCTTTATTATGCCCTTATATTACAACGAGAATAGATGTAAGACTTTTAAGACATATTGTGAAATTGTAAATAAGCATGAAAGAGGGGTTATACATGAATTTTGAAGTATAAGCTTTAAATGCTATTTAACTGTCTACATTTTAAGTAGGCCTTTATATCGACTTCAGGCTTTGTCAGGCCTTTTGAATGTTCATTCTCAAGCCTAAAAAAACCTACATACAACTCAGACTTTAGATCTTAATTACAGGCATATACCTATTTAAATAAACCCTAGTCTAGACTAACAAATTTCCACCCTTACTTAGAAATTGTAGGACAAGTGTGTGGGAGGTTATATTTTTGTAAATCTTAGCCATGTGAAATGAAATTATTTTATCTTACAAATCTGCACCTTAACCCTTTTAGGAATTGAAAGGTTAACAAGTAATGACCTAACACGTCATAGGCGCGTGCTGAGGTTGCCGGCAGGGTCTTCACACTCCAGTGAGGTAGATTTGAGCTTTTTAATAAGGTTTAAAGGGTAATAATGATCCGAAGTTTTTACTGAAAAGCTATAGGCGCCTGAAAATTTTTGAGTGGGTAATTTTATCCCTTGTTGTCAAACTCACGAGTTGACTCTCCGAATTTATCGTTTTTACGTTTCTAATATATTAAATCGAGTCGAATCACTAGTAAACTCATGACCATTGTAAACTTAGTTAAACTCACAAGTTTATACACCGAGTTTACCGTTTTTACGTTTATAGCTTACAAAACCGTATTAACTCACTCTTAAACTCTTGTTAACTTTTTTTTTATTTGATCATATTTAGCGACTTTATATATGAGTTTTATAGAAATTTATTTGTTAAATATGGTAAATTTTAGATATTAATGGATTTAATTTCCATCATTTAGATTTAAAAATTATTTAAATCAAATTGTTGTCATTTTTTTATATCTTAATTATTAATTATACACTATCAATACATATTTAATAGAGAAAGTAAACTATTATGAGTTTACGATTTGAGTTCACGATACGAGTTTACATTATTATCATAAGTTTACTTAAACTTATAAGTTTGACAACCTTAATTTTACCTCAAAAGTCAAGGTCACCGCCACCATTACAGTTAGAAATGTTAATTTTGACTAATTTGTACAAGTGGCACTTGATGCCCACCACCTCATCGTCCTACATCAACACAATCCTGGCCAACTTAGACTTCCACGTAAGAAAATAATTTTTAAAAAAGTTGTGTTTCTTCATCATCGATCATCACCCGGGAAAAAAAAAACCTCTGACACTTCATCATCATCATCATCGATCATGACCCATCACCAAAAAAACCAGAACCACATCAACGATAAATCATACTGAGAGTGGTGGCAAGCTGGCCAACGAAGGGAACTTCAGCTTTCGACTTCTGCTGTTTGTTTTTGAACCAATCTTGCAGCTGAGGAAAAAAGAGAGAGAGGGATTAAAAACATGTTATGAACAAAACCCAAAAGATCTTTGATAAAAACCCGAGACACAGATTTTTCTCCCATGTCATTATATATATTCTCCAATTGCACCATCTATATACAAATGAAAGAAAGTACAAGACATTCTGATATACATGAGGTATTTGTGAGATTAAAGCTTTTAATTAACAAATAGGCAAATCTGAGCCAGGGGGAAAAACTTTGGGTCGATGGGTAATTATAGGCATTCAGAAAATCTAAGATCTCAACCAAAGTAAAAAGGCTTGGAAGAAGAAGCAGCATACAAACCAAATTCACTGAGTCTAAATCGATCAGGCGAAATCGCTTACTACCCCGCGACCCTCATCGCCGGAATTTCTGCTCCTATTCTTCTTCCAGCGATTCAGTCCGTCTATGCTGCCCTCGTCGCTTCAAATCTCCAGATTCAGATCAAGATTATATTTCGACCTCTCACATTGTTTTGATCATTCTGAATACTTTTCCTCCATCATAAGCTTTCTTCAATCAGAGCCACGGGGCAACATCTGAAAGTAATTTCTCTTCACATTCACATCGGAAATGGAAGAGAAAGGGGAAGTAAGGGTGACGAGGGAGATGAGTGAGAGTTGACCAGGATTGTTTAAGTAGGATGATGAGGTGGTGGGTATTAAGTGTCATGTGTACGTACCAATCAAAGTTAATATCTATGTTGGTTTCTTTGTCCATCCCTCCTTATCTTCAGATCCTAACCGTCGAATTTTGATCTAACTGTCTAGAGGGAAACACATCATGTATTTTAAATTACCGCATGCGTTAGTTTACCTATAATTGCGGGGTGTTTTTGAAACTTTCCGGGGATATTGCCCTCTTAAAAATTTCATATACAGTAATGCCTATAAATCCTTAATGAAAACTTTTGAAACATTTTTGTCTCAATAATAATAATGTAGGATTTCAATTGGCTTAGTTACCTAAAAATGTATGACTCTAAAACAATTTTATTAAACACGGTCCGGCCGGTTCAGCATGAAAATCGGCGAATCAATCAATAAACTAGTTCGATCCAGGTATCAACTCAGTTTTTTTTTTTAACCAAAAAATATGATTTTTTTTTTCTACAGAATTTTATATTAATAACCTGAAATCTCCACTTTCTCATCAGTTTGGCCAGTACCCTTGGCCACGGTTTAACTCCATTTTGATGTACTAACTCTTGACTCAATACCCTGACCGGTTCTATGACGGACCTGAGTTTAATAACCTTGCTCTAAAGTCTAAATAGGACTTTAATAGGCCAAACTTTTCACAAGACTAGGGCTCTTGGGGGTTGGTTGATTTTTTTTTAAAAAAAATAGAGAATTATAGTTAAAAAAATTTAATTAGTTTTTCTTACTTTTTTTTTTTTAATTTTACATCCTAAATAAGGTATTTTCATAAAATGAGTTATGAGTTCCTTATTAAGTCTTGTAATTACTTTATCAATTCTTTTTTATAACAAACCTTATTTGCAAATTGTAATTTTACAATTTTAAAGGTTTTTTATTTATTTATCATTTTCCCAATTTGTGAGAGGAGTGATGTTTCAACTTATGTGAATAAGAATTTATAAGCATCCAGTCGCTCAACCAAATATGCTACACAATACAAACCACAGGCCTATCCTTAGGTTCGGTCTACTCTGCAAACTTAAGCATATAAAGGCCAATTTAGCATTGTTTTTAATAATATTTATACTTGTGCCCAGATGTTGAGGTTACGATGTCAAACAGGCGGTAACTTTTGACCAAAAAAAACAGGCGGTAAGTAGAGCATCTGCCGTTAAATGTATATCTGCTTAACATGCACACGCAGCTGAAATATGAGATTAGTGGGAAAGTTAGATGAGTGAGTATAATTTAGGGGGAGAGTTCCAAAAAGTCTAATTTAGGGGGAGATTGACCCACTTTTAAAGCGAAACACTGGGACTAAGATTGTACCCAAAAAGTATTTTACAGTGCTCATTACTCTCGAGAAATTACTTTAAGGACTAAATTAATCAGAAAAGTATTTTAATGGGTTGAGTGCTACTAAAAAAATAATGGAAAAATTAAAATAAAGGACCTAAATAAATTAATATTTAATTAGAAGGATCATAAAAATTGTAATTATTAAGGATGACCAAATAAGTTTAAAAGTATTAAATTACCCTTCAAATTCTCAGTTGCTCACAAATACATAAAACAAATAATAAAGCGTCTTCTTTCCTCTTCCTGTGAATATCAAGGTGAGGCCATTTGGGAATCCAGTATTAGAAGTTAAAAACGGTGATATTTGGTAAAAGTGTATGTATAGAAGCAAGATCCGGATGATCGAAGGAGAGAGGAGATATGGAAGCAACAGTAACAAATATCGCCGTTTGTTAGTGAGGGACTCACAAATCTAGTGTAATTATGTTGTACGATACATGAGGAACTCACGGATCTATTGAATATATAGCAGAAGCATTCTGGGTGAAAATGAAATCACGCCAACATAAAATTCAAATCTTCCAATAAACGCCCCGCCAATGCAAAATGCCAGCAACAACAGCCCATAATAGAATCTGTGCAAAGATAACATAGAGCATAATGCCGCCTACTCTCGTAGAATGCCATACTTTTGATGAAGACGTGATTTTGGATCCAATATATCTGCTCACCAACACATCACAACACTCATAGAGCAAAATGCCTACTCTCTTAGAATGTCATACTTTGTTAGTGTTGCTTCACGTATTTCCTCTCTCCTTCAATCATCTGGATCCTGCTTCTATGCATACACTTTTACCAAATATCGCTATTTTTAACTTCCAATATTGGATTCCCATATGACCGGCCTTGATATTTACAGAAGGAGGGAAGAAGGCGCTTTGTTCTTTGCTTTCTGCATTTAGGAAACAACTGAGAATTTGAATGGTAATTTAGTACTTTTAAGTTTATTTGGTCATCCTTAATAATTACAATTTTTATGGTCTTTCTAATTAAATATTATTTTATCTAGATCCTTTATTTTAATTTTCCCAAAAATAATTTAAGAACAAAATTACAGCTGAACCCTTTATAATTGTTACCTCAAGATCATTAACTTATTATTTGAATTTATATTTTTGATATTTATTTAAACAATAAATATAACTTTTTATTTGAATTTATCTGTTTTGATTTTATGATATTTATTTAAGGGAAAAACACTTCTCATGTTGTAGGAGAAGTGTTTTCTCATGTCACACACACATAAAATGGTGGGACCCACATATATATATATAATTAGCATTAGAAGGAGCAATTTTGCCAACCGACTATTAGGCCAGGAGCGCTGGGCACAAATAACTTTTAAAGGGACCAAAAAGGCCAACAAACAATTAAATGGGTGAAAAACGCACAATTCCGTCCATGAACATCTAACACCGTTTAAAGGCAATCGGGTGAAGGAGCAATTTTGCCAACCGACTATTAGGCCAGGAGCGCTGGGCACAAATAACTTTTAAAGGGACCAAAAAGGCCAACAAACAATTAAATGGGTGAAAAACGCACAATTCCGTCCATGAACATCTAACACCATTTAAAGGCAATCCCATGTGGCATTTGACTGTCCAGCTGGTCCCTTCTTTTTTGGTCAAAAGCCAGGTGGCTTTTTTGTTTTTGTTTTTTTTTGTTTGGGTGGAGAATCCCCAATCTGCATCAGGCACAAATGTCGGCAACTTCACCGTCGCCTCCGCCTTCAAATCCTTCGCGTTCACAATCTGGAGCTCTGACTTCCATGTCCTCTCGTCGTGCACGAATGCCACAATGTAACCCTTATCTTCTTCTCTGTCTTTGCCTTTCGTCGTGCATGAATATTACATTGTTCTGGCCAAAATCTATGAATTCATCCGTTCCCAAAGTACATAAAAAAAAAACAATGTTAGACGTACATCATTGTCGGAGCCGGTAAGGGGATTTCGACGTCGGCTTGGAAGTAAATACTTTGGAAGCTTTGGTTTGGTTATTTCTTCGTTTGCCCGCAGATTGGGGATTCTCCACCCAAAAACAAAAAAAAAAAAAAAAAACAAAAAAGCCACCTGGCTTTTGACCAAAAAAGAAGGGACCATTGGACAGTCAAATGCCACATGGGATTGCCTTTAAACGGTGTTAGATGTTCATGGATGAAATTGTGCGTTTTTCAACCATTTAATTGTTTGTTGGCCTTTTTTGTCCATTTAAAAGTTATTTGTGCCCAGCGCTCCTGGCCTAATAGTCGGTTGGCAAAATCGCTCCTTCACCCGATTGCCTTTAAACGGTGTTAGATGTTCATGGACGGAATTGTGCGTTTTTCACCCATTTAATTATTTGTTGGCCTTTTTGGTCCCTTTAAAAGTTATTTATGCCCAACGCTCCTGGCCTAATAGTCGGTTGGCAAAATTGCTCATTCACCCTATATATATATATATAATGCTAATTATATATATATGTGGGTCCCACCATTTTATGTGTGGGTAGGAATCTTCTTTCTTATATATATATACCTTGTAATAGTGAAGGGAGGTAGTAATATAAACTAGACTATGAAGATGGAGTGCATTAACACAACATTGGAATATTTGTGGAGTTTCAACCCTGTATATATGTATATGAAAAAAAAAACTTATTTATTGTTTTTATTTATTGCTTTTTGCAGAGTTTATATAAAATTAGGGAGACACCCATTTCATTTGAAAACATTAGGCATGTCCAAATACAGATCTCAAGTTGGGGGGTTTATGATTATGATATGGATGATATTGTAAGTAGTTTCTTGGAAAGATCACTGCCAAATTTAGAAACTCGGACCCTCATGAATGCCTCGTCAACAGAGATTGAGGAGGTATGTATGTGTGTGTATAAGTTGATTTGGCCGTTATATATATATATATATATATATATATATATATATATAGGTTTTTGATGTGAATCTTAATTAGTTGAAGCATTTTCAGGTACATAGATATGATGAGGAAATAGTAAGAGAGTGTGGGGTACCTGAGAGGAAAATAAAGAGATTGAGGAAAGTGGAGTTCATAATAAGAGAAATGAATGAGAGGATGGCTTTTCTAATGGGTGTGCTCAAGGAATGGTGCGTGGACCTGGAAGAGATGATCCTCAATTACCCACCTCGTTATCACCACTCCATATCTCATTACTTGGAGAGTTTTGATATGGCTTCTAATTATGCACCCCTTTCAATTAATTTCCTTCCTGATGATTAGAATACAATAAGATGAAATTTCTTTTTTATTTTTCTTTTTTTCCTTTTAGATTATCGATTTTTTTGCTTTATAATTATAATTATTATTTAAAATTGTGCTAAAATGCCTATGCCAGTAATTGTTTATCATCCCAACGAGTCTAAATGGGGAAAAAACTCTCCCTACTCATCCAAATGATATTACGGAAACCACTATCAAGCATGACGAAACCCATTTCATTCATTCATTTATACATATAACATTTTTAATGTTTCTTCAAATGACTTAAGTATTTTTCTTTATATAGGAGGGTTCATAGAAAAACAAGGATTTTTTAATTACAATTTACTTAAAAATCTTATAGGGAAAAAGTTAAGATTACTATAAGAAAGCAAAATTACAGTCATGTTTATTTATAAAAATAAAAACTCACAGTTAGCTAGATCCTAATTAAAATATCAATTTAATGACGGTTAAGTTTTAATCAGACAAAAATTGTTTAGAAAATGTTTTGCTGATGTACAATCAAATATTTACGAGGCTAGAAAACAGTCTCCTGCTGAGACAATCTGGCTTACCGAAGAAATCATCCACAACCCATCCGTTAATGAGGTCTAACATATTGGAACACTATTAATATTCTTGTATCTTGTTTGTACCTTGGTTCTTGGTAATGACCACGTGCCAATTTAGGGGGGCTATGGGTGGCCCGGCCCCCTCCTAATATTTTTTTAAAAAAATATATATAAGGAGATATTTTTATTTGTTTGTGGCTTATTTTAATATTTGGACTACACACAAATAAACCCATACGGCAAGAAAAAACTTATGATGTATAACTTGTTTATCTTTTGATTTTAATATATAGTAGTTTCTCATAATCTTGACTTGCGTTTAGTCCTTAACTTTTGAGTTTAAAATTGTTGTATGTTAACAAAAAAATAAGGGGATATCTACATGTATATACAAGCTTAATAAGCTACGTTTGTTTGATTCTATTGTATTTCCTCATTTGTATTTTAAAAATCTAGTTAATACTCTTCCGGTCCTAAATATAAAATATATTTACATAATTTAGATAGATTAAGGAAGTTAGTTGAGTAAGTAAATTTGACACATGTGTTTTCTTAAACACCCTAGTCATCATCTTCCCTAATTTTTTATTCACTATCTTCCTTGATTATTGTTAACGAATATGAAAACTATGTCTTATATTTAAGATAAAAATCAACTACCTAAATATGTTTTATATTATGAATCGGAGGGAGTAATTGTTGGAAATTATGCCCTAGGGGCAGATCATTGTACTTTGACGTTATTATTAATTAAAGTATTTCTCCTTTTGTTATCATATTATTTGCATGTTTGTTATGATAACTGTATCCTTAGACATATCATATAGATTGTACTAAATGTCCCTGGTCGGTCATCTATGCGGGAGCAAAGATGAAATAAGACTGGTATGACTTTGATGAGTATGGAGATATGAATCAAAGTCATAGGCACTGTAAGAGTACAAGGTCTTTGGATTGACCCACTATGAGAAAGCTGCATGGATTTAGTCATAAGCTTATCTCATGTATAACCGCGTCACAACGCCCTTTGACTGAGATCATCATGGATTCCTACATGAGAGTCGGCGATCTTTGACCTAGTCAAAAGTCACCTTTGACCGAGTGATGATAAAGGCTTGGATTGGGATCGGTGGTTTTCATGCACGGGAATGTGAATGGTCAAGATGGAATTTGTCCCTCACATTTGTAGAGAGATATCTTGGGCCCTCGATGAGTGAGTCGGAGAAATGTATGGCCATACTACGATGGAAATGAGTTTCCATTTCAATTGTTAGACTACTCAAGAATCGAAAGTAATGGTCAAGAAAAGGAAGTTGACATTATTCATGCCTCATCCTTGACCAAGTTATCGCGTGACAAAAGGGACGTGACATGGTTGTATGATAGGTTGTATCGTATCATCGATCCCCATATGAATTGGGTAGTCGCAATGTCTTGCTAGAGGCCGCTTGCGATTTGTGGGTCAGTACAATATTGGCCCACCGCCAATCTCATGTGGGCCTACTGTGGTCACACACAAGAATAGCCCAACACGAGCAATAGTGTCCAGATTCATTGAATCTTAGATATGTCTAAGATTTAATGAATACAAATTTAATCTAGGATGGATATATGTGTGTGTGTATATATATATACATAATTTCGAAATTAAATAATAATGATATTATTTAATAATGATATTATTATATAATATTTGTTTTACATTTAATTTATTTGATAAATTAAATATTTAAAACAAATAGAGATATTGTATCTCAGATTTTATTTTCGAATAAAGATGTGGTATCTCATATTTAATTGAGTAGATTTAATTAAATAGATATATATCATATCTCAGATTTGATTTTCGAATAAAGATGTGGTATCTCATATTTAATTGAGTTGAGATATAGTATCTCAGATTTAATTAAATAGATATATATCATATCCTAGATTTGATTTTCGAATAAAGATGTGGTATCTCATATTTAATTGAGTTGAGATATAGTATCTCAGATTTAATTAAATAGATATATATATCATATCTCAGATTTGATTTATAGAAATAAATTAAATCGCGGGCTTTTAATGTGGATTAATCAAATAGATTAGATTAGATGCATTGGATGATTTAATTAGTATGATTAATCCAAATTGAAATTCAAGGACTAATTGATATTAGTCTTGAATATTTTAATACGGCCCAATTAGGGTTTTAGAAACTCTATAAATAGATATTGATCTAAGTCGTATTAGAAGAAGAGAACCAACAAGCCTCATAAGAAGTCCTAGGGAGAAAAATGAGGGACACAAAGTAAGAAGGCGCTAGCACGCTGACGTACGTGTTGGAGAGCTGTTCGGTGTGGATACCGGTAGAGGGAGTGGATTCATAGAGTCGGCTCCTAGAGATTGATCGAACAAGAAGGTATTAGCCCACGTGTTTGCAAAGGTCGAACAAGAAGGTGTTAACCCACGTGTTTGCAAAGGTCGAACAAGAAGGTGTTAGCCCACGTGTTTGTAAAGGTCGCTCACGAGTTCGCATAGGTACGGTTTCTCTAACGAACCTTGATTTAAACGCCGTTGATAGATCCTCTCTTTGGGATTCGTAAAATTTTAAATGGATAAGATTCCTTCTGCTGCGTGTACGGATCCCAACAGTAATTTGTTGGAATATACATAGTCTATTCTTGGAGGATTAAGGCCGCCCAAGCTCAATACAAGTGGGGTTATTGTATGATAGATTTCTTTCAATTTTTTAAACATTAGGTAGGTCTATATTGTATTTCAAGTATTTTTATTTATAATATAATTTTTTTTTTTAATTTTCACCCTCATCACTAGAAACAGAGAAAAAAGAAGTATTTTTTTTTTTTGATAAAGTACAGGCAAGCCTAAGCTTGAGAAATAAAAGAAGGGGGTAGACTAAAAGTCAAACCCAAAATACAGCAAAGCAAAAGAAATTATTCATTACAGGCCATTTGGTCCCTCAAAACCATGTCCAGGCATCCTTCTGGAATGTTTGGAATAATCACCACCTCAGCATCAGCAGGGGCATCATGCCCTTTCTTGGCTATATGGTCGGACAAGAAATGTTGTCCCTTGGCGTAAAATGAAGCTCCACGCTCAGTCTGAAAAGAAGATCCCTAATCTCTTTAATAATGTCTCTGAACGGGTGATCAGCATAACAACAGTCTCTCATAAGGATACTGATGGCGTCAAGAGAGTCGAATACAAAAGGAATCTTTGTAACCCCATCCGTTGACCCATTTTAAGACCCGGCATGATGGCATCAAGCTCTGATTCAATAACAGTACGAAGACCCAGGAATTTGCAGAACCCCATCATCCAATGTCCTTGAGAGTTCCTGATAACTCCACCGCAGGCAGCTTGATATTGATGACGCACGGATCCATCAACGTCAATGCGAACCACATCTGTCGGGGGAGGAGTCCAACGCTTCTCTACAGACCCTGAAAAAGAAGTATTTTTGAATATGAGATTAATGACTCTCATTTTCCTACTATTATGTTAAATAATAAAAGAATCAGTACTGTTAAGTAATGATCACACAATTATAATAGATTTTGTACGGAGAAACCAAATGGGGCAGTCAAAAATTGCATTCTTGTTCATTTCGTACGGGTGGAAAAGCTTATAAAATTGTGCTTATAGAGTAATGGGAAAATCCATACAGGGGTCCAATTAAGGCCCAAAATTTTAAAAAAGGCCCCAACAACTTTCACATACCAAAAAGGGTCCTAGGGCCTTTTCTGGGATCTTTCATTAAAACATTAGTTGTTAATCTGACTGATTTAGTTGTTAACCGGGGCTGATATTGTTGTTAAAGTGACTGACTTAGTTGTTAAAATATTGTTGTAGTTGTTAACGAGTATTGATTTTATTGTTAATGTGGTTATTTTAGTTGTTAACGTTTATACCAGAAAAGGCCCTAAGGTCCTTTTTGGTATGTGAAAGTTGTTGGAGTTTTTTTTTAAAATTTTGGGCTTTAATTGGGCCCTGTATAGATTTTCCCTAGAGTAATTGGTTTTGGTTTTGGTTTTTTTTTTTTCCCTCAGAAAATAGGTGGTTGAAGACGTGCTCATCAAGGTGTTTGACTTGAAGCGTGAAGAAGCATTGCAGGTCGCTTCAGCCTTAAAGTGGGTGTACGTACGTTTAAAGCAAACGGGGGATAACTTAGTCCCATGTGAGGATGTGAATGTTAAATATAGGGTTCTTGGAAGTTGTCAGCTCTTATGGGACAAGTGTGTGGGACTGGGAGGCTATATTTTTGTAAATCTTGGCTATGTGAAATGAAATTATTCATAACTAATGGGATTGACCCCCTTTACGAATTGGACAGTTTAACAAGTAATGTTTGCTCAAAAAAACAAAAAACAACTAATGATCTAACACGGCATGGGTGGAGGTGAGGGGAATCAATTTCCCTACTCATCATTCTTCCAAAGGATGATTTGGAAGAGTTGGGAAAGCTTTTCAAGATCTGGGTGGTCCAAATTTTTTTAAAAAAAAATTATTTTAATGGGTAAAAAATATAAAATAAAGATAGTCTCTTAACTAATATATTTTTTAAAAATGATTTTTTTATTTAAAAATATGTAGTTAAAAAAAAATTAAATTTGGACCATTCAAATGGGAGAAGAGCTCTCCCTACTGGTCATTTCCAAATGATGAGTAGGGAAAGGTGAGGGCTCTAGTGAGGTGGATATGAACATTCTTTTTACAATAATTAAGGATGTGAACTTTTTTCTAATGATTAGGGGTATTTCTGTCTTTTCCCTTGAATTTTGTTTTTTCCCCTGTAATTACAAAAGCCCCTTTTGGATCATTATTGAAATTGGGTGCGCCTCTCTGTCTTTTTGCATTTTCCAAAATCTTTTTGTGGGATTTTAATTTTGATAGCCTAAAGTACCAAATGGATGCATATGGATGTGACTAGAAGATAAACAATATTGTAAGCAGGGGCGGAGCTTGCAACAAAAATTTGGGGGGGCCAAATAGTGGTGGGGGATACTGGGGTTCGGGGGCGCGCCAAATTTTTTTTAAGGAATGTTTTATATGCATTAAAAAACAAAATAATATAAACAAAAAAACAAAATAATAAAAAAATACACCACAAACATTGGAAGCCAAGATGCTTTAATTTATGTGATTGTGAATCTTTGGTTTAACCATAAACTTTATGTAATTGAACACCACAACATTGGAAGGCAAGAGGCTGAGGTTTAGAATGAAAAATCAATTAACTTTATCCATAGATGTAGTGTAAAATGGGTAAAAGCATATTAAAAAATACATCACAAAAGTAAATTTCACTGATAAACTAAAAATTTCTGGTAATTAGAATGAAATATAGAAAAAAAATGACAAGATTAAAATAAATCATACAAGACCTCGCATGAAACACAAATTGAATTATAAGCCCTAGAGATATAAAAAGAGGGGGGAAATTGGGGGGGCCAAAATTTGTCCGTCTTCTTCATCTCTCTCCCTCTCTCATTCGACATTTTCATCTCTCTCCCTCTCTCATTCGATTCATTTTCCAGCTTTCTTTGATCTTGTTATTCTTGGGGATGAAGATGAATTGTTGTTGTTGCAGAAGAAATTAATACCAGTCATTCAATAATACTAGTTGTTCCATGAAAAAAACGAAAAAAGCAAAGCTGAACTCAAATTTAACCCATTATCTCTCTGGAAAAAGCAAAGCTGAACCATAGAATAGAGATGCGAGCTGGAACGCGATAGGGAGAGAGCGAAGAGACGATGAGGGACCTTCATCTTGCTTTCGCTCGCACTATCACCGACACCCACTGTCACTCAACCACCTCCTCCTTTATCGCACCACCTTCATCTTCTATCCCTCACCATCAGGCACCAACAGCCGCAGATTCAGATTAGAGAGCGATAGAGTTCACATACAGCCGCGAAAACCAAATCAGCTGGAGATCTCCATGTGTTGTTCTGATCAGTACTTGAAAAAAAAAAACGATTGGAAGATGATGAGAAAGAAGAGTTTTTTTTTTTGGCAGATTAAAGCTCAGTGTCTTGGATTTCAATTTACCTCAACTCACTCATTCGATTATAGGCCTGGGGGTTATCAAAGCGGCGAACCACGGGTCAGGCTGTAGAGACGGACGCGTGTATGGACTGGATCACGACGGAGTAGCACTGGCGCGTGCTGGAAAAGAACCGAGTCTGGAACCGGAGGAAGATGAAGCTTGGAAGAGGAGAGAGGAACGACGAGGCAGCGCGTGGAGAGTGGTGGAGGATGCTTGGGGCAATCCAAGGCGGTGCCGGGATTGAAGGGGTGGTGGAGTTGAAGGGAAGAAGAAGGCATGATGAAGAAAGAATGAATCCGGCCGGCGAGTGGTGGGAAAATTGAGGAGGTTGAAGAAGAGAGAGATGAAGAAGGCGGACGTTTCCCACTCTAACGGTTTTTGTGCCACTTTAACCTTTTAAAAACTTTATTTGTATTTTTGGTCCATATAATAGTTTGTTGTGTTGGGTGCTCCTGACTCAATAGTTTATTGGTTAAATCGTTCCTTAACCCTTTATTATATTAGGCCGCCCAAAGAAAATCTGAGGAAAAAAAACCAACAGAACTGGAAGACAAAATAAATACTACCTCCAGCCCTAATTATAAGACCTAATTGACTTTTTTCGAAGAGATTAAAGAAGCTAAATAAGTTATTTAATTATTTCATATGTTGTGTTTTCTTAGATTATATATTAGTTTATTAGTCAAACTATTTAGTTTGAAGAAAAAAATAAAAAATAAAAATGCCTAATTTAATTAGCTTCATTAATCTCTTCAAAAAAGTCAACTAAGTCTTATAATAAGGACCGAGGAGTAATAGCCTTGTCAATATGGAAATGATAAGATTCTCTTTTATTCTCAAATTTATTATTTTAGTCCTAAATATAGAATAAATGTTATAGATAACTTTATGGGGAAATTCCAAATAAATACCATATGAATTTGCAAAACCCCCAGAAACCTATTGAATTTGTAAAAAGACTGAGAGGTACAAAGGACCTATGAGAGATATGCAAATTCAGGTGAAATTACCCTTTTGCCCTTAGTTTTAAATAAAAAAAAATTAAAAAACCCTCCAACCTCCCACCACCACCAGCCGGCGGTGGTGGTGGTGGGGGTTGGAGGGTTTTTTAATTTTTATTTATTTATTTAAAACTAAGGGCAAAAGGGTAATTTCACCCGAATTTGCATATCCCTCATAAGTCCTTTGTACCTCTCAATCTTTTTACATATTCAACAGACTTCTGGGGTTTTACAAATTCAAATAGTATTTATTTAGAATTTTCCCTAACTTTATTCTATATTTAGGGGTGTCCTTTGTAACGCGCAAAAGAAGAAATTTGCAGAACCAACAACGAAGGACTAAATGGGAAATTTACATAAGGGGTCAGATGGTTGAAGCCCCGACCAAGGACGTAATGGTAACTGAGGGTCCCAGAGTAGGCTTACCCAGCTTCACAGTAAACGTGTCAAACCTCAAAAAGAAGTCCACCAAAAACACCCGTTGAATTAACTCCACTAGATTCTTCCCCGGACACTGTTTATTCCCGGCTGTCGGATTCTCGGTCTCCCGCCCATTCGACCAATACACGTACTTCAACAAGCTTTCTCCTTCTTCTCCGACGAACCTGTCTCCCACAAACTCCTTTGCATTCTTGAACACTCTCTCATCTTTCGTCGCAAATGGCTGAAACCCAAATATCATCTCTCCTTTCTTCACCACAAACGCCGCATCGTGGCTCCGAACCACCACATCCTCCTTCGCCTTCCCGTACTGGTACTGAACTGGCGGAACTGGCGGCTCGATCCTCATCGCCTCCCACACCACTGACTTCACCAACTCCATTTTCTCCACCGCCGCATAACTCACCCCGCCTTCTTCTTTCACGGTGGTTCTCACCTCATCGGCGATCCTCTTGTGCAGGTTCTTTCCAGCCAGTCCCAACCACTTCATCAGCGTTGGCACCGCTATCTTGACGCCGCCGTAAGTGTTGAAGCCAAGAACAAAGAGTAGGTTGTTGCAGGCTTCTTCTCGGGATAGCCCATAAGTCGAAGCTAAATCGAGAGCTTTCGTGGCTGAAGAGTATAGGGCTTTGAATAGCATTCTCTGATCCCATCTCAGTAACCACCCCGGAAACGGAAGCATATGGAGGAAGAAATCTTCAACCACGTTGATCGGGAAGAAGTACCATGGTAGCCCCACTGATCCCAGAGGAGCAACCTGATCAATGTTGTGGCCATGTTCAGAATCAAACAGTCTAAACAGTTAACAACACAGGGTTGGTCTAACAATATAATAGTACCGAATCCCAGAAGATACATCTGTTGTGGTAGGAGGCGCGCAGCCACAAAAGAAGCAATCTAAACAGTTGATAATTAATCATGAATGGACGAAGAGTAGTGTTGTTACCTGAGGGACCAGCCAGAGCTCGAAGAGTTTGGACGCGAAGGATCCGAGGTTGGTTTGAGCGGGGTCTTTACCTGAGTAGAGTCGGAAAACGAAGTTGAAGAGCTCGGAGTCGCTGATGGAGTTGAGGGAAGCGTGGCCGTGGTCATGAACTTGGTCATCAAGCTTGAGGAACAGATCGTTCAAGTAGCTTCGGAGGAGAGGGATGGTCTGGTCTTTGCGTGAAGCGAGAAGAGCGAAAAAGAAGTTCTTGATCTGTTGGTGCTTCTTCTCGGAGGGATCGAGGTAGGCACAGACGCGGTAGCCGCCGGTGAAGTCCTTGGAGGGCATGTAAGTTCCGGTAAGGACGTCACGCTTTTCGACCTTGGAGGTGTCGAAGAGGATGGGGAAGCTGACGGCGTCGAGGACGGCAACGACTCGTGAGTCGGAGGCGTTGAAGGGACCGGGTGGCATGTTGGTTCGGAACACCGTGGATTTGTACTTGTTGATTCGAGATTGGAAGAAGCCGTCACGGCCTTGATTATAGAAATAATCGAACCGATCAAAGATGGCTCCGAGGAAAGGGATGCCATAGCTGCCTGGTATGGGTCTCACCGGAAGTTCGGAGTTGGAAGACATTGTTTAGGTAAATATCACTGAGCTCAAGCAAATGACTGGTTTTTGTTTGTCAGATTATATAGAGTGTTACTCACTCGTTTAATATTATTTTGGCTTGTGATCTGTGTGATCGTATGCAAGACTAAAAAGAAGGGAAAATCCATACCAGGGCCCTTTTAAACTCTGAAATTTCAATTAAGACCCAAGACTCTGCCAAATACAGAAAAGGCCTCAGGGCCTTGATGGGGATTAAGTTATAAAACGAAAAGACAGGAATACCCTTATTAAAAAAGCAAAAGCAGAAGTTTCCCAAAAGGTAAACACACGATCAGATTGAGATTGAGTTTTGGCGCCACACGAAGAACGAGAAGAGAGGAATGGCAGGGACGATGCGAACGCGAGGGAGAGAACGCAAGTCACAATCCTGAACCTTTATATTTGCTCAACTCAGCGAGGGAGAGAAATTTACATTCTGAATCATCCACTGCGTGCTGAACTCAGGGGATTTAAATTTGTTGTTCATGAAGGTTTTTTTCAGTTAGAAGGTTGGTGGCTGAAAGCTTTGAGCTTGAGCAAATTTATGTTATTATGAGATAGGAAATAAGCAAGAAATACTAAGATTTTGCTCAAGATATCATTATCACCATTCTAGTTGGTCTTTAATCATTGGTGGGTGGGGTGGAAAAATATGTTGCTCTATTTTTTGGCATGAAAACATAGAGAAAGGTGTAATGGGTTAATGGGATGAAGCTCCATTTGGTTCAAAAACGCTGAAATGGGATAGTTGTTAATACACACTGTTTTAGTTGTTAATATGACTGATATAGTTGTTAAAATGACTGATCAAGTTGTTAATACGAATTTATGTTGCAGATCATAATTAAAGATGGCTAGTACTTCAGGGAAGAACCTATTATGTTTCTTCCATGTGGGAGGTAACATTGTATATGGGGGAGGACAAGAAAGTGAGTATATTGGTGGAATGGTAAGAACAAGAAACATCAAGGAAGGAACAACATACAAGGAGTTGCTAACTTTCATAGCGTCTGTAATTGGGGAAGAAAATACTGAAATTTGCGTGAAGTGCAAACTTAGCTTGGATACTTCTACATTTGTTGATATTGTAGATGATGAAGGGGTTGAACATTTAATAAGGTATAATGAAACATATCGTCATGTGTACGTTGAAGAAAATGGGGTTAATGACAATAGACCACAACGAATTAATGTGCAAATGGAAGAACAAGAAGTGTAAGTGTTGTTGTGTTAAGAGGGTTGATCATGTTGTTAGTGGGGGCTGATCATGTTGTTAGTGGGGGCTGATGATGTTGTTAGTTTGGCCTGATCACGTTGTTAGTAGGGGCTGATCATGTTGTCAGTGGGGGGCTGATGATGTTGTCAGTGAGGACTGATCATGTTGTTAGTGGGGGCTGATGATGTTGTCAGTGAGGGCTGATCATGTTGCTAGTGAGGGCTGATGATGTTGTTAGTTTGGCCCGATCACGTTGTCGGTGGGGCCGATCATGTTGTCGGTGAGGGCCGATCATGTTGTTAGTGGGGGCGATCATGTTGTTAGTGGGGGCGATGATGTTGTTAGTTTGGCCCGATCACGTTGTCGGTGGGGGCGATCATGTTGTCGGTGGGGTGATCATGTTGCTAGTGAGGGTCGATGATGTTGTTAGTTTGGCCTGATCACGTTGTCAGTGAGGGCTGATCATGTTGTCAGTGAGGGCTGATCATGTTGTTAGTGGGGGCTGATGATGTTGTTAGTTTGGCCTGATCACGTTGTCAGCGGGGGCTGATCATGTTGTCAGTGAGGGTTGATGTTGTTGACATTTGTTTCTGATATAGTTGGGGTTGATATGGTTCTGCATTTTTTCTGATATGGCTGTTTTTTTTTTTTTTGCTGATGTTTATGTTAAAGGGGTCTGATTTGGTTGTCAAAGGGGGCTGATATTGTTGTTAAAGGGGGCTGATCATGTTGTTAAAGGGGGCTGATGTTGTTGTTAAAGGGGGCTGATCATGTTGTTAAAGGGGGCTGATCATGTTGTTAGTTTTTCCTGATAATGTTGGTAAATGGGTACCTTATTATATCCCATTTTACAGCATCTGTACACAAACTAACAATGACAGAGATGAAGGAAACAATTGTCTTTGTCATTCATATTAAAATGTCATGTCACATACATAATAAAAGTTACTAAACTTTGTTATGAATATGAACTCAAGTGTTCTCCACAATTGATACAACTGATAAGATGTATATACACTTAAAACCAAGTCAGCCTAACTAAATTAAACGATTGCTTCCTAGCTTCTCATCTTCTGCTTGTGGGAGTCCTCGATCATTGACAACACTTTGTCTCGATGCGTGTTGTTTCGATGACGGACCAACCACCACAACATGCCAATCTTCAGTTCCCGGATTTCATCCATGGAGTAGGAAGGCATCGTGTATCAATCCTCTTGCTCAATGGCATCCCACATTTGCAACCATGAAACGACATGAACACCACATGAGTCCCTGAAAACAAGAAATTTACAGAGGTGTTAACAACCTACTTCATTTAACATGGACATTATATATATGGATGTTGAACAACTTAATAGACACTTACACATCCGTTTGGACATGGACTTTAGACCATGTCACCCCCTTGGGAATTCTATCCTCGTGCTCAAACAATTGTGGCTTTACGAATCGGAGTATGTCCATGAAGCATTTTCGCTGAAATTAAAGTTCACACAAAAAGATCACAATTATGGTGACCATTTTCTAACTTTAACACACTTTGAAATTCAGTTCAGCTTACCACCAGAGTTGTCATCTTTTCCTTTTCCTTAAAGGAATGAGGTTTTTTTTGCCTTCTTTTTTATCTTGGTTCCCAACTTCTTTTCATCTTCCATTTGGCGCTGTATGCGTGAATATGTCCATGTGTCGACTAACGAATCTAGGGCGTAGAAGGTCATCGTTGTCGTGTCTAGAACATAGCAGAACCAGTGATCCCACCTCAGTGATGGTCCAAAAATGAAACGACAGTCCCCGATGTTATATCCTATACGATCCGGCAAGATCTCAGCTTTATTGACTTCCACTGACCAAGTCAACGGATCCTTTATCATTTTTTTGCATGAAATGCGCACTGAAAATGTGTCGGGTGACTGTCCCTCCATTCTCTAGTTGATCAGCAACCAAAGTCTTGGCAACCATAGTCATTACCTGAATATGCACAAAATGCTAGTATATGATTACTGTATAACAGAAAACTAGCAACAACTAAAGCCACATTTATCAATTTGTACTAATTCATGACAGTAGAACAGAAGTGCACGGGCCATACCGTATCGTTTAACCAGACACGTGGTTTCAGACAAAGTAGCTCTACCCTCCGGAGGTGCCAGCCGTTCATCTCAACAAATTCCCTAAATGACAACAAATGACAATGTTAAGCATTATATGCATTTTTTTAATATGTTAAGTCCATGTGCACAAGTTACATATACTTACTCCTCAGCCTCATCTTTAGTGGTAGATTTAGTAGTACACAACTCATACAGCTGCTCTTTCTCATCATAGGGCCTCTTTCCCTTCGTCTTGCGGTTTGGATCGATCCAAGGAGATTTTAACACTGCTACGGGTTATCACCCTCTTGGATCTTCTAATTTTTTCGTCGCTTCGTTCTCCCTCTTGTAGTTGGGATTTGGACACTTCTTCTTCCATAACATACTCTTCAGTGGGTTCCACGTGAAGACCATGTTGAACAATAGGTGTGTCGTGACGGTGGTCGTCGTCATCATCAATGTCCACAATATGATCATCTTCATCCTCTATCTCTTTCTCATCATTTTCATCCTCTATCTCTTTGTCATCATCTTCATCATCTATCTCTTTGTCATTATCTTCATCCTCTATCTCTTTCTCATCATCTTCCTCATCTATTTCTTTGTCAACATCTTCCTCATCTCTCTCCTTCTCATCATCTTCCTCACACTCCCCAGAACTTGAGGGCTGGTTGTTGGGTGACTCGGTTAATCTATCTTGAAGGGCCAGCATCTCTTGTCCCAACATGGACACAAGCCTGAAATATGTGGTGCAAACTTCCTGGAAAATCAAAAATCAGTTGTTAAATCATCAATGACAGCAACAACAGCTATCATTACACAAATTACATAACGTAAAAAAAAAAAAAAAATCCATGAATAATTGTTGTCACACGTTACCGGGTGAGTGAGCATCGTGTGAGGGTCAAACGATGTCGACGTAGTGTCTGATGGCTGAGAACGAGAGAGGCGAGTGAGCAGACCTTTTTTGCTTTTTTTCTCCAGCACTGCTCTGCTCTTAACCCTGTCGTCGGTCCAATAGCCATGGCCGACTCGTGTTCAGAGGCTACCTTGTCACCGAAAGCAAAATTTTGCAAACAAAAGAGCTGGACAAAAAAAAACATTTCAAACCATTAATAACACCACTCAAGAATTGATGTATAAAATCTGTCATACAAACTTAGTTAAGCACAACTTACCATGAGGAAGTATACACATCCTCCAACGGTTTTCCTCTTGGTAGCCTTGGACTTATGAGAGTCTTTGTTGAACTCATGGATCTGTTGGCTGAGTTCTTCAAGAATGAAGGAGGACTAATCAAACTCACCAAGTGCATCCTTAGTGAGCGTCACAACCTTCAACATACGGTCACTAACATAAATGGATGCACTTGGAGCCAACAGGGTTCCTAGGGTGAATAACACAAAAACATACTCAAAGTTTTCATCTAACTTTCCTGACAACGTGTCACCGAGTGATTTATACTTTATATTCTTGTAGGCACGCCTAAAGTCCCTAAAAGTCGGGTTCTGCTCAGAAAGTTTAACTTCTATGCCCTTACCCCCAAAAGGTAGACCCATAAGTTGATGCACATGTTCAACCCCTATGACTCGGGTCTTCCCTCTAATGGACACTTGCTTTGTTGGGGGGTCAAAACATGCCATATATTGTGCACATAAGGAGCGGTTTATTTGTCGGCAATTAATTTCCACCAACCTATGAAACCCAATTGCTTTCAGCCTTTCCATGGCCTCCGGTCGCTCCTTTAAGTTATGGCATACTTGAGTGAAAGTCTTCGGTGCGCACCTCGTTAGGAATGGCACAACATACTTCTCCACTTTACCAGGGCCTCTTAGTTGTTGAGCTCTCTTGGTGTATTCACCTTTCTCGGTTGAACTCAACCTTTTCCATGCTTGTCTCATTTGTTGACTTAAGTCATTATGCTTTCTTTGGTCACCTCCTAGACCTTTCTTCCCCTTCCCCTTTGCCTTTTGTTTTTGCTCACGTTGCTTGAAGAATTCTTCTGTGAACAAGTTGTAACCTGAGAACCTCACGTGGGGGGTCAAAACAGCGTTAATATCAGCATTGCAAACTAAAAACTAGTGGTAGCATGCAAAACACCTTTCAAGAAATGGGGAAGGGAATAGAACAACATAAAAACTTCAATTTCATCATCAAAGTTGAGAATACAGGGGGAATTTGCCTTTTCCAGCCAAATTAGAGAGTTTGCAGCATATTAAATACTTATTTCAGCAGCTATACTTCATATAGTTCTATAGCTTATTTCAAGCAACCCACTATATGTTAACGGCTTTATTATGGCAGTTAATGGATTTCTTTTTTCTTAACTATCGATAGTGTTTTGGTGTAGCTTATAGTTCACAAATGATATAAGAGTACTGTGAATGTCCTGCTTCTTATCATTTTCTATATTTATACAGTATGAATCATGCCCTTTGTAAAGAAATAAAGAAAGAAAATTCTAACTGACTAGAATTCCATAGAAGTTCTCTGCTGATTTCGGATCCCCGCCTATTTTTGGTAACTCTATAATAATTTTATTTTCTTTACTGACTTCCAGCTAGCTAAGCATGTTTTTGGTGCTTGGAGAGTTGCTGCCACAGCAAGCACTAGAAATCTGGATCTGCTAAAGGGCTTGGGTGCTGATTTGGCTATTGACTACACAAAGGAGAACTTTGAAGATTTGCCCGAAAATTTTGATGTAGTTTATGATGCCATCGGCAAGATTTTGTTCAAGCACTTTTCCTATAACGAGTTATCCTTGATTTCTATATTATCAAGGGGGTACATTGTCTTAGCATTTCATTATGTTGATTTTAGAAAACCACAATCCCAAAATGCATTTCTGGAATATTAAAGCAGCTGACAGTTTGGGAGTATCATTAACTAATAATTTCTTGCCCATGCATGTTTCACGCTTCAACGAGAATTTAACTTCAAAAGAATACAATTATGATTCAGAGTCAAAGGCATAACAATTGAAAAAGGCAGAGATAAACAAATGTTAAACACATGCATGATTCACGCTTCAACGCCCACCAAAAAAACAAGCATGCACATATGTAATAAGCAAGTTAATCTTCAATGGAATGCCTTATTAACAAGATTTACAGACCTCCCAATAATCAACAATAGCAACATTATTAAAATATATAAACGCAAATGCCTCAATGTGCCGGTTAATTGATTCATGCGAACTCAATCCCCAAAACTCATAGTGCAGCAAGAAGCGTGGTAGATGAGATTTTCTTATATTTCTTAGCTACTCCAAATGCACGACTTCCCAACAGTCTATAAAAAAAAATCATACGCAGAGCAAACTCCCAGATATGATCAGACAGTAACAAAATTCATACGCACAGGGCAGAGTAAACATGATCAAACAGTAACATTTTTCAAAAATCACAGATTATGTCTACCAAACTTTGTAATTTCTTTCAAACTCCTAGATAAACAAATTTGGGGCAAGAGATTTGAGCACTATCTACCAAAGAAACAAACCCTTCTTTCGAACTCCCTGGTTGCGTAATTGAAGCAGAGAAAGGCAAGAAAAACGATTCATACGCAGACGCAGAGAAAGAGAATCGAAACTCACGGTGAAACGAGGAAAACTGAATAGGAAAAGGAACAAAACTTACCTCACCCTGAAACTCGCGTTCACCGTCGACGGGCTAAGAAGTCACCGGTGAGGAGAGGAGGAGAAGTGCCTGGAAGAGAAGAAAAGGACGACGAGGTCCAGAGGTAGACGCAGAGACGAGAGTGTCGGATGAGACGAGAGAGCCGATCGGTGATTTTTCCCTTCCTCTCTTGCGAGCTGCAAATTGATGAAGAATGTGATGTTATGAGTAAATTAAAGGGGGAAAAATGGTCATTTGTTGTTTGAACTTAATCCCCATCAGGGCCCTAGGGTCTATTCTGGATTTGTCAGGGTCTTAGGGCCTTAACTGAGATTTCAGAGTTTAAAAGGGCCCTGGTACGGATTTTCCCTAAAAAGAAATACAATAGTGAAACTGAAATACGAGTAATAATTAAAAAAAAAGTTATCACATTTGGAAACGCTTGCATGGAGGTATCATGGGGCTGCGTAGAATAATATGGATATATAAATATGAAGCAGATCAATCAGGGAGACAGACAGAATTGTAGGCGTTGCGATCCCGCAAAACGACACGCGTTTTTGGTGCTCCATTCTCGTCATTCCATCTAACCAAGGTGACACGTTAACGTACACATGGAATCAAGTGAGTATTCCAAATTTATTTATTCCAAGTGTTGCTCATCACTCCGGGTCACGCACCAAAATTACAGACTTATGAATAATGCAATAGTAAGATACTCCCTCCGGTCCTAATTATAAGACATATTTAACCGATTTTGGGGAGATTAAAGAAAGAAGTTAAATTAGTTAATTTTACTCATTTTCCTAAAATGTCCTTATATAAATTTAAAATGACCTAAGTGAAAGTAAATCAATAGCTCCTACCACATGCCTCTCTAACCTAAATTTTTTTTCTACATGCTTCCTAATTAAAATTGGTCTTACTATATATACATATATATGTGTGTATATATAAATAGACACACACACATATGTGTGTGTACATATATATATCGACAGGCACATATAGGCACACACGTACACACACAAAGATATACATGTATATATGTGTTTGTGTTTATATTTGTACACACACATATTGACAAACACACAAATATACATATATGTACACACACGGTACACACACCCACATATATATATATATATATATGTGTGTGTGTGTGTGTGTGTGTGTGTGTGTGTGTGACTATATATATTTGTGTGCACACACACACACATAAAATATATGTGTAGACACACATATACATACATACATATATGTAGACACACACACATACATACATATATGTAGACACACACACATATGTGTGTATGTCTATAGTGTCTATAGATATTTGTGTGTAGACACACACATATATACATATATAGATACACACACATATATATCTAAAAGTTTCGTTGACTGGAAGAGTATACGCGTCTACATACATATACTCACAAAAAATCAAACACACTTGAGAGAATAAAATAGGGGTATTTTAGGAAAAAAATTTGACAATTATTAGAATGTTGTCTTATAATTAGGACCAAAATCAACTCTCAAATGTTGTCTTATAATTAGGACCGGAGGGAGTACTTACCTATGAATACAACACTAAATTGTCTTTTTTGGAGACTAAATTGTCTTTTTTTTGGAGAGATTAAGAAAATTAATTAGATAATTTTAAGTGCTCATTTAGTTCATAGAATCGGAGGTAATGTAATGAAATGCAATATAACAATAATTCATGAATTTGTTAAATTTATCATTAATAAAAGATTATATATATACATAAAAACGTTTGGTTGAATTACATAATATCAAAATATATGAGAATAATATAGCAAGAGATAAAATTACTTATATGTACACAAAGATATATAATGTACAAGTTGGGTTCAAAGTAAGTTTTTCAAATTGTGCAGTATACATGTTGCATTAATAATAATATTTAATATTGGAAACATTATACAGGTTGGGTTTATGGTAATTTTTTAATATTTTTAATGGTGAAATACAATTTTTTAAATTTTTTTGTGGGGGAATATTTTTTAAAATAGTTTTATAAAATTAATTATTTTTAATATTTAATGGTGTAATTATTTAATATTTAACAATATCTATGGGTTGGCACTTTGATCAAATTAAAAAATAATAATGGCAATAGTATTTTTTTTTTCACTTCATTACAGAGTGCATGCTTCCTTATTCATCATCTTAGCCGTGTAATCCTGTTAACATCAAATGATATAACCAGGGTTACAAAATTAATCATCTTTACATTATAAGTCCAACCAAATGTTGTAATAGATCTGTTGTATCAGGATTATATGTAATCCCCTCCCATATATATATGGAATTGAAACAAACGGGCTTAAAATATTAAAATTTATCGTTTTTCTCTAAATTAATTTTTTTTAACTTATAAATTGATATATAATATAATTACATACAACATATGACATAATAAAATAATTTATTTAGTTTTTTCAATCTCTTCAAAAAGTCAAAAAAAAAAAATTATATTTAGCATCGTAGGGAGTAGATTGTTATCTGTGTTGTTATTATATTTACAACTAAAAATGGCATTAGATTAATATAGGCTAATATTCAGATAAAAAAATATAGGCTAACATGGGTCTCATGCGTTTATATTTAGAAATTAGATACTCCTTTCGGGTTTTAATTTCAATATAAAATTCATTCTGTAGTGTAATTATTTCATTAAAATTAGTCTTATAAGGATTGGGGTAATACTAATAAATAGTACTCCGATCCGTAATAGGTTGTACTGCCCATGGGGACAGAGCTGACGGAGGTAGAAAGACTTGGTTAGATAGGAAAAATGCATACATAATACAAGAACTAATAATGATTAGTAAAAAATTATTTTTTGTAAACATAAAAAAATTAAATATTAATATTATACAAATAAAAAATATAATTAAGAATATATAAAATTAAATATTTCATGTATTAATATATAAAATTAAAGAATCACTTGATTATATTTAATGAATTGTTAGTATTTCCTGCGCAATAAAGAATCACTTGTTTTTCCTCCTTTCTCTTCATTAAATTCAGAATTTAATTTTTATGTTGGTGCATAGATCTCAAAAAGTTATGTGGAATCAAAAAAAGAATCGCTTGATTCGGACTCCCGAGCCAGAAGTTATGGCCTTCCGAAGTTTTAACTTTTTTTTTAATTATTTAGTCGACTAAATGGGTTTTTTAGTCGACTAAATTGGTTTAGTCGACTAAATGTCGAGGGTTTTCAAAAAAAATTTGGCCCCGCGATTTAGTCTACTAGACCATATTTTTAGTCGACTAAACAGGGGCAGATTGAGAAATAGTTTTCTGACAGGGGCATTTTGGTAAATAGTTATTTACTAAGGGACAAATTCAGAAATTAGCCCCGAGTTATCTATATGTTTTATATTTACGATTAAAAAAAAAAACTCCATAAAGAAATTATATATTAAGGCGGAAAGGAGTAGTGGCACAGGTATACATTCTGTCACGATTAAGCTAGCTACAAATTGTTTTCTTTTTTAAAAAAGATTATTGTTTCCGTTGAATAACAACTCAGTTGATTATGGAACTTTTCTGTTTGTCACATATTCATTATAATGCATTTGGTGGTGGGATTTCTTTAATAAACAATATCCACAATTCCACCTCAGTGAAAGTTGAAACCACCAATCGGATCAAAGGGAGAATTACACTTAAGTCTTCGATAAAATTTATCCTTTTAGAACTATTCATTTATACTACTATAAAGATTACTAACCTTCTGTCATTAATATAAGACTCAAATTTTTTTTTTTTAATAAATTACTTTAAAGCTATTATACCTTTTTTTTTTCTTTAAACTAATTTATCTGAATTATAAATTGATATATAAAGATCTAATGATATACCTTCAACATATGCTATCATTAAGTAATTTATTTAATTTACTTTACTTTTATAATACCTAATCTCACTTAAAAAAAAAAAGAGCACCTCTTTTGCAATAATTCTCTTGTTACGTTCGGTTGGAGTTCTGTGGCCTATTATTTGAATTGGCAGTGGAGAAGTTCGTTCATTCGAGTTGAAACAAAACTTCTCTCACAAATTTACTTTGTATATCATAAATCACATTGGAAAAACAGCTTCTAAATACTGACCAATACGAAGGGAGTATTTTGTTAAATAAAAAAAAACAAATAGAAATGTCACCATTTCACAACAAAAATTAATTTGAAAGAAGTCCCTTGAAACTAGGATTGCAACACTTAATCAAGGTCCGTACGGTAATACTGCCTATGACAATATGGAACGGCTTTATTTGGATATTAATACACACCAATATATAACATAATAATAGATAGATTAAGAAGATGCCAATAATTTTGAGGTACTACTAAAGTAGGAACCTCCTGTTTGTAGAGGTATGATGCACTCCTGCTTGTCCTATAAGTAATATTACTTCCGGTCTTAATTATATGACATATTTAACTGATTTTAGAGAAATTAAGGATATGAGTTAAATTAGTTAATTTTACTCATTTTCCTAAAATGCCCTTATATAAATTTTGCACTTCACCTTACTGATTTTACATAATCCCTCATTCATATCTGAATTATGCTTTACATTATAAAGGGAAAATTATAATAAAGGATCTAAGAAAAATAATATTTATTAAGAATGACCATAACAATGGTAATTATTTTGAAGGACCAGCAATTAAAACATTAAAATAAGAAGACTAAATTGCCCTTAGTCAGATTTTCTATATAATCTCTATTTAAATCAGAATCTAGATCTAGAGTGATTCATTCCCATTGGGGTTTGATTCTCTCTGTTTTGTTTCTTTCTTTGATTCTTCCATTTTCTTCATCCAGAGATACATACATACAAACACACACTCTTATACTCACTTGTATTTTGTGTCACCTTTGTGTTCATAACTCTCTCCTCCCTTCTCCTGTCATCTTTCTTTATCATAATTTCGCTTCTCAGATAAATCCCTAAGAGAGATTTGTTGGGATGTTAAAGCACGGAAAAAAAATTAATTAATTAATGTGTATGTGTATGTGTATCTGTGTCTTTCAATTCATACAAGCTTGAACGGTTGTGCTACTGTTTCTTCTACTCCCTTCTCGTGCCTTTCTTCCTTGTAACATTAATTCCCCGTGGCTCCTGCCTATATTACAGCTTCCTTCTCTTGCTTTAGGATCATTTCTTTTTCTCTCATTGGCTTCAACGGTGTGTAGATATACACCCGTTCATGCAATTTGAGAATTTGTGGACCAGATTGCTTCTGGATCTCTGTAAAAATTGGCACGCACACTTTGTGTTCGATTTTTGTTCTGTGTGATTATTATCATGGCACAATTGCCTCCCAATATCCCAAACATGGCGCCAATTGGCCTGATTTTTCTTCTTATCACAAGATGCCTTCCCTTGCAAGTTTGTCACCAAATAATATCGCCGCCAACACTGCTACAGCCGACCATCAAAATCCTTTTTGGTTGGATGAATTCCTCGACTTCTCGTAAGTTCGACGAGGGGCTCACCGGAAATCAATGAGTGACTCCATTGCCTTCATTGAGGCGCCAATGCTGGACGATTGCCATGGTAACCGCGGCGTGATTCCTCTGAGGTCTGGGGGCGACATTGAGTTCAATAGATTTGATAATGACCAATTCATGTCCATGTTCACTGACAATTTATTTGAGCTCCATCAATCACTCCAATGATTTAATTAGAGAGAATATAAAAAATTTGGCTAAGGGTGAATTAGTCTTTTTATTTTAATGTTTTAATTTCGGAACCTTCAAAATAATTACCATTTTTATAGTCATTCTTAATAAATATTATTTTTCTTAGGTCCTTTATTATAATTTTCCTATTATAAATAAACAACTTATGTTTCAGCTTAAACTTCATAATTTCATATATCACCGTTCTATAACGTACTCTATAATTCATGTATCAATTTAGAACTATCACTGTTAATATATATATATATATATATATATATATATATATATATATATATATATATATATATATATATATATATATATATATATATATATATATATATATATCGATTAGATTAACCTTACGAATTTTCAACGTTCAACAGAGAATTTGAATAAAAAAAGAAAGTAGAATCTCTCACTTAATAGAATATATACGTGTTATTAAATTAATTATTGTAGAGGAAGAGTAGAGGTGATATGGGAAAAATATGAAAAAGAAAAAAAATTGCTCAAAATTATTTTATTAAAAAACAGTAGAATTATGGTGTATGTGGCATTAATAAATTGCAAGCATTACTTACTTTATAGAATATATAGGTTCATTTTAAGAAGAAATTCACAAAAATTAGAATGTTGTCCTATAATTATAACCAAAACCAACTTCCAAATATTATTCTATAATTAATACCAGAGGGAGTAATAAAGAAATTAATAATAGCTAGTTTCCTAACATACAATTATTTATTTCTATCTTAATTAACAAATTTATAATTAATGTTAGATTCCTTTTTTATTTGATAGGATTCCCTATTTTTAATCAAATGGTCCAACCCATTAAAAGCCGTACTGGCTTTGTTTAGATGTTAGTACACACAAATATATAATATAATATTACTAATAGATAGATTAAGAAGATGCAAAGAATGTTGAGTCTCCCCTTATCCCACAGGCTAATTGGAATTCCTTCTCCCTGTGAAGACGACTTCCTTCAGCTTCTTCTTATCACAGTAATGTTCTTTTTCATAATATTGTGGTTTTATTGTCTTAATATTGTTTAAATATATATTTCCGTATTTCTTGAGCATCTGTGCTGGGAATAAGCCAATCACATTCGTATAGATTATTTAATAACCCTAATAGTATGAGTCTATATATTAATATATATATATATATATATATGGAATATGATATTGTCACTACCAGAATCTCATCTACCTTTATTATTTCTCTCTCCTATTGAGATTCTAATCTAACTGTGAAAAAGTGGTAGTGACATTGGTAGTGACAAAAAATGGTAATGAAAATATTATATCCCAATATATATATATATATATATATATATATGTATGCATGCATGTATGAACTTTTTCGTTTTTTAGCCGCCACAACCGTACGTATGCCCCCGGATCTGAATCTCTAGTACCACTATTTGATAAAGTGAAGATAAGATTTGAGCCGTTAGTTTTTTCATTCAGCTCTAACTGTACCCTATCCCATCTTTCTTTCTTTCTTTTGTAGGCGAAAGAAGTGCAATCACTTAAAATATCACAACCAGCTGTGAACATCAGATCCCTTTTTTGCGACCTTGTGATTTGAATTACTATATAATCAAACTCACAAATGTGCTCAACCACGCCAAAGTATGATATATTGCCATAGATAGGTTATTATTTTTTGCACTTAATTAATACTCCCTCCCTCCTAATTATAGGAACACATTTTAGAGTTGGTTTTGGTCCTAATTATAAGACCAAGTTTTAACTTTTGTCATTTTTTTCTTAAAATACGTACCCTTATTGATACTTTCTCAATAATAATTAAAGACAATAATAATTTAATAATACACCTATATATTCTATAAAGTAAATAATATTTGCAACTCATTAATGTCATACACACATCAATTATACTGTTTTTTTTTATAAAATAATTTTGAGCAATTTTTATCATATTTTTCCCAAATCTAGTCCTTATCACATGCATGGTCCTCATGTGAGATTTGCACGTTTACATACGTATTTATGATTTAAAATTTAAGATTTTCAATAAATATTATTTCTTATTAAAAAGTTGACAGCTTAATATATTGCGTTTAATACATAAAAAATTGTTTATTTTAAAATTTGTACACTAAAATATTTTTTTAAAAAATATTTATACCATCAATATCTAAATATAGATTTCAGTATTAATTACTCCCTTTACCATTCCCTGGAAGTGGTTTAAAATCCAACCAAAGTTAGAATAAAAATAAGTTGGTTTAGTTCAATTTTTCTATAAGACCAGCGCATAAAAAGATGAAATAGAATGCAACTAATTTTCAATTTTAAGTAGGGGTATTTTTGGAAAATAATTATAATTAACTAATTTAACTTCTCTTCTTAATCTCTCAAAATTCTGATATATAGTTCTTATAAATAGGACTGGAGGGAGTACATGCATAGTGTTAGCAATTACAATAATTATAAAAATGGTTTGCGAGGGAAAAAGACATTTTTCCGTTGCAAAAGTGGTTTGCTAGAGCAATTTTTGTGACGGACACTTTTCCGCCGCAAACCAATTTTGCTATGGAAAATACTTGTTTTGCGACGGAAAAGTTCCACCGCAAAACAAGGGTTTTTTTTTGTAGTGACACTAGTGCAAAAAAGGGCTTTAAGACTGCCTCATTTGGAGCGGATAATCGACGCACCGGTCTTAAAGGTGTGACCGGTGGCAGTTTTGTAAATAAAAAGAACTTCTTAAACAATGAAGGGCTATAAGACCGCCTCATTTAGAGCGGATAATCGAAGCACCGGTCTTAATGGTGTGACCGTGGCGCTTTGTAAATAAAAAGAACTTCTTACACAATGAAGGACGCCTCATTAAGATAGGACTAATTATCGACCAGGTCCTAAATATGTGACCGGTGGCATATTTGTAAATATAAAGAACTTCTTATTCGATCAATTTTTCATAGATCTTATCCAGACTGTTAAAATAACAATAGGCCTTAAAAATGTTAATAAAAAAATTGAAATATCAAATACTTTTATGTAGAAATCTCATCAAGGCAAACTTATATTTTCTACACTCCAAAATAATACGGAAAAATATAAATATAAAGGTATTAAAGTTTTAAGACCGAACATATATAAAAGCCGGTCTTAAAACTTTGATTTTTAAGACCGAACTTAAAATTTGTCCGTACTAAAGTTTAAATAAAAAGTAATAAATGTTAAGACCATTGTTACTGAGAATGACCAGGTCTTAAAAGTAAGACTTTTAAGACCAGGACAAAAATTTGGCCAGTACTAAAGTTTGAATAAAAAATTAATTAATTTTAAGACCGGACATATATAGAGATCGGTCTTAAAGGTTATCTTTTAAGACCGTATATGTGTATTTGTCTGGTCTTAAAAATGAAGCGCCAAACGTTAACTTCGCGCGGACGCTTTTGTCACTCTCACTCTCACCGAAGAACCCCGTTCACGTTGCGAAACCCTTCTGTTCCATTACCTCTCTTCCTCGCCCGCGCACCGTTAGCCTCTGTTACTCCCTCATTTTCTCGGGCAGGGGAGGGTCGGACAAACGAACCCTCTTCATCTCACCTTGAGCCTCCTCAGCGCCGTGCACGCCGTGGTAGAAGCGGCACACGAATGATGGAAGTATCCCTTAGTCGGATCTTGGGACGAAGCTCGAGATTCATTTTGATGAAAATTTGCAACCTTTCGGTCCTAATAAAAGCACATATACTAGTTTTGTCGGCGCTCTAGTACGCAGCAAGGTTAGCATTTTGGTGATGAGTGGAAAAATGTGGACCAAAAAACAATAAAGGATCCTATGTGGGACACTATCCGGCTTACATTCACCGTCCCCGAGTGCGAGAAGTTCAAAGACTCAACATTGTCTTATTGTCTTTGAGCGGTTCGGGAAGTTTAAGACCTTTCGGCTAACACTTATATTTTTGCCGAGGAGAAGCGACCATCAACCACAGGACAAGTACAAATTTATTGATGAACAAACTTGGCAACAATTTGTTCGAAGCGGACCACTCTGAAGCTCACGGTGAGTTATATTTAGTTTTGTTTGCACTTTTGTTTGCTTATTAACTTTGTGAGGATATGTGAATTTTATTGTGTACATCTAATCACGTTAGTTAAATGGTTTGGTGTGTGAATAGAAGTATACATTTGCTGCATTTGTCCTGCATGAGAGGAGCATGTCCTAGTTCCATGCAAGTTTGATATGTAAAGCGTGTAATGGCCATGGTTAGACGTTCTTTGTTAGTTAGTTAGTTATTCTAATATGTGTAGGAACCATTTATGATGAATGAATGAATTGACCGAGTTGGCAGCATTTACGCAACTCCCTTTCCTTTGGTTTTCCCAATTTCTTCTACAATGCTACATCTTCCTTAAGTAAAATGTTGAAACTTGATGAAGTGAATTTGACTAATGTTTGACGTTCATATCAAGCGAAGTTCTCTAATTTACATTAGTGACATGGTGGAATTCATAATTGATATATAGTTGTTTTCAATCCTGATTCACAGAAAATAAGGGAAAAATATCAGGAGATTGGGAGAAAGAATGATTGCCCACACAGGGCTTCTCGCGGCGGATATGAAAAGGCCGAATTAAGTGAGGAATCAGCGGCGAAAGATGCTACATTGAGGATGTTTCAATCTGAGATGAGCAAGATGAAGGAGGAGATGGAGAAAATGAAGTTCCTCCTGAGCTCTCGGCCAGAGACCAGTGTGGATCCCTTGACACCTTGGTGAACCTATGCGCGAGAGCACTAGAGGAGCTGCATTGTTGGACAGTCAGAGTCAGAGCAACCTTGTCATCTGTATGTGGAGGATCGTGATGGTCATAGACAATTGGTTGCTAAAGGGACTGTCCACAACTTGGGATCAACTGTACACCACGAACAAATGGCTGATGATGAAGTCAGAGTGTCAGTTGAAGAGGTGATCTTTGATCTTTTATGCATGAAACGAAAGTACATCATGCTGTCTATGTTGATTTCAGGACCAAAACAACCCGGAAATGACATAGATGTTTACCTAGAGCCCTTGATCGAAGACTTGAAGGAGTTGTGGGAAGAAGGTGTCGATGTTTTTGACTCTTTCAAGAAGGAGGTCTTTAGTATTCTTTGATCTTCCCTATTGGCGCAATCTTGATGTGAGACACTGTATTGATGTCATGCATGTGGAGAAGAACGTATGTGATAGTATTGTGGGCACGCTTCTCAACATACAAGGTAGTTCGAAGGATGGTGTGAAGGCAAGATTGGATTTGCAAGCAATGGGAATACGCGAAGACTTGCATCCAAGGCCATATGGGAAGAGAACTTATTGTCCCAGGCTTCTCATACTTTGTCTAAGGATGAGAAACGAAGCTTTGTGAGTGTTTACATGGCACAAAAGTTCCTCGGGTATTCTTCAAATTTTAAGAGGCTTGTCTCGATGAAGGACTTGAAATTAGTAGGCCAAAAGTCTCATGACTGTCATGTCTTGATGCAACACTACTCCCGTAGCTATTCGAGGATCGCCGAATATGATCTTCGGTCGTTTTGACTAGACTTTGTTTCTTCTTCAATGCGGTTTGTAGTAAAGTTTTCAAGATTGAAAAGTTGGATGAATTGGAGAATGAAGGATATCTTATCTTGTGCCACCTTGAAAAGCTTTTTGTTCCTTCATTTTTTGACATCATGGTTCATCTCATTGTTCATCTAGTGAGGAGATAAAGTTGTGCGGCCCTATCCATTTACGGTGGATGTACCCTATTGAAAGATCTATGAAATTCCTAAAAGGGTATGTGAAGAACGCGTGCACGGCGGAAGCATCAATTGTTCGAAATATGTTTCGAAGAGGCCATGGAATTTTGTCAAAATTATTTGGCCAAAGTAAGACATATTGGGCTTCCAAAACGTCGGCATCTTTGAAGGGGGTAGACGTGGGGCTTCGATAAAGAGTGTGGATCGTGATGAATTGTCACAAGTCCACTTATACATCTTGAATAATGTTGATGAAGTTCAAGCCGGCATATCGCACATAAAGAGGTGTAAGGAAAGAGAACCATCGAATGACCGAACAAAGGTTGATTAGGGAGCATAACAAAACTTTTGCAAACCTGGTTCAAACAAAAGGTCGAGGGATCGAATGTGTTTCGAGACAATGAAATGGTTAGCACGTGGTCCCGAGTTTGATGTCATAAGTTGGAATTCGTATGTGATCAATGGTTATACATTTTACACGAAGTCCCTAGATGATAGGAGCACGATCCGAACGGTGGTGTTATGTTAGAGGCCGAATCTATGCACTTCTCCAGTTCGAAAGACAAGAGGCCTAAATTGGCAGTCATGCCATATTATGGGGTTATTGAAGAGATTTGGGAGGTGGACTATGTCAAAGTTAGATTTCCCATCTTCAAATGCAAGTGAGTTAATGTCAATAATGGTGTTCAGATCGATCGACTAGGATTCACTTTAGTCGATGTCAATAGTAGAAGTTTTGGAGATGAACCTTTTATTATGGCAGATCATGCAAAACAAGTGTTCTATATCACCGATCAAGAAAATAAAATGTGGTCCGTAACTCTCCAAGGAAAGAGGGTCATTGATATTGATGAGGAAAGTCATTCAAATTATGGTGATCTTCCCGAGAGTACTCCTTTTACAAGGGGTCTGGGACATGAACGAAGAAGATGAAGCGGATAATGAACCCGGCATAAGAAATGATCATCAAGAAGGGATATGGGAGGATATCACTTTATAAAAGTGTCAATTCATAAGGTAATTAATATTCATATGCAGTATTCTTAGAAAACTTTAAGGTTTTAACAATTATTATATCTGTCTATGTTCTTAATTAAACAATGTCATCATTGAATATGAATTTGTTCTTGTTTTGTTTTTGTGGCGGGATCCGTTTCAAAGGGGCATGTTATAAAAGAGGATGCATGTTACGTTGTTGGGTGGGAATCAAATGAAGGCATGGTGAATAATATATTGGACTACATTTGTATGTTGAATTACGTCTTTGCATGTATTGTAACTCATTGCCTTTGTAATTAGTTATATGTTAGCTTATTGTATAAATTACTTTAGTTGTTTTAGACTTAATTAAGAGGCCATATAACTCATGGTGGATAATATTTGTATTCTTTTTCCCAATTCAATTTATTCATGTTCATAGCTTGTAGCTTAAAGTATATCGATTTTTATGTCTGTTTTGGATGGTGGATTTGTGTATATATATTGATCGGGAAGAACGAGAACAGGGGAAAAATACGGGAAAATTTAGACCGCAAATAAAAATACGCTCTTAAATGTTCAAATATTAAGACCGGATGTATATATAACACCGCTCTTAAAGGTGTTAAGCCGGTCTTAAAAGTTGGTCTTTAAGACCGGTCCATTGAAAAAGTCGGTCTTGAAAGTCGGTCTTTTAAGACAGGGTAATTGAAAAAGTCGGTCTTAGAGTCCTCTATCTTTAGGACCGGATTGATATTTGTCCGGTCTTAATATTTGGATCTTTTAAGAGCGGTCGATATTTATTTAGTACGACTTTTAAGACCGAAGGTTTAAAATGTCCGGTCTTAAAGAAAATCTTTAAGACCGTGTAAAAGTCCGGTCTTAAAGGTCGACTTTTAATACCGCCTGGAACAAGACTGCTCGCGGGTCCGGTCCTAATGTACCTTTTTTGTCCGGTCTTAAAAGCCTTTTTTCCACTAGTGTGACGTTAAGCATGGAGAGTTATATATAGACAAATCTGTAGTAGTGTCTCTTCTCCAACATCATCCTCTTGCTTTGAAAATTAGCAAACTTTCTCCATTGTTGAAAATTAACAAACTTTCACCGTTAAATACGAAGCTCATGCTGGGAGGATTTAGTCATTCACCTTTGTTGTTGTTACAAGACTTTTAGGGTTATCACAGAGAACCTACGACTACGAGCCTTGAGTTACGCTACATGTCTACCTGATTATTGCTACCATAGGTGTAATGCCCTAATTTTCATAACTCTTATAAACATTGTATTTTGGCTAATAATTAGCAAAATACAAATGTGAATATGTGTCTCAAAGAAATATAATCTATTGATTATATTTTTATCCAAATTTTACTTTGGGATTAATTAACTAATGGTTAACTATGAGACAATATTTAGGGGCTATTTAATGTGATGTAAATAGAACATAAAATAGTAATTAATTTATAATAAAAGGAGATAAAGAAAGGGTTATGAAGACCCCAAATTAGCATAAATTAGCAATTGATAATTAGCAAATTGGCTTGTGCTAATTAAAATTAGTGGCTTATGAGTTCAACTTAATAAAAGGCAATAAAGGACATCTCTTGGAGGCCAATATTTTCAAAAATATTAGGACCATTTGAGGATTGATTTAAATGTCAAAGAGAATGAAATAATATCTCAAGTAATTAAGTCTAAATCTCCATGTAATTGAGTTGGTTAATGACAAATGTAATTAGTGGGCATATAAACACTTGATTAGAGAGTTAATTAAGCTTCTTAATCATCCCAAAAGTCAAGGATTGTGGCTGAGCCTTGTTGGATGATTATTAGTCAAGTTTGCAAGATAAAATATTCAAATGCAACTAGATAGGCTAACTAAACAACTACAAGTTGTCATCTAGTTTCAAGGTAACTAAAGACTTATCTTATGACATTAATTAGCTTCATAAAATCTGCCCCAAAAGTCATCAAAAACATCCATCACATGGGGGAAAGAATGAGATAGGATTTGGATAGGATTTTGCAAAGAATATCCAAGATATTAATAAAACAGACACATGGGAAATGGAAGGGGACAAATTGGAAGAGGATAAGGTGATAATGGAGTGGAAGAGGATAAGATAATTAAAGAAATTGAAGAGGATAAGGAGAGAGAAGAGGGGGGACGAATTGGAAGGAAAGAGGAAGAGGGAAGAAGACTTCTTGAAGAAGAACATGGTAGTTTGGGGATTTCACATGTGGGACCCACAACCCTTAAACTTGGCCTATAAATAGAGAGCCAAACCTCTTCATTTTTCACACCAAATGAGTTCTAACATCTGCATATAGTGAAGAGAGAGTGAGTGTGGACAAGTTTGGAGGAGTTAAAGCAAAGTTCTTGGTGAGTTCTAATTGAATTTTGGTATTTGGTTTATAGTAAAAGTTGTGCTTTGATCTTGAATCTTCAAAATTAAATTTTTTTTTTCATGTTTTTGAGGTTATAAATGAGTTTGGAACGAGATTTTGATGGAAAATATAGTGGGTTATTATTTTTGGAAGTTAAAGATCAAAGTAGTAAATTGTTGGTAAATTTTCGGTTCAAAGCTTTCAGGAGTCGGCTTCATTGAGCCTATTATTTTATGTATCAAATGATCTTCCAAAATCATGACATTTTACATGAATAAATTAGACATCCAGGGCTTTCCAAATATATAAAATATGAAGCATTTTGAGTTTTGTACAAGGAGATAAAAATCCTTGAAGTTAAGCTACGTTTTCTGGAAAATTCTGGGCAAGGGTTGCAAAACGTTAAACTGGGAATAATTCACATGTTTCCAGTGAAAACCATTATTTTTCATCAAAAATAGAAATGCCAAGGATTTCGAGGAATTTTACAGAACCTCGATTCTATTTTTTTAGAATTAATTATGATTTTTCAAAAACATCAAAAAATCTGCCCAGAAATTCTGATGTAGCGTTTTTAATAAAATGTAAGGGCAAAATTGTAATAACAAATCCACCAAGGATAGAAATGTCAACATAGGTGAAAATATCCTTTTTGATATTATTCTAGGAAATATGATGTTACTTATAATATCATGGAAAAAGAAATAATCCGACGGTAACATTATAGGATATCCGGGAAGTCTGGAGTCGGATTCAAAAGGTCAAGCATTTGGAATTACAAGGTGAAAGGTACGTTCACGTACTGGTAACTTTAATCGTCTATATCTTGTATGATTATATATGATTGAATGATTCATAGAGTCATGGACAAGACTAGGTCTTGGGTCATGCACCGTGGCTAAGACTCTGTCTTAGGTCACATGTTTATACATTCAGCTTTATACAGGTTATAGTTTTGATAATGCCGTGAGATTGTTTTCCTAGCGCTGAGGACACGAGGAGTTGTTGTGGCACTGGTTAGTACAAACGTTGCAAACATTACATTTGTTGTGTGCTATGTATTGTTGTGCTGTTGACATTACATTTGATGTGTGCTATGTATTGTTGTAACCTTACATCTGCTATGTGCTATGTATGGTTGATGCTGATATGTAATGAATACCTGTCATATATTTTTATATCTACTATAGAGGTTAACTGTTACCTGAGGTTCAATTTCGATTGAATCTCAGCCTTGACTAATGTAACATCCCGACTTTTCACAAGCAGTATAATTTTTTTTTTTTGTCAAACATCATTTCAAAATCATCAGAGTAGAGCATTTGAGCGGAAAAGTAACTGATATATAGATTCAAAAAGCCAACGGTAGTGTATCTGGCTGATTACAAAGGCGGTTCAATAACCGAGAGTTTTCGAAGTAAAAGACAACATCAAAGGAAGACTCCTGTAGGAACAACGAAATGAAGTCTTGATCGGGTCTTCTACGCAGTCGCTTGCCTCCATCCTCGGTCCTTGGTCCTCCCGAACTCGACGCTATATTAAGGGTGAGATCCGCACCGGATCTCGAGTAACAGTTAACCTCATGTATACATACACACATATGGGTTACCAAACAACAACATGTAAACCACACCCAACCAATGCACATGTATCGCTCCCAGCATACAGATATATCGCTCCCAGCATTACAGATGTATTGCTCCCAGCATTATAAATGTATCGCTCCCAGCATTATAAATGTATCGCTCCCAGCCTTACAGATATATCGCTCCCAGCATGCATACAGTTATATTCTAACATAATATGCATTCCCACAACACACCACATATACACATACCATACTCACATCACATACACGCATACTATATGCATCAGATTAGTGTTACAATACACGAACGTACATACTTCCGTAAACCGAACGAGAATGGCCGGGTAAGTGTCTACCATGGGGCCTCACCGACTTATACGGCGACTTATGGCACACCCACGTAGACTAGCCTTGCCTTCGGCACCAAACTGTTCTAACATATTTGTATTCAATAAACATACCATAACAATACACATAGCACATATATGCATACCATAAACATAAGAGTTAATGTTACAGTACGCGGACGTACCTTCGTTGACGTTATTCGGTATTTCTGGCGGAATACGGCACGACAGAGGTAAAAACGTAATCGGGGATATCCTATCAACATAACAATGTACTTGTTAAGGATCTATCATTACGATGACACTTTTAGTCAAAATGACTATTTTACCCCCGACCCCCTAATCGGCGGAATTTCGCGATTGCTTCGTTACTTTGACTCCGACTTTCCAAAATTTTGCCAGAACTCCGACCCCACCATGATTTTCGAATTTAATACTTAAAATAAAGCTAAAGATCTATCTAGCATTACTACTAAAACTACTGAAAGCATTAAAAGCTAAAGACCGGAAAAATTACCCAGAGCTTCGTTGCAAAATTCCCCGGGCTCCTTCCTCCTCCAGAGCACCTCTCTCTAACTTCTCTCTAGGAAAGCTCAACTAGAGAAATGATTTTGGTGTGAAGAATGCAAAGGGAGAGCCTCCTATTTATAGGGAAAGTTGTGTGCACTATTCACACTTTGTCAGGCGGATTCTGGACCGTCGGATCGCACTTTGCCAAATGTCAAGATCCTCACCATGCCACTTGTCCAAACCATCCTCTCCCCCTTAGTTGGTGGTTTGTTACATCAATTAATGTGATGTGATGCTTTTGCTTTATGAACTTGTACCGATAGAGTTCTCGATCGGTGTCCGAATCGCGTAATCTCGGAAAAATCTCAAAAATCCGGAATTACCATTTTGAAGCCCCTTTCCTTCTCATTAGGAATATCTAATCTAAACTAATTTTTGATTCCATCCAAGGCTCCAAAAGTCATCCAAGTTTACTGAAAGCGTGCGGTTTCGGAAGAACTTTCGGGATCATCAATCTCTGGACAAAAATTCACCGATTCCAAATATGTCCAGATAAATTCAAACTCATTTCCAAATGTTGAGTTAGAATTTATTTTCTTGAATCTTTAAAATGTGACTATCGCATTTCTCCCTATTTCGTCTTATTAGGAAAATGCTCTACCTAAGATCGGAATCAACGGAAAAGGCTAAGCGAAGATAAAAATTCACTGATCAATATTTTACTCTGACATTGGAAAACCTATTCCTGGTACTCTAGACAGGATCCGTTTCCTATAAATCTGATCACTATTCATTGTACTTGTTTATACAATTTTACACTTCAACTTGCAAGTTAAGGCACCATGATTTTTACCAACTCTTGTCCTTATTATTATTATTTTATTAATTTTCGTTTTAATTAATTATTTAATTAATTAATAATATATAAAATAATTATTTAATAATTATTTTATATAATTTTTTTACAAAATTTTCCTATTGGTCCATTCTTGTATTTAGGCTTAAAAATATCTAAACTCAACTATTTTTCTCCAAAATTTCCAATTAATTAACAAATATGTTTATACTAATTTTAGGCCACAAACCACTAATTTTAGGGTTTTACATAATTATTTATGAATTTCCTTTGCCTATGCTTAAGTAATTAGCCAGTAATTACTTAATTACTTTCTTACCAATAGTTGATAATTTTCTTAATTAGAACAACTCATTACCTCATAACTTTTGAATTGACATTTGTGTTTTCATGTCTCATTCATTATATTAGCATTTACGGGGTATTTCGGTCATTTCAATACTTTTGAACAATCCTTCTCAATTTTTCCAAGTTTATAATTTATTAAATTACTAAAATTAGAGATAATATACTCTCTCAATTTAAATAATTATTTCATTGCCCTTTAGGATTTTTCACCATTTTCCTAAGTTATTTACTCCTCCCAGGGGTATTTTGGTCATTTTGGCACTTTGGCCCTTAAATTCCCTAATTCAAATTTCGGGGTATTACAACTAATAGTTTAGGAAAGGAACCTGGACCAGAGAAGGCACCGATAGACAGAGCCAAAAAGAGGCACTGGTGGATGAAGCCTGGAAGAGGCACCGGTCAAAGCAAATGCCGGAAGAGCTTCATCAGAGCATTCTTTCTGGCAAGAATCTGACGAGGTTATTTCAAACGTTTGGTGTCTAGGTAGGGTTCCACTACTAGAAAAATCGAAATTTGCGACGGATTTTGCGACGGAATAATTTCCGTCGCAAATTTTAACAAATTTGCGAAGGGAAAAATAAATCCGTCGCAAAAAAAAAACAAAAAATTGCGACGGAAAACGGGCTCCATCGCAAGTTTGTGACGGAACACTACAGTCCGTCGCACAATTTGCGACGGACAAACTATGTCCGTCGCAAATTTTGCGACGGACAACGGCGTCCGTCGCAATTTTGTATGCCCCAAGTCTACCTAAGGCTTGGTTTAAGGTTGTATAGTTATTATGTAAAAATTGTAATTATACACATTTTGTATCACACAAATATTTCTTCGGGAAATTTTTAATATATCAGCTTATGCCTGGGCATTTTATATCAATTACCTATCGTCCAAACGTTAGTGCATGCTCTTCGTTTCCGCATTACTCTGATGTAGCACCTCAAACTCTGTTGATTTTCTTAAAACTACGTGTCAACGAATACATTAAATGGTATGGAATTTAGGGTGTTACAATAGGGTTGATGACTATGAGCTTTTGCTTGAGATCTCCGCGCCTCTGTTATAAAGTTTAAGCTTAGAAGGTTTTCCGGAACAGCTTCGTTGTGAAGGAACCTTCAAAAATTTAAATCTCGTCGCTCTCACGCTGAACAGTTTAGTCTCTGTTCAACACAGCTGAATACCTACATACAATTAAGGAAAGCTTTGCGCTGAGGCAGAATACTGCATACAGATGTACGTGTGCTTTGAGGTTGGTTCACGAATTTATTTGATATCTATTTTATTTTTAGTTTACAATCTATCTCTTCTATACTATAAAACAGAAAGATGAATAAATATTACTTCCTCTTTTAATCATTAATATTACTTCCTCTATTTATCATCATAAGGCATTTTTAATTAATTTCCAGTTAACTTTTTTTAAGATTAATGAAGTTAAATAAATTACTTTAAAGTATTTATAATCTAATCATACATAATATATATTACGATTAATAGAAAAAGTCAATGACCTAATTTTTTCTTTCTTTCCAAGTTTACCCTTAAATCTTCTCCAAGGAGATTTCCAATAATGCATGGGAAACAAGAGTGTTTTAATATTTTCTTAAAAGCAATTTAGGTAAAAAAAGTTAATTACTTTTAGCATTCCGCAAAATGCCATATAAATTAAGACGTAATATATATATGGGGTTCAAACTTCTTATGTTACATGAGAAGGAAAAGATTTCTACACACATGAAATGGTACGACCAGGGGCGGATTTAGGGGGGCTAGGGTGGCCCCCGCCCCCCTAAAATTACAAAAACGAACCCAAAAGTATGGAAAATTATACTTAAGCATTCTAAAAATTTTAATATTTTCACTTTAGTCCCTATTAAAAGTTTTATTGAGGGACTATAATGAAAATATTGAAATATTTATGAGGCTAAAGCATAATTTTAGAGGATTTTGGGTCCATTTCTGTAATTTTCACCCTCAAATTTCAAATGCTAATTCTACTGGGTTTTATTCTGTAATTTTCGCCCCCTAATTTAAATTCCTGGCTCCGCCCCTAGGTACGACCCACATATATATATAATGCTCATTATATATATAGGTGAGTTCCATCATTTCATATGTGTGTGACATAAGAATACACACTTCTCCTACAACATGAGAAGTATTTTTCCATATATATATATATATATAATAGTGAAGGGAGGAGTAATATAAACTAAACTATAAAGATAGAGTGCATTATGCTTTACAACATGTGAATAGTATGAGATTTTTTAGTTATTACATTCAGTTTTTTTGGCATCGTAGTGATTCTCATTAATCTTTTTATCATGTACTTTTTGGATTCAAGAATATGTTAGTCACGGTAGGAAGTATCATAATAACACAACATTGGAATATTTTGGTCTAGAACAAGATATAAAAATTGATTAAATGGGAGATGTTGTGATAGATTTATTGGTCTCTTTTCAAAATATAATACAGAACCATGTGTTTTTTTCTGTATTTTTTTACCATGAGATTTTGGTCTCTATTTAAAGAGTATAATTTTTTTCCTTTGCACTTGCACATTGCGCGGGGGTCTAATCTAGTTTTATTAAAATTACTCTTGAAGCAGAAATCAAAATATAAGAATATCTATTATACCTAAATATGCAGATATACATCTTACGTTTTTTATTTCATAATAATAACACACACAAAATTTGATATGAAATTTAAGCTGAAAATGTATTTAGGATAGAAATGTATTTCAATAAAATAAGGAAAATTAAATTACATCTTTTAATTTCAAAATCAAATTTTCAAATAAAAATGATATATAAATTGAATAAAAATTTTATAATTTGTTTTTATATGAAGCTATCTATGCAAACGAATTAGGTAAATTTCTGCTTGGAAATTCAAGGGGTAATTTGACCGAATTGTAGTAAATAATGTTTGGGAAAAAAGAAGAATCTTTATTCAATAATTATTATATAGTAGAAAAACCTATTAACAGTGGTCCCATGGTCTAGCGGTTAGGACATTGGACTCTGAATCCAGTAACCCGAGTTCAAATCTCGGTGGGACCTTTTTTTCTTCTGTTTAAAATCTTTCACCCTTTTGCTAAGACTTCATTATCAGCCTTATCTTCTCTTTCTTTCATTCCAGCAACAAACATGTAGATGTAGTATTATCGATATGTTAGTGTAATTTGAAGTGTGGTTCAATCTCCATTTCAGTTTTCAGCCTTGCGATGTTCATAGGAAATTCTCACCTTTCTGCTTCTCGCCTCCCTTCGCCAATTCAGAAATTTCCAAAACATTCTCACACTCCCACTTTGAATTCCATTCAATTCCCATCAAACATTTCTCCCTCCCACCGTGAACTGCATCCCAATCTGGAAGAAACCCAGCAGATCCATGCCCACTTGATCAAAACCTGTTTCAATTTCAGTGATCAAATCCCTTTTACGGCACTTCGTAGCCACCTTAGTCATTTATCGCTTTACAGTTTCCTAATAACATCTTATATCAAGAACGGTTTCCCCATAGAAGCTGTAAAAATCTATACCCATATGCGTAGAACTGACTCCGAAGTGGACAATTTCCTCATACCATCTGTACTCAAAGCTTGCTGCCTTATTTCTTCGATCTTACTAGGGAAAGAGATACACGGTTTTATAGTGAAAAATGGGTTGGATATGGATACTTTTGTTTGTAATGCCTTAATCCAGATGTACAGTGGGTGTAGAAGCCTGAAACTTGCACGCCAGTTGTTTGATAAAATGGTGAACAGAGATGTTGTTTCTTGGAGTACTATGATTAGGAATTATAGTCAAAGTGGGCTGTCTGATGAAGCATTGAGTCTTCTTAGAGAAATGCACGCTCAGGGAATTACTCCTAGTGAGGCTGCCATGATAAACATGACTGATGTCTTTGCAAAATGTGCAGATTCAAAATTGGGTAAAGCCATGCATGCTTATGTGGTGAGGAATCAGAACTACGAGAAATCTAGAGTTCGTCTAACAACTGCTTTAATAGATATGTATGCTAAATGTAATAATATAGCTTATGCAAAAATGCTTTTTGATGGGTTGTCTGAGGCTGGCATAGTTTCGTGGACTACTATAATTGCAGGATGCATTCACTGCAATGATTTAAATGAAGGGGCCAGACTTTTTGCCAATATGCTCAAAGAGAGTATGTTTCCAAATGAGATTACACTGCTCAGTTTTTACAAAGAATGCGGATTCATTGGTTCTCTAGGACTTGGCAAGTTGTTGCATGCATTCACTTTAAGAAACGGATTTAACATTTCCTTGGTTCTGGCTACTGGTCTGATTGATATGTACGGAAAATGTGGCGATTCCAGAAGCGCGAGATCTGTTTTTGATAGCATTACTGACAAAGATTTAACAATGTGGAGTGCTTTGATTTCAGTTTATGCACAAACCAATTGTATAGACCAAGCTTTTGACACCTTTGTCCAGATGACTAGTTGTGGAATAAGACCAAATGAAGTGACCATGTCTAATCTCCTACTGCTATGTGCAAAAGCTGGAGCCCTTGAAATGGGAAAGTGGGTTCATGCTTACATAGACAAGCAAGAAATTAAAGTAGATATGATTCTAGAAACTTCTTTGGTGGACATGTACGCTAAATGTGGGGACATAAATGCAGCTTATCAGCTGTTTACGAAAGCTACTGACAGAGACATACTGATGTGGAACGCCATGATATCTGGTTTTGCGATGCATGGTAATGGAAAGGAAGCATTAGAACTCTTGACAGAAATGGAAAGACTAGGAGTCATCCCTAATGAAACCACATTTATTGGAGTTCTTCATGCTTGTAGCCATGCTGGACTAGTGATGGAAGGGAAGGAACTCTTTCAGAAAATGGTCCATGAATACAACTTAGTTCCAAAGGTCCAGCACTATGGCTGTATGGTAGACCTTCTTGGTCGAGCCGGATTACTTGATGAAGCTAAGGAACTAATTAGCAGCATGCCCATGAGACCAAACATGGTTGTGTTAGGATCTCTACTTGCTGCATGTAAAGTCCACAAAAATCTCACAATTGCAGAATGGGCTGCAAAACAGTTTCTGTCATTAGAACCTAATAAGTGTGGTTATAATGTTCTGATGTCAAACATATACGCAGCAGAAAAAAGATGGGATGATGTTACTGGTATAAGGAGAGCTATGAAGGATGTGGGAATTAGGAAAGAACCTGGTATCACATCCATTGAAGTGAATGGCTCAGTTCATGACTTTGTAATGGGAGATAAGTCACACCCAGAATCTGAGAAAATTTATGAAATGGTTGGTGAGATGAGAGAAAAGCTAGAAGAAGCTGGATACACACCAGATACATCTTCTCTGCTGCAGAAAATTATAGATGGGGAAGAGAAAGAAACGGCATTAAGTTATCACAGTGAGAAGTTGGCCATGGCATTTGGTCTTATAAGCACAGCTCCAGGTGTTCCAATTCGAATTGTGAAGAACCTTCGAATATGTAATGATTGTCACACTGTGACTAAGTTGTTGTCCAAGATTTATGGGAGGGTGATAGTAGTAAGGGATCGCAATCGTTTTCATCACTTCAACGAAGGATCTTGTTCGTGTGGGGATTATTGGTAGGAACAATAAAAATGAGACAAGGAACATCAGAAATTTTCATGTTTGTGTCTGCAGCACAAATCGTTCGAATACATAATACACATAATGGCGCAATTGTGTAACATTAAATAAAAATTACAAGTTTATTATTATGTTTTATATAAAAAATTATAGCTTTGAAATATTTGTTATCTGCTAATACTATTATTGACTTTATACACAATATATGATTAAAATTGTATGGAAAATGTTTTTTTTTTACATTCTATTTTTTTTATATATCTTTACAGTTTATAAATTGTAATTGAGTCTTATGATTCAAAAATATTTATTCATTTTTTATTATTAAAATTTCGCAAGAATTTATTAAAGTTTGTTTATATTATTAATTATATATTGTCTTGCTGTTATGATTATGCTTGTTTGTGTATACTTTACTATATAAGAAAATAATAAAAGTATATGTAATAGAAGAAAATTAGCTCACATGCATGAAAAAAATATTGGGACAAATATGATAATAAGAAATGTATTTTAAAACAATTTAAACAAAAATAACATAATTACATGTTTTAAACTTAAAAATTAAATCAATATTGAATAAAATTATGGAGATAACGGTATTTTTTTTATAAAAAAAACAATATTTTGATCATCTTAAGTATATTTAAAATTACAATATATAATGCAAAATTTCAATTTGATTTCTTAAATTTATTACAAGTCAAATTAATGTTTGACTTGTAAATTGAAATTGGTAGCATATATGTTAAAATTAGGTTAAAGTATGTTTTTAGTCTTTTAAATTTACATGAGGTATACTTTTGGTCCCTTCACTTTATAAAGTAAACTTTTAGTCCAATAATTCTAACACCATTAATTTTGCTCGCAGAAAATATTAACTCAAGTTATAACGGAGTAAAGTTCAGTGATAATTGTGTAATTAAATGCTATTATGCTTAAATTAAAGGGTTAAGGGGTCATTTGGCCAATCAACTATTGGCTCAGGAACACCCAGCACAACAAACTATTAAGCGTACCAAAAATACCAACAAACTTTTAAAAAGGAGCGTCCAGCACAACGCCGTTAACAAAAAGTTAACCTCCGTTATCTAACCGTTATCTAATGTGTAGATTGGCCAACGAATTCTTACTCCAGGAGCGCCCAGCACAAAATTCTCAATTTTACTAAATTAAATAATTTTTTTTCTCAATTGTCATTATTCAAAACTACTTATATAGATATTTATGGACAAAAATTATTCATTCTTTAATTTTGTCAAAATTATAATTTGCTAAAATAAACAAAAGTTTTAATTAAAAATATTTATTCATTTTTTATTATTAAAATTTCGCAAGAATCTCAAAAAGTTTGTTTATATTATTAATTATATATTGTCTTGCTGTTATGATTATGCTTGTTTGTGTATACTTTACTATATAAGAAAATAATAAAAGTATATGTAATAGAAGAAAATTAGCTCACATGCATGAAAAAAATATTGGGACAAATATGATAATAAGAAATGTATTTTAAAACAATTTAAACAAAAATAACATAATTACATGTTTTAAACTTAAAAATTAAATCAATATTGAATAAAATTATGGAGATAACGGTATTTTTTTTATAAAAAAAACAATATTTTGATCATCTTAAGTATATTTAAAATTACAATATATAATGCAAAATTTCAATTTGATTTCTTAAATTTATTACAAGTCAAATTAATGTTTGACTTGTAAATTGAAATTGGTAGCATATATGTTAAAATTAGGTTAAAGTATGTTTTTAGTCCTTTAAATTTACATGAGGTATACTTTTGGTCCCTTCACTTTATAAAGTAAACTTTTAGTCCAATAATTCTAACACCATTAATTTTGCTCGCAGAAAATATTAACTCAAGTTATAACGGAGTAAAGTTCAGTGATAATTGTGTAATTAAATGCTATTATGCTTAAATTAAAGGGTTAAGGGGTCATTTGGCCAATCAACTATTGGCTCAGGAACACCCAGCACAACAAACTATTAAGCGTACCAAAAATACCAACAAACTTTTAAAAAGGAGCGTCCAGCACAACGCCGTTAACAAAAAGTTAACCTCCGTTATCTAACCGTTATCTAATGTGTAAGATTTAGAATTTTGTGCTGGGCGCTCCTAAAGTAAAAGTTCGTTGGTCAATCTGCACCTTAGATAACGGAGGTTAACTTTTTGTTAACGGCGTTGTGCTGAGTGCCCCTTTTTAAAAGTTTGTTGGTATTTTTGGTACGCTTAATAGTTTTTTGTGCTGGGTGCTCCTAAGCCAATAGTTGGTTGGCCAAATTGCCCCTTAACTCTAAATTAAAATATGGGTAAATTGAAGAATATATAAAATCTGTGTAATTAAATGCTATTAGCCATCATTTGAGTTCGTTGCGTCAGCATTTTCCATTAGCAACATTAATGGTGTTAGAATTTTAGGACCAAAAATATACTTTATGAAATTATGGGACTAAAAATATACCTTAGGTAAAACTTAAAGGACTAAACATATACTATAGCCTTAAAATTAAAATTGTCAACTTTGTCCAGCATATCAGCAGATATAAGGAAACCAGATAAATGCCGGTGAATATGTCTCTTAAATTAGAAGACTAGTTTTGCTTGAAGCAAAATTAATGGAACAACCTATAATCATCATGGACCCAACCAGACTATGGTAGGAACAAGCTCCTCCACACCCCTATTCCAAAAGCTGGTTAATCATTTCGAAGTATAATGAAAATGTATAAATATGATGGATCAAATATCACAACCCTCTGTTATCACTCCATATGCCAGAATTTAACCTCAAGATGCACCATGGAGAATAATTAGATTCCCCTGCAGCTTAATATTCAAATCTCTATCCTCTAAAATCTAAACAAGTGAAGCAAGATAGTTGAATAAAGAGTCAGAAACGAGTTTGGTCTCCAGAGAACAAGAATTAAAACCAAAAATCACAATCCAAATCCTTCAATAAATATTTATACATAAGTACACTGTTGGCTGAAAAGAACGAGAAATTTCAGCTGACTCAACTAACAGAATGGATAAATTAATTCAGCGTGATTCTATTATTTCAGACCACGAAAACCTAGTGTCTGCAGATCGAAGATATGTTAACATCAAGGAATTAAGATAAGAATGCTTCTAATGAATTTTACTTCAGAAAAAAACAGAAGGCAGTTCATCTTTGCTTGTATTGATTGATGTAGAACGGGGACTCAGAATAAATCAGTAGTCTAATAGTCTTCAGTTATGAGGATGCTTTATGATTCTTTGCAGAACCACAGTCCTTGCCTGTCTAATATCGCGGCTGCAAGTATCAGCCTGGACTCCCAAGTCTTCAACATTCTTCATAAACACTCCCAGCCTCTTCTTGATCTCCTCTATAGCTTCCTCCACAGCTTCCACTTCAATAGCAAACTCTGCATTCTGAATTAAGGACTTGATCTCAATCTCCAACCGTTCGATCAGAAGCCGGATGTTATCCAGATCTTTTATGGCAACAAAGGTACCAGCTTGCATTGAGCTTATCAATCCCTTCTGACCTTTCAACACATCTTCATAGTTCTTCCACAGTGAATCTACCCACTTTCCCATTGACCCAATTGGGATGGAAGCTGCAGCAGCGAGAGCAGCTGCAACATGTGGAGCAGCAATGGCTGCTGCTACAACTGAGCAAATCAAAACACCAGCAAATGTGGCCACAAATATTGTACCAGTGACCTTTCTCCATGTATGTACATGTCTGAATTTCTTATCAAGCTTTTGTTTTCGGATATGCAACTTCTCAAGCATAAGTATCTGTTGCTTGTAAACAGATTGAAAGATTTGGTAGAACTCTTCAGTGAAAGGATCACCAGCTGCCTTGAAGGTCTTTAGCTCCTGCAATGTCCTCTCATAACTGTTCCCAGGCAACTTGGTCTCCTCCTCAAACTGTTGAAGGGCAACGAGAATAAGCAACTGGCTGTCGCGAGCTCTCTGGAGGCACTTCTCTAATGCAGCACAGAAATCCAGAGTTTGCAAGCTATTCTCAAAGTACTCCTCAACAAGCTCAAAGAGTTCTTGGCTTTTCCATATATCTTTCTTACAGTTCAATATCACTTTCACAACTTCCTGATTCATCTCCAAAAGGCATTCTGTGATCTGTTTAAGAGATTCAAAGGAAAGGGATCGGAGTTCGACTCCAACAGCAAGAGTGTTTATAACATGATTTGTTCTAGCATGCAGGGCAGTGTCAAATGACTGCAAATCAGCATCTAGCTTGCAGACATCTTCGTAAGAGCTCAATTCAGTTGCATATTGCACATGAGTACCGGGATCAATACCAGCAGACAACGATTCAGGAACCTTCTTGCTGATGTAGCTTCCCATTGCTTCGATAAATTGAAATCTAATTAAGGAAAGAGAAGAATCAGAATCAATTCAGATTTCAAAACCCCTTTACCAGATAAAGACCGTGAATTTCACCAAATTTTCTCTCGTCCGATTAGGAAAGCAAAAACCCACATTCTAAGTACAGCTCTCGAGAATAATAATTCCGACGAATAGCGGCTTAAACCAGCACGCACGAGGATAAGAACACCCAATTTAAACATACCGATTAATGCTATTACGACAATCAAATCATCAAACACGAACACACAAAAATCCCGATAATGAAATAAACCAACTGAAGCAATTAGATCCAGAGAGAGATAACTTAAAAGAGCGAACCTCTTGAAAGTGATTAACGAAGAGGATAGATATTATACTCCGCGATGATGACAAAGAAAATCGTTGAAGCTGATCGATATGATTTCGGTTTCTGAAATAGGGAAAGTAATATAAAGCGAGACGAAGAGCTTGAGGTGCAAGAAATGTGGCGGGGTTTAGAATTGAGAGTCGCTTGCACGCTTCAGAAAACAAAACGAGGGTTTTGGGAATGAAAAGGGAGGAAACGCGGGAAGGAATGTACCTTATTCTATCTCTCTCTAGAATTATCTCTCTTTAAAAGTGTTTCACCGTGCAAAGCAACGATTTTCCCCAAAAGAAAGAAGCAAGCACACGATTGAGCTCAAGAAGCACTAGCTTCCTCAGCTCACCAGGACTGGAAATTACGCAGAAAAATGCATTACATTTCAATGCAGAAAGCAACAAGCAGAAGATTCTGATCTAAAAGTAACCAACTTAATTAATGTGTGTATTATAAAGAAATCTCGGACAGGCCAATAAAGTATAATAACGGCATCTACCTTTAATCTACGAGTTAAATGGAAAATTCCATACAAGCCAGGCATACAGAAAACAAGAAGAAGATTCATACTTGGATTGAGCTGTAGGCTACTGGGTGATCTTAGTACAACGTGACAACCTTGAAGTAAGTGAGAAAGAGATAAGACGTACGAGAGAAAGAGATCAACATTTGTTGTCCACATTTGTGAATATGATCGGACTCCAGCTAAAAACTTAATATGCAAGGAGTTAGTAGTTACAAAATGGGAAAATCTCCCTAAATGCCATTAGTGGAAATATATTTTACATTTTAGCCCCGAAGTAAGGAAATCATTTGGAATGACCTTGATCCTTTCTCCTTAGTTCTTCTTTTAAAAAAGAAAAGAAAATACCTCTAAAAAAACAAAATGGTACATGACTCCGAATCATCGACAATACATTTGCGAATTACAAAATTTCAGGATAAATTATTGACCATGAACTTGTAAATCACAAAATTTTAATAGTAAAATCATTAACAACTTAAATTTCACATATGATGTAATTGCAATTGTAATTATAAAAAGTTAGTTATAAATCACGTGCAATTTATTTATAGATTCGGGGAGTTTAAAATAATTTCATTGAAAATGTTAGAGTTTAGCTATAAATTATGTGCTCTTCACTAATAAAATATGGAAGAAAACTTACCAGTAAGACATATTTGAAGAATTAATATTTATCTTAAATATAAAACATAATTTTCATATTTATCTATATATATTTCTAAATTACTCATAATTATGCTCTCTCAATAATAATCATAGAGGAGAGGAAAAAGGAAATTAAAGACAGTTAGGGTATTTTAGAATATGCATGTCATACTAACAAATTCAACTAACTTTCTTAATCTAATAAAATTAAGTAAATATATCTTATATTAATAACCAGAGAGAGTACAATGAGATCACATTTGAAAATTATGAAAATTTACAAACAAATCTTTTAAAACCCAAATATATCATGTTTAATTTATTACTAAAATGTTATATTTTATCCCGTATAGTGTTTATAGTTTAGAATGTTGGATTTACCTGAAAAAATACTTCAATATGCTAAATATGCCTAAACCCTAATGTATAATAAGTTTTTGTAATTTATAAATGCATTGTTTGTAATTATAGCGCTATTATTGCTTTATTTGCTCCATAGATATTTTCGTCTAAACAATTTGTTTGTTCAATTAAGGGCTAAAGTATTATGTGACTTGTTAAAGTTGGGGTACTGAACTGCAATTATGTTTTTACAGAGGCCATCGTGTGTGATTTTCCCTTACAAGTATGAAACAAGATTAGCCCAGCCATATAATTTTTGAAGAGACAAATTAATTATGAATAAAATGCTATATATAATTAATCAATTAATTATCTGTTGAGCTGGCTCGTGAAATCTAGTCAAAGCGCGTATGTCAAATTGTCAACTAACTTTTAAATGGGTTACAATAATTAAGAAAACAAAATACTTATCCAATCCTAAAAATAGGAGAATCTAGTTTGCAGTATAAATTTAAGGGATAAGATATTGTCACTATCATTTTTTCACTACTAATGTCACTACCACTTTTTCACCATTAGATCATAATCTCATCTACCTTTATGATATCTCTCTCGTATTGAGATTCTGATCTAATGGTGAAAAATTGGTAGTAACATTGATAGTGACAATATTCTATCTCATAAACTAATGATACATAACTTATAATATGATTGTGTAATTTATTTAATATTTCTAAAAAAGTCAATTAAACCTTATATTTTAGACCGGAATGAGTATAACAGTAAGTACGGGTAAAACTAATTATTTAGGGGTTCTTTATTCCATGTTTTTCTCTTAAGTACTTGTTAGGTGCTTATCCCTCTAATTTGGAGGTGTGGATATTTTTTATTTATATATTTAGATTAAATTAAATACAGCGTCATGAAATATTTTTTTTACCTAGTATCTCAAATTAATTAATTTTCAGTCCTGCATTCAAAAAATATTTTTCCTGTAATTAGTTTGAGATACTAATGCAAAATAAAAAATTTCAAGATACAACACATAATTAAATCTAAATAAATAAAATATATATAAAAAAATATCCACATCTCTAAATTAGAAGATAAAATGATAAATACAGAACAAACACCAAAAAGAAAAACATGGAATTAGAAGCGATTATTTAGTAAGGGGGTAAATGTGCAATTTTACACATGTGGTTTACCCCAGGAGCGCCCAGCACCACGAGTTTTTTTTTGGAGTAAAAGTACACACGTGGTTACATTTTGGGAGCGTCCAGCACCACGAGCTTTTTTCTAGAGTAAAAGTACACACGTGGTTACATTTTGGGAGCGCCCAACACCACGGCGGTTAGTTAACCGTCAACTTGGATGGAACGCTGACATGGCGCTTATTTGAACTGACACGCTGACGTGGACGCTGATGGTAAGTAAAAAAGAAAAAGAAAATTACCCTTTTGCCCTTATTTTTAAATAAAAATTACCCTTTTATCCTTAGTTTTAAATAATAAAAAAACTAAAAATACCCCCTCCCCGGTGGTGGGGCCCACCGGGGAGGGGGTATTTTTAGTTTTATTTTTTTAAAAAAAAAAAAATTGGGGCAAAAGTGTAATTTCACCTAAAACTAAGGGTAAAAGTGTAATTTCACCCGAATTACTGTTCACTTCCATCCAAGTTAACGGTCAACTAACCGCCGTGGTGTTGGGTGCTCCAAAACTTAACGTGTGTACTTTTGTTCCAGAAAAAAGCTCGCATTACTAGACGCTCCCGGAAAAAAGCTCTATAAAATTGCACCCTTTATAAGATATAAAATGGTACTATCACTTGGTAGAACTTATTTTTATTTCGGCATTACAGCAAGTAGAGAAAGAGCATTCTCAAAATAGGTCTGCTTTCCGCGGGAGAGAACGAGGGGGGAAACCTGAAAAGCTCTAGTGAACGCCTCCATGGGCACAACCGAGAGGACGAATGGCGCGCAGCCAGAGTCCTCATCTGCTCTGGCGTACCTAGATCCTCTCTACTGGTAACAAAGTTCGCTTTCTTCTTAACTTTGATTTACGGATGAATTTCACGTAACTTCTGCTCCTTGGTATTATTGTGCGTGCGTTTAGGGACGAGAGATTCTCCAAGGAGGAGCAGTATGAGTGGTTCAAGGATTATTCCCACTTTCGACACCTAATTCAAGCCCACGTTACTTCCCATTCCTCTGTAATTCCTTTTCTCTTATGAGTTATTCCTTTTGCGCGTATTATTGTGCGTGCGTTTAGGGACGAGAGATTCTCCAAGGAGGAGCAGTATGAGTGGTTCAAGGATTATTCCCACTTTCGACACCTAATTCAAGCCCACGTTACTTCCCATTCCTCTGTAATTCCTTTTCTCTTATGAGTTATTCCTTTTGCGCGTATTATTGTGCGTGCGTTTAGGGACGAGAGATTCTCCAAGGAGGAGCAGTATGAGTGGTTCAAGGATTATTCCCACTTTCGACACCTAATTCAAGCCCACGTTACTTCCCATTCCTCTGTAATTCCTTTTCTCTTATGAGTTATTCCTTTTGCGCTGCTCCTTGCTTAATCGTTTATGTTAAATTTAGTTATCTGAGCTTGGACGTTTCTGGTATTTGACGCAATACTCTTACCACAATTATAAAAATTAAGAACACACTAAACAAATGAGAAACTAGATAATATAACTTAAGAAAGCAGGAGTCAATATGACAGGAGCACATATGACTAAACATAAAGCTTCTTTTTTACTAAACAAATAAACAAAGCACCTGTCTTTGGAAAGGAAACTTTTCGGCAGAGTTCAAACTACTCTTTCCATGAAAATTGGATCTTTAATGACATCTAGTTGGATTAATTTATCGTAAAACAGGACATGATAGAAGAAAATAGTTAAAAGGATGAAAATGCTAGAGCTGTAGTATACAATACATCATAATTTATATACTTATAGTCTGCTAGAAGCTGTTGATCTGTTTCTCCATCATTATCAACATATGATAAATTCTTGATATACTTTCTGGTTTTAACAGAAACCATTCCTCTATTCTGAAGATACCATATTTAATATACCACAAAAAGAAACAAGGAGAGGAAATTATAAATGACTATTTATCAGTGGAATTTCTGCTTAACACATTACAACCAATATTTCACTTGCCTCATCGACTTTAGTTCATCCAGATCTTACTGCTATAAAGCAAAGTGGCATGGGGGTGGGGGGGAGTTCAGGTATTCTTCAAAATCTTAACAGAGATGATTATTCAGATCAGATATATGAGGTAAATGTGAAATCAAGGAGAGAGAGAAATTAGATTGTAAATCAATGTGAACTAGGGGAAGAAAACTTTTTCCCCTTTTTGTTGTTCAGTAGTTGACTTTTATTAAATTTATAAATGAGCCCAATCCCATTATTTGGGAATAATATTGCCTGTCCCCTTTTCCTCTTTTGATGGAATATGGCAATCATGCAGGTCTTGGAGCTTGGATGTGGAAATTCACAAATGTGTGAAGAGTTGTACAAGGATGGGGTAACCGACATAACATGCATAGACCTGTCATCTGTTGCAGTGGAGAAGATGCAAAAACGGTTATTTTACCGGGGATTGAAAGGTTGGTTTGCTATTGGCCCAGAACACTGCCTGGAATCCTACATGCATATGGGCTTCTATCAGAAGCCTTTGTTTTACTTGGGAATAGAGATACTGATGGATTGATAACTTTCAGGCTAGAATATCTCAAGGCCTCTGAGAAGAGAATGAAGACCAAAGAGAGTACAAGGGGCTGGCTAGAGGGAAGAAAAAGAGTGTTGGGTTTAGACAGTGGCCCTTGGGATGTGAGTGCAGTGAGCTGGATGTATGTGTGTGTTAGAGCGAAGAAAGAGAGTTGGTTGTGTGAGTGGAACTTGCGATGTGAGTGTGCCCGAGAGAGAGTCTGTGTGTGTGTGATTGGAGAGGTCTGTGTATTAAATGGGTATGGAGGCATGTGAGGGGGGAGGGCAGATAGTGACTCTTTGAGGTGGGTGTCTGGTCTCTTGAATACTCCAGGTTTTGGGTGGGAAAGGTCATTTTCAGTATTGTTATTTTTCTGCTTTTAGTGTGTTTCTACTATTTTTGAGTTTTGTCTGTGAGAGGGTTCTTTTCTTTCACTTTTAGTGTCTTTTGTCTATTGCATGTGCCTTGAACTACCGTGATCACTCCTTCTTTAGGAGACTATTTTCACATTTAATATAATACCAGTGTCGAAGTCCCATCAGATACATATCTAATTATCCCGGTAATTTTACCCATTCTTCTGTCTTAGTCTGGATATCAATTTGGTCTTGGATGAATTTTCTACCTAACAGGAACTATGATAAGCGGGTAACTGACCTCGGTACAAGGTTTTTAGTTGGCTTTTGGTACTATGTCACTCCTGGACAGACTATTATTCTTGAAAGATAATATCAATCTTCTTGGCAAAGGCCTAAGTGAGGCATATTTGATTGTTTTGTCCATCTCCTGACAAAGTGTAATTTAATTGAGTTGAATTATTGATTTACTTCTAAGATTGTGTTGATCACATGAATCTGAAAGGAGTTGTTGCGTTAGATGGCATGGTCAAAGAGAGCAGCTGCGAGAATGTCAAGGGTATTTGATATGGAATAATAATGTGAATAAGAAAGCTATTAGTTAGTTTAGTCTGTTAGGCACTAGCTGTTGGGAAATACTGTTATAGTTAGAAGCGGTGATTAAAAGGGGTTTAAGCCTATATATACGCATAGTCATCTATTGTATTCAGGTCATTGTTGTGTTTTCTAATGAGAATATGCACTATTCAGTCTCTCTCTACTTTCTGTTCTTAATTCCTCTCTGTTTCTCTCAATCTTCTGTTCTTCTCTCTTTCTTTCCTTCTATCTTTTATATTCTTCTTCCAATACCATAATAGTATTTGTTATGAAAAGTAAGTCCGTGAAATCTGGGAGTAGATGCTGTTCTTGAATATCTTAAGCATGGAATGCGAGCCTGTGACTTGCTGTGTGCAAGTCTTGTTCTGATTTAGTCTTCAAGTTGGTGTTATTGGCAACAAACTGAAATTTGATCTTTAAGTTGAAGGGGAGTGTTGAAAGGCCTATGAATTATTGTAGGATTACTTCTTGCAAAGTAAGAGTGTTAAAAGGATTATCTGTGTGTTTGATTCTATTTAGCTCTTGGGATTATAATCTAGTTTTTTTATCCTGAAGATAGAATTCAGAGTCCTTTATAGTTTTATCTCTTGTATAATGTTTGGTTCAATGGAGGGAGGCAAGGAGAGGGAAAATTCATTGAAATCTTTCATCCCCCCTCCATTTTGTTTTAACCAGATAAGGGGAGCACCTCCCCTTTATTGTGTTTAACGAAATGAGGGGGAGATCGTCCTGACAACCAAACCGACAGAAGTTTATCTTCTAGTTCTCTGTTTTTAGAGTATTATAATTATAAATGAAGGAAAGATGAATTGGGCTAGGATGTATTTTCCTTCAAGCGCTAAATTCTGCCAACCAAAAAATTCAACAACATCAAACATCTTATTTCCTCTGCTTGTTTGTTATTGGGGATCAACTCAATAACTATTGGAATTTAGTTCATTCTATCTTAAATTTGAGCATGTTTTATTGTTGTCATCTCTTTGATTAGACATAAAAGTGCTGCAAGCTGACATGCTGGAGCTGCCGTTTGGTGATGAATGTTTTGATGTAGTTATTGAGAAAGGAACTATGGTAAAACTAATTAAGTCAAATTATTTCCCTTTGGCCTTCAATAGAATTCTGATTTGATATTCTAGCTGGATAAATAAAATTTCTTTATAATTGACTCTCTGCTTCAATAGTCAATATGCACATGTTATCTGTTTTTGAAGGATGTATTGTTCGTGGACAGTGGTGACCCATGGAATCCGAAGCCTGAAACTATATCAAAGGTTATGGCCATGCTGAAAGGCGTTCACAGGGTATTGAAATCAGACGGCATATTTATCTCGATAACTTTTGGCCAGGTTTCAAGTTTGAATTGCTATACCTTGTGTCTTTTCAAGCGAGTTTCTCTGTGATTCTGATCTAACTTAAATGCTTGGCAGCCACATTTTAGGCGTCCTATATTCAATGCTCCAGATTTTAGCTGGTCTGTTGAGTGGATCACCTTTGGTGAAACTTTTCATTATTTTGTCTACGTGTTGAAAAAGGTTAGTCTCTATAAGCTCCCTTGTGTATCCTCCTCATAATAGGAACATATGTAAATAGATTACCTTTCATTCTTCTTATAGTAAAAGAAAACGAAAACAAAATGTAAGAAATGCATATGATAGCTTATTTTTGCAATCCCAAATTACATATCACTTCATTATTATAGAGTTCACAAATTCCTTAACGGATGAAGTAATTATTAGAATGTGAGTCTAGGGTTTACCTCGTTTAATTTGATTTTATTTTGGTTCTGGTTTAAAGTATGTGCATTGTGATTGCTTCTGGACCAATTGACTCTGTTTTTAATCCTTTTATTAATGGTATTTTGAAAAAACACATTCTCATCATATATCATGAGATACAATCAAATCGTTATGTAAAATGTTGTTTCACACGGGGTTTTGTCTCGTTATGATTTATATACTTGTTCTCAATAGTCTTTATATATAACCTTTGAAAGCTTAAAATGTTTTTTAGGGACGGAGATCATCATATGAGGATGTGCCTGTCAAGATGTCTGAAACGCCATCTTTTAATCTATTTCATGAAGAGTTAGAAGGTGAAGATTATGTTTTTCGAATCGATGTTGATGAGTTGAACTGTTGAACTGTAGGGTCAGAATATATGTTATCAAATTTCAATCTTCCTGCTGCAATTTTATTTAATTTATTTTAAATGAAGGAATGAAGTTTTTCCCCTGGGACAAGACTTGTATTTGAAATTTTCCAAATAATCTATATATTGATTAGAACTAAAACAGTTTTGGTGTGTTGAAAGTGAACAGCTATCTTATGTTGCTATATTTTATTATAATCATAATCTCTCACACTGGGGGCACCTTAAAATTCACTAAACTTTTTTGTTAAAAGAACATGTCCAATTGTGCTGTTTTAAAATTTAGTTTTAACTATAAGAATGAAAAATAATAAGGTCTTCCTGACTTCTAAGCATGATTCCATCAGCTTTTATGAGGGATTATGTTACTCGATTAGGGCCTTCTCCTTTTATCTCGTATATTTTGAAGGCCCAAAAAGAAAGAAAGGTTGGTTTTTTATAATGGGCTTTAAATGATATGTAGGCTTATGGGCCCAAGCCCTGATAGGTGGGGCTAATTAGGGCTTAGCTTTAAAGGGCCCAAGTCAGTCATTTTTCTCTTTTATTAATGTTTAATAAATTCATTTTGAAAAAAAGGAAGAAATAGGAGAAAAGTCCCCCATTGATAATTTTATTAGGAAAATAATTAAAACAGAACATGGTTCCATTAGATTATCATAAAATTCAAAGTAATGTATATTAGCATAAATTAAGAGTTATAGGACTTAAATTAAGTACTGATGTGATCAATTTTCAGGCTCATGATTAGGAACATCTTAGGGAAGTCAACAAATAGATGTCACATTGAGCAGAACTTTTAAAGTACGATCTAGGGAGACCAAAAAAGAAAAAACCTTTAACCTTTATGACAGTTTTGATTTCCTTTCACCTTTTATCATTACCAATAAAAAAATCGGTGCGTTGCACGGTATAAATAGAAAATTTTTTTTGCTAAGAAAGTTTTAGGAAAGGGGTTGGGTTCACCCACAGTTAGAGCTGGGAATCAGGCCCGGCCCGGCCCGGCCCGATAGGGCCTGGCCCTACAGGGCCTGGGCCCTATAGGGCCTGGAGTAAGGAAAACATCTGTTTTTCAAAGCCTGGCCCGATAGTGCCCTATAGAGCCTGAAAATTACTATTCCAAATTTTAACTATTTTTTCTTCAATTTTTTTCAAAGAAATATAATTAGTAAATTGCAACCATTAAAGTTCTAATCTATCAAATAAATGTTATCAACATTAATATCTAAACAATATAAATCATTCAACAAATAAACACATTTATTAATTCGCAATAAAAAAACAAATAAACACAAAGAATATGTTTTTTCCTTTTTTTTTCAAAAAATATTAAACAACGGAATTGCTTTATGTATGCCCACGACAAAATGTCTTTCCTTCTCGTAATTTTGTGTGTGTCTGCAGATTCCTTCGGTTCAGACATGATTTTACTAACAGATAAAAATAATTATACTTATTTTATACAAAATATATTTATAATTTATTACTTATATAATATTGTAATACTAAAGTATGTGTTTATTTAATATGAAAACATCTCTTCTTTAAAATTTATAATAACTAATTATGTGTTTTAATACAGAATAATAATAAACATAAAAAAAGGTTATAGTTTAAACTAAAAAAATCTAAGTAATTACAAATAAACACATTCATTAAATGGAAGTCTAGGTAATTAAATTTTTCTTTAAAAAAAATGCTACAGTTAAACGGGCCTAACGGGCCGGCCCAATTAAGCCCGAGGCCCTACAGGGCCGGCCCTGCAGGGCCAATTTCAAATTTCTGACATATTTTTCAAGCCCGAGTCCTACAGGGCCAGGGTTTAAACGGGCCGGCCCGATGGGCTTGGCCCGATTTCCCGGCTCTACCCACAGTCCAAGGGCAGGGCGCCTCTACCAGCGTTTCCACTGCTTTCTAAACCCCTAGAATGCCTCCCCCAACGCTTTGACCAACGCAGGGATCGAACCCCCTCCCTTGAGGTGAGGAAGTCCGACCCCTTTGCCAGTTGAACCCAAGGACGAGGGGTGGTATAAGTAGAAATTGTTAAGAAATATGTCAATCAAAATAATTATTGATTAACCAACAAGTCATTGGTTGAGGTAGTAAACAGTTTAACTCCTGTAAAAAGAAGAACATAAGTTTGAATCCCGATAAATGCACTTATTAGTTATTAGGAGAGGCAAAAATCATTTACATTCTAAGTTGAAAGGAAAACTTTTCATATTATAAAAAATAACTTTTAATTCACGATATACTCGTAGTAAAGAAATTGATAGGGAAAAAAATTCACTCAATCTTTTATTGATAGAAGTAAATAAATGAGTAAATTTTTTTTTTTTTTTGCTCAGAAAAATAAATGAGTAATATGTAAAAACGTTTTGTTTTAAATGCCTATTTTATTTTGTTAAATGTTTAACAACAGCAGCTTTGAGGAGCAATAGTCCAGAATGTTAAATTATATATGCGCGTGAAACTGTGAACGTATTTATATTCTCTCTCTCTCTCTCTATATTGTGTGTTTGGACTTAATAAAGACATGGTATGAATCGTTTTACCAAAAAAAAAAAAAGACATGGTATGAATCGAATAAGGAAAGCATGTTTGAATTTTGATGCAAAAAAATGTATTGCAGTCACATAGACATTTAACAAATCAAAATGCAGTTGACCAAATATGAAAAGGTGACATACTTATGTGGGCTTTTTGACCAATTTGTCTCTAATTAAATAACTAATTACCAAAATGCTCATGTCTGAAAACATATTACCAATCTGCTCCTGTTTAGTCGATTACAACAGAAAATTTTATATTTACAACAACATTTAAACACCTGGATTTTGAACATAGAAATGTCATTTATAACAGAAAATTTCATATTTACAACAACATTTAAACACCTGGATTTTGAACATAGAAAAGTCATTTACAACAGAAAAAAAGCTATATTTACAACAGGAAGTGCTATATTTACAACAAAATTTAAAATCTGGTCATTTACAACAGAAAAAGTCATATTTACAATAGTGTAATCAATTAAACAGTGGTAGATTGGTAATATGTTTCCAGACAGTGACATTTTGGTAATTAGTTATTTAATTAGGGACAAATTGGTCAAAATGCCTACTTACGTGGCTTTATCTTTCAAAAGTTGAAAAATGTTATTAAAATAAAGGAGATATTTAATAAGAAAAAAAGTATAAGAGGAGAGAAAATTGGGAGTAGTTCTCATTCCCTTGTGTTTCATGTGGTTATAATGTTTTACTCAATGTCTCTATTTATAGGCCTTCAAGAGTCATTATCAAAGGTCACAATTAATATACAATTAATACTATATGACCATTCGTATTATTAAATAGTCTTTTAGTTTTTCAACAACATATTTATACATCTTGACTAGGATATGAGTCAATGGACATCTATATAATTAACATTCATAACACTCCCCCTTGAATGTCTATGATGAATATGCCTCATTTAAAACTTTAATTATGAAAAAACTATTTGGACAAAAACTTAACCAAAGAAAAAGAGTACATCATTTATTAATACACTATTCAGTTTTGCCCCGTTAAAAACTTTTTTAGGAAAATCCGTTGAGACAAAACCTAAATAAGAATTTAAAAAAAATAGTACAACGTGTATAGACTCCTTCTCTTGACAACATTAGTTTTACTCCCCTGATGACAACATCACTTCCAATATATTTTTGAGTATATATTCCTTTTAGCCGTCAAACTTTGAACGATGCATTATCATCAAATGTTCTCCAACATATTTTCTGGCTATGTTACAATATTAATATATTCAAAATTTATCTTATTCACTGTAGAAACAATAAAAGAAAAATATTTTGAAAATAAAAAAATCTTACTTTAATTATCCATTGTGTACCTACAAGAACTAAATTTTACCAATAAATAAAATCATAATGAATACAATATTATATTAACATGATATCTAAATATTCATATAAAGATAAGGTACTTCTAGAATATAAATTCAATATATATTTTGTAAGCAAAATCATTTTCGGACATGCTTCTGACATTTTGAATCCTTTAAGGATTCTTATATAAACTGCATTCTTTAGTGAGTCATATGCATAGGGTATATATAACAATATCTAACATACGCTTAATTTTTCTTTCATAAATTTCCAGACTAATAACATATACAAAATTATTGTATCCTCCAAAAAATCATATGTTTCATCATATTAGACTTTATTTTCACATAAACACATAAATATTCATATATCCCATAATACTATTATATTTCTAGTGTTTGTACTACAAGTCCTTAACCGTCACAATATAATCATTTTTTCATTGTGTCTTTTTTCATTTTTTTACATTTCCTTTTGCTAATCATCTTTATGTCTACTTCTTATAACATGTCTTTATATAAGATCCTCATTTGATCACTTGATATTATTTTCAAAATTATTGTTAATAACTTTATCTTTTCGGTTCCATTTTTCCAATCGTGACATAACTTTTTAAGATCCATATTACTTTTTAGGTACCCAAACTTCTCTTGATGTTTGGCAATTAGTTATGTCTCGGTACTCTTTTGGAGTACCTACCTCTTTAATATGATCATCTTAATTATATGCTCCACTTTGTTCATAATATTTATATTTGGAATCGAATGGTTTCACATGCTTCGAGTATATCTTACTTTTATTTATACTGATTGGATTATTTTTAGCTAGAATATGAAATTTAGTAACTCTCATTTAGGTTAGGAATTCCATTTGACAGATATATTATAATATTTCATGAATGCATAATCTGAAGAACTTCTGGTCCATACTTCTATATTTAAGGATCTATACTTAATGATAATAAAGCATTCTATGTGTTCTCTTTTTTAGCTATTCGGTTTCTCCCCCTCATATTAAGAAAACATTGTCAAATGACAAATCGACTAATCATGCCATATAAATCTCTTAAATCCATTTGTTTTCTTTAGAAACATCCTTTTAATTTGTTTCATTTAGAGACAAACAAGAAGGAGGTTCTTGCCCAACAATTTATCCCAACTTTCTTTCAATATCTATCTATGTGCATTGTGATTGATTAATTGGAATAAACATTGCAAATTCAAACTATTTAAAATGAAATATGTCTGACTCCTGATCAAAAGCCAATTTTACTGGGAGAATTGTGTTGGCTTGTATAAGTGCTACAATATATTAGATCAAATATGCCAACACTGGAATACAAAAATTTATTCTCATAAGCATTGATCTAGCTATTTATGGAGGCTTTAATAAATGATTTCTGGATGGTATAATCTGGAAATTGCTTGCTCAACGTAATGATTAATTCAAATAATCTTACAAACTTCATGTTGCAAACTAACAATAATCACACATGTAATCATCTTATAGAAGTATCTATCAAATTTATTAAATACTTATATGATTTGCATGCTATTGTAATGGGCCCATATAATTCTATTTGATATATTTCTAAAAATGTAGAGATCCATTGCAAATCATGACCAATGATATTTTCGTAGTCAATTTTATTTGATAATAAGCATCACATATAAATTATTGAATTATATAATATTTTGATTATTCATGAAGAATCTTCTGGTTATTCATTGGATATCAATACGTAATCTTTTATAATTCGTTGAATCATGTATAAGACTCGGATGATCAAACAAGTCATGCCAACAATTAAACTTGTTTGGATCATTAGACTTTTGGTTTACTGTAATGTAACATATTTCTTAACCAACAACAAACTTATCAATTTCCTTAAGATATTGATTTAAAATCCTAATTTGACATCCATTTTTGGAAGATCGATTAGGCTTTGTGATCATAAGCCTGTTTGAATAACTTCAAAACCTAGGTTTTGGCAAAAGTTTGTCAAATACTCCAAAATTGTCAAGAAGCTATTTTGCATAAAACATAGGTTTTGGAAAAAACTATTTTTTTCCAGATTTTTCTCTCTCCTCTGCCATCGTCAGTATTTTTTTATTACCAGTGGGTATTTTTAAATATTTTCTTAGTACCCTGAAATATTTTTTCAATATCCTGAAAAAAATTTCAAGATGATGAAGTATTTTTTCAGTTTCCTTAAAAGTATCTTTTTAATACCCGTTTGTACCTTAATTTTTTTTTAAAGATTAGTCAGTACCCTAAAATATTTTTTCAATATCCTAAAATAAATTTTTAAGACCATGAGAAGTATTTTTTCCGGTACCAGTCAGTATTAAATATCTTTTTAAATACCCGTCCTTGAAATATCTTTTCAAGATCAGTCATTACTCTGAAATATTTTTTCAATATCCTAAAATAAAATTTTAAGATCATAAAGTATTTTTTTCAGTACCAGTTAGCATCCTTAAGTATTGTAATTTTGTACACAAATTTATGTAATTTGGTATTTATTATGAAATTTAATGTTTATAATATTTAAAATACAACATTATCCTTTATATGTAATTATACCAAAAGTTAATGTATTTTTTAGTAAATTTGACCCTGAATCTGATAACAATATCCAAACACTATCATTTTTGTCCAAAAACCATTTTTACCTCGTAAATCCCAAAAGCTATTCTCTAAAAGTCATTTTTACCTTGTAAATCTCAAAAGTTATTCTCTAAAGGGTTAAAGTACAGATTTGCCAACGAACTATTACCCAATGAGCATCTGGCACAAAAAACAATTGAGGGGACCAAATTGGCAAACAAACTATTAAAAAGTGAAAAAAGTACCAAATAACTATTAAAAAAGAACAACTATCACAATTACGTTAAAATATGACGTACTGGCGTAGGACGGTGGAGGATACACTGGAGAAAAGAGCGGTTAAGTCTTCTTGTTGGATAAGGCAAACACCGAGAGAGATGGGACCCATGCAGGCAGGCTATGTGGCAGCGGCTGTTGCTGCTTGTGGCATCGGAGGGATGCAACCAAGGTGCAAGGCGTGTGTCGGTCGAAAGCTGTGAACTGCTGGATGAGTTCAAGAGGGTGAGTGGAACATCCAGCAACAATGGAAGCTTTAGAGACGCCGACGTCGCTGACACTGTGACAGTCAATGGAAGACGGAGACACCAAGACAGTGACGGGGTAATAGTTCGTTGGCGAATCTGCACCAAATTGTGTTTTTCTTCACTTTTTATTAGTTCGTTGGCCAATTTGGTCCCCTCAATTGTTTTTTTGTGCCAGACGCTCCTTGGGTTATAGTTCGTTGGCAAATCCGCACCTTAACCCTTCTCTAAAAGCTAAATCCAAATGGGCCCTCAAGTAAATGGGTAGAGCTTTTCAATATTAACTCACAATTTATTCTAATAATCTCCCAAGTGTGAGTTATATAAGCATGCTTCATTTATATAATAGGCCAATGACATATCTTTCACCTTAAAGCTCAATACTTCATACCCTATGTACAATCATGAATTTCAATCCAATTGGGCTATCATTTTAAGACCCTCTAGCAAACCAAAGTTCTAATATAGATCTATGGGTTATAATTTTCATTATCTATTCACTAGTGCAAAAAAGGGCTTTAAGACCGTCTCATTTAACCGGATTATAGAGAATCAGGTCTTAAAAATATGACCGGTGGCAGTTTCGTAAATATAAAGAACTTTTTGGACCGGATTATAAAAGATCCGGTCTTAAAAATATGACCGGTGGCACTTTCGTAAATATATAGAACACTTTTAAGACCGGACTATAAAAGATCCGGTCTTAAAAGTATGACGGTGGCAATTTTGTAAATATATAGAACACTTTTAAGACCAGGGCTAAAAAATATCCGGTCTTAAAAGTATGGCCGGTGTCAATTTCGTAAATATTGTGAGAAGGCGATCAAGTCCGAGAATGCGATGATTTATTCCTTCGCTTAATTGAAATTATATACGGATGTTAATAAGTAAATAAACCTAGGCGAGTTCCTATAATTTAGGGATTACAATCGGGAATATATTACGAAATTCATAAAACCATGATCTGCTAACTTAATTCCTAAAATCTCTCTAACATCTTAATTAAGATGATTACAATCAAGAATTTAATTACGAAATTCAAAAAATCATGATCTGCTAACTTTATTCCTAAAATCTCTCTAACAACTTAATTAAGATGATTACAATCGGGAATTTAATTACGAAATTCAAAAACATTGATCTCGCTAACTTAATTCCCAAAATCTCTCTAACAACTTAATTAAGATAATTGCACAATATAATCGTATACGCTAACTAATTAAATAAATAGAACACTTTTAAGACCTAATTTGTTTCAAATAAACGGTCTTAAAAGTACTTTTAAGACCGTCTGTTTGAAACAGATTGTCTTAAAAGTGTAAAAAAAAAAAAATTATATAGAACACTTTTAAAACCAATTTGTTTGAAACAAACGGTCTTAAAAATACTTTTAAGACCGTCTGTTTGAAACAAACGGTCTTAAAAGTGTAAAAAAATAAAAAATTATATAGAACACTTTTAAGACCGGCTGTTTCAAAGAGACGGTCTTAAAAGTACTTTTAAGACCGTCTGTTTCTTAAAAGTGTAAAAAAAAATTATATAGAACACTTTTAAGACCTAATTTGTTTCAAACAGACGGTCTTAAAAGTACATTTAAGACCGTCTGTTTGAAACAGACGGTCTTAAAAGTGTAAAAAAAAAAAAATTATATAGAACATTTTTAAGACCGGTTGTTTCAAACAGATGGTCTTAAAAGTGTTCTATATATTACGAAATTGCCACCGGTCAATTTTTTTTTTTTTTTTACACTTTTAGACCGATTGTTTAAAACAACCGGTCCTAAAATATACTTTTAAGACCGGTTGTTTCAAAAACCGGTCTTAAAAGTGTTAAAAAAAACTACATTCGCTAAACCTGTTAAGCCCGTGAGTTTGCTTTGTCTTCTTGGTGATATAACATTTTCTTAGTTATAGATTCAACGAGTATCCCAAGAGCCTCACGGGCAAATCCTCAACAAGAATGTCATCCTCTTCCTCTAACCTACTCGCAATCTTCGTAAGTCATCATAAGAGTCGCACAATCAAATCATTGGCAACGTTGGCAGTGAGATGCTTCGAGGGTTTGCGATGGCGTCGACTCCAATCCTCAGCAACAGCGAAAGCGTACTACTTTGAGGATTCTGGACGACGGCGGCTCCTTCCTCTTCGATCTATGGGTCCTTCCACGCCGCCTTCGTATAGATCCGGTTTGAAATCAAACTCAGATATCTTCTTGCTTAAATTTGTTTATTTCCTACATTGACCGCTCCTGCTCAGACCTGGATTTCGATTTTGGTTGCTTGAAGCTTTGCTAGCACCAACAAGAGGATCTGCTTTCATTTGGTTGCTTTAAGCTTGTGATTTTTTTGTAGATCGGACTTCAAATTCGATTTTCATGGTGAATGATTTCTGTTTCTTGTTATTTTTGTTTATTTCTGGACTTTGTAATCATCTTTTTTGTTTTTCTTCTTGTTGTTGCTTCCAATCTTCTCTTGGTTCTCCGTCGTTGATGACGGAGGGACATTCAAAATGTTGCCAGATCTGGTGATTTGGGACCGATTGTTTCATTTGAGTTTTTTGATTTTTTTTATTATTATTTTGAAACACTTTTAAGACCGGATGTTTAAAATGTCCGGTCTTAAAGAAACTCTTTAAGACCGTGTAAAAGTCCGGTCTTAAAGGTCGACTTTTAACACCGCCTGGAACAAGACTGGTCGCGAGTCCGGTCCTAATGTACCTGTTTCGTCCGGTCTTAAAAGCCTTTTTTGCAGTAGTGATTCTTTGTCCACCCATGGGAAAATCTGTATTGGTTCTTCTTTTGATACACATGAAACAACACAAAATAATCGAAAGTATCTACAACATATATATTTTCTTATAATCTATGTGACAACCCAATAAATCATATTAAGTAAAATTGCATCTCAAATCCCAACTGTAAAAATTACTTAACAAAATTAAGTAATAATTATTACTTGAATCAAGTCCAAATTTTTTTGTCAACCTGAACCTAATCACACTGAAACCAATGGACAATTTCCATCACAACATATTTAAATATAGATCAATTTAATACACACACTTGAATACGTCTTATATTTAAATCATATTAAGTCGTATTGATAACATGTTATAAAAATAAATAAAATATGTGTTAAGAAGGAAGAGTAAGAGAAGATAGAAAATTTGAGAGAGAAATAAGGGGGAGCAATTCTCATTTACTTGTGTTAAATATGGTTATAATTCTTTATACAAGACCTCTATTCATAGACCTATAAGAGTCATTACTAAAGGTCACAATTAATATATAATAAAAGGTACAATTAATACTATATGACCCTTCATATTATTATTTTTTTTGTTGAAGAAGGCTGATCATACTAGATCAGAAGTTCCCACAGCACAAGCGTGCGCTTCCAACTCCCTCTGCATTAGCACAGAGAAGAGCCTCTAATCCCTGCGGTGGCTCCGCCAAGAAGTGGAACCCCATGTCCAATGTCAAAGCGTATGACGCTAACCAATCCGCACACGGTTACCTTCACGATAAATGTGAGACCGTGATCCGCCAGTCCTGACGCATAAGGTGTTGTATCCTCCTGACAATACTCATAGATGCACTCGGGCTCTCATTCTTACCATGAACCAGACCCAGTGCAACCAGACAATCTACCTGCACCACAATATCCCGATAGCCTGACTTCCAAGCCAGTACGAGCCCATCTATCAATGCCCAGAGTTCCACTTGGAGAGATGTGCAAGAGCCAATCCTCCTACAGCATCCAGCTAGCCACCGTCCCTCCTGATCTCGAATTAAGCTCCCTGCTCCAACAAGCATAGACTCCAACCGAGCCCCATCACAGTTTAAAGACACATAGTTATTGGGGGGTTTGAGCCAACAAACGAACCTTGCATGCTTCTCCGACCTCGCATCCCCTTGAAAGGAAGTTCACCGAGCTGCTTGGTCAGTAAACTCCGCGAGACACAGAACTTTCTGCACAATCACAATCGGTTGGCATTGTTTATTCTGAAAGATATTCATATTTCGCAGTTCCCAAAGCTTCCAACACGCCAAACCAAAAACACTAGTCCAGTTGAGGTGACCCACACCCCAACGACCTGTCTTGGTAAGGTTGTGTAATAACCAGCTCTTGAAATCCATTCCTGCAACCTAGAGAAGTTGACCTGGTGAGAATAAGCAGCTCCAAACTTTCTTCGCAAAAGGACAAAGTCGAAGTACATGCTCAATGTCCTCCAATACTGCTCCGCATTTCAAGCATATTGTATCCTCAGTCATATGACGTCGTTGACGCTCAGCATTGGTAAGCAGACTTTGTCGGGCTGTCAACCACAAGAACACCTGAATCCGTTGTGTGCCTTTCCACTTCCAAATAGCTTCCCAGAGATGACCGTGCTGACCACCTTCCTCTCCACACAACAACTCATACGCCGAAGAAATTGAGAACTGCCCATCCGAGGACCTATCCCAGAAGCCATGATCGACGCCATCCTCCTCCGTTGGAGGCTTGCAACCCGATATGAGGGACAAAACATGATTTGGGAGATCATGACTGAAAAGATTCCAATCCCAGCTACCGTCGGATCGAACAAAACTCCAAACAGACAGAGTCTTTTCCACCTCCGTGACATCCCTAAAGGCCAACAGCCGTAACGGACCCACCTCCGGCACCCAATTGTCGGACCAGAACCGTGTATGGGAGCCGTCGCCTAGTGCCCATCTTGTCCCCATTTCCACGTCCAGCCAAAGTTTCTGCAAATGTCTCCATAAGTAAGAACACCTTTGATTCCGACGGTGAGGGCCCTTACATTCATCCCAACCATATTTCCCTTTGAGCACACGTACCCATAGAAGATCTGGATGTTCCCGAAGCGCGAAAGCGAGCTTCATCAAGAAAGCTTGGTTTTGTTGTTCAAGTTTCTTAAAACCACACCCACCTATGCTGACTGGCTTACACATGTCTTCCCATTTGACCAAACTTGGCTTCTTATCCGTCCCCACACTCCCCCATACAAAACTCCTGATATGATTTTCCAAACGACGACACAAACCCGGTGGTAGCTTTGTAGTTTGCATGGCATACACGGGAACAGCCGCAAGCACCGCTTTGGCTAAGGTTATGCGCCCTGCTAAAGAGAGCGTTCTAGCCGCCCAGCCTGAAAGGTTACTATTGACTTTCCCTTCAATATATTCATACGTACTGGTTCGAATACGTTTATAGAGTAAGGGAACACCAAGGTATTTCCCAAGATCCTCAGTTCGACCAAAGCCCAACTCCTTACATATCCCCACTTGGGTAGCCAAAGGAACATTGCGAGAGAAGAATGCTATCGTCTTGGAGTTGCTAACCTTATGTCCCGAGCTCGCACAAAATTCATGCAGCAGGGTATTCACAAGATTCACTTGTGACGCTGCAGTAGTGCTAAACAAAACCAAGTCATCAGCGAAGAAAAGGTGCGAAAGGGGTGGGCCCTCCCGCCCAAGGCGAACTAGTTCCCAACGCTTCTCCTTCATTTTCTTATTAATCATTTGAGAAAGTCGCTCCATACACAAGACAAAGATATAGGGTGAAAGAGGATCCCCTTGTCTTATTCCTCTTGTAGGTGTAAAACGCTCTGAGCGGGTACCATTCCACACAACTCGCATGCTACAAGTAGTCACACATAGCATCACTGCTTGCACAAACTTCGTAGGGAGGCCAGCATCGTACAAAGTCTCTTCAATGAAATCCCAGCGAAATTGGTCATAGGCTTTCTCCAGATCGACTTTAATAGCCATCCATCCTTCCTTCCCTTTTTTTGCTCTCATCGAGTGGATCACTTCTTGGGAAATTATCACGTTATCTGTGATTTGACGGCCAACCACAAAACTTGATTGGTTAGGAAGAACTAGGCGTGGAAGCCACTGCTTAAGGCGATTTGCCAGGACTTTGGTAATGACCTTGTAAGGGACCGTGCATAAACTTATTGGCCGGAACTCTTTTAGCCTCTCCAGAGATGGTATTTTGGGAACTAGAGTAATAAGTGTTTCATTTAAACCTGGATCAAGAACTCCCTCCTCAAAACACCGCTTGACCACTTGGATTAGAGAAGGGCCCACCACTTTCCAATGTTGTTGGAAAAAAGCAGCATGTAGACCATCAATCCCCGGAGCCTTAAGGGGCTTCATTTGGAAAAGAGCACCATGCACTTCATTTGGCACAATTGGGGAACTTAGGGTCTGGGGCAAACTGGGACCCATAACTGGGAAAAGGCCCCTCCTGGAATAGAGTGGAGCTCGGTGCCCTTCTTTAGCATATAAAGTCTTGTAGAACTGAAGCGCCCAAGATTGAAGAGCATTACCATCCATGCACCAATCCCCGTTATCATCCTGAAGTGCACTAATTAACCTCTTCTGGCCTCGTTGGACAGCCTTGCATGAAAATAGTTCGTGTTCCTATCACCCAACTCAATCCAGTCACATCGAGCCCTCTGTGCCCAGGTAAGACTCTCCTGCTCACAAATTGTTTCAAATTCCTTACGAAGTTCACCTTCCAGATGATCAAGGTGTGTGGACGGTCGGCCTTCTTGCGCTTTTTGTATCCCTCCAAGTCTTGCCATGATTCGACGCTTTCGGTAATTTATGCTCCCAAAAACATCACGATTCCATACCTTGATCGCAGCTGTTAGGTGTTGAATGTTAGCAATAACTGGTGCATCATGTGACCATGCCTCTCTAACGACCTGCTCAAAAGAAGCTGAGGTCTCCCAAGCTGCCAAGTATCTAAAGTGGTTCCGATGATAAGGAGTCGGCATCCCCCCACACATCTGGATACATATCGGCCGGTGGTCAAAACTCAACTTCGGGAGATGCTTGACGACAGTTGAATCGAAAGTGGTCAGCCATGAAGGTTGCCAAGGGCCTGATTGAGCCGTTGAAGGAGAGTGCCTCTTCGCCATGTGTACTTGGGACCACAAAAACCCAAATCCGTTAGCCCCGCTCGAAACATGAAGTTGCGGAACTGTTCACACCCCTGCGCCCGAGTCTCCGTTCCTCCTACACGATCGTCGCCACTAAGTAGTGCATTGAAATCTCCAGGGAGAAGCCACGGTTCAGACACCGTCTCGACAACTTCCTGCAAAGACTCCTACAACGCCCTATGCATTGTATTATTCGTGCTTCCGTACACGGCTATGAAGAAAGAAGAAGTAGACGACCCCGGAACCACAACTCTGGTATGAATGAATTGTGAGTGGCAGCAAAAAACCTCCACCTGAACCGTATTCTTCCACAATAACCATATCCCACCAGAGAAACCACGTGCCTCCAGCATAAAGGAACGATCAAAACCAAAACGAGCAATAAACCGATCTGCCCTAACCCCAAAAATTCTTGGTTCAACTAGGGCCACCAAACTAGGCTTATGTTCACTAACAAAATGCAAGAAGGTGCTAAGGAAGCTTCTGCTTGCTGCTCCTTGGCAATTCCAGACTAAAATCTGCATAAACATAAAAACATTGAGTGGGGGAGTTAAACAAACACCCCATCAGAGGGGTCATCACCACATTCACTCAGCTGCTGAACAGAATCATGAGAAGCTAAGGAAACCACATCCAACTCCTTATGTGTCTCCAAATCCTCCCGTATGGCAGATATCACGTCTTTCGAGAGAATCAGACCAGGAGGCTTCCTTCGAACCTTTAAATTCCTTTTAATGACAGACTACAGTTTGACACCATGTTGCACCTGTTTCTTGTCCGAGGGCTTTATAGGTATATTTTCCTTCTCTAAATCAACCATCACCTCCATTGCCGAAGACTTCCCTTCATTGTTAGTCACATATGCATTATGAACCTCCTCTAGGGCCATCCGAGAACGTTGCAATTCCACCACCACATGATTACTACGGTCCAAAGTGGAGACTGTTTCCACCACCTGCCTATCCCCCATCTTCACAATTGAGTCCATCACAAAGAGTTCACTAGGACCTTTCAGTCATGCACTCACCCCCTCTGGGCTTTTTCCATCATCTCGTCCACCTACGTCTCCACTGGGCCGAGAATGGGCTCTAGTTCGAGTGACCTGCTCTACTGAAACCATAGGAGAGGCTGAGGTGGATGGGCCCTCTACCATTGACTTCCTCCTATATTCTTGCTTTAACTTAGCGGGTCCCCCCTTAGGCTTGGTCATTCCAGATTGAGAATAAAGACCCAAATCTGCTGCTGGACTCTTTAATGCATTTCCCAATTTATCACCCTTATTATCCGTTGAAATCATGCCCATCACTTGCGGACTATCCGCCTCCAAATCCTCGCTTTCAAACAGTACATTATAGTGCGATCCGTTATTTCAATGCAATCCCCCAATCTTCGCCTCTCTCCCCCAGTGCTGCTTGTTGCCTTTTTGAGGATACCGAACTTGCATCCACAATCCATACAGTGGCGCCCCTGGCTCCGGTAGTCTTCCTCCGGCGGAGTCCGAGCGTGCTTCCACCGCTGGTGTTCTAGGGCTATCCGCAGGATTTGCTCCTGGACGTTGTGCAAAAGTTGCAGAACTTGACTGGACCTCTCCATGGCATTTCTCTTTATTATGGCTGTACTTGCCACAAGTAAAACATATCAGCGGTAGACCTTCATATTCAACCCCATACGTTCGCCCATCCACCCTTATCCAAGGAACCAGAGGCTGCTCCAAGTCAAGCATGATAGCAATCCGTGCGTACCTGCCCCGCCCCCTGCTCTCTATCAAGTAGTCAATTTTTACAACTTCTCCCAGCAATTTACCTATCGCACACAACGTACTCTTATGGTAATATCTGAAGGAGAGGCTTGGAATCCTTGCCCAAGCAGCAACTCTGGATAGCTTCGTGGAATGGGGGTCAAAATCTACAGTCCAGGGCTGCACTGTGAGATAAGACCCAAAGAGCATCCATGGACCACTAGTGAGAACCTTAGAGTAGTCCTCCTCCAAATCAAAAGAAGCGAAGTAGAAGCTACATTCATATCAACAAGCTGGTAGGACCCTTTTAGTTGCCAGAGAGCCTGCGTACGCTGCAACAATTCGCCGTAGAAGATCGATCGGCCAAGTAACTTGATGACCAAAGTGTGCGTCATTCCTCCCACCAACACTTTCCTGACATTCTCAGAGAGGTTGATCGACAGGATATCACCCTCTTTGCTGATGAGGTAATCACCCTCAGTAACCACCACGTCCTCCGATTCCCGATGATCCCAGCCTACTCCATCTCGCTTAAGCAACTTGTCCTTATATGAGATCCCCACAGCAAGGTCCTTCTGTTTCATTCCAGTATCCGATCCCGTCAGCCCATTCCCTTCCCTGGATTCCCCCTCTTCCGAACGGAGCCGAACCTTTTTAGTTGAGCGAAGGCTATCCGCTGAGGGCGGCGGAGCGTCTTCCTTAGCGTCTAATTCCATGATATTCCAAGGGTATTTTTTACAATTATGACCCTTCATATTATTAAATAGTCCTTTAGTTCCTCAACAACGTATTTATGAATATTGCCTAAGATATGAGTCAATGGACATCCATATAATTAATATTCATAACAAAAAACGATTTATTGGTATATTAGCATCCTAGTTAATGATATCTCATAAAATCCCTTTTTTATACCCCAATTAATAATAGTTTTTAAAAATGATTACTTAATCAATCAATTATTAATAGATATAAAAAAATGAAATTAAGAAATAATTAGTAATAAAGTGTATTTATGGGATATTACAAGTTTTTAAGAGTTAGATTGATGATTGATTTAGTTACATATTCTTAGGAAAAATCACACAAGGTCCCAATCAAGAAAAATAATATCAAAAAGTCCTTTAATTTGTCAATGACAAATGAAATAGCCATCATTGACAAGTTATGAGATTTTTCTAATATTATTTTTTTAAATTAGTGCCTTAGTGTGATTTTCCCATATATTTATTGGAAAAATGTAAATATTACTATTATAATGCAAGAATACAATCATGTCTATTATAAAAATAAAAAGGAAAATAGCACTGCGGTCTCAAAATATTGATTTAACAATAATTAGACTAAAATACATAACTAAACTGATATTATGGACCTAATTCTTATTCTCCCAAAAGAGAATGATATGCCCTTTAATGCTACGACGGCGTTTTTGGAAAATAAACATCAACGACCAATGAAATAGATATCAATTTTTTTATTTTTTTATTTTTGATATAAAATGGATATCAATTTTGATGTAAGAATTTCGACCAAAAAATTTTGATGTAAGAACCGTTCCGTGCTAAGCGACTAGTACCCTTTCTCTTCCCCAATCACCCAAATAGCTCTCTTTTTGTTGCTTTTGTAGGCTTCTTCTTCCCTTTACGCTCTCTTCAATCTCATCGTCAGCAACCCTCCTCCGAATTCCCAATTCTTCATTTACTCCGATTACCGGATTTGATTAATTCCTTGTCGATTCAAACGTATCAATACCCCAAAACCCATTAATCTTCGCCGTTTTACATTTGTCCTATAATCTTTCCTATCTAATTCGTTTGTGAGGGATGGACGACTATTTGAGCAGCGATGAAGATTATCATTACTCCGATCAGGGCTCCCCCGAAGGCTTCGAAAACGACGAGCCCGATATTCAGTTGGTCACTCACAAGGGCCCCTCAACCCTGGTATTCGATTGTGCTGCTCGATTTTTTTTCGTTTTTTAACTGAGCAGGAGACAGGGAATCTGATTGTTGTTCTTTTTTTTTTTGTTGAATCGCTTGTTTCTTCTTTTTTGGATGGGTAACGTAAGCGTTTTTGGTGGCTTCTGGTTTGCTTTGGGTGATAAGATATATGTTATTCTCACTGTTTTGCTCGTCGAACCGGGGTTACTATTTCCTGGGCTTCTCTTAATCCTCTAAGTTGCGAATTGTTAGCCATCTTTGTGAAGTACATTCCATGAATTTATGATTTATGATTTCTTGGACTTCTCACTGCTTTTAAACAATTGTTTCTTTATGGCTGGACTTTTTTTTTTTTTTTTTTTGTTGAATTTATGATTTATGATTTGGTGTTGGGAAAGTGGCAGCTGGGCATGATGCAATTTTTCATTCTGATTACTATCTTTAGGATGACTGATAAAATAGAAGTATATTTCATTCTATATTCTATACTGTTACCGAAAGGCGGATTCTTTATGGTAGTTTTCCTGTGCTTATAATGTTTTTCTGAATTAATATGCTGGTTTCAGGTGATTACAAGGGAATCACTTCTAGTTGCACAGGTAAAAAGAGACAAAAGAAAAACCGCTAAACAATTGAATTGCTACAGCATTTATTATTCAATTAAATGTCACTTCTAGGTTAGGTTTTCCTGAGAGTTCTTAATGCAATTTTATGTAGAAAGAAGATTTGCGCCAAGTAATGGAAATGCTATCACTAAGAGAGCACCATGCACGTACTCTGCTTATTCATCATCGTTGGGATGTGGAGAAGTTGTTTGCAGTGTATGTAGACAGGGGAAAAGCTGCCTTGTTTGCTGAAGCTGGTGTTAGTGTGGATGAACGGTGTGATCCTGACCCATCAGTTCCTTCTTTAGTCATGTGTAACATCTGCATGGAGGATGTTCCCAGTGATGAAGTGACAAGAATGGACTGTGGGCACTGTTTTTGCAACAGCTGTGAGTATGTGTGTGTGTGTGTGTTGCACTCTTAAAAATCTTCTTTAAACAATATTATTAACTATTACATGGATCTTGTTCTGTGTCTGCCTTTTGATGTTATAGTTATAATTATTTAGCTGTTGAACTTGCTTGATTTTTGAGAAAGTATTAAAGGCATTATCGGAAAATTTCTCTTTTTATATTTATTAACATTTTGCACAATGATGGAAAATCATACAAACTTCATTTTTAGTTGTTTTTCATATCCATGTCTACTTTACAGGTTGGACAGCACACTTTATTGTCAAGATAAATGAGGGTCAAAGTAGACGTATAAGGTGCATGGAACACAAATGTAATGCTATTTGTGATGAAGCTGTTGTAAGAAGTCTAGTCAGTAAAGAGAACCCTGATATGGCCGAGAAATTTGATCGTTTTCTTCTTGAATCCTACATTGAAGACAATAAAAGAGTTAAATGGTGTCCCAGCATCCCTCATTGTGGGAATGCAATACGTGTTGAGGATGATGAATTATGTGAGGTAGAATGTTCATGTGGCCTACAGTTCTGTTTTAATTGCTTGTCAGAAACTCATTCCCCATGTTCCTGTTTGATGTGGGAGCTCTGGGCTAAGAAGTGTCGAGATGAATCAGAGACTGTTAATTGGATAGCAGTTCATACAAAACCTTGTCCAAAATGCCACAAACCAGTGGAGAAGAATGGTGGTTGCAACTTGGTTAGCTGTATCTGTGGTCAAGCATTTTGGTAAGCATACCCTTACCCATTTAACCTACAATTTCATTCATTTGTATACATTTAGAATGGTAATAAAGATTGAGAGTAATAAGAACAAAAATAATATAAGCCATGTCTTCACAAAATTCCCCCCTTTTGGTGCAGTTGGCTTTGTGGTGGAGCTACTGGGCGAGAGCATACTTGGTCTAGTATAGCAGGTCATAGCTGTGGTCGCTACAAACAGCTAGAGAAAACAGCCGAGCGGGCAAAGCGAGATTTATATCGATACATGCATTATCATAATCGCTATAAAGCTCACACAGACTCCTTCAAACTTGAAAGTAAATTGAAAGAGACTATACAAGTCAAGGTGGCTATTTCAGAGGAGAGGGATTCTACACTCAGGGATTATAGTTGGGTGAATAATGGACTTTCCAGACTTTTCAGATCTAGGCGTGTCCTATCATATTCATATCCATTTGCATTTTATATGTTTGGGGATGAGCTATTTAAGGATGAAATGTCAGAAGAGCAAAGGGAAATAAAACAACACTTATTTGAGGATCAGCAGCAACAGCTTGAGGCTAATGTTGAAAAGCTTTCTAAAATTCTGGAGGAACCCTTTGACCAGTTTACAGATGATAAAGTCATGGAGATAAGAATTCAAGTCATTAACCTCTCAACCATTATTGACAATCTGTGCCAGAAAATGTGAGCTATTACTTGAAGTTTCTTTTCATGCACCTTTTTTTTTTTACCCTGATGATTGGGAATTTCTGATCATTTATGCAGGTATGAGTGCATTGAGAATGATTTATTGGGTTCTCTTCAATTGGGCATTCATAGTATTGCTCCATACAAGTCAAAGGGGATAGAGAGGGCATCTGAACTTTCAACTTGTTGGAACTATAAAGCCAATAATGCTGGTAAATGTTTAACGTGGGTTTTTGTTTTACTTGTGAATGGTGAATTAGAGAGATGGATTTATTGAAATGTATTGTGTCAATGCTATACTGTTGTGTCTACTATGGATTCTTAGTAACTGCACCTTTCTGTCAAATTGAAACATCTGTTTTATTTAGTTTCATTTTACTTACATGCATATTCAAGGATAAATTTGCAAATGTCTGGGAAAGAAGTTAATGGGTTGGGGAACTAGTTAATTTTATTTTCGTTTTACTTGCCCATTGGAATAACCTTTTTTCCTTTTTTTAAAGGAAATTTTAAAGTTGACTTTGCTTGTAGGAAAAGGCATTTCAAACTGTACCTATTAACTTCATGTATGAACAAGCATTGGGCTTTTAGTGCTTATTTAAGCCCTCAAATTATGTTGGTTAATATTGTATTATTGTTGGCTGAGAAAATATAAATTATCGATATCTTTCAGTTTACTTGAAAAGAATTCTGGAACAAAATATGGTGTTGACTGTTGATTTGTTTTTGTTGCAACTTAAAATAATGTTAAATAATAAATGCTTAGATGCTAGGTAGCTTTCTTATTGTAACTATCATATTACTTAGTTTCCTACAATTTGGCTTAGTTGTTGCTCATCCGAAATGTTACTGAAAATGGTTCTTGTGTTTTGCAAGAATAGTTGGAACAGCAGAACTTGGTCGGCCCTCTGGGTCTGGAAGTTCAGATGATAGTGGATGTCCTTCTCACAAGCGTGCTAGGAAAGAAGGTGCTGGTGGTGTCCTTTTTGATCTAAACTTGCCAGCGGAGGTTGTAGACAGAAATTGACTCTGAAGGAGACCTTATATAAATACAAGTGTACAGGTCTAACAAATTGCTTGTCTTTGATGGAATCAATCATTTTGAATATCCCGCAACTAGTTTACTTCCCCATATATCTTACTTTTGGGTATTTCTTTGCTGAGATATATTCCAGAAAAATTCGAAATTATTTATTCCTATCTCCCTTGTAATGGTGCCAAATCATAGCGTTGTATATATGGGGCTTTTTTGGCACTTATGGCTAATAGAAACGTAAACCTTCTACTTGTGACTGACTCCTGCACCCTTGAGTACAATCTCCAGGGTTCTTGTTAAAGTAGCTCACTCCAATGGTTTTCCTTTCATGAATTTTATATGGTGCCATTTTCTTATGAATCCGTTAGTTTTTTTCCCCTCCTATTCTTTCTGTGGATTGCTCTGGTATTGCTTTTTTTTTTTTTTTTAATATATGGTATTGCTCTGGTATTGCTTTGAATTGCTGAAATTTTGAATTTAACGGCCCAAGATTGCCCTCTTTTGGCCTAAAAAAAAGACCAAAGATTGCCTAGTTCTTCCTTGTCTTAAAAAAGCAATAGTTTATTCATTGACCAAATAATGTCAAGTGCAATGCATTCTCGGGTCCACTTCCACTGTCTTTAACTTGCCTGATGAGCATATACAGAGTAATGGAATGACTTACATGAGTCGTGTACGGAGGTGTGAGTTTTTTTTTTTTAAATATTCCATTAACGTCTGGTTTAGCATTTGGACGCAGTTGACGCTGATGCAATTTGGAGAGGGAAGCTTCTCCTTTTAGCAAAATTATAGAGTCAGGAACTTCTCAATGATGATGATGTTAGGACTTGCATATGATTTGAGAAGAGTTTGGTTCTCAACAAGCAGCTTGCCTATCTCTAACGTCAAAACCGGTGAGTTACGGACGTGTGCAACTACACTGTTGGCCTTAACATAAAACTTGTGTGGATACAGAAGATTCTAGGTCTCATTCTGCATAAAGCATGTAGAATTATGAGACTCACTGGCTTTGTTACTGTCTGTCTTTTGCTTACTATGTTTGCTAAAATTTCTGTCACTTTAGTTTTAACTTTTAACTAGTTGTGCTGATTGTGCCTGATTTAACGAGGTTTATAGTCAAAATATTATCATAATGATATAATCTGTATAATTTGCAGAAAGCATATATGATTTTTCATTTTTTGTCTTCCTTATTTCTTCCACATAAGATACTATGTCCAGTTCTTTTTATGAGAATTCAAAATTGAATTGTCTTGGTCCTATTTATTAGAGTCTGACAAGAGTTGTCTCAACATTTAAAAAGTTTTTTTCTTTTTTTCTTTTTCATTTGCACCCCTCATTAATTATATATACTACAATAATTAAAGGGTAGATGATACTTATGTCAACTCTATTTCTCTCTCTTACTTACCTTTTATAAATAAGGGTATACTTGGAAAATAAGTTTATTTCAGAACATACTTATTATTCTTAATTAATTTTAACTTCTTTCTTAAACTGCATAATTCAGTTATTGGGCTCTTATAAATAGGATCGGAGGGAGTATTAGGAAGAGGAGGAAGAGTCTTATAATATTATTGTACAGCTGATTCAACCGGGGGGCATGTAGTGTAGTTGGTTGGCCTGTGTATTGCCCCAAAAATGAAATGGGGCACTTGGCATGCTCATCCTACTGATCTAAAAGAAGTGATATTATATTGGGTGACGGGTACGGTTGTTATATACTTAAAGGGCAAAAAATGCATAATTTTTATATTTACTGGAGCATGCTGACTCATAAATTTATTCATCCCATTACTTCAAATAATGTGACTCTCGTATCTTTTGTCATCAGAATACAAACTTAAAGATGTGGCTCGTCCATTCTCATGGCATTTGAGAGTTCTACGGCGGTAAACTGGATGAGTTGAACCGATTATGAATTTAGTTAAAGGCTTGATTACAAGTGAGTTTCAGTAATTATCATAGATCCGAAGCAGACAATGTATTTTGAAAAAAGAAAAATTAAAGTATGAAGATCAAAGTTTAGATAATCTGGAGTGTGGTCTTAAGGGGGGTTATGTTTGCGTTGGAATCTGATAAGATTCATTAATGATTCGCATAACCAATGGAAGAAATTACAGTGGTGTTTACAGTTTTCCTGTTTGGGCCAAACAAAGCCTAAAATATGAAGCAACACGTTCCCAATGAAAATGATGAAAGGAAAAGTGATTTGTTGATCAATAATATCATTATTATGCGTTTGTGCTTGAGGGAGCAGAATCATTTTTCCACATTATTTAGTCTTTATTTTTCAAAGTCGAAACGTAATTTAACATGCATTAGAAATTTGGGGGAATTAGTTCATAATTAAATTCTATAAAAATTATATTTAAAAGAGGCATTGAAGTCCATAATTATTTTGAAGACAGAAGTTTACAATCAAATTTAAAAAATCAACTATAAAGTCTTATAAAAGCTACGCTTTTAACTATCCTAGTAGCAATTTTTTTATTTTTTGAGCAAAAAAAAAAGTAGCAATTTTTTAACAAATTGATAATAACTTTCCCAAAAGTAAGGATATATAGTTTTAATTTTATAAAATACAATATCCTGAAATTTAATAAGAAATTATTATCATTGGAACTAATTACAATTATTTGTTGTGATCTTTTAACAAAATTTTCCTTAGTTTGTAGAAGTTAGAATATGAACAAGAAAGAAGTTTACTCTGAATCTACCATGCACTGTTATGTTCAAGTTTAATGTCGATTTTCTGTTTCATTTTATTCATTCCTTTTGTTTTCCATCAATTTCTGTGATAAATATTTTAACACTTACCATGATTTTTTTCTTCTTATTCTTAAACTTATGCTTGTCGACAGACAATAACATACAGATCACAAAACAGAGGAAGCAGAGCAGTATCCAACGATATAAGCTTAATCTAGATAAGGAGTTGATTGTTCTTCGAAAATTGCAATTTTTTACAGTGAAAAGGCAAAATTTTATACTTTTAATCTTACCCTAGGCAAAATAACTCATATTTATTTATTAAAAAAAACTATGCCTATATTATCCATTATTTAAAAACCCAAAATAGCTGAAGATGCTCTGTTCTAGGTTCTTATCATTGTCAATGACTACACTTTCACACTCTGTTTCCAAGTTTCTCTCTTCTCTGTCTTTCATGCCTCACTAATCTCAACGTAAAGATTCGTTTTTTTTTTTTTACCTCTTCGTTCTGACAACCTTATTAAATGTGACTAACGTCTAACCCCAATATGCATTGCTTACTTATAATTTATAAAGGAAGGTTCCATTAATGACGCTCTTAAAATACTACATAACAAATATGATTTGTTCCATAGCCTTGATTATTGATTTCTGTGACTGCACCAATCTTTAAGAGGCCTTAATTATATGTTTTCTTCGTAAAGTTTGTCTGACATGTTTTGTTTTGTTGTTACAATTGTTTGACCTTCCAGTAATTTTTATAATACTAACAACTTAGGCTAAGTAGTAAGTTCAGCTCCTTGTGGCTTTGCACTAATTCAGAGGTTTTGGAGTCTGCAGAATCTTTGTTGGTTCTATATTTATAGAAACAGAGAAGGGTTTTTTGTTTCATGGTCTGGTTTTTCATTAATTAACCCACAAGTATGTCTGTCAGTTTCTTCTGGGGAGTCATTATTTATGACTTGGTCTGAAGCATCTTTTGGTGGCTTGGTTTTCAAAGTTGACCCCAACCCATTACCAAACTGTCTAGAAGAAGACACTTCATGGAATATTATAATATTGCCTTTGTCTGTTATGAGGTTATCAGATTCATTTTTTGGGTTTTAACTTCTATTGCAAGCAGTTGAAATATGAGGCTGCACATCAATGGTCACCAAGAAAAAGTACAACAATAATGATAACTGTAGTAGGAAATAAGAATAAAAGTGAATAAATAAAATAGTGGGTAATGGAAAAGCATTGTTGTTTATAAAAATAAAGATGATGATAGTTTATCAAAAGAAAAAAAGAATTCATATGACAATGACATATAAGTGAGGTCATAATGTCATACCTAATAAGTTACAAACCTTAAATGGGGTTAAGTTCTCTTTGTGATTTTTTCCCTATTTATAAGGTGAAAATTAAGATTTAAAGCATGTTTGTTTTAATATTTCTATTGTTCTAACTTCTAATACGTGTAAAAGAATTACAAAAACTTTTAAATGAACATGCGTTTAGGGGAGGAAACATGCAAGTCCAAAGAGCGGCTTAATATACAAGGCTCCTCCTACTAAGTGAGGTCTAGGGAATAATAGATGTATCATGTACGTAGTTTTACCCCTGTACGCAGTTTTACCCCTGCAAGAAGAGAGAATGTTTCCTATATTTAAACTCAGTAACTTCCAAGTCACATGACATCAAGTTTACCGTTGGGCAAAGCTAATGCACCAATTAATAAGTGTATTTAGTCTTTTTTATAAGGCACTTGTTTGTTTTTAAGGAACATTTTTTCCCATTTATACTCATAATAATTCATAGGAGTAATAGGTGAGAGTAATAATAATATAATATTAGAGTTTAGTGCAACTGGTAGGAGTAATATTGGAAATTACTTAAATTTTAGAACAACTTTATTGACTTTAACTGCTTTTATTGGTTTGTATGAATTGTTAATTGGTGCTTTATAATAAGAACCAAAGAGAGTAGTTGTTGAAGTCGAAACCGAAGACCTTATAAAGTTCTTTTTCCATGCAAACCCATCTAATGTAGGACTCGTTATAATGTTTACCTCAGACTGTCATACGATGCAAAATTATTTAAAATAAGTGAAATGAAACTCCTCCTTATTGTATTTAAAAAATGTTAGCTCTCTTAATATGTTTTTTATTCACAAAATTAAACTTTTTTTTTTCTTACAATTAACTTTCTTTCATGTAATTCTACCCTAGAGTCAGAAAATTGGGCCAAGCCTGTCGGGCCAGTCCTTTTAAGTCCTGGCCCTTCAAGGGTTGGGCTTGCAAATTGGAGCTTCTAAATGAAGTTGGCCCTGCAGTACCGACCCTGGAGGGCCGAGGGCCTAAAAGGGCCCGCCCGTTAGACCTTTTAAATATATAATTTTTTGTTTCATTAACTTGACTTGACCATTTAATTTACTAATTTATATATATTTTGTATTTGTTATAGAGTTATTTATCAATTTAATTATAAATACATAATAATTTCACTTTAATTTTATGATTTAGTTTAATATTTGTTGCAAATAAAGATTATAGATGTATTCATGATATGAGAGAAGATATTCTTGATATTTTTACCCATGAAGCAGAATATACTACTCGAAGTGAAGCACAATCAAATGTCTTTGAAATTGATGATAGTAGTGAGAAGATGAAAATAATAGTCATCGTACTCATGTTGCTTAGTCGTAAACTTGTTATGCTTTGTGCTTGTGGACAATAGTTTACTCTTAAATATGAATTAGTGACTGAGTTTGTTTATTGTATTAAATGTGTTGTGTAGACATTAATGTTGACAACATTTATTTGATAAATTAGAACTTTAATTGTTGTAATTTACTGATTATATTTCTTTAATAAAAACAGATGAAGAATAGTTAAAGTTTAAAATAGTAACTTTCGGACTCTGTAGGGTTGACCCTTGTGCTCTAGGGTCGGGCTTTGAAAAACAGATGTTTTTCTTACCTCAGGCTCTGACCCTTCAAGAACCGGCCCTTGTCCTTCAAGGACTGACCCTTGTCCTTTAAAGATCGGCCCTAATTCGCAGCTTTACTCTACCCCTATGGAGGATGAATATACATTATCCCAGCTTTACTCTACAGGATGAATATACATTATATGGGTGTATGATTGGTGTATGTGGAGCAGCTTATCCAATAAGAAATCACTTTTTCTCTCAGCCAAGTAATTGACTATGCCTCCTCAATATGAAGAATTAGTTGTATCCCAAGTTGTTTCTGAGAGATAGATTAGACAAAAAAAGACAGCCCACCAAAAGCAGTCGTTTCATCTCAAAACAAAACAATGTGGATTGGTTCTTCCCTTGACAAATCACCTTTCACCCCTTTTGAGGTTTTTGCTTTTTCTTCAAAGTGCGCCTTCCCCTTTCTTTTCCCTTTCATCACCAAATTCATTCTCTTGTTGGGGCCCCATTTTTCCCACCAAATTTCACCAAAATCAAGATTGAATATTCACTAGTTTGTTTAAGAGTTGTTGGTTACAAAAAATGCTCTCATCTCAAACAGTTTTTGCAGTCTAATCAGTAGATGAACTTGGTTTGTCTTGTCTTCACATTTGGAATAATATTTAGAGGCCAAGTTCATTCCACCCAATTGGTTAACTTATATTATTAATAATAATCAAGACTTTTGAAATTTAAAATTTTGTCTTCAAGATACTTCTTAAAGTTATTATTCATATTTCTTAAAGTTAATGGCGAATTTACAACTTCTTTATAACATTGAAAAGATCACGATGTAGCCTTAAAATAAACATCTTTATAACTTTCAAAGGCATCAACCATAATTTACATGATCTTTGAGAAAGTTTTAATTTTTAGAACTTTTAATTCACCTTTGCTGATGAGTTGAGACTTTAATTCTTTAAAGTTAAAAGTCATCTCTTTTGTAGGAGGTGAAAGTAATTAAGGAGCTAACACAGGCTCAATATAGTTTACCAACAAAAATTAACCTGTTTGTTAAGGATGAACATATAACCTATAAAGATACAGGTTTGAAGGCAAAAAAAAGAAAAGAAAAGAAAAAGATACAGGTTTGAATCTCACTATTGTTAATGTGAAAAGATATAGGTTTGCTCTAGCTTTGGTTAGGGTTACAAACCTAATTTACATATATTTCTATTAAGAGAGAGGCTCAACAGTTATCATTGTGAAACATGAAAACATTTGACCAGAGGGTTGATCATCAATAGAAGTATTAATTTTCACAAGTTGATCAAACAGAAGCGTCAATTTCAAGACATTAGCAAGGTTGGAGAATTTCAAGGTTTAATATTATCATAACTAAGTGTCAGTAGTTATCTGGTACAGTTTGAGCAAAAAAGTTATCTGGTATGGGACTCTATATATATATATGAATGACTTTCAAATCGTTCGGGGGGTATGTATGTTTGGTTTGAAGGAAGGGAAGGGGAGAGGAAAAAAAAGGAGATGAGGGAAAAAAATTTAAAATTGAGTGTAGAGGGACCCACCAGTTTTCCTTTCTCCTCCTTTTTTTTTTCTCCCATCCCCTTCCCTCAAACCAAACATACCCTTAAGCAAGAAAAATTAGTTTCAGGCAAAACTTGAAAACATATGGTATCTTCTCTAAAATCTTGGACCCGTTTGTTATAAAGAAAGTCCAGGGAGGGAAAGGGAAGATCTCAATCTTCCCATGGATTTTGGGTGTTTGTTACAAAGAAAGTCCAGTCAGCAACTCACTGGAATTGAACATTTTCCCTTATTTGAGGGAAGATGTTTTCCTCCGAAAATGGAAGGAAAGCTGTCATCTTCCCAGGAAGATGGTTTATTGACAGATTTACCCCTGAAATTCAAATTTGGCGGGAAGTTCGAACTTGGTGGGAAAGTTCAAACTTGGCGGGAAAGTTCAAATTTGGCGAATTTTTTTTCTTCAAAAGTTCGAACTTAACAATAAAATATTTTTTTAAAATATATTTTAGCAAATTTTTTTTTTTATTTTGAATTAATTTCTTTTGAGGGTAAAATAGACATTTCCTAATTCCTTACCAACTTTCCCTCTTCATTTTCTTCCTACCAAACAACTCAAGTCATCTTCCCTCATCTTTCAAATCTTCCTTTCCTTTCCCTCCTCCAAAGTTCCTTTCCCTCCCCAAACTTTCTTTATAACAAACGGGTCCTTACTCTGTCTCTTTTTTTTATAAGTAACTTTCTCTTTTTTGGACTTGATCCTTAATATGAGCAATTTTTTTCTTCAATCTCAAAATTTAAATGATTTTTTCTTTTTCTACCCCATTAAATATATATTAATATATTAATTATCCTCCACTCACCACTAATTCTCTTTTATTTAATCATTTAGTATCCATTCTCTTTCTTATTTTTCCTCATTGTCTCCCCTATATTCTTTTCATAAATAGGGGCATATTTGGAAGAAACGTGATATTTTTGACACATTTATTATTTTTAATTAATGTTAACCGCAAGTTCATTTTAAGTAATCAAGAAAAAAATTGCTTATAAAAAGGATCAGAGAGGTACCACTCGGATCCTATTTATTTATAATCCAAATTAGCTAATTCTCACATACCAAGGAGAGTTAGTTAACTCAATAATTATGAGTCAAATTCTTAATTTTACCCTTATCTATAATTAGTGGAATAAATTCTTTTTGCTTTTTTGCAATTAATAAGGTGAAAAATGTAAAAAAAATGCATTTATTATTCTGAAACTAAATTTGTAATAAAGACAATTTGTTTTTAGTCAAAATGACTTATAAATAGGATGAAAGACGTGGGTGCAAAACTTCTTTAGCTAGTGGTTGAGGGTGAGAAGGAAAAAAATCTCCATGGTTGAGTCAAACCTTAAAAGTACTATACAGTTAACCCATGTAAAAGGTAAAAATGCTATTCTCATGCTTTCTTGAATGGAAAAGAGAACAGAAAGCAAGTGCACGAGTGGAAGCTGGAACTGCCACCCAACTTGTCACTTCTATTCTTTCCAAACGGTGAAGATATCTTCTTTTAACAAACTCTTGTTAAAGCTCATGCAAGACTAGTTTTTATTTTACTTCTTTTTACGCAAATACGAAAAAGCTCACCAGCCAAAAAGCCTTCAAAGTTGATGTGCCTTTATGCATGCATGTCAAGTGTTTGACTATATGCATTATTGTTGATGACAGTGTAGCATACTCTTGCTTATACATATCTCAGTTTTGCCTTCCTGTTTCCTTGTCCTTTCCTTCTTTTTTGTTATCCCCAAGCAAGTGCTACTTTGAAATATATCATGTTCTTCAAAAAGCCATGACCTCAATTTCTTCTTTTGATGCAACGCAAAAGATCCAACTTTACAAAAGATAAATCTTGTGAGCACCTTAGGTTGTTCTCTTCGTACAGTTCTCTGGTTTGATTAAAGCATTTGCCTGACGCGTTTAAAAGGGAACAGAGTGTGTGTATATGGGTTTGAAATAGATATAACTAGTAACCCATTTAGTTTCTTTTCAATTTCATATCCCAAGTTGGTCCATATTTTTGAAACTGTGTGTCTGTGAGAAGTCTCATTCCATGATAGTGTTGTTTCTGCAGCGAATACGCAGAGTAATGCAAAGAATTAATGCGTTTTGGATGCATCTTATCATTTTTTTGTCCGTTTCTGATGGTGTTATTCGACGCATTTAATGATGTTTTGGTGTATTCCTTGACAGCGTTGAAGATTTAAAACCCAGTTCTGACACAATACCATTTGCACGAAAATAAAGTGGCGCGATTCTGGATTCGAGGAATTCAAGTTCATGGACGCGACACTTCTATTTTCAAGCCACAAGCGCTCTAAAAGGTTTTCACTCTGAAAATTTTACTTCAAGAGTTTCACTTACATCTCTTCTCTTCGAAGTTGTTGTCTTCTTAAACCAAAATAACTGAAGATAGGAGTTTTTAGAACACATTATCCTACTGAAGGGTCCTATGCTCTGTAGTTTGATTTGAACAAGATGGTTAAATTTCCATAATTGTCTCATCTTCATTCCACAAATGGTTATCCTGTGAGAAGGCTTTTCTCTGTCTACTGCATATTCATAGACTCAACTATACTCAAACAAGTCTGATACTTTATCATTGTGAATAGCAGTGATCCTATGGAAACCAGAGTCAGAGAAGATGGAATATGGGGTAATAGTATTGAAGCTTCTTGTCACACTAGCATGGTATATCTCTCACTTGCTATTGCTTTGCCTACCCGGATTTTTTACTTCTGTTTTAATATGATGGTTTATTAATCTTCATTTTTCTTAAAAAAGGGAACGGGGCAGCTTATGGAAAGCAATGAATCGAAGAAGAGGCAATACCATAATATTGATCTTCAGAGTTCTTTGACTCAAGAGGTACTATTCTCAACTGGCCGGTTTAGTTCCACTATAAGAGATAGCTACTGGTAAGCTCATAAATACGCCGTTTGTTCATAGACATCTGGCTTATTGTTCTTTTTATACTGTGTTTCTTTATGTCTTTGAAGATTCTAATGCTTCAAAAACGATTACATCAACAATTTGTGGTACGAAGTGCATTAGAGAAAGCATGTTACCTACCTTTCTCACAAGATGCTGCATTAGAAAGCTCGATGCCAATGGTATATTTTGCACACTTAAATGGATGCACTAAATGACTTTTAACTTTGCGGGATATTTTTTGTTGATTATGTATCTATTGTTTCTCAATTTTAGGCCACCAAGGAACTAATTAAAGAAATTGGCGTATTAGAATTAGAAGTAGTGTACTTGGAACAATATCTTCTCTCGCTGTATCGGAAAAGATTTGATCATCAAGTTTTGTCTCTATCAGCCAAGGAAAGAAGATTGGAAACAGATTCAGACACCAAAAAAGGAAGTTCATCAATTAATGGAAAGGGTACTATCACTGGGAAGAAGATTTCAGTTTCTCACAACAATCTATTTTCACCAAGAAATTCAGTTGGCTTCCCACTTAAGGAATGCAATAAACAATTAGAACCAGAAACTGTTTTGGACTCAAGTATTCATCGAAGTCACTCCACAATGTCTCAGCAATCAGTTTGCTCCATCGAAACTTCTCAGGCCAAAGCTTTGGACACTTTCCATTCTTTGCCATTGTCAATGCTAGAGGTAAGTTTCAACAACTAACTGTAGGAATTCTTACTTCCTTATATTGTTATACTGGGTTATTGGTCCCTCAAATATACACTGCCACAATTTTAGTCCTTAAAGGTTAATTACTAACATATTAGTCTTAATGCCTTAAAGAGTACATCAAGTAAATTTTGGTATTGTATCAGTTAACTGTATTGACACTAACAAAGTTGCCTAAAGAACCTAAAATTTGCCCAATTGGAATGCTTGCAGTTGACTTGGTGAATCAACTGTTACATTTGCCCAATGAAATTGCATATACTCTATTTAGTCATTATTGAGCCATGAATGCCAATTTTAAATTTTGCTGACAGATTTAATGTTCAGACTAGATATAATACATGTTTCTTAAAACATTGAGATATATATTATAACCATGGTGGTGGTATCTTTTTGGGACCACTAATGTAGCTTAATGTTTAAATTCAGTGCTTTCTAATTTGGTGTTGTATTCAAATTATATTTCATTAGCAAGCTCAGAGTAACAACTGCAGTTCAACCTCCCTGGCTGAGCATCTAGGAAGTTGCTTTTCTGATATGGTTCCAGAGACACCAAACTGGCTTTCTGAGGAGATGATTAAGAGCATATCAGCTATATATTGTGAACTTGCAGACCCTCCTTTTATTGGTCATGATAATTCTTCATCCTTTATTCCATTCTCATCATCAGCATACGAGTTTTCCTCAAAAGGCCAGGGAAATAAGCAGGCCTCGCGGTGGAAGAAACATCGACCCTTCAATTTAAACTTTAACAATCCTTCCCACATCAAAGGATCAAAAGAATTTAGTGGACCTTATTGCTCAATGGTAAAGGTTCAGAGGTTAAGCAGAGATGGTGAGAAATTAAAAGAAGTTGGGTATACGCTACGGAGATTTAGGTGAGCCATCTTTGCAATCCAAGGTCCATAAGTCTTTATCCTAAGAGATTCATTCGTTGAACAAGGAAACTACACATTATAACTTAGTATGAAATTTGAAGCATTAAGATATATGTATATCTGAGGATTGAATATGAGCCATTGTTTGATAAGAGGATTCTGATCTAATGTTGATGTTTCTTACCCACTCTCAAGAGACTAATATTGCTTAGTTTAGTTAGAAATATTTCAAGGATTTTGTCTAGCTAATAGTTTAAGCTGGAGAACTGAAAGCAGCATTAATTAACTCGGCTTTGTTTTCTCCTTTAAATCAAATAGCTGCATTTCAACATTGACATATTATTCACACCTTTTGAACTATGTCAAAATGTTAAGAAAATCTCCTTTTTGTCTTGCTTTCTTGTGCAGGTCACTTGTTTCTCGATTGGAAGATGTTAATCCTAGAAACCTGGAGCATGAAGAAAAGCTAGCTTTTTGGATCAATGTGCACAACACCCTAGTGATGCATGTAAACTTTTGCTTTTTGGAACTTCCAAAGTTATTTCATTTATGGTTTTGTTCCAAGTCTCAAAGACAAACCTACCTACCATATTGTTGTCTGTCATGTACAGGCTTTATTAGTTTATGGAATTTCAGCCAATAATGCCAAAAGAATTTCTACAGTACTTAAGGTGAGTTGGTCCCTAATATTAAGCTGACAAAATCCATTGGCATGATTTGAAGTCCTTCTGAATTAAACTGGTTGATAATGGTGTTCAGGCTGCATATAACATTGGGGGTCATAATGTAAGCGTAGAACTTATACAGAACTCCATTCTGGGATGCAGATTGCCTCGTCCGGGACAAGTAACTCTGAAAACCTTAAACTTCCACATAAGCTTTTTCTCATTATTTTACATTACAAGAAAACTAGTAGATGGAATCTGAACCCTTTAGATTTATTTATTCTGAAGTTCTTGTAGAGTTCAAGAGAAGAAAGAAAGGGGTAAAAATTATAATATATACTTTTATTCTGTGTGTCACTTTCTCTCAAAACTCTGCAAAAACTTCAAAAAAGTCCAAAGGATTCTTAAAAAAATTAAATAGGACTAATGCACCTTTCTTTTCTCCCAGTGGCTGCAGATTTTGTTTCCTTCAAAAACAAAACTCAAGGTTAGAGATGCAAGAAAAGCATATGCAATACACCGCCCGGAACCTTTACTGCTATTTGCACTCAATTCAGGAAGCCATTCAGATCCTGCGGTACACTTTTGCATCTTTCTATTTGTTCTCTCTCTCAGTGTAAACTCAAGGAGACAGAAGTAACTTTGTGTAGCTCTTGATCACTTAATTGGAGCATTCTCTATAGTCTGAATATAACTAATGTTATTCTTGCCTAGATAAAGTAGCATACCTCTAAATCTCTGCTTGTTACAACATTCCCAGGTGCGTTTGTACACACCCAAGTGTGTCTTGGAGGAGCTTGAATCTGCAAAAGAAGAGTACATTCAGTCTACCATCTCTGTCACCAAGGAACACAGAGTACTTGTTCCAAAGATAGTTGATTTCTTTGCAAAAAACACGCATCTTGGTGTTTCTGGTTTGATGGAGATGTTCAAGAACTACCTTGCAGATTCTCAAAGGAAAATCATTCAGGAGTTTCAATCAAAAGCTAGCTGGAAAAGCATTGAGTTGATCCCTCATAATTTCACTTTCAATTACTTGATTTCAAGGGAGTTAGCTTGGTAATCACTTGCCTTTGTAGATATTAGCATTAGAGCTTGGAATGACAGATGAATCTTAATTCAGATTAAGAATGAAAAAGAAAAGAATCCCAAGTTCCTTCTTGGTCAAGGTAAAGAAAGAAGACTTGATGCTGAAAGGAATCAAGACTGGAGTTACCCTTACCAGTTGAGTCTCTTTGCATGACTGAAGTGAAACTGCTCAGCCTGGAAGATGCTGCCCAGAAAGCAAGCTTTTGTACTGATATATTTGGCCGAAGATAATAGAGAAAAAGGGAAGGGAAAGTTTAATTCAAATACATCTCTTGTTTAGAGTAATCAACAATGAGGAGGGCACGATGGAGAATTTTCCCTAACCTTTAAAAATCTCCCAAAATCTTCTCTATTTCTTCCAATCAGAAAATTTTTGCAAGAGAAAATCTTCCTAAGCAAGGAGAGAAGGAAAATAACTATCCCTCTCTCCTGTATTTTTCTTCCCTTCCCCTTCAAGTCCCAAACATGTCCTAAATGTTGTGTTCATATATATTAACAATGAGGCCTGTAAATAATCAGTCTTGTTTGATTGGCATGATTATGATTCAGTTGTCATTCCTAGTAAATGTAAGAACATTAGTGACAATTTTTTAATGATTCTTAGTGCTGTAGAGGATTGAGTGGTCAATTGAAGTGATGTTTATATTAGAGACCAGACAGCCCTCCAACAGTTATTAGTTTATTATTGTATATCACAGTAAATGGTTTCCTTTTTAAGTAAATTTTGGAAGTCTCAAAATCAAAGTTGGAATCTCTATCTCTTGCAATGATGATGCAAGAGATTAAACAGGTGTATATATTCATGTTTCATGGGAAGTAAGCTGATATTTGATAAATAAAATTAATAAACCCATAAGCTCAAACAGATTTGAATTCTGTACATTTAATTGGCAAATGCATCTTGTATAATTAAATATTGACAAGAGAAGAGACAAAATAAATTTGTAGTGTACATTTATCATATATTTTTGGGCTAGTAGTAATTTATCATATTTTTTAGGCCACAATTTCACATTTTTAATGGAATACCAATTTAACTAATGTCTTATATTTGAGCCTTAAATATATAACTATGATAATTACTCGGAAATAGCGAGGTGCCTTTTGTGAGCCTCCACTCCGTAAACTGAACAAATTGGTTGCTAATAATATCGAATCCAAAAAAGTTGGAAAGAAAAAAGAAAAGATGAAGAGAAAATCTTTTTAAAATTCTAAGGGACAAAAAAAAAAAATGTTAAAAAAGTCTCATAAAATTGATGTCAAAAAGTTTCATTCACAACTTTTTCAACTCTTTAAAACTTTTTTAATATCAGAATTTTCGTTTGAACTTTTTTGATATTTTCTTATCTTTTGGATCCTGATTCTCACAAAGAAGAATTTGGTGGCTTTTATTTTTTATTTTTTTCATTCATGAGGGGAAAAAGAAACAAAGAACACAAATTGTTTGCTACCTCATTGAAAGCGATGACAAATAAAGTGAAGCCAAAAGAGACAGAGAATCCGCAGCTCATAATTTCTTTCTATCTGCTGGGGGATCACCAGAATCACTAGAATTCGCTCAACATAGTGGGGAGAGAAGTCTTTTGGCGGTTAACTGAGAATTAAAGATGAAACAGTGAGTAATTCTTTCTTAGGTCAGAATTCGCAAACCCTAAAATGGAAGACGAGGGAATAGGGGTAGTATTGGCCAGAGCTACTGAACTTAGATTGAAGATCAGCAATTGCATCCACAGAGCCTCGCCCACTGCGCACTCCGCTCCCAATGGCTCGCTAACGACGGAACCTTCTGATGAGAACCAAGAAGTGAATGACGCCGAAGATGACGATAATGATGAAGAAACAGAAAGGCTATTAAACATTTGCGATGCGCTGGAATCCTTGGAGAATCAGTTATCTTCCTTGCAGGTTTTCCTCTAAGCCCTTTCTTTTTTTTAGGGTTTTTTCATTGCGAGATATTTGTCTTTTTAATCGTATGGCATTGCATGATCTAATTTTCTATGCATTTTGTTTCTTTTCTTGGTTGGATAAGCTGAAATAATTCTTTTCATCTCTCAAGACGCACGGGTAAAAAAAGTTCATATAGAACAAAAGCTCGGAACACTTGTCTTAGTATCTATCTAGCTGTTAGGATTATAGCCTGTGATGTTTCTTTGGATAAGGGCCAGAGGAAGTGGGATGTATGCCCCTCTTGAACTCTAGTGAAGCTTTTCCTTTTTTTTAAAAGCTTTTGAAGCAATCTGCTACCCTTGAAAGCTAAATTTCTGAAGCTCTCTGCCTTGGGAACCAAACTTCTTCTATGTACCTTGGTAATCCCATTCAATAGAAACTCCATTCTACTGAAATATTTTGCATACTTCCATAGTTCTAGAAAATTAAATACTCCGGCAAAAATATTTTGACAAAAATAAGCACTTCTTGCCTATAATCCAGGATCTAACTTTGCCATGATTTCAAACTAGATTACATGGCTGTTGACCAAAAGAACAGATTAAAGTACATGGCAATATGCTAATCACAGGAACACTGATTACTCAATGCTACAAGAGTTCTAGAAATAAATCCCATCTTATGCCCTTGGTACCATTAATTAATAGCGGAAAAAGTGCCATGCCCAGCCAAATGTTTGATTCCACGGAAACATTATCCTCTATCATGGTATTGTCAATTTAAAAAGAGATTCATCTCCACGATGAACCTGTGACTGAGTAACAGCGGAGAAGCTGACCCCGCAATTCCTAATTTGTTTAATGGTAATAAAGTTACATCCAGAGTTTCACATCAAGTGATTGGATCACGTGATTTGAGATTCACGTGATTGCAATGTAATTATGATGCGCATATCAATGCCATCATTTTTTTCTATTGTATAAATCCATCATATTCCACATGTCTTTTAGCATAAATGAGCAAACTTCACCAACCTTTTTTATCATTGTTGTGAGTACAGTGCATGCATGTTCATGGAATTCAATCCAGTATCCTTCTCCAAATATTGCTATTTGGGCTCTTTCTATTCTTTGCAGCACAAATTGCTCAGTTATGCATCAGAATCTCTATTGAAAAATCTCAGGTTGCCCATTTTGATTCAATTAGTATTCTAGCAATAACGTTTATGGTATGTCTAAGTTGGAGAGATTGTGACCTTTTATCTTCCTGAAAGTTTTGAAAACTTTATATGCTTCTAGTGTGTATGCGTGTTAAAACAGTTTCCATAATGATAAAGGACTTGTTTGCTTTACATCATTTTCTCTCTGGATATATATGTATTCATATGCTTGAAGCAACAATAGAACTAGTTATACTAGGTAGAAAGAGTTTGTCCTTGTGGATAATCCATACCACAGCTATACCAAATTGGATGGCAGAATTGCTTGTTTGTCGTCAAGATAAACTTGGTGTGTATGTTAAAGTTTGATCACAGACACAGTCCCGTAGCATATTTTACATTCGTCACCTGTCAAACGAAACTCATTGAAATTGATGATTGGTGTGGCTCCAGTCCTGCCCTTTATGCTTTTTGTCATTACAAGGATGTATAACTGTTGTTTGAATTAGTTGTTTGCCTAGAGATGTACACTTTGTTCATATGACTGAATGAATGCCGTTTTATCTTTATTTTATTCAGTCTCAGTTCATTTTATCAGTTGACATAGGATGTGAAAGATCATATTGTTGAAACATCCTTATTAGTTTCTTCTACTCTGTTTTTAGAATTCTTAATTGATGACTTAGAATTCTTAACTGTTGTGGCAATGCCCAGGTTTTGCAACACCAGCAGCAATATGAAAGAGAAGTTGCTATTTCTGAGATTGAGCAAAGCCGCAAATTGTTAATTGATAAGCTCAAGGAGTACAAAGGTAAGGAGCTGGAAGTGATACAAGAAGCTTCTACCTTTGTTAGCGAAACAGTGGAGCACAACAATGATCTGCTTCTTCCTCCATATCCAAGCCGTCCTCCCTATACCATGATGCATAATTCTGTTGGCAATGGATTCATCCCTAATGATCCCAAGCTCCAATCAAGGAAGAGTCTGAGCGAGAAAGAGCAAAATCATGTCCAAGATGGGGTGAAAAATGCAAGAAAAGGATTGGGATATTTTGTGACTACTGCAGCCAAAACTGCCCTCACTGTTGTTGGCGTGGTATACATTATAAGTTTGTCTGGTTTTGGACCTAATCTGGGGAAGATAGGTACGAACTTCAACATTCAAGGCCTGCTTCATCGACCAGAAAGTGAGGATGAGAGGTCAAAAACTAGATGTCCGCCAGGAAGAATCCCAGTGGTAGAAAATGGAGAGGTTCGATGTGTTGTGAAAGAGAGAGTTGAAGTTCCATTTTCAGCAATTGCTGCAAAGCCAGATATAAACTACGGGTGTGGTTAGTTACAATGCTCATGTTGTGCGTCACTTTCTTTTTCTACCCTACTGTTCATATGTTTGTTCACTGGCATGTAGTTGTAATGATTTTTGGTAGTCTATATTTAGCCAGGAGGTCTTGATTGTCTGAGCGAAGTGGGATCAATGATTGTATAATTTTTCATGTCCGATTATGGTAGTAGATTTCTTTTCCCTAGTTGGGTTTCCTACGGCATTTTCTCTGCCATTACTGTGCGTTATGTGCTGATAAGTAAGAGGGGAGAATACATCAATAATGATACCACTTGTGATTAAAATTTCGGTAAGGCTTTTGTGAAATGTCAGCAATGGGTGAATGTTCATCCGGCTCAATAAATGATAGTGTAGTAGTGGAGAAAAAGTTTATTAAGGTGATGTTGAGTTATAAATTGTGAATTTATGCTTAAAACGGCGGTAATGATGTTTTGTTTATTTTATGACATACAGCCTGTTTGGCATGGTGGTGATAGAGAAAAAAAGCCCGATGCATAGTGATTTAAGCCCAATGGAGAAAAATGAATTGTTTGGGATAGTGGTTGGCTCAGATTGACTTATTTACAAAAATGACTTTTTATTGAAGTTATTTTTTTCAGCTTCTGGAAAAAAAATATTAGGGATAAGTGATCTAATAAGTAATGTGCTATTAAATATATATTTGTATGTATTTTAATTTATCCATTAGAGTTTTTTTAACAATAATTTATTAGGGATAAGTGATCCAATAAGTAAGTATTATTTTAGAGTTTTTTTTAACAATAATTTATTTTTTTATCAAATTTAAATTTAAATTTTTATCTTTAATTATCACACTGTATACTACTAATATCCATACACATGACAAGAATCATTTGAAAAAAAAAAATCACTTCTTTCACCGCTATTCTAAACATAAATCACATTTGCAGTATGATTTATATCTTATCTTACTTCTGTAAAAGTTATATTGCAAATAAGTTACTTCTATCACTGCTATCCCAAATGGGTTTGTAATGTCTTTGGATTAGTGGTAGAAGTAGTTTTTTCAACATGATTTATAGTATATGAGGTAAGTTTGTCAGAATTTTTTTTTTCTTAACTTACTTAAATGTCCACCACCAACTCAAATAAGCCCTAGGCTATGATATAAAATAAGTAGACAGAAACATGAATTTCTGAGTTCATGGCTGACGCAACCACGAGTCAACGATCAAATCCACCGTTCTGACTCGCCCCAGCAGCACCCGGTTTAGAATCCACCTTTTTAACATAAATATATATTTTTTGACCAGCTTAACATAAATATATAAATCTTTTTTTTTGGATAATAAAGGCAAGCCGAAGCTTGAAAATGTGAAATGGGAACTCGATTATAGGACTCTTGCCCCTAATACAACAAGAAGAAAGATACTAAGAGTTACATGATTGCTTATCCTTCAAAACTATATCCAGGCAACCTCTGGGGATAGTTGGAATCATAACCAATTAGGCACCAATAGCAACACTATGGCCCTCCTTGGCCATGTAATCAGCACAAGAAATGTTTTCTCTTGGAGTATGATGAAGCTTCACGTCCCAGTTTTGGAACAGGAGGTCTCTAGTTGCCCCAACAATGTCTTTAAGGGGATGATCCGTAGGGCAATCTCTCATAAGGATATTGACGACATCATGAGAGTCGGAGTATATGACGATTCTCTGTAACCCCATCTGAAGGCCAATCTTTAACCCTATCATGATAGCAAAAATTTCAGCTTAAATGACAGAAAGAAGCCCAAGGGGTTTGTAAAAGGCCATCAACCAATCCCCTTGAGTATTTCTTACTACTCCCCCACACGCTGCTTGGTGTTATTGAAGAACCGATCCGTCCACATCAATGCGGACCGTGTTCTCAGGAGGGGGTGTCCATGATTTCTCTTCTATCTTGTCCAGTTGGAAAATCTACTAGTTGGTCACGAGAGACTTGTCACCAACTCTCTTCGGGTCAAGAGGGGCCTTACTAATGATAATGGTTGCCCTTTTCAATGCAATAGTGAGGAAAGTGTGATTCACATAATTCGTGATTGTGAGCGTGCTAGAAATTTGTGGAAATTGATTTTAAAACCTAACTATTTCTCTCAGTTTTTCTCTGGCAGCTTGCAGGTTTGGCTTAACTGGAATATCAGGCACAAACCTGGCAAGGGAGATTTCAGAACTTCCCATGGACAAGAATCTTTAGCTTGGGGTGTTGGATTCTTTGGACAATCAGATGTAAATTTCTATTTCAGGGAGAGAGCACAGACACAAGGGAGATGCTACACCGGTGCAGCTACCTTCTCATGGAAAATGGAGCTAATGAAAAGCTAAACCACCAGATTTTCCATAAATATATAAATCTAATAACATATTTTTTTCTACAAAAAAAAAAATCTCAACTTTCCCACTTCCGGGCCACCGCTTCTCATCTCCAAGGCAACATGACTTGCAAATTACTTGAGAGATTTTGGGTGGTTTAACTTTTTTATCAGTGCAGCTAATCAAATCAATTACGTTTTTGTGAGAATTGGCTCCCCATGGACCTCAAGGGCCATTTTCATCTTCCTTAAATCTCACCGCAATCTCCCATCTCCCATCAATCAACCAAACCGTAATTTCTCAACATCTTCGACATCCTGCGATCACTTGACATCAAACATGGGCGAATCCGAGGGATCAATATGTTTCACCCAAGAGCAAGAAGCTCTCGTTATCAAATCATGGCAAGTCATGAAGAAGAATTCTGCAGAGCTGGGTCTCAAGTTTTTCCTCAAGTATCAATCTCCTTCTACTGAATTCTCCTGTTTATTTCCACCACTTCTTTCGCTGCCTTCTTAATCACTCTATATGTTTTCTTTTTTCTTTTTTGGTTTGAATTTAGAATATTTGAGATTGCCCCATCGGCTCAGAAACTGTTCTCCTTCTTGAGAGATTCACAAGTCCCTTTGGAGCAGAATCCCAAGCTCAAGCCTCATGCCATCAATGTCTTTGTCATGGTAGGCCTACTCTGTTTTTGACCTCCATCAACTTTACTCTTTTACTATAAGGATGAAACTAGTACGATATTTATATATGACCCCATCATATATTTTTTTTTCTTGATATATTTGTTTCTTAACTTTTTTGGATTTTTTTTATTGCAGACGTGTGAATCTGCAGTTCAGCTGCGGAAAGCTGGTAAAGTCACAGTAAAAGATTCAACCTTGAAAAGATTAGGTGCTGTCCATTTCAAAACCGGTGTGGTGAATGAGCATTATGAGGTATTTGACTTATTAACAATTTACTTATCAGTAAAGTTTACAATAGTTGAAGTTTTTCTGCTGATAGCTATTAAATCATTCATGAGCATCTCAACATATAAAAATTCACCTCTGCTTACGTCGCTGTTGATAATAGAAACAGACCTTATTGACCCAAGAATCTACTTGTGTGATTACTGATTATTTAGTGAGTTGTTTTGTGTAAGATTAATGTATATACAACCTAATCTTCTTTGCTGTTGTTAAGGTTACAAAGTTTGCACTTCTGGAAACCATAAAAGAAGCAGTACCAGAAATGTGGTCACCAGACATGAAGAATGCATGGGCAGTAGCTTATGATCAGCTGGTTGCTGCCATTAAAGCCGAAATGAAACCTTAATCTTAGAAACTTTCTTCGCAACTTGTGTGTAGTCCTTTCCTCTAGAGTTCATCAATAAGTTTGGTAATCAGTGCAGTGTTTCTGCATATATGTCAGTGAACTTTTGGGTGCTTATCTTGGTAAAGTTCTCTTGTTGTATGTTTTATTTATAAATCCTTTTTGACCAAAAGATTTGGTCCTATTTAGAAGTCTTTTTTGACAAAATAAATGAAATTGTGATAATTTTGCTTATATTAATTGTACCAATAAAAATAGAGAGAGAAGAAAGTTGAAAGATATTTAATCATAAATAAAGGTAAAGTTTTGAAAATTTACCTCATAATCATTGAACTAACTACCTCTCTTTGGTATATGTGATTCAGTTAAAAGGAACTTATAAATAGGACCAGAGTGGTATATATAAACATGTATTATATTTCATCATCAAAGTTACTTTTACACCAGGTTGGAAAGGATAGTAAGCTTTTAATAATAGTTGAAGGTAATAAAGATGTTAATTTTTGTTAAGAATGGCTTTTGTTTATATCTACGCTTCTTTTGATTATTCTTTCAATTTTAGTAAAGGATTTCGGTGCAAATTTAGCAACGAATAATTTCTTTATGAGCACTCAACATAACTTAGTATTTTTTTTGGGTGAAAGTAGACATAATCAATTTTTTTGAAAGCACATATAGCCAGGCCGTTAGTTCTAGTTAACTTCCATTTCATTTTGTACCGCGGGTTCTACTAGTCTTCTCATTCTCTATTATTTTAATATATTTTTAGAAATATGTGCCTTATTTTAATGGAAAAATACCACTTACACCAATGAAAACAATTTTATTTCAATCAACTCTCAAAAAATTCTGAAATTTTACTGCATCCTTAGGAAAATTATGTTTTTTCAATGACAAACCTTAATTTTTTTTTGACTCAAAGGATTATGTGAAATTTTTGATTCTTTTAGGAATTGATTAAAATAAAATTACTTTCATGGGGTTTAAGTGATATTTTCCCATTAAAAAAGACACATATTTCTACAAAATACTAAAATAATAGAGAGAGAAGATTAGTGAGACTCAATACAAAAGTTAACAATAATTAACAATGTTACTATATATGTTCTCAAAAAACTTGATCACGTCTACTTTTACAACCAAAAATAGTTTGTTGTATTAGTTGCCCATAAGAAAATAGTTTGTTACTAAATTTGCACATTAACTCTTTATTTAATAAAAGTATGTTAACTTTCAACCAAGTTAAGACTTTTTATGGACGGGTTGACCAAGTTAATTTTACAAATTAATTCACGCTTGATAATTACCTGTCTTCCCAAAAATACCTTAACTCAACTAAACAATCACTGTCATAGGTATTTTAGCACAATTTTAAATAATAAAAAAGCAAAAAAATTGATAATCTGAAAAAAGAAATTTCATCTTGTTGTTATTCTAATTATTAGGAAGGAAATTAATTGAAAGGGGTGCATAATTAGAAGCCATATCAAAACTCTCCAAGTAACGAGATATGAAGTGGTGATAACGAGGTGGGTAATTGAGGATCATCTCTTCCAAGTCCACGCACCATTCCTTGAGCACACCTATTAGATATTGCTCTTATTATGAACTCCACTTTCCTCAATCTCTTTATTTCCCTCCTCTCAGTTACCCCACACTCTCTTACTGCATCCTCATCATATCTATGTTCCTGAAAACACTTCAACTAATTAAGATTCTCATAAAAAACATATATATAATGTATAACGGCCAAATCAACTTATATACACACATACATATATACCTCCTCCTCAATCTCTGTTGACGAGGCATTCATGAGGGTCAGAGTTTCTAAATTTGGTAGGATCTTTCCAAGAAATCACTTACAATATCACCCATATCATAATTATAAACCCCACAACTTGAGATTTGTAGTTGGACGTGCCTTATGTTTTCAAATGAAATGGGTGCCTCCCTAATTTTATATAAACCCTGCAAAAAAAATTTAAAAATTTAAAAAACAATAAACAAGTTTGTTTAATTTTTCATATACATACATATATACACACACATACAGGGTTGAAACTCCACAAATATTCCAATGTTGTGTTATTATCATAGGTCCTACCGTTACTAGCATATTCCTGAATCCAAAAAAGAAAAAAGAAAAAGAAAGAATGTAATAACAAAATCTCCTATTATATAATGACAAGTTTTTTCCGTGCAAGCAATTTCAATAAGTCAATACTGCTTACTTGTTGTAAGGCATAATGCACTCCATCTTCATAGTCTAGTTTATATTAATTACCACCTCCCTTCACTATTACAAGGGATGTGTGTATACATATATGAGTTTAATATTTCTGTTTTTACTGTAGAAATATTTTTTCTGTCACATTTACACATAAAAGTGAGAAGGTCCCATTAATACTTTCACTTTCTTATTTTTACAATGGGATTCACTCACTTTTAAATAAGTGTGGTAGAAAAAAAAAATCTGCAATAAAAACAAAAACATTAAACTCTCTCTATATATAACGCATTTTGTGGAATGCTAAAAGTAATTAATTGTTTTTTTTTTACCTAAACTGCCATTAAGAAAATATTAAAGCACTCTTGTTTCCCATGCATTATTGGAACTCTCTCTTGAGATGGTTTATGAATATAAACTAGGAAAGAAAAAAAAAATTAGGGCATTAACTAACGAAAACCGTTCTGTTGGGTCTACATGAGGTACTTCATTCAATCCTTATTAAGACCGACTTGATTTTTTTTTTTTTGAAGAGCAATTACTTAATTATGGTATATGTTGTGTATGATTAGATTATATATATGTTTATAAGTAAGACAAATTAATTTAGAGAAAAAATGATAAATATAAATAATTTAAAGTAGTGTATTTAGCTTCCTTAAGTAACCTTTTTAAAAAAGTCAATTGGGAAGTAATTAAAAATGCCTTATGATGATAAATAGAGGAAGTGATATTTATTCATATTTATTTTAAATTCACTTTTATAGCATAGAAGAGTGTAAAGTATAAATAAAATAGAGATCAAATAAATTTGTGAACCAACCTCAAGTACCAACAGATCTGTATGCAGTATTCTACCGTTGCATAAAGCTTTACTTAAGTGTATGTAGCTATTGATCAGCTGTGTCGAAGAGAGCCTATACTGTTGAGTGAGAGAGGCGATATTCAAGTTTTTGAAGGTTCCTTCACAACGAAGCTGTCCCGGAAAACCTTCTAAGCTGAAGGTTTGTAGAAGAGGCGCAGAGATCTCTAGCGAGAGCTCATGTTCATCAACCCCATGATAGCAATAATAAGGTTCACATGTAGCGTAACTCAAGGCTCGTAGGTTCTCTGTGATAACCCTAAAAGTCTTGTAACAGCAGCAACAGTGAATGACTAAGGGCCTTTTTGGATGGGTTTTTTTCATAAAAAAAGCACTTTTTTAATTCAAAAAAAAATTAATTTATGTGTTTAGATGATATTTTTTAAAAAAAGTAAAAGTCACAAAAAAAAAGCTAAAATGCTGCAAAAGCTCTAATTTTGAGCTTAAAAAAAAAGCACTACATAGGACCCCAAAAAAAAGCACTTTTTTTTTAAGTCAATCCAAACGGGCCCTAAATCCTCCAAGCATGACCGTATTGTGAGGCCTCGTTGTTTTGTCTTCATGACATTCTTCTTTTCCACGAAGACATTAATGAGGGATAAATGTTTCAAGGATGGGAAACTCTGAGAAACCCACTCGTCAATTGGATCATTTGGGTACAATACGTCTCATATAAAGGGTCTCAAGAGAAGTAAGTTTCATCATAGGAAGCTTCAATGAGAAGCAACGAAGCATATCTAGTTTCAGAACTTTCAAGGACTCAAGTCTGGGGAGGATTTTGAAAATGCAAGGTAGTTGGTATTCAACAGAGAGTTCATCCACAAGGAAAGCCTCATGCAAATTATGGATCCAATGCGTGTGAAGCTTTTGGTGTGTAGGTCCCACTATTTCATGTGTGTGTAGGAATCTTTTTCCTTCTCATACAAACATGAGAAATTTAAACTCCATAATTTATATTAAGTAATGTGTCTATTTGTATTATCATCTAAACATACCCAAGTTATCACGTTATAGGTAGTATTACTATACTGACCTTAATTAAGTGTTGCAATCCTAGATATGGAGTATGTTAAGTGATTTTATATTAAGATATGCCTATATATTTTGGAATCAAAGATAAAGGTCAATTAAGATATTAATATCTAAGATCACGCCAGACATCTAATTTTAAAATCTCGTATTATAATTTATAAGGATATATCAATGTTTATTATTTAAATAAATATGATAGAGTCAAAGCAGATAGATTCAAATAATAAATTAATGATCTTGAGGTAAAAAGAATTATAAATGATTCAACTGTAATTTTGCACTTAAATTATTTTTAACAGTATTACTCAATACATTAAAATAATTTGAGTAAATACCCTTTTTGGTCCCTGAAAAAACACGCGCTACCCATTTTGGTCCTTGAGTAAAAAAAAAAGTCATTTTTAGTCCTTAAAAAGTAAAAAAAAGTCACTTTTAGTCATTTTAGTCATTTTTTGTGGGCATTTTAATCCCTCACAAATTCCCAAAAAATCCTTTTTAGTCCCTAAAAAGGACCAAAAATGACATTTTTTTTACTCAGGGACCAAAATGGGTAGCGCGTGTTTTTCCAGGGACCCAAAAGGGTATTTACTCAAATAATTTTTAGAGCAATTTTAGTCTTAAAGTAATTTTTCAATATGAATAAGCAATCTAAAGTCTAAACTGTTTTTTTTCTGGGATGCAATCTTGATGCCGATGTATTACTTTAAAAGTGGGATTTCCACCTAATATGTTTGTATGTTTGTGCATATTGAAGTATTTTTTTTTATTTCATATTTTGACCATCATATTATTTTTTAACTGCAACAATATTGATATAATATAATATTATTTGAATCATATATAACTACGGATGTGAAAAAACTTAGTGGTCTGGTATAACCCATCGAACCCGAAGAAACTTGGTTTGGTTTTGTCTAAAAAAACTGGCCCGAAACAAAAAGGGACCTAACTGGACCAAATTGTCCCTCTCCCTAGAGTTCAATCCTCCCCTTTAGCCATAGCAAACCCGCCCCATAATCCTCCCCTTCGCCTTCCCCAAAGCCATGGCTCTAAAATTTCAAAGTTAGTGTCGCAAACCCTTTTTTTAGATACCTTGCTCAGGGGACAAGGGGAGACTCTGATACCATCTCGCTTAGAGGACGAGGAGAGGTTGACTCTGATACCACTTGTCACGCTTGAAGCCACCTATCCAAGTGATGCCCCTGAGCCAGCATACTTAACTTTGTGAGGTGCCAGGCTGTGACAATCTCCCGGTGATGCCCCATCACCTCGCTCAAGGGACAAGGGAGACTCTGATACCACCTCACTCAAGGGACAAGGAGAGATTGACTCTAATACCTCTTGAAAAATGTTGATTTCGGTGCAAGATGTTCAGATAACCAAAATTTTTGGCTAAGGTGAAGACAGCAGCTGCCCCTCTTCACTATAGTGAATGGAACTTCAAATTTTGCTCCATGGCTGGTGAATATCTCTACTTTATGCCCGATAAACTTTTGAATGAACAAGCTAGCTTTGAAATCCACAAAATTATCTTTCAATAGATTAGGTCTTTCTCTCCTACGGACAACTTTTTGGATTTTCATAATGTCCACGATGAGGTTTTTGAGTTCTTGTGATAACCACTGCCAAAATATGTTCTTCCCCATTACCCATATTTAAATGGCTGAGAATATGTTCTACCATTGTTACTGACAGAACAGAGAACTAGATGGTGTGATAATAGGTTCGGAGGAGGATCAGTTTGGTGTGCACTTCTTCATCCTCTCAATAACAATATTTCTCTACACAATTCGTACATTCTCTTAGGATTATAGAATATGGTGTAGCTACATGCGAGTTGAAATAAAGAACTAAAGAAAAGTAGGAAGTAAGATCGCAGAGAAAGAGAAATAAAGAGGTGAGCAAGCACGGTTAACTTTGTGAGTCACTAAGCCGTGACAATCTCCAGGTGATGCCTCATCACCTCGCTCAAGGCACAAGGGGAGACTCTGATACCACCTTGCTTAGGGGACGAGGAGAGGTTAACTCTGATACCACTTGTCACGTTCGAAGCCACCACCTCGCATGAGAGGTTAACTCTGATACCATTTGTCACGCTCGAAGCCACCTATCCAGGTGATACCCCTGAGCAAGCACACTTAACCTTGTGAGGTGTTAGGCTGTGACAATCTCCAGGTGATGCCCCATCACCTTGCTCAGGGGACGAGGGGACTCTGATACCACCTCGCTTAGGGAATGATGAAAGGTTGATTCTGATACCACTCATCACACCCGAAGCCATCCATCTAAGTGATGGCCTTGAGCGAGCACACTTATGATCAGCTGGTTATTGCCATTAAAGCCGAAATGAAACCTTAATTTTAAAAACTATCTTTACAACCTTGTGTGTGTAGTCCTTTCCTTTGGAGTTCATCAATAAGATAATCAGTGCAGTATTTCTCCATATATGTCAGTGAACTTTTGGGTGCTTGTCTTGGTAAAGTTTTGTTGTATATCTAAACATGTATTATATTTGCCATCATCAATGTTACTTTTGCACCAGGTTGGAAAGGATAGTAAGCTTTCAATATAATAATAGTTGAAGATAACAAATATGTTCATTTTTGTTAAGGATTTCTGAGGGAAAAAATTTTGTTAAGGATGGCTTTTGTTTATATCTACAGTCTTTTGATTATTTTTTCAATTTTAATAAAAGATTCCGGTACAAATTTTTTTAAGAGCACATATAGCCACGTCGTTAGCTCTAGTTAACTTCCATTTTATTTTGTACTGAGGGTTTCACTAGTTTTCTCACTCTCTATTATTTTAATATATTTTTAGAAATATGTGCCTTGTTTTAATGGAAAAATATTACATAAACCAACTTGGTGTGTATGTTAATGTTTGATCACAGTTCCGTAGCATGTTATTTTAAATAAAATTTTAAATTCTTCACCTGTCAAATGAAACTCATTGAAACTGATGGTTGGTGTGGCTCCTGTTTTGCCCTTTATGCTTTTTGTCATTACAAGGATGTATAACTGTTGTTTGAATTAGTTGTTGGCCTGGAGATGTACACTTTGTTCATATGACTGAATGAATGCCGCTTTATGTTTATTTTATTTCAGTCTCATTCATTTTACCGGTTTACATAGGATGTGAAAGATCATATTGTTGAAACATCCTTATTAGTTTCTTCTACTCTGTTTTTAGAATTAATTGATGACTTAGAACTCTTAACTGATGTGGCAATGCCCAGGTTTTGCAACACCAGCAGCAATACGAAAGAGAAGTTGCTCTTTCTGAGATTGAGCAAAGCCGCAAATTGTTAATTGATAAGCTCAAGGAGTACAAAGGTAAGGAGCTGGAAGTGATACAAGAAGCTTCTACCTTTGTTAGCGAAACAGTGGAGCACAACAATGATCTGCTTCTTCCTCCATATCCAAGCCGTCCTCCCTATACCATGATGCATAATTCTGTTGGCAATGGGTTCATCCCTAATGATCCCAAGCTCCAATCAAGGAAGAGTCTGAGCGAGAAAGAGCAAAATCATGTCCAAGATGGGATGAAAAATGCAAGAAAAGGATTGGGATATTTTGTGACTACTGCAGCCAAAACTGTGCTCACTGTTGTTGGCGTGGTATCCATTATAAGTTTATCTGGTTTTGGACCTAATCTGGGGAAGATAGGTACGAATTGAACTTCAACATTCAAGGCCTGCTTCATCGACCAGAAAGTGAGGATGAGAGGTCAAAAACTAGATGTCCGCCAGGAAGAATCCCAGTGGTAGAAAATGGAGAGGTTCGATGTGTTGTGAAAGAGAGAGTTGAAGTTCCATTTTCAGCAATTGCTGCAAAGCCAGATATAAACTACGGGTGTGGTTAGTTACAAATACAATGCTCATGTTGTGCTTCACTTTCCTTTTCTACCCTACAGTTCATATGTTTGTTCACTGGCATGTAGTTGTAATGATTTTTGGTAGTCTATATTTAGCCAGGAGATCTTGATTGTCTGAGCGAAGTGGGATCATCAATGATTGTATAATTTTTCATGTCCAATTATGGTAGTAGATTTTTTTTTTTTCCCAGTTGGATTTCCTATGGCATTTTCTCTGCCATTATCGTGCATTATGTGCTGATAAGTAAGAGGGGAGAATAAATCAATAAAGATAACACTTGTGATTAAAAATTCGGTAAGGCTTATGTGAAATGTCAGCAATGGGTGAATGTTCACCCAATGCAATAAATAATATAGTACTAGTAGAGAAAAAGTATATTAAGATGACGTTGGGTTTTAGATTTTGAATTTATGCTTAAAACGGTGGTAATGTTTTTTTGTTTATTTTATGACATGTATGAGATTATATACGATGGATGGACGTAGGACTCGGTTAACATTTAAAATCTAAAAAGGATGAAAATTGATTTTTATGCTTAAAAAAACGTTGAATGTACATTCAACGTTCTTTTTCATTAGTCGAAGCAAATTTCTTTTACATGCTTATTTTATAAATTGTAAAAGCTATACTCCTAATTCTTCTAACTTAAAACAATTGATTTTTTTTTGTCAACATATTCCCATGAACAATAAAAAAAGTACTTCTAGTCATGCTGTGGTCGGTATTATCGTAGACAGAAACATGAATTTCTGAGTTCATGGCTGACGCAACCACGAGTCAACGATCCAATCTACCGTTTTGACTCGCCGCCAGCAGCACCCGGTTTAGAATCCACTTTTTTAACACACACACACACACACATTTGAAATCTAATAACATGTTTTTTTTTATATAAAAAAAAAATTCTCAAGTTTCCCACTTACGGGCCACCGCTTCTCATCTCCAAGGCAACGTGACTTGCAAATTACCTGAGAGATTTTGGGAGGTTTAACTTTTTTATTAGTGCAGCTAATCAAATCAATTACGGTTTTGTGAGAATTGGCTCCCCATGGACCTCAAGGGCCATTTTCATCTTCCTTATATCTCACCGCAATCTCCCACCTCCCATCAATCAACCAAACCGTAATTTCTCAACATCTTCGAAATCCTGCGATCACTTGACATCAAACATGGGCGAATCCGAGGGATCAATATGTTTCACCCAAGAGCAAGAAGCTTTCGTTGTCAAATCATGGCAAGTCATGAAGAAGAATTCTGCAGAGCTGGGCCTCAAGTTTTTCCTCAAGTATCAATCTCCTTCTACTGAATTTTCCTGTTTATTTCCACTTCTTCTTTCGCTGCCTTCTTTATCACTCTATATGCTTTCTTTTTTGTTTTTTTGTTTGAATTTAGAATATTTGAGATTGCCCCATCGGCTCAGAAACTGTTCTCCTTCTTGAGAGATTCACAAGTCCCTTTGGAGCAGAATCCCAAGCTCAAGCCTCATGCCATCAATGTCTTTATCATGGTAAGCTTACTCTGTGTTTGACCTCCATCAACTTTACTCTTTCACTATAAAGATGAAACTAGTATGATATTTATATATGACCCCATCATATCTTTTTTTTCTTAACTTTTTTGGATTTTCTTATTGCAGACGTGTGAATCTGCAGTTCAGCTGCGTAAAGCTGGTAAAGTCACAGTAAAAGATTCAACCTTGAAAAGATTAGGTGCTGTCCATTTCAAAACCGGTGTGGTGAATGAGCATTATGAGGTATTTGACTTGTTAACAATTTACTTATCAGTAAAGTTTACAATAGTTGAATATGAAGTTTTTCAGCTGATAGCTATTAAATCATTGATAAACATCTCAACATATAAAAATTCACTTCTGCTTACGTCCCTGTTGATAATAGAAACAGACCATATTGACCCTAGAATCTACTTGTTGATTAGTGAGTTATTTTGTGTAAGATTAATGTATATACAACCTAATCTTCTTTGCTGTTGTTAAGGTTACAAAGTTTGCACTTCTGGAAACCATAAAAGAAGCCGTACCAGAAATGTGGTCACCAGACATGAAGAATGCATGGGGAGTAGCTTATGATCAGCTGGTTGCTGCCATTAAAGCCGAAATGAAACCTTAATTTTAGAAACCATCTTCGCAACTTGTGTGTGTAGTCCTTTCCTCTTGAGTTCATCAATAAGTTTGGTAATCAGTGCAGTGTTTCTGCATATATGTCAGTGAACTTTTGGGTGCTTGTCTTGGTAAAGTTCTGTTATATATATAAACATGTATTATATTTCATCATCAAAGTTACTTTTGCACCAGGTTGGAAAGGATAGTAAGCTTTTAATAATAGTTGAAGATAATAAAGATGTTAATTTTTGTCAAGGATGACTTTTGTTTATATCTACGGTTCTTTTGATTATTCTTTCAATTTTAATAAAGGATTCCGGTGCAAATTTAGACACGAATAATTTTTTTTAAGCAAACCTTTCATTTCATTTTGTACCGTGAGTTCCACTAGTCTCCTCAATCTCTATTATTTTAATATATTTTTAGAAATATGTGCCTTATTTTAATGGAAAAATATCACTTAAACAACCAATGGAAACTATTTGATTTCAATTAACTCTCAAAAAAATTCTGAAATTCTACTGCATCCTTGGGAAAATTATGTTTTTTCAATGACAAACCTTAATTTTATTTTGACTCAAAGGGATACAGTGAAATTTTGGAATCTTTTAGGAATTGATTAAAATAAAATTGCTTTCATGGGGTTTGAGTGATATTTTCCCATTAAAAAAAGACACATATTTCTAAAAATATTAAAATAATAGAGAGAGAAGATTAATGAGACTCACAATGCGAAAAGTAACGAAAGTTAACAAGAATTAATCGCACTGCTATATATGTTCCCAAAAAAATTGATCATGTCTACTTTTACAACCAAAAATAGTTTGTTGCATTAGGTGCCCATAAGAAAATAGTTTATTACTAAATTTGCACATTAACTCTTTATTTAATAAAAGGATGTTAACTTTCAACCAAGTTAAAACTTTTTATGGCCGGATTGACCAAGTTAATTTTACAAATTAATTCACGCTTGATAATTACCCGTCTTCCCAAAAATACCTTAACTAAACAATCAATGGCATAGGTATTTTAGCACAATTTTAAATAATTATAAAGCAAAAAATTTGATAATCTGAAAAAAGAAAAAAAGAAAAAAGAAAAAAGAAATTTCATCTTGTTGTATTCTAATCATCAGGAAGGAAACTAATTGAAAGGGGTGCATAATTAGAAGCCATATCAAAACTCTCCAAGTAACGAGATATGGAGTGGTGATAACGAGGTGGGTAATTGATGATCATCTCTTCTAAGTCTACGCACCATTCCTTGAACACACCTATTAGAAAAGTCATCCGCCTGTTCATTGCTCTTATTATGAACTCCACTTTCCTCAATCTCTTTATTTCCCTCCTCTCAGCTACCCCACACTCTCTTACTACATCCTTATCATATCTATGTACCTGAAAACACTTCAACTAATTAAGATTCTCATAAAAAGACATATATATAATGTATAACGGCCAAATCAACTTACACACACATACAAACCTCCTCCTTGATCTCTATTGACGAGGCATTCATGAGGGTCAGAGTTTCTAAATTTGGCAGTGATCTTTCCAAGAAATCACTTACAATATTACCCGTATCATAATCATAAACCCCCCAACCTGAGATCTGTATTTGGACGTGCCTTATGTTTTCAAATGAAATGGGTGTCTCCCTAATTTTATATAAACCCTGCAAAAAAAAAAAAAATTACAAAAACAATTACAAGTTTGTTTAATTTTTTCAAATGAAATGGGTGTCTCCCTAATTTTATATAAACCCTGCAAAAAAAATTAAAAAATTAAAAAAATAATAACAAGTTTGTTTAATTTTTCATATATATATATATATATATATATATATATATATATATATATATATATATATATATATATATATATATATATATATATATATCTGTGTGTGGGTTGAAACCCCACAAATATTCCAATGTTGTGTTATTATCATAGGTCCTACCGTTACTGACAGATTCCTGAATCCAAAAAAAAATAGAGAATGTAATAACAAAAATTTCTACCACCTCTCTTCACTACTACAAGGGATGTGTGTGTATATGAGTTTAAAATTTCTACTTTTACTGCAGAAATATTTTTTCTGTCACACTCACATAAAAGTGAGATGATCTCACTAATATCTTCTCTCTCTTATTTTTACAATGGGACCCACTCACTTTTAAATGAGTGTGGTAGAAAAAAAAATTCTGCCGCAAAAGTAAAAACATTAAACCCTATATATATGTGTGTGTGTGTGGGGTTTTGTGGAATGCTAAAACTAATTTTTTTTTTTTACCTAAATTGCCATTAAGAAAATATTAAAACACTCTTGTTTCCCATGCATTATTGGAACTCTCTCTTGAGATGATTTATGAATAAACTAGGAAAGAAAAAAAATTAGGGCATTAACTAACCGAAACAGTTATGTTGGGTCTACATGAGGTGCTTCATTCAATCCTCAATATAAAACCGACTTGATTTTTTTTTTTTTTTTGAAGAGCAATTACTTAATTATGGTATACGTTGTGTATGATTAGATTATATATATGTTTATAACTAAGACAAATTAATTTAGAGAAAAAATGATAAATATAAATAATTTAAATTAAAGTAATGTATTTAGCTTCCTTAAGAAACCTTTTTAAAAAAAGTCAATTAGGAAGTAATTAAAAATGCCTTATGATGATAAATAGAGGAAGTGATATTTATTCATATTTATTTTAAATTCACTTTTATAGCATAGAAGATAGCGTAAAGTATAAATAAAATAGAGATCAAATAAATTTGTGAACCGACCTCAAGTACCCACAGATCTGTATGCAGTATTCTGCCCTTGCATAAAGCTTTACTTAATTGTATGTAGCTATTGATCAGCTGTGTCGAAGGGAGCCTATACTGTTGAGTGAGAGAGGCGATATTCAAATTTTTGACGGTTCCTTCACAACGAAACTGTCCCGGAAAACCTTCTAAGCTGAAGGTTGGTAGAAGAGGCGCAAAGATCTCTAGCGAGAGCTCATGTTCATCAACCCCATGATAGCAATAATAAGGTTCACATGTAGCGTAACTCAAGGCTCGTAGGTTCTCTGTGATAACCCTAAAAGTCTTGTAACAGCAGCAACGGTGAATGACTAAATCCTCCAAGCATGAGCTTCGTATTGTGAGGCCTCGTTGTTTTGTCTTCAAGACATCCTTCTTCTTCACGAAGACATTAATGAGGGATAAATGTTTCAAGGATGGGAAACTCTGAGAAACCCACTCGTCAATTGGATCATTTGGTACAATACGTCTCATATAAAGGGTCTCAAGAGAAGTAAGTTTCATCATAGGAAGCTTCACTGAGAAGCAACGAAGCATATCTAGTTTCAGAACTTTCAAGGACTCAAGTCTGGGGAGGATTTTGAAAATGCAAGGTAGTTGGTATTCAACAGAGAGTTCATCCACAAGGAAAGCCTCGTGCAAATTATGGATCCAATGTGTGTGAAGCTTACGGTGTCTGGATCTCTTGCAGAATGATGAGAAAGAAAGTTTGTTTATTTTCAAAGCACGAGGACGATGTTGGAGAAGAGAGTTCATGAAATTGGAGACATGCTTGCATGAGCAGTTGCGAGAAGAATAACGACTAGAAAAGGAACCAGGAGGACGATGACGCAAGCAGAGAGAAGGGCTGGTGAGGCAAATGGTCTGGAACCTTCTAGACAAGGCTTGAAGCCTTACGATGGGGTTGTCTCCGAGGAAAGACAAGATGTGGTGAAGCATCTCATCTGGTAAATCGCTCAATAAATCTTTGCCTTTTGCTTCCATTGTGATTGTAGATATGAAAACTCAGTTTGATCTATACATCCATGAAGAAAAATATTTATTACATAAAAGGCGCTAATCAAATAAATTTCATAATTTGGTAGACAACCTCAAGAATTTACCAAATAATCGCAGTAAGTTCATAGTTGATATGACTAAAGTAAGGTGGATAATATGATTATCCACAGACCAAAAAAAAGATATTAAAGGGGTCAGCAGTAATTTTTCCCTTAAATTATTTTTCAGTAGGACTCTCAACACATTAATATGATTTTTTTTATTAATAATGAGCACCCTTAAATACTTCCTCCGCTTCAAAATATAGGCTCCAAATAACTAACTTACATAATTCAAAAAATAGGTTAAAAAAAAAAAGCCCCAAAATCTAAGCCATAAACACCAGAAATCAAAGAGAATGATGAAAATCCCAAAATCTAACACGTATGGGGGATTATACGAACCTGAATATGGAGAGATGCCGAGGGCTGAGAGCGTGCGTGAGAAGAGTCTGAGTCTCCAATCTTAATTCTCTAAAGTCTGAGAGCGATAGGTGACGTGAGATGAGCGAGAATGACCAACGTGAGAATGGAAGGGTGAGCCATGACGACGGAGAGGCCGCGAAATTTTGGGAGTGGGGGTGCTATCTTCTTCAGATTTGAAGTCTATTAGGGATTTGGCTTGATCCAAAAAAAATATTAGGGATTTGGTAAAATATATTTAATATACACACACATAGTAAATAGGTGTTTAAAAATAAATTAATGGGTATGACCATTTGATTATAAAATAAGAAACCATCCTATCAAATAGAGTAAAAAAAACAAAAAACAAATCAACATTAAATATAAATTTTTTTGATTAAGAAATAAATCATTGTACTTAGGAAACTAATTATTAATTTCCTATTATTACTTAGAGGGCAAGCAGGAGTGTATAGAACTTCCTAATTAGTGGTCTCCCCATATATCTAATCTAATATAGTAGCACCTCAAAATTCTTTACATCTTCTGAATCTATCTATTATTATTATATTATATATTTGTGTGCATTAATATCTAAATAAAGCCGGACCTTAATTCAGTGTGGTATCTTAAGTGATTTTATATTAAGATATATTAAGATATGTCTATATATTTTGAAATCAAAGATAAAGGTCAATTAAGATATCAACATCAAAGATTATGCGATACATCTAATTTTGAAATCTAGTATTATAAGAATATATTAATTTGTATTGTTTAAATAAATATCATAAAATCAAAACAGATAACTTTAAATAATAAGTTAATGATCTTAAGATAAAAATTTGAAAATATTATTCTTTTAGTCCTTCAATTATTAACTCACTTATGATATTGATTATGATTCGGTTCCTCTTTTTTTTTTTTTTTTAATATTATTGTCCTTCTTATTCACTACTCATATTGGGTCATACTATGGGGCACCAAGTCAGCTCCACGTAAGTAAAGAAGGGAGAGAATAAATCATCATCTGCATCCTCTCATAATCATCTTCACCTTCAACCTTCATTGCAACTGGGCACGATGAACCAAAAGAGCACAAGCTGAGTCGCCATCTTTGAAAGAGAGGACCTCAACGCCGAGTGGAACTGAAGAAGCCGTTGCCGCCGACGACTCTAGCTAGTAGACGGTGATTAGATGATCCATGCTTGAAAATGCCTCCTTTCATATTTTAAAGGACTAAAGCAAATCTATAAAGCCAAATCTTTATTTTTCCCTTTCTATTTGTCAAATTGTAGGTTGTCTTAGCTCTACTATGGCTTTCATAAAACCTGATTGGATAGCTTTGTGTTATCCAAACCATTTAAGGATAGATTTGCTTCAGTAAGGGAACAATTGTAGAATGGTAGCTCTCTTGGGAAAGCTATGACAATGCCTTTTAATCAAATTCTGACTTCTCTTGCTGAGCTTGGTTTGCCGGTCCTTAATAATGATGATGTGACTCTTTAATGATACCTATCAGTATGAAGGAGGTAAAATCTGCAGTTTTTAGTCTTCCTACTAGGGGTAGTGCCCCATGCCTTGATGGTTTTCATATTGATTTCTTTCAAGACAATTGGGATTTGGTTAAAAATGATCTCTTGGGAATGGTACTATCTTTCTGGAATTCAGAGCATATGTTTAGGGCTTTTAACAAGACTTCTCTAATCCTTATTCTAAAATCTGAAAAGCCTAAAGCCTATAGAGATCTAAGGCCTATTAGTTTTTGTAATTCATCTCTAAAATTCTTGGTAACAAAGCTGCCTTTGGTCTCTTGCATAGCTCCCAACTAATACGCCTTTTAAAAGGGCGTCTCATCTCAGATAACATTATGATGGTAGTAGATTTAATGAACCAACTTCATACTTCCAGGCAAAAAAGAAGGAAGTTGGTTACTTTAAAGGTTGATTTTTCAAAAGTATTTGATAAGCTTTCTTGGAACTTCATTGAAGCAGTTATGATAAGAATGAATTTTCCAACAAAGTGGGTTTGATTGATCTAGCAATGTATATCTACAGTGGAATACTAGGTTTTAATGGGGCCACAATTGGTATAATAGCACTAACAAGTGGTTTTAGACAAGGAGATCCTCTGTCTCCTTACCTCTACATCCTTTCAGCAAATGTGTTGTCTTGTTTAATCTCCAAACTTAAATCAATTGGTCAATGGAAAGGAATAAAGGTATGCACTGTACCCTTAACAGTTTCCCACCTTTTGTTTGTTGATGATTCTTTACTCTTTTTTGAATGCTCGCGAATGATAATTTGATGATGGTCTAGCAAGGTTTAGAAAAATATAAATTCTCTTTGAGGCAAGAAATAAATCATTCCAAGTCTTCTATTATTTTTAGCCCTAATGTTCCTCATCATGACAAGGCTGTTCGACTTTCTCAAATATTGAGTATAAACTTTTCTGCTAGATTATATTGGGGAAATACTTAGGAACTTGGGTTGATCCAAGGAGGAATAAGTCTCTCATCTACAATCAAGTTATTGAATCTATCTATTGAAGCAAGAACAAGTGTCTAGAAAGCCCATCTATTGTCTCAAGCTGCCAAATTATGTTTGATCAAATCAGTCTTGTGCTCAATTAACACTTACATCCTTTCTTGTGTAAAGCTTGCAAATTTTGTTTGTGATAAGATTGATGGCCATTGCATAAATCTCTTTTGGGGATTTTCTGGGGATAAAAAGAAAATTCATCTCCTTAAAAAAGACCATTTATTCTTACCAATGGATAAAGGATGGAGGATTAGGAATAAGACCTCGTAATTGGAAAATCAGTCCCTTCTTGCCAAACAGGTTTGGAGGATTTTAACATCTGAGTGTCCATCTTTAATTGCTTCTGCTCTTAAAATTAAATACATTGATTGCTCTAAAGCCCAGGTTGTCAAATGGCCATATAATTCCTCATGGATTTGGAAATGTATGTTGGACTCTGCTAATCTTATCATCAGGAATTTGGAATGGAAAGTTGCTCCTGGTTCATTTATTCCCCTCAGCCACCATTTGTGATGGCCCATGCATTGAGATCTGCCTTCATCTATGAACCTTCAAAATGTGGCTAATCTCATATTGCATTCTTCTTCCGATTTCATTCCAGCTAAATGTAATGTTTCCTTGATCCGAAGCTTGTATTCCCCTCAAATTGTTGATAAAATTATTTTGACTCCAATATCTTTCTTCTCTGATGAAGACTCCTTAGTCTGGAAAGGCTATTCTTCATGCTCCCGCTCCCAATGATGGTTTCATCAAAGGTTTGTTAGACTCTAACTCATCCTTTAGCCACTGATCCTTTTTAGAAGTTTCTTTGGTCAATCTCACTTCCTTATAAATCATTTCTACTCATTTGGAAGCTTCTTCTTAAGGCATTGCCTTCTTCTGACATCTTAAAGGCACATCATCTCAGTACATCTAGTTATTGTCTCTGTTTGGGTGTGACCAAGAGGAAACAATTAATCATCTCTTTATTTCTTGTCCGTTTGCTAGATCTATTTGGTTTGGCTGTCTCTCTATTAAATTTGATGCTTCTGATCTGTCTTCATTCCAAACATGGTTGAAAAAGACTCTGCAACAGCTCTATGAAGATGATAATTTGTTTTAAACACATTGGAGCATAAAAGGAATCTAATTCTTCATCAGGTGTTCGTTTGTTACCAGAATTAGTTATCAAAGAGATCATTGATAAGGTTGAATACAATTTTATAGCTTTCTCTTCCAAAAAACCAAATGGCATGGCAAAGAGGGAAATTTCACTTCTTCACCAAGATAGACCCATGGATAATTAGACTGTAGTCCTTCATAGAAGAAAAGAAAGATGATCACATATGTGTCATATTCTTATTTGCAGATTAGACGAACCTGAATATAGAAAGATGCCGAGGGCTGAGAGCGTGCGTGAGAAGAGTCTGAGTCTCCAATCTTATTCTCTAAAATCCGAGAGCGATAGGTGACGTCAAATGAGCGAGAACGACCAACGTGAGAATGGAAGGGAGAGCCATGAGGAAGGAGAGGCCACGAAATATCTTCTTCAGATTTGAAGTTTATTAGGGATTTGGCTTTATCCAAAAATAAATTATTAGGGATTTGGTAATATATATATATAGTGAATAGGTGTTTAAAAATAAATTAAAATATTAAAAAAAAACACACACATACCGGAAGGGGATAGGAATTTGTCCCTTCATGAAAATTTCATATCCGTCTGCATGGGTTTGGAACAGGAAAATCTTGAACACCTTTATTTATGATCAAAATCTACTCTCAAGATAAGTCTTACATAAAACACACAAGGGAAGACAGTATTGTGAAAGGCTCAGCCTAACTTAAAGCCCATTTAAAGTCATACATTTGTAAGGAATTAAGCCCTTTGAATGCCCAACAAGACATGGTTCAATTTGCCCACCAAGAGCAAATTAACATGAATTTGATTATTATCAGCTGAATTAATTACCTACATATTAATTATTAGTATTATTAATTCGAATTTTTCAAAGGGAAAAACCCACAAAAATATTTTAGAAAATATAAAAATACCCATTTTCAATAATGATCCAGAATAGGATTTTGTAATTAGAGGGGGAACACAATTCAAGGAAGAAGACAGAAATGCCCCTAATTATTGTTAAAAAAAGTTCGCATCATTGATCATTAGAAAGAGTTCACATCCACCTCGCTACCCATGCCGTGTTAGGGAATTACCTGTGTTTGTTTGTTTGTTTGTTTTTTTTTTTTTTTGAGCAAACATGACTTGTTAAACTTTCCAATTCGAAATGGGGGTCAATCCCATTATAAATAATTTCTTTTCTTTTCTTTTCTTTTATGAAAATAATTTCATTTCACATGGCCAAGATTTACAAAAATATACCCTTCCACACACTTGTCCTACAAGAGCTGACCACTTCCAAGAGCCCTATATTTAACATTCACATCCTCACATGGACTAGTTCTAAACATGGGACTAAGTTATCCCCCGTTTGCTTTAAACACTGATGATCTAGGACGTACACTCACTTTAAGGCTCAAGCGACCTGCAATGCTTCTTCACGCTTCAAGTCAAACACCTTGATGAGCACGTCTTCAACCACCTATTTGAAAACCAATTACTCTATAAGCACAATTTTATAAACTTTTCCACCCGTACGAAGAGAACAAGAATGCAATCTTTGACTGCCCCGTTTGGTTTCTCCGTACAAAATCTATTATAATTGCGTGGCCATTACTTAACAGTACTGATTCTTTTAATTTCACATTATAATAGCAGGAAAATGAGTCGTTCTCATATTCAAAATTACTTCTTTTTTTCCTTCTCTATTTTGTATTTTATTTTGTCTACCAAACGGACAGCTTTATCATTTCATAGGCAATAGAAATTACCTTGTCAGGTGTGGATGCACCAGAAGTTATGCCGATAGTTATCGGACCCTCTGGTAGAAAGTTCTCTTTCTCCACCAGCTCACCGTGCTGATAAACCCAAAAAGGATACCAATTAATAGAGAACAGAGCTAATAATAGTTGACTAGGTATATACCACTATGTTCAAGCTCACCTTCAATTTGTATGCTATTCTGTTTCCTGGACCAATTCTTTGCTCACTGTCAATCCAGTAAGAAGGAATCCCACGGTCCTCCGCTATCTCTTGCAGGTGTGATGTATTGCTTGAGTTCCACCCACCAACTACTAGCACAAGATTCAAATCTTTCTCCACCATCTTGTACATAGCATCTTGTCTCTCCTGAAAATGGATAAAAGATTTAGTTTTATCTGGTGATTAGACTAGAGATACAATGTATTTTATAAGAGAAGGGAAAAGATGAAGACAAAGCAAAACCAGGGGAAGCTTAAGATTCTACAGAAATTAAATAAGAAAAATCATCCAAAAACCCCACCCCCAGTATTAGAGGGGAGAAAAGAACTTACCATATTTGCAACAAAAACATTTAAAATAAGTCGGAATATCTGACTGCAGAAAAGAAACTACCTGAGTAGCATCACAAATGGTGTTGAAGCTTAAGAAGTGTTCATTGACGTTTTCCACACCATATTTCCGCATCATAGTCCTTTCTAATAGTTTACCTGTAAAACGAGCAGATCTATAAATATCAAATCATAATTATTTTCTCCAAAGAGATGAATTGACTAATTGAGATTGTGCTATAGTAACAAACCAATCTCTTCAGTCTCTCCCTTGAGCATTGTTGTTTGGTTTGCAATGCCCACTTTAACCAAATCAACGTCTGGGTCAAACCCCTCAGAAACAGCAAATTTAAATTTCTGCCAAAAAAAAAGCCAATAATGATCACAATGAAGGCTGGAGAATTAATTTCAAAAACACTATAAATTATGTGAAAGAAGAGTTCACCTCTAAAAATGCATCTTTCGTTGAACTGGATCCATTAAGTCCACCACCAAGAATATAGTCACAAACATATTCAGCCTGTATCAAGTTAACAAGAAAGCAAGTAACAAGGAAAAACAAAGAAAATTAACAACAATGCAGAATATATAGTGTCATAAGAGAATGAAACTTAACCCAAAAGAAAATCTGAGTTATAGCTGCAACATAGGACAAACCTCAGCCATATTCTTCACAATGACATACTTCCCAGCAAATGATGCAGTTGCTATAGTTTCCTCATGAGCATATTTACCATGTATGACTGATGTGCACTCTCCTTTCTTGTGCTTTTCAACCGTATTCCAGACCTTCAAGCAAATCATTGAAGAAATCATGTGAGCATATGGGATGAAAAATGAATGCTATATATGAATTCAAGTTACAGAAAACAAGCAGCAGTGCGACAGAAAGCCACCTCTGTAAATGAATACCTTTACAACCCATGGGCATGTTGTATCAACAATTTGTACATTTTTCTCACTCAAAGTCAACATCTCATCCACTGCAGCTCCAAAAGCAGGCAAAACCACAACATCACCCTTGTTGACAACATCAAATTGTTTATTTCCCTCCTTCAAAGGAATATTCTTCACTTTCATCTCTTCTAATCGCTGCATTAACAATCCTTCAGGTTCACTAATCATGTAACTGACTATAATTGGTGAATGAAAAAAGAGTAATATGTGAAAGGATAGCATGTAAAGAAAATCAGACAATGACATAGAAAATCTACCAAAAAGAGACAACATAACAACCTCATGAACTGAATAGTCAGAAAAGTGGATTAAATAGTACAGCCCCTCAAAACAGGATCATACATTTCGATTAGAAAAGCAATGTCTAAGCTTCAAGATAAATCAATTGCCGAATTCCCCACATATTGACAACATAGCTAATAAATGATTATTATTGCCTGTTACTAATTACCCATACATGGCCATTAATAAGAACCAAGGTACAAACAAGATTCAAGAATATTGATAGTGAAAAAATATGTTAGACCTTATTAACAGTAGGGTTGTGGATGATTTCGTTGGTAAGCCAGATTGTCTCAGAAGGAAACTGCTTTCTAGCCTCATAAGCAATTTGAACAGCCCGTTCAACTCCCCAGCAGAAGCCAAAAGCTTCAGCCAGCGCTACTGTGACGTTACCCCACGTATACTCATATCCATTTTCCTTCAAGGTCTTAATGATGTCACCTGAAATCCCAACACAAAAACATGCAAAATTACAAGAAAACAACACATGAAAAAGAATTCAACGCAGCATGCATCAAGGAACTAACTTCGGGGTGAAATATTTTATTGAAGCTGGAGCTGAGTAAGGATAAGTAATTAGCTAGCGACAGCATACTCCCGGGCCGTGTTAAGCACGTATTACCAAGAATTTTTTATCTCGATTTCAAATTTCTCATGAAATTGAAGAAAACAAAGTCAACTGAGCAACTGAATCACAAAATTCTAAGTCCCTTTGGGGACATCCAATAAAATTGGAAATAGAGGGAGTATAGCTACAAAATTCTAAGAGAAAATTAGCTCTGCAAATAAAAACAGACTCTTTCCCCAGTAAACTGGGAAGTGAACGTACTGGTGTATTCGCGATTCATAAGTTCTAGGGTCGCTTCCTTGTGCCCAAACCCTTTCCGATTATAGTTCTGACTCCTTGTTAGATTCTTCCGGAAAACCTTAGCATCAAAATCAGACTCCACATCAGCGGAAGAAGATGAAGAATCAGCAGAGCATCTAACGGAGAGAGGCTTCCAGCATCGGAAAGAAGCTGTCCTAGAGAAGTTCTCCGAAAACGGCAAGGCGAGGTCCGTGCGAGTAGCGGAGAGACTGCAAAGGTGCGGGGATATCGCCATGGTAGAAAGTTAGAAATGTCAGAAAGAGAGTGAGATGAGATCTTAACACAAATAGGAGCTGAGCTAGCAAGAAAAGCAAGCTTTGTTCGCCTTGTTCTTATGGCAGCGAGGCAGCAAAGAGCTCGTGCTTCTCGTTTTTTCTGATTTTTTTAGTTTTTTTATTTCTACATTCATCGTGTTTCGTTGTTTTCTTTTCTCCTTTTTATCCTTCCTTTTTTCTTACATTGTATCGATTAGTTTTTTCTTTGGTAATAAAGTGAGACAAGAGCCAGCTGAATTAAACTAATAGACTACACTGATATCAGGCAAGAAACGCCTTAACCATCCCTGCACATAAAAAATTGTAAGTCCTCACTCCTGACTGAGTATAGAATCATTAATGTAAATTACAAATGAATTCATTATTGTGTTGTCAATTATAACATAAAAAGGCATATTTCATAATATTTCATAAATTGATAATATGAAATACATGTATTTAGCTTTGAGCCAAAAAAAAAAAACATGTATTTAGATTATTAAATTTAGGAAAAAATGCACTTAAGTCTCAAGCAAGCAAGAGAAAATACAATAAAAAAATCTTTTGAAATCTTAGATTTACAGTGAAATCATGTGGGATATATATGCAATATATTCCAAATGTGAAAAATCTAAAATGCCCTTAATGAATACACAATTATCCGCTCCTTATCTATTTTAATCAATAGGTTATTTTAGACTTTTCACGTTTGAATATAGGGTAAAGGTGCAATTTTACACATATGCTCTACCCCGGGAGCGCCAGCACCACGAGCTTTTTTCTGCATTAAAAGTACACGGTTACGTTTTGGGAGCAAAAATACCACGGGCCGTTAGTTGACCAGACGTTGACCGTTAACTTATATGGAAGTGAACCGTAACGCGGGTGAAATTACACTTTTGACTTTAGTTTTAGGTGAAATTACCCTTTTGCCCTAAGTTTTTTTTTTAAAAAAAAAAACAAAATAAAACTAAGGGTGGGGTGGACAGTCTGGCCGCCGCCGGTGGGGTGGCCAGTGGTGGGGCCCAAGGGCGGGGGTATTTTTGTTTCTTTTTTAACGGAGGGGCAACATTGCTACGTTTTGATACTTCAGGGGCAACATTGCTACGCCGAAAACTTAAGGGGCAAAATTGTTCCTGGGCGCGTACTTCAGGGGCAAAATTGGTATTTAACCCTTTTATTTATTGTAATTAATAAAGAAAAAATTGTTAAAAATACATTTATTATTTGGAAACTGACCTTATAAGAAATGAACTTATAACAAGGGTGGGAGTGGTATAATAAAGGTATTTTAATTTTTGTGAAGAGTATAATGTAATACTCCGTTGCGTTACATTAGAAGCTTGACTTTATTTTAGAGTACTCTCAAATCAATGACTTGGCTCCAGTTGCATCTAACAATTTAGAAGCTTGACTTTATTTTGTGATTGTATTCCTTATGTTCTTAATATAAGACATATTTATAGAGTTAATTTTAATTCTAAATATAAGACATATTTTTTATATTTGTCATTATTTTCGTAATTTAGCTCCCTCAAGCCTCAACAATAATCGGAAAGAGAATAAGAGAATTAAAGAAGATGACTAGAATGTTATAAAAAATACACGTTATATTAACTAACTTCCTTAATCTAATCAAATTACGTAAATATGTCTTAAAGGGAAGGAGAGAGAGAGAGGTCTATTCTTGCCATCTCTTCACATGAAAATTGAGCCCTCCGATCTGCATCGGCGCCTCTTGCTCAATGAATCAAACATGGGAGCCCATCAAATAAAAAACTCTCTTTAAGAACAACAATAAATAATGCCAGACTTGCATGTCTTTATCTTCTTGCTCCTCGTCTCCGTGTTATCTTGCTTCCATACCTATCATCGTATTCGTATGTATCCTTATTGGCGCACAAATGCAAGGGAAGATCAATGAACTCCTTCAACCTATTCTTTTCTCGATGGGCCAAATTTGACTTTGCCCATCAAATCTTGGCAGACATGATTGCTTCTGGGTTATCCTTCGAGACCTGTTTGCAAAAAAAGAATGTCGGCTGCATGAATTAAGTATTGGGATTCTTGTTTGTGGGTTTTGTAGGGCTCGCTCTTAAATTTGGATAAAACTTTTAACCTTTGAAACTTTACCATTAACCTCCTAAATTCTTATATTTATGTAAATAACTTTCATATGATTACTTTACTTTTGTACATCACTATTTATACATTGCCTAAATTTTAGGGAATTGATAGTTAAGGGCTACCCCCAAAGATTTGAAAACTCAACAAAGTTTATTATCAAGGTTAACGGATTATTTGTTCATGCTCCAAAGTTAAGGTAAGTCTTCTTCCTTAATCTTCTCATTTCTTCTCCTCCATTATTGTTGTTGAGAGAATATCATCAATAAGAGTAAATTAAATAAATATCAACAGATATAAAAAGTATGTCTTATATTTAGGGGTAATATTACTTCTCTAAATATGTCATATGTCTTCTATTACGAGTAAAATTATTATACAGATGCAGGTTACATAACATGGCATCTATAAGTTACAACATGTAAAACAAGCGTCTAGCTACTACGTACATGTGTATGATACTTTGATAGAATAGAACACACTCATGTCTTCCCCTGTGAGTATGGCGATCAGAGGAATCAGGCAGTTCTGAGAGACTGAGTCATCATAGCAGTAAACTCGTCCATATCAACCATGCCATCTCCATCTCTATCCACAGCTCTCACCATTCTTCTACACTCTTCAAGACTGCAACTCTCTCCCAGCCTCCTCAACATCTCTTGAATCTCCTCTGCACTTATCTTCCCATCTCTGTTCCTATCAAACGTCCTGAACGCGCTCTGTATGTCCATCGTCCTTACCCCTCCTCCTTTCTTCTGTGCTTCCATGAACTCCTTGAAGTTTATGAACCCGTCCCCGTCCAGATCCACTACCCCAAATATCGACGGCACTTCATGGATCGTGTTCTCCATCCCCAGTGCCCTCAGCGTCGCCTTGTACTCCTGCTGCGATATCTTCCCGTCCTTGTTGCTGTCAAACTTGTCAAACACCTTCTTCATCTCCTCCACGTTTGGCTGGAACAGCGGCTTCTGCAGCCCCGAGTTGACTCGGTCTTTCATGGAGAATAGCCGAGATGGCTTCCTCAGGTACTTCCTCTTTGACAGGCTGTATTGGAAATCAAGGAAGCTTGTGGTTGACATGATCTTCTTCTTCTTTTGCTACGTAATGCTGCTCTCTGTGGTTGATTATATTAGGCTCATACAATGCTGCCTCTTATATAGCAATGAAAATGGCCGATATTAAGCGATATGACTGTTCATCGTTGATGGGTTCTCTCTTAGGTGAGAAATCTGAGGAATCCTGGGCTATCGGTTATTCCCTGATAACTAGCAGATGACCACGAAACTGAAGATGCTGGAAGAGAAAAAGCAGGATAGGGAAGGTGACAGGGAAAGGAATACATTCATTTTTTAAAAAAAAGCTAAGAGTGTATGTGTTAAGCTCTGCATTTGCCTTTCAGGCCAGGAGAGGAAGGGATGTTCCATTTGCATTCTAAGGGTAATGAATTGATTTACAAGTATGTTACTTTGATATTTTTATTGACAGTCTTCAAGTTGAATTAATGAGGTATAAATTCCTGAGGTGGGTGAAAGAGAATAAAGGAGAAGTACTTTTTTTTCAGTGATGATAATTATCCCTTGGCCACGTCCTCCACTAAGTCAACGTCCCATCATAGGAATTCTTCTGCGAGTATTATGCAGAGATATATGGTATAAATGCCGTTGTATCTGATACGGATGCGTATCGATAGATATATGGCATAGTACGGGCGTACATGTCTATGTACACAACGAGCCTTATAGGCGAGGCGACGGACCAGGAATTTTATTGAGGGGCAAAAATGAAAAAAAATAAAAATAAAAGTATTTGAAATATGACACAGACCTAATATACAAAAAAAAAAAAATTTAAAAGAAATATATTACAGAAATTAAAATTACTTTACTTGACTCTTACTCTATATGTTTTCATATTATTAAACTCATCTATAATTGAATCTGTGATAAAACTCAAAACTTGCTCAAAACTCTAACCTTAAAATATTTTCTAATCAGTATAAAAGTAGTATCATTAGAAAGTTAAAATCATGTATAATAAATTTCATGAAGGAAATTTAATGAAAATAAGTGATTTTGAGTACTTTATTGATTATCAAAATTTATCATAAGTTGTTGAAAAAAAATTGCGAATGAAGCTGCAAGCAAGAGGAAGAAGAGATAAAAGATTTTGGAATAGTGTAAACAAGTGGGATTGGGAATAATTAAAGCTCATGGACCCATCTCTTTATTATTCTATTCTTTATAATTTTTTTAATATATAACCAAGCAAATGAAGGGTCAGGGAGTAGGAGTAGGGAGCTCAGATCAAATCAATCAAATGCAAAGATGATTTCCACTATCGATTAATAAGACTAATAAAATGTAAGATATACCCCTATTCTTTCTTTTTTTTTTAAAAAAATTAGGGGATATTCCACTATTCTGTTTTTTTTTTAAAAAAAATTTTAGGGAGGCCAGGGCCACCCCTAGCCCCCTGTCTGTCCCTAATTAGGCGGGAGGAGTTGAGAGGATAAAAATATTGCCGGTAGATATGCACCCATATGTTGTAATGAAAATTTTATTGGGAAAATCCCTTTAAAATCCTAAGAGATCAAGAAAATATCAAAAAAGTTCCATAAAAAATTTTAATATAAAAAAGTCTTATTGACAACTCTTTTAGTAGAGGGATTAACAACTCTATCTATAAGTTTTAACAATCCTTGAAACCTTTTTGACATCAGAATTTTACTCTCTTAGGACCTTAAAGGGATTTTTCCCAATTTTATTTATGTATTCCTGTATTCAGGAGCAAGAGAGTTACAATGAGAGATAGTTACTTTTATATACCCACTACTACATTCAGTAGTAATTACAACCGCGTGGCAAAGTAAACAAAGCAACCCTCACTCATTTTACAGTCAAGTAAATTAAGCAGAATGAATCACCAGGCGTAATATGCTCTTTTTGCTGATACAGTGTTTAGTGAACCTAGTTTTGATTTCCATTATGAGGCCTGTACAGAAATTAATGCCAAAGCAGGAATGATTAGTATGTGTTGAAGGCCTAAAAGGCTCCCTAATCACATACTAAATTGCCGAAGTAATTTGTGATTAGTCCTCTATATCATAATTTTGCAATTTAAGCTGGTTCTGATAGGTGATTTTCCAGGATCCTCCCTAAAAATACCCAAGGCATTATTAGAAAGCAAAGTTAGAAGGAGGAGGAAGGAGAAGTGATGGTTAAATGATTATATTCTCTCTTTTCTTTGGAGATGACTTCTAAAATCTTCCATACCTACCAGTGCGTAGGTGTCGCTTAGGTGAAAGACAGAAGAAGAAACAACTATCAGATCGTGAAGAGATGCTGTACTTAGTTATACATGCACACCGCTCCGATTTTGTAGCTCCGGAGGAACATTACCATCTAGTTTGTTGTTCTGGAGATATCTGTCATGCCAAAGCAGAAAGCTTACTCAGTAGTAAGCTGAAGACCAAAAAGAATAAGAGAATAACATTGTTCAGTTCTGTGTCCCTGTAATGGCAAGTATCTTACACTTCGCGCAGCTTTGGTAGATTCCCAAGTGACGAAGGAATTGACCCATTAAACTGGTTATTCTCCAAATGCCTTCCATTGTAACAATGACCAAATAAAAACAAAGAAAGAAAGAAAAGAGGCAGAAAAATTAGCATCATATCACAGTAGATATATTAAGAAAGCTCAGGGAAAAGAGTAAAATAAAGGGTAAAGCTTCAGCAATGAAAACATCTTAGTCTACATACAAAGTTTGTAGCTCCTTCAGTTTAGACATCTCGGGGATTTCTCCTGAGAGGTTGTTTCCAGGTAGCCAACTGGGGCCAATAATTTCAATAGCAGAGTATCATAATTAAGTTGTAACTAAGAGAGATCACCTACCAATTTTTAAATTTAAAGGGATATATTCCTTACAGGTTTTTGAGCGCAGTTAAATGGCCAATGCTTGGAGAAAGTGACCCAGACAGCCCCGCCTTTGTCAAGTTCCTTCATACCAAAACCAAAAAAAATAGAAGAATCGCCATTACACAAGGCGCTAGGGTAATTATAGTTTTAAGACTCAATAACTCATAACCCTTTTGTTTGACTTTTGCAAGAATATCCTTCAATGCTATATTGATGTTGGCCATCTAGTGCCATATTTGCATCATAAGCATGAATGATTTGCTGATTCATCCCAACCATTTAACCTATTTGGTATCACATGTCACAAACGTGAGTGATTTTACACTATTATCTACTTTTTATCCATTTTATATGGTTTTTTAGTAAGAATTATGCATATATTTTGACACTTCGATATTATCTGCAGATTGAAACAAGTTAAAGGAATCTTAAAAAAAATGGACAGAAACTCACAACTTAAAATAATTTAATCTAATAATTTAAGCTTAGTTGTAGTTACTACTCGAACTTACACAGAGATGACCTGACTAATAAATTCTTCAGAACATAGAACTCCAGTCCATGAATTTTCTTTAGGGAGGCAAGGATCACCACTCCAATCAGGAGGTGGATTGTCAAAGCTTTTTGCCAATTCTTCCATTGCAACCACTATAAACAGAATGCCATAGCAACCAAATCAGATCATGTGAACGGAGTATCATCATTATGATTCTAAAATTCAATCAAGAAGTTGCAAAGAAGTACAGAGAGATCTACAAGATACCATCTCTATGAATAGTATGGCCCCCCAGAGGAAGAACCAGCAAGATTTCTCCAGCATTGATTACAGGTCCAACGGGGCTCCCTTCTCCAGGGGCCAAAGTGATTTTGGTTTGACCAGAGAGTGGCCACTCTGGAGAATAGACAGTAAGACCGCTGGCTGTGATGTTAAGGTTGGAGAAGAAAGTTTGGTTATTGATAGCAACATCAAATACCCTCCAGCTGTAAGCGCTTGGTGACCTGTTATCCTGAAAATATAGGGCTACGTAGTAGTTGGTGCTCGGAAGGGACACAAGCGGCCATTGAAGTTCAAGCACCTTCCCTCGGCTAGTTGTAATTCCAGATGTGAATGCATTCACTGGCGGGAGATTCCAGAAATCTGATGAAGTTACATTCGAATGGCTCATCACAGAGGGGTTCTGGTCCAAAAATGGTTGCCACATCCGGTTGAATTTGTCGTCAGGATAACTAGTTTCACATATACACACATCTTAACCATAAGATTTCTCTCTGATTCCACAGTTCAATTTACATCATTCAACACATACATTTTTTTTATATTATCATCTGGTATCCGGTTTGGGGTTCGTGGTTGCCCCTCTTAACATAAGTGTCTCCTTTGGGACTCAAACTTGAAATCCCAAGTGATCTAGCGGCAGCGGGGCATTACATCTATGTTGGTCATTCAACAAATACATTACCAAATAACAAATCCAGCATTTTCTTCATACATGGTTCTGCATCACTAAAGCAAATTTTAATTTAACTCTGTTCTTTCAATTTGATCTCTTATGCATGGAAGTCCTTTCAGTGTTATCTTCCCATTTCATTTCCATTCATTAACTAACATTGAATCTATCTTAACGTTGACTCATACTGTTAACTTATGCCAGGCACTCACTCAGTCCACAAGAGATAAGAAGCCCTAAATAAAAATTCAAATTTCAAGAAATTCATGAGTGTGCGTGAACTTCAAAGATACAAAACTTTTGAAACTCACGAAAGTAAAATTTCTGAATAGAACTAATCTGATACGGACTAGGTCAGTTTTGATTTAATATGATTCACCATTGAAGATAGGGTGGAAAGGAGACTTTGAAAGCATTTTAATGAATAAGGAACTAAAATGAAAGAAAGCAACCATGGATGAAAATTTAAAACACACAGATTTGTCAAGTATATGGACATAGGATTTTTAGCTCATAAAAACCCTACAAGATTAGAAGATTACGAGCAAATCTTATAGCTTACCCAATGATTTCTTCACTTTCTCCAAAATTCTGCCTTGCAACAGTGACAAGGGCATAATTGGTGAAGTTAGTGGGGTTATACACAGAAGCATCCAAGGCCTGCACCTCCAATGCTGAAATGAAAGGGCTGGAACTACCTGTCTGGTTATTCCTTGCCAAGCACACACTCAAAGTCTTCCTAAATGGCATCACTACGACCTCAAAGTAGGAACTAAGGCCTTTGGAAAAGTCCTCTGTGGTGTTTATGGTGCTCCATTTAGTCCCTTCAACAATTTGGTCAAACACAGGAGGCTCCTTTCCTCCATCAAAACTTCCATAATAGAATATGGTTTTCACGAGGTATTTGCCCTGGGGGTTGACAGGTATAGAATAACAGTATTTTCTAGCCTTTGTGTCTGGAAAGTAACGCAGTGTGGACAATATGGGAACCAAGTTATCTGACTTTATAGTGGTGGTATTGCCCACTTTGATGAAGTCCTTATCAGATATGTAATCGAGACTTCCCACTGTCACATTTTCTGAGCCTCCGCAATTTAACAAATACCCTGTGTACATGAATAAAGGACCCAAGTTATACACTTGTTTCTTTAATTGCTGCATTCCAATCCTACACGGTGACCTCTAGTTTGCTTTATGTAAAAGTTAAGATGATGAAAAGTTTTAACATTCAAAACGTCTTTTCCTTTTACATTGAACAATTTTAAGGAATCAAAATGATATCTCAGAGTTAAAGTCATTCTAACAACAAACTTACACTCACGTCCAAGTGAATTTAACACATAAAATTTAGCATTTGCAAAATCCAAATGATATCTCAAAGTTAAAGTCATTCTAACAACAAACTTACACTCTCGTCCAAGTGAATTTAACAGATAAAATTTAGCATTTGCAAAATCAGAGCGGTTCTAAAATCTAACTACGTCAATGAACTACAGAAACTAATTGTCACAGGCTTGATACCAGCGAAGGGAAAATCGATTTTAGACCAAATCAGGAGAGGAAAACTCAAGTTAACTTTAATGCATCTAAAGATGAGGACGTTGTAGGGGAAAAATCATATAGACCCGTTAATATATGGCCGAAAAGAGGAAAAAAGACGCAAATCATGATGGGATTTAGCTACATTGGTGGATGAATTGGCTAGTGATAATGGAGAATGTACCTTGAGGATCATCAGAGGGAAAGGCAGGATGGGGAAGGACGAGGAGGAGGAGGAGGCAGAGGAGGAAGACGGAGGGGCTCATGGCGTCAGCACCCGCCGTCCAACCTGAAAGAAGCATGCGATTTGGGAATGGAGCAAAAAGAGAAAGGACGTGTACGACATGGCCCGTGTGTTGAGTCTGATTTCAGAGGGGATTGACACGTCCCGGGCCATGCTGAATTATAGAATACAAATGTTCTTGGCTTTGACTCTGTCAACCTCCTATTTCTTAAAGATGACAAGTCCACAATTATATCAAATATCAGATATTATTCCGTTCAAGCAATTCGTAATTAAAGGAGAATTCCACATAAATACCATATATGAAATTTTAAAACTCTCAAAAAGTCTATTAACATTTGTAAAGGATGTAAAGATGATAAGAATCAAATTAAAATTTTAAAATATTGATGAATTTATTATTATGTCCTCAATTTTTACCTTTTCTCTTAGAAGTTCCATGGCTCTCACAGTCCCTTCTCCTCAGAGACGAATGGTGCCAAGTGATTAGAAGGGGAGTTTACTTGGTTGAGAGAAGAGATGATTAAGTCCTTAGAGATGGAGAGACTAGAGGAGAGAGAACATGGAGTTAGTGGTGAGACTCAAGTTGCAACCTCCTCTCCTTCGAAACTCGACGAAGGTGGGGTATAGAGGAATGACGGTGGTTCCGATCGAGCTTTCAGGGTCCAAGCTCTCTAGTCTTGAAATTGGTGTTGTTGGAGAAAGCCAGGAAGCTGAGAAATAATAAGGGGAACAGTAAAAAGGAGGATGAGGAATAAGAAGGTGAACAATAAAATGATGAGCTTCATAAAATTTGTAATGGAATTGATAAGAGCAATGATGAGTTTGACAAGATTCGTAATGGTTTTAACAAGAGCGTTTCCTGATATAAAAACGTTACACAAGATTCGCTAACATTTGTAGCTTCTAACAAAATTCGTAATTGGATTCACAAAAGCAATAATGAGTTTGACAAGATTTATAATGGTTTTCACAAGAGCAATAGTCATGACTTGCATGTTTTCATCAACGAACACTTTTGTCAAAGCCATTACAATTCTTATCAAAAATCATTACTATACTTGTCAATCTCATTACAAATTTTGTGAAGCTCGTTCTACTGTTCACCTTCTTCTTCCTCAGCCTCCAGCGAGTACATGAGTTTTTCGGCAAGCTTATGAATTTTACAGCATTTGTGGCCTTTGACAAAATTTGTAATGAGATTCACAATGGCAATAATGAGTGTGACAAGATTTGTAATGGTTTTTATGAGAACAATATCCTGACTTGCATGTTTTCATCAGCAAACACTTTTGTCAAAACCATTATTAAACTTGTCACATTACGAATTTTGTGAAACCCGTTCTACTATCCACCTTCTTCTTCCTCAGCCTCTCGCGAGTTCATGAGTTTTCCGGCAAGCTTATGAATTGTTAAGCATTTGTGGCCTTAGACAAAATCTGTAATGGGATTCAAAAGATCAACAATGAGTTTAACAAGATTCGTAATGGTTTTGACAAAATCTTTTATTGATGAAAACATGCAAGTTAGGATTATTGCTCTTGTGAAAATCATTATGAATCTTGTCAAACTCATAATTGCTCTTGTGAATCCCATTAAGAATTTTGTCGAAAGCCACAAATATTGGTGAATCCTGTGTTACATCTTTTCCATCAGAAAACGCTCTTATGAAAACCATTACGAATCTTTTCATACTAATTATTGTTCTTATAAATCCCTTTACGAATTTTGTGAAGCTCATTTTACTGTTCACATTCTTATTCCTCAACCTCCCTTTTACTATTCACCTTCTTCTTCCTTAGCCTCCGACTTCCTCCAATAACACCAATTTCAAGACTAGAGAGCTTGGACCTTGAGAGCTCGATGGTGGTGGTGAGGATGAGACCACTCAAGATGGTGAAGGACGATTGTGGTGGGTTAACCTTTGTCCCTTTCCTCCTTTTCACTGTTTCGAGTCGAGTTCTCTAGCTCAGAATTGCGTCCGCCACACCCCTACGTCGCGACTCTCTTTGGTGGAAAGCAAGATGCCGGCAGTGAGGAAGAAGGTGGGCGGTGGAAAGAGAAGAGTGAAAGGAAGGGTAATTTGGTCTTTTATCCAAATATTCAAAACTCATATTCCTACATGCTTACCTCGTTGTCCTTTTCCCTATTCAGTAGACATTTCTAGGTTTTGGAATTTCATATGATATTTATATATCATTCTCCCTTTAATTAATTCTATTTGTAAGATACACACACATTATAACAAATACCCCAATATATACTTAATGTAATACATATTTAAGGAATTTATCTTTATCTCAAATATAAGACATATTTTTTATATTTATCAATCTTTTTCTAATTTACTTCTATTAGAGCTCCCTCAACAATAATGAAGGAGGAGGAGAATAAGGTAATTAAGGAAGATGACTAGATGTTTTAAAAAAATATTAATACATGTCATATTAATTTATTTATTTTTATACCAAGAAATCGAACAACTAAAAACAAGGAGACAGGGGAAAAACAAAAAGGGACTAAGGTCCCAACCCCCTCCTAATATGAGCTACTCTCATCACATCAGCTAGAAGAAATTGATAAAGTCCAGTAAGAGGGTCAGAGAAATGAGCTTCATCAAGGATCTCCACATGGGATAGGACCGTGTTAGCCAACCAATCCGCACATTGATTCCCTTCCTAAGGACATGACAGAACCGTATATCCCATTGACGACGAGTAACTGCCCATATCTTAGCCACCAAATGAGACTCACGAGTTGCACTACTTTTTTTAGAAAGTAATGCGATGACTGTTTGACAGTCACTTTCAACCACTACATGTCTCCAACCTGCCTCCCATGCCATCTCCAGTCCCCTCAAAACTCCCCTCAACTCAATTGCTAGCGCCGAGCACCTTCCAAGTCGTGCAAAAAAACCTCCAAGCCAGTTACCAAAATAATCCTGCATGCCACCACCTGTAATGGACCTTTTGAGGCCCCATCAAAATTGAGTTTCACAAACGGGGCTTCAGGGAAAGCCCAACGAACAGTAGTAGGGTATTGTCTTGATCTACTAATTCCTACTTTAGTAGTTGCCATTCTAATACCTTCCAAAGACTGAAAGACAGACCTGGGCCGATATCTATCATTCTCATATTAATTAACTTAACTAACTTCATTAATTTAATCAAATTAAGTAAATATGTCTTGATGTGGGGGGGGTAAGTATTCTCCTATAACTCTTACCATCATTTCCCCTCATTTTTCATTTTTTACCGTTGGATTAAGATCTCAACGGTTCAGATTTACCATCTTTTCCCCTCCTTTTCCCTTATAAAAATATGTTTATTATATAATAAATATGAACCATTGAGATCTTAATCCATCAGTAAAAAAAAAAGGAAAAAGAGAGAAAAGGATGAGAATTGTATAGGAGGAAAGCTATCTCCAAGTAGGACTTGACAAATGACAATTTCCCTCTTTAAACATTTCTATCAATATTATTGTGTTTGACTCACTAAAAAATTACAATCAGATTACTGACCGACAACAATTTTGAAAAAAGAAAAAGTCTTTCAACCCTCACCCCATTTTCGGAGTAATTTTAAATCACTTGAACTAAGATTTTTATATCACTAATTCCAAAAGAAGTGAGGGAATATATGGGCCCTGACTGAAAAAAAAAATTAAGAAGAAAATAAAATAAGTTTTTCCTTTTCTAAGTGTTTGTGGCTTTGTGCTTTTGTCATGTGCTCATTAGTACTTTCTTCTTTAGAATTCAAGTAACAAGATAAACCAAAAAAAAAAAAAAAAGTTTCCCTTTTCATTTGTGCTTTAGCATGTGCTCATTCATTAGAGTTATGATGAGTGGCACATAGATGACGATCACTTGCAATCTCTACATATGCAATGTATTATTAAATAAAGGGTAAAGGAGCAAAAATACACATGAGTTTTTCTCCCAGGAGCGCCTAGCACCACGTGCTTTTTTATGGAGCAATAATACACATGAACTTTCAAAAGTGGAGCAAAAATACACATGACGTTCAACTGTTCTAACTGACGTTATTTTTAGGTGGGCCCCACGCCATTTACAAAAATAAAAAATGCTGAACATTTTTAATTTCCCGATTTGCCCTTTGTGGAATGACTGCTGATCGAGTCCCCAAGCCCTAGCTTCTGCTTTTTCCCCAATTTCCCACGCACAAACTAAAAGCAAAAAAGAGGGAGGGTTTGATAGATCTGGAAGCTTCAACCAGTCTGAACGAAGAAGAAGAAATGCTCCAGAAATGCTTAACTTCATATTACAAATGTTTAAGTCCAGAAATTCCCACTTGTCAAATCGAATCCTCCAGAAATGCTCGTTGCGTCTTTGGTGCTTAACTTCATATTACAAATGTTGTTGTAAAGCATACAAAAGTAAAACGAACTAGTTTTCCCACCCCGTCAGATGTAATTCGATCTGAATATCTTCTTCTAGCCAAAGATCTTCTTCTGGAAGCTTCAACCAGTCTGAACGAAGAAGAAGAAAATGACTTGCTTCGGAATCGAGTCTGATCGAAGCTTTCATACTTAAGGATCTTGTGGTGCCTCCAACGATTCTGAACGAAGAAGAAAACAACTTGCTTCGGAATCGACTTGCTCTAGGGAGGCGATTCTTGTCGCCGTCAAATTTTCTTGAAGAGTTTCCGGCACTCCTTTGTGACTGTCGCACCATTTTTTAAGGGTCCACCATTTCAAAACAGAGTGACAACGAAGAATAACTCTGTCGCATATAGCAGTACGCATCTTCATCCCTTGCTTCTCTTAGATTTCGTTAGATTTTCGTTTTTGTTCTCTTGCTCTTTCATCTTCTTTGTCATACCCAGATCTGTTTGTGCTTGTTGGTGCTTCCATTTTCTCTCTCTTTTGCATCACAGATCTAATTCCTTTTTCCGGCTTCTTTGTTTTTCCCCCTTTTTTCAAATTTGCTTTTTTTAGCTGCTGTGAGCTCTGGTGAGCGTGGGATGTTCGTTACAAGTTACACTCCAAATGGAAGCAGATCGGACGACACGGAGAAAAATCTTGGAGTGATCGTTTCTCTAATGGGTCAAGGCCTCTGAAATTATCTTAAAATTTAATACTCTTCCCAGTTAACGATTTTCATTATATTCAACAGTTTGTGTAAATGATATCATTTTTGCTTTGACTATATAAGTTTGTGTAAACATCGATTGATTCCCGTCTTCTTCCACTGATGGTTTTGAGTTTGATTTGTCTCTTTACATTTTGATTATGATGTGTTCTTGAAGGTTGAGTTTTGATTTATCTGATAATGTGAGCGATATGAATGGAGGTCAGTGTTCTTGTTCTTCAATAGAAAGGGGAGAGTTGCAGAGGATGAAGGTTGGGAGAGAGATGCAGTAAGGGGCATTTTGGTATTTTTGTAAGGCAGATAACGTCTGTTAATAAAAGTTAACTGTGATGGTATATTTGCCCCACTTTTAAAAGTTCATGTGTATTATTGCTCCAGAAAAAAGCACGTGGTGCTGGACGCTCCTGGGAGAAAAGTCTATGTGTATTTTTGCTCCTTCACCCTTAAATAAAATGGTTAAGGTATAGTGATTATAGCATAAATTTACCGATCAACAATTAAAAATAGTGAATAAACATCAATTCATAATGGAGGCCAGCATCCATAAGGTAAGAAATATAGATTTCATAGGCTATACCAATTATAAATCAATTGGGAACAAAAATACACCTACAATATTATACTATAGTTTTACCTTCACTTAAGAAAATGTGTGAAACCCCTTAATCCATAACATATGCACAAGTATACTCCTATATTTCATTTTAACTTACTTATCGCGAGGTTAACTTCATAATTAAGTTTTTTTTAAAAAAAGAAAATATTCAAAATTATTTTAAAATAATTATAAAATGTGAAGTCATCACTAAGCAATATCAATCAATATAGATATATACTCTTTTCTATCTTAATTATCGAGCATATTTAAATGTTTCATGATTTAATAAATAGTTATTAGTATTCTTAAATTTATAGAAAAAATTGTAAATTTCTAGTTTTATCAATCACTAAAATTCAAAAAAAAAAAAGAAAAGAAAAGAAAAGAAAGAATAAATGATGAAGGAATGACATGACTAAAATAAATAATTTGTTTATTCCAATGCTTCGCCGGTAAGGAAATGCCGCCTGACAAACCGCCAGGGACGTTATAAATCTGATCGCAACCCCTCAAAGGTGACTAATTTCAAAACTTTGGCTCCTGATCTTTATCAACACACCATCGTCATTTCAATCTCTTCCAAATTCACTATCCATGGGAACCTCTCAGAGCCGCGAGGGCCTCGACGTTTCCGACTCTGATTATGAAGAGGAAGACGATGAATCACAAGAACAACGCGAAGAAGACCATAGCGATGTTAAAACTTCCTCCGGAGTCAAATCCAGAGCGTCGGTGGATCAGCTTGATGAAGTCGACGAGAAGCTCAAAGCGTTGAAACTCAAGTACCAATCGTCCTCCGCGCAAACCCCTAATTTGAAAAATGCTGTCAAGCTTTACCTTCACATTGGAGGAAACACTCCCAATGCTAAGTGGATCATTTCTGATAAACGCACATCCTACGCTTTCGTCAAAGCCTCTAGTGATAACCCCGACGATGACGACGATGATGAAGAAGAGGGATCATACGGTAAGGGAGAGTCATGGTGGGTACTGAAGGTGAGTTCCAAGGTTCGGGCTAGGGTTTCTACGGAATTGCAATTGAAGATGTTTGGCGATCAGCGTCGGGTTGACTTCGTGTCCAGCGGCGTGTGGGCGTTGAAATTCCCTGCAGACGAAGCTTATCGGAAGTTTGTGACTGAATTTCAGAGTTGTTTATTTGAGAATGTTTATGGGCTTGAGGCTTCGGAAGAGAACAAGATAAAGATTTATGGGAAGGAATTTATAGGGTGGGTGAAACCTGAGGCGGCTGATGATTCGATGTGGGAGGATGCAGATGATGAGTTTGGGAAGACACCTGAGCCTGTAACACCTGTTAGAGGAACCGAGGACTTGATGGAGGAGTTTGAGGAGGCTGCTAATGGAGGAGTGCAGAGCTTGACGTTGGGTGCTCTTGATAATAGTTTCTTAGTGAACGATGTGGGCGTTCAGGTTTACAGAAATTTTAACCATGGAATTCATGGGAAGGGTATCTCTGTGAAATTTGATGGTGGTAGGTTGCAGGGAAGTTCAAGTTCAGGGCAATCAGCGGCAAAGAAAGCGCTGTTGATGAGAGCAGAAACTAATATGATGCTAATGAGTCCAATGAAGGAAGGGAAACCACACGCCTCAAGTCTTAACCAGCTTGATCTTGAGACTGGTAAGGTTGTCACTGAATGGAAGTTTGAGAAGGATGGAGCTGATATTACCATGAGAGATATCACAAATGATACCAAGGGATCACAGTTGGATCCTTCTGAGTCGACATTTTTGGGCTTAGATGATAATAGGCTTTGTCAGTGGGATATGCGTGACAGGAAAGGAATGGTGCAAACTATTGCTGCAGCTAATTCTCCAGTGTTGCATTGGAATCAGGGCCATCAATTCTCCAGGGGAACAAACTTTCAATGCTTTGCAACTACTGGAGATGGTTCAATTGTTGTAGGGTCTCTTGACGGAAAAATACGGTTGTATTCAAAGACATCAATGCGGCAAGCAAAGACTGCTTTTCCAGGGCTAGGCTCTCCAATCACTCATGTTGATGTTACTTATGATGGCAAGTGGGTGCTTGGCACTACCGACACTTACTTGGTACTGATTTGCACATTATTCTCTGATAAAGATGGGAAAACAAAGACTGGGTTTACTGGACGAATGGGAAACAAAATACCAGCTCCGAGATTGTTGAAGTTGACTCCTCTTGATTCACATTTAGCTGGTACTAACAATAAGTTTCATGGTGGCCATTTTTCATGGGTAAGTACTATTTTCTTCATTAATAAATTGCGCTACTGTTGCTATAAAATCCTAGCTAATATGCCTAATTATTTACCTTGCTTCCCTGAAGCACATTTAATTGCCAGATTGTTACCGTATACATTTTTGTGAGACGAACCTTTTCTATATCCCCTGCATTATGCATTGAATTGGTTAATGATTTATTTTATGATCAACATAACATCGTAATTGTAACTTAAACCCTACTATGTCTTTTGTAGGGGATATTGTTTTCCTGCCATTTCAGTTAATATTACCATAATTATTTTGACTTCTCTTGGTATGTAGCAAACTCAGGATATCTACATGTTGTCCATGTTTTGGTTAAACTGACAAAAATTACAAGGATGTATGAAGATTGCTTGATATATCAATTCTTTTTTCCTGTCTCTAGAACGTTTTTTCCCCTCAATACTAGTCAATGCTTCTCGCAAAAACAAAGCTAAATTTTGATCGATAGGATTGGTTTCAGAAAATACTACTGTCCAGCCATTCATGTTTCTAGACAGAGAAGATTATAGTGCTAGCAAAAAGTTATCGTTTATGGATGGATGAAATATATTAACAGCAGTACATCCCCATTGTCCCTCTGTATCTAAGCTGGCATGAGCCCCTCTTGGAGGAAGGACCTTTTTAGTACTGTTCTCAGTGTTCTGATCTTGTGCATCGCTTTAGGTGCTTGCTCTTAATTTAATGTATGCAGTTGTATGCTGACACGTGTCTTTGTCTAGTTGTTCAAGTTAGCCATCTTGAATCCATAATCTCCTGAACTTGGATGCTGATATTTTGCTGACCTGATGAGAAAACCATTCATCTTAAGAGGAGGGCATAGCTTTAGTGGGTTGAATCTTTGATTTATTGTGATTAAAAAGCTGGACCTGTCAAGTGGAGTTTTGCATTGCATTCTTCACATTATATTTTCTTTGAATGGTCTCTTTTACCAAGTGCAAGTGGAGAGAACATGTCCCTGTTTTATGGATATATGGACGTACTTATTGATATTCATTTTATTGACATCAGTAACTCAGAACTATGTAAAATAGATATGGTCCTGATATGCTAGTACTTTGCTTATTTTGTGTATTATGTGAACCTGATAGTTTAAGATTAAAATATACTTGTTCAGATTTAATTGGAGAAAAATATATTGCATTAGGTTGAGAGCCCAAGTTTTGTGGCTCGCTACTTTGGTGGCTTGGAGGTAAACCTGCTAGAGGCATCTCACATTTGTAATTGTTTCTTTCAGGTGACTGAGAATGGTAAACAGGAGCGCCACCTTGTTGCGACGGTGGGCAAGTTTAGTGTGATATGGGACTTTCAGCAGGTGAAGAACAGTGCCCATGAATGTTACAGAAATCAGCAAGGGCTCAAGAGCTGTTACTGCTATAAGATTGTTCTGAAGGACGAGTCCATTGTAGAATCGCGATTTATGCACGACAATTTTGCTGCTAGTGATTCTCCGCAAGCTCCCTTGGTGGTGGCAACTCCCATGAAAGTTAGCTCTATTAGTCTCTCTGGAAAGCGACGTGCTACATAGGTTTTTCAGAAACCTTTGTTCACAACATTTCCCCCTTTGGTTTCCTTTTTCCTTTGTTTTTTTTCCTGGGTCGGGTCAAAACCCCCTAACTCCCTTTGGTTTCATGTGTGTAGTTTTTTGTAATTAATATTTTCCTTGTAACTATCAAATTTCTTTAGGTCGACTTGTTCATTCTTCTGTATAAGGTTTAGGTTTTGCCTGTTTCCTTGTATACTCCTGTCTGGCGATGGTTAGAAGTTTTTCCCCCCTTTTTTTCTCTTACCTGTGAATGGAAGTTTGAAGTTGCCAAGACACGTGTATTGTCCGTGTGTTTCACTGTGCGAGATGTTTCAAAAGCGCATCGCCCTTCAATCTTTATCTCTGTGATCTTTAATATGAGGAATAAATTTTCTCTGTCAAAAATTTCAAACTGGTTTTTCCATTATTGCTCTTATTAAGTACCACTCTGGTCCTATTTATAAGTCCCTTTTGACCAAAACACACATACCAAGGAGAGTTAGTTAGCTCAATGATTGTGGGGTAAATTTTCAACTTTGCCCTCATTTATGAATGATTTATGAATGGGTATCTTTCAACTTTTTCTTCTCTCTCTATTTTCATTGGGTATCTTTCAACTTTTTCTTCTCTCTCTATTTTCATTGGTATAATTAATATGGGCAAAATTGTCACAATCTCATTTATTACCTAAAAGATGACTTATAAATAGGACCAAATTTTTTGACCAAATGGGACTTATAAATAGGACCAGAGTGGTATATGTTACTTATTATCTCTGTCTGATAAATTTTCATTTATTGCCTCTCATGTACACTCTTTCTAAATAAGGATATAATTAAAAAGAAATTTACAAAAGTTACACATTCATTACCATTGTTTTTAACTAGCATACTGAACCACATAATTTTGATAGTTATTCCTTATACTCCGGTTTATAATATAAGATACTTTAATTAATTCATGCCAAATAAAAAGTGACAATTAACTCATTAAATATATTGTGATTTTTTTTTTTAAAAACACTTTTAATCTTATTGGAAGATGTGTTTGGAAATTGAATGTGTAGGCAAAATGAAAATGAGTATTAATTACAAGCCGGACAAAAATGAAAAAGAAGCATTAATGATCTTATAAGCGACTCATATTTTGAACTATATTATTCTTCTATAAACATCCTATATTGTGAACGGAGCAGTGAAAAAGACTAGAGGGAGTACTTAGTAGTAAGAATTTAAAAATGAGTAAATACCATTTCTGGTCTCTGACAAAAAACACGGACCCCATTTTAGTCTCTGACAAAAAACCGACCATTATTTGTCCTTTTTATGGACTAAAAATGACCTTTTTTTCAAGGACCAAAATGAGGTCCGTTTTTTTTGTCAGAGACCAGAAATGATATTTACTCTTTAAAAATTGATGCTATACATTTTTTCTTGCGGGCATTGATGTGAAACAAAAGGGGACAGGGAAGAGAAGGAGAGGAGAGAGAAGGGATGTGAAACAAAAGGGAACAAAGGAGAGGAGAGAGGAGGGAAGATAGCAAGAAGAAGAGAGAAAATAAGACATAGAGGAGGAAGAGAGAAATCTCAATACTCAATATAATTCAATTCATAAAAGCTGAATAAAACTGAAAAATCGTAACTCTATTTATAGAGCTTAGAAAATAATAAAATAATTATAATTTAAATTTAAAATCCAAATCTAATTCAAATTTAAAAGATAATGATGATAGGAAGATCTAAGTAACCTAGATATCCTCGAGCTCGAATTTACTGACCTAGCAAGATTGAAAGTATTGTCTAGAAGGTTCTTCTGGTTCATGATTAAACTTCCCCAACTTCGTCCTCACGTACGCTTTCAAAATTCACAAACTTTCTTTCTCGTCTCCCTGCGAGAAAACAGAACACACTTGGCTTCACAAGAAGTGGATCAAAATATTACTTCGAACTTTTCGTATTGACAGACTCGATCTTTGTTACGAGCCTTGAGTTATGTCACTTGTAATAATTCTGCCGATGACTGTGGTCATAATCGTAATATGGAGAATAATGATGATAAGTTCCTAGCTAGTTGAGATCTCTGCCCCTAATCAACAAAGACTTGCTCCTCCAAGACTTTGTTATGATGCAAGGACCTTCAAGAATTTGCTTGTTGCACATATCACTGAATTGTGGTTCCAGAATTTTCCCATACAACTTTTTCAGGCCATACGTTACGCAAGACTATTGCACGTATCGTCATACACACTCAGGGTTACGTTAGTTCTTTAATTTGAGCGTAGTTTAAATTCTCTTCCATTATATAAGTGAATTCAAAAGGGATTAAAAATAAGGGTTAAAATACAATTTTCGTCATGGAAGTTTAGTCTAAGGAATACTAGACTACTAGTCATTCGGAAGTTTTTTTAATCTTATTTTTGCCCCGAAAGTTTAAAAACATAGCAATCTTGTCCATCCATTGATCTTGATCGTTAAATGTTGCTCTTCTTTGTAAACTTCCAAGGGCAAAATTGCTCTTAAAAAAATTTCGGGGTAAATTTTCTCCTTAAAAAAACTTTCAGAGTATATTTACTCCGTTTTGTTAATGTCGGGTGTAAAAATGAGATCAAAAAAACTTTCGGGTAATCAGTGCTCCTTAGGCTAAACTTTCATGATAAAATAATAATAATTGTTTTCTTACATTAATTATTGCCGAAATATTTTAGTCGCATCACGAGTATCTTAACAATGGAATCCTGGTGGAGTTTTAGTATACAGTATATCAAATTTAGAAACTCTAACCCTTGTGAGGAGGCCTTTAGGCTATTATTATTATAAGGAGGTACCCATGCTTAAATTTTTCCTATACTTGTTATATTTGGGAAAAGCACCAAAATAAAATAAAAAATTCAAAAAATTTACCTAATTAAATCAGATTGAAAACATTTTATTAAAGTAATGCAGTTGGTGACGTAAAGACAGTTCACACCACTAATGGCGTAAATGAGGTTCACGCCACTGACACTTTTGCATCGTTTTCCGCACATTAACTTTGAAAACATATCACATCATGGACATATCTGACTTTTCACATTAGGGAGGGGACCTCCAACCAAAAAATTATGTAATTTTTAAAATCTCTCATGGGTAATTTTGTCAAAGATTTTCCTCCCCTCCCTCCCCTAACCTCCCCCTCAAACCAAATACAGGCTTAAGGTGGGGTTCAATTGAAGGAAATCGCACAAGCACGATGTTGACTGTGAGCAAAGGAAATGGAGTACTTTTTATTTTAGTTTTATTAATTTCATAAATTATTAAAAATATATAAATATAGGCTGGCCCACGGGTTAGCAGGCCAGCCCATCACTGGTATGAGTTAGGTAGGTTCGGATAACAAAGACCCACATAAAAATGGGCTCAATTTTTCCCAACCCAATCCACCTAATTTTTATGGGTTGCGTGTTCGGCCTACAACCTGCAATCAGTATTACTGGCTCTAATTCTCTAATGTCGGTGAGCCACAAAGCAACTAAGCAAGAAACTTAAAGATGAGCTAAAACTTCCTCTTCTGGGCTCCACTTAACCACCTGCCTCTATCCATGTGATTAAAGGTGGAAATATGCCAAGTCTGGCTGGGTTTCGGCTAAACAGACCTGAGCCAAACCTAAACCTGAACTAAAATGCATGTTTTTGTAAGGTTCAAATATGAGTCTTCAGAAGACTTGATAAGGTCTAAATCCTTTATAAAAACTTGGAATGTGATTTTTAAAGAAGTTTCATATTTCATACCTTAATGGCCATAAGAAAGCTTTAAACATACTAAAACCTATATTTTTGTAAGCTTTTGTTTTTCATATCCACATTCATGTAAGCTTTTAATACGTTTCAACGCCTATGTATATATAAATTGTAGGCTTTAAAATACACAGCCTATTTTAAAACTATATTTAATTGAAATAAAACTTGACTTAGTTACATTTTATTATATAACAAAGTTATAAATATTTTCCATGTAACTATCAAATTTCTTTAGGTCGACTTGCGTGAGGTTTAGGTTTTGCCTCCTGTTTCTTTGTTTGTATACTTTCGTTAGGGATATAAATAGGTTAGGTTAGGTTAGACTTTGACTAAATAGGGTCTGAGCCTGTAATGGGGTACAAGGCTTGAGCCTGAATATAGACTTTTTTTTAGGCTCAGGTCTGAGCATTCATAGGGTCTGATCGAGCCTGAAGCTTTTTTTTTTTTGCTCGGTGCCTGGAGCTTTTTTAAATGTCTATTTACAATGTAAGCTTTTAAAAATGCCTCATATTGTAGGCCTTAGAGGCCATAATTAGAATTTTGTACACTTTGAGTATATCAAAACTATTTAAATATAAGCTTTTAGTAGAATATAATAATGAAAAATAATAAATATTATATTATTTATATGATATAAATATAATTCTATTTATTTAATTTGTAAACAGGCCCGGCCTTAATAAAATAGACCTAGCCTATTTACATATTTAGGCTTTTAAATAGGCATTGACTTGGCTTTTTTAACAAACAAACCAGGTTGTAGGTTAGGATAGAAGTTTAAAATTTTTTCATATTTTTTCATGGCTATGAATAGAAGTTAGAAGTTTGCCAAAACACGTCAATTGTCTGATTGTTTCACATTACGAGATTTTTCCAAATCCTCACCCTTCAATCTTTATCTCTATCTTTTTTTTCTTTTTGGCTTGGCCACAATCAAGATTCGCATCTTATTCTAAGGTCTAAAATCCGATAAACTTGGATAAGAATGTAGGCAAAAGAAGACAGAAAAAATGAAAAAACAGAATACTGATCGAATTGGATTACAGTAATCTCTTACGATCAAATAGGATCTTCATAAGTACTAGTTGTTAATTCTACTTACTTATAATTTATTTTTTGGTATCCCACCCGATTCACCGGAACCTTCGTTTCCGACTAATCCGGATTTCACCCCATATCAGACTCACGGTTGTGGGGGAAGAGCTCCCAACACCATTTTTTCCATTTTCACGTCTTAAATCGAGAACGTGGTGGTAGGAAAGCAAACCCCTTACCACTTGCTCCCAATGGTTGTTGGTTACTTACTTATAATTTATTTTTTCTTAAAAGGAGGAGAATATGCTTTATGTATATTGTATATGGACAACGAATTAATAATAGAAATAAATAAAGTGAAAGAGGTGGAATCCATCTAATGCTCTATTATCTCCCTCTACTTTATCCCACTCTTTGCTTTAGAATATTTTATTATTCTTCTACTTTCGGCCTAGTTGGCATCTTGTTCTATTTCATGCAAAAAAAAGTAATTCCTTTTATTCAGTTTCTGCACTTAAAATTTTAATTTTAATTGGATAATAATTAATATCACTATTGTCCTCATTACAAGTCTAGTTTAACCAAATCTTAAATACAAGAAACAGAAGTTAATATATTTATTTTTTTCTTAAATTAATTGATTTTTTTTTTAAAAAAATCCCTTATTTAAAGTAAAAATTGGAAGAATAAAAAAGCTATATATTTTCTTTTACATTCATTCTCAATCAAGGTAGAATTATAAAACAGTAGCAGACAGGCATGCTGCTAATTTCCTTTTTGACAGCATCGTTGTTGAATGTGACTCTGTCTCTGTTGTTCATATATTGAATAAATTGCAAGTGGAAGATGCTAGTGAGCCGAGACTAATGGTGGATATCAGTGCTGTGTTAAAACGATTTAGTAGAGTTAGGTTTGATCATGTGTATAGGGAGGGTAACAATTGTGCAGATGCCCTGGCCAATTTCAGTTTAGTGAATGAGGAGGATAAAGTTGTTTTTGTGAATCCTCCCCAGTTTTAAATTTCGCACTTGTCATGTGATTGTAGTGGTGTTTCAAACCCCATATTGATTCTGATACAGGAATGATAACTTACGTTTTTACGTGGTTCATACGTGCTGAAACGCAAGTAAAAACGGTCCTTAGTAGAAACTGGTAGAAACTTCGCTTAAACACTTAAAAACTGTAAAAACTTACATTTTTACAGTTTTTACTTTAACAAAAAAAAGGATGATAAGTTGAAAACCCTATTTCTATCGTGCATCTTAGACTCAGAATTTCTGGAGAGTGGAGATTGGATAGTTATATATAGTTTTTAACGTATTTTTATAGTTATAAACGTAATTTTTTTTAATATAAGTTTTTTTTTTTTAATGTTTTATATAGTTATATGACCTATATCTTTTAAATATAAAGTTGTTCATTGAATTTTGAGTAGTGATTTATGATTTTTTTTCCATATATATATATATATAATTTTGAGCTCTAACCTTAAATAATAGCTAGAAAGTAAAAACTTTACGTTTCGTGTCGTTTCTACGATTTACGTTTCTACCATCCCCTTCCGTGTCTACGTAGAAACTCGATTTTGACAACATTGGGAATGATAATGGGCTAAGTGCCCCGTTGTTCATAAAAAAAAAAAAAAACCTACAGATGAAGTTATCAATACTTTACTAAAAGAGTTGTTAATGAAACTTTTTTTAAATCAGAATTTTCTCTAGGACTGTTTTAACATTTTTTTTGTCCTTTAAAACCTTAAAGAAATTTTCCCTTCAAATTTTTTGTTTAGAGACATAGTGGAAGTTTCTCTCCCGATACTTTGTTCAAGTGTTATCTGAGTTGTCCCATTTTTACTAAAAAAAAAAAAACAGAAACAAAAGAATTGGAAAACAGTCATTAATGATCTTAGGGTAGACTTAGATCTAGGATAATTTTTCTTTTGAAAAACTGAATTTATATAAGGAGTAGAGAGCCAAGTAATTCAAATTGTAGATTTTATATTTTTATTTATTGTATTATTTTTCTAGCAGCTTACCCTCGGAGAGTCAATATAAAGCCTATTTTGGGGCCCGAAAATGGGTCGAAGTTTTGTTCCAGGTTTATGGTCTTATGTAGGCCCAGGTTTAATAGAGAGGCCTAATCCAAATAAAATTACATTGTGGCCTCAACACGCATGAATTGAAGTAAAACCATTGAATTCCATCAAGACATGTGTACAGCCCAACCCCTCTTAAAATTTTTGTATCAAAAATAAAAATAAAATAGAACTCCACCAAAACATCAAACATTTGAAATTCTTTATTTTTGAGGAAATAACTTATGATTCAATTATTTTAAATTATTAAAAAAAAATACGATTAATTTTCCCTTTTAATACTTCATGTGGGTAATTTTACTACAAGTGAAAATAACGTCCATTTGCTTATTTTTATTAAGTCCAATTTTTCAATCAAATCTAATGTTATTAAATCCGAATCGGCCACTGAATTAATATGGGTAGTGGATTAGGTCCAAGTCAAACTGAAGCTAACTTGGGGCTAGACCAGTAAGAAAGTGAACTTGAACGATCATAATTTTTTGGAATAATTTTTTAGGATCAAATGAAAATATTGTTGAGTGATTCTTTTTACATTAGAAAGTAGATCTTAAATTTTTCATAGAGTCTTGATTTATAATTTTTGAAAATATGTAGAATTAGATATGAATTTTTTAAATCAGAAAATTTTAAATAAATATTGAACCGGTAGGACTAGACTAGTTAAGTGACCGGTTCAACGGTTTCATGATCCAACCAACTGGGTTTTAATAACCATGATCAAATGTTATTATATGAATTTTTTTAATGATTAAAATTTCTGTTGATAAAATTTAAAAATTCTGTCGGACCATTATTAACAATAAAAACACACGTGATGAGATTTAATTTTGTCGGACCATTTGCTTGTATTTATGAAATAAAATTTTTCAATCAAATCATATCATGTGAAGTTTTTTTAATAATAAAAATTTATATAGATAAAATTTTAAGATTTTGTTGAATTATTATTAATAATAAAATTATAACAACATATAAGCAAACGCCCTTGACTCTTTTCCCTTTTTATCAAGGTTCTGGAATCCAGATGGGAAACCAATCCAAGTTAGTGGTAGAAATAGGGTCACAAGTTGACCCAGAGTTAATTCGGTCAACTTGGCCTGAACCGGCCGAGTTGACCGAGTCATAGACTGAGACTGAGAGATGCAAAAGTGCAAAAGAAGGAGCAGGAGAAGAAAGAGAGCGATCTGAAGTGCTTCTCAATGTTGACGCCGGCAATAGTGTTGTGTAAGCCAAAGGAGGATCAACTATCTGGTTGAAGCTCTCTGGTGCAGTCTGATTTCCAAGCTTCTTTAAGCTTTCTTTCGGTTCGACATCTAAAGAGGAAAGTGAAGCAAGTGAGGTTGAGGAAGGAGAAAAGAGAGAGAGAGAGCCCTTGTGAGTTGTGATGCAGGTGAGGCTGAAGGGAGAGAGAGGAAGAGGACGAAGTAGATAAGGGATGGTGATGTGTTGTGAGTGTGACAAATGAGACAGAGAAGGTAGGTTAGCAATAATAACTTGAGGGAGCGAGATATTGACGGTTTTTTTTTTTTGGCTTTCATCTCCCTATAAGGTTTTTTTTTTTTTAATATATCCCTATAAGTTATTAATAACAGGTAGGGAAATAGGGGGAGGGGGTGGAATGGATATTAGGCCTAAAAATGGATTTGGGCTTGATATTAATGTCAACCATAAAATATTTTGTATTATTAAAATATAAATATTTTTACCTATTTAATTAAATTATATTTTTTAATTAATACCGGTCTGACTCCGATCTGACTTCAATAACCGATGTGGATTTCAAAACCTTATTCTTTATAAAGATATGAAATTGGTGTGGGTATATTGGCAAAAAACCAAATGAAGTCACACAAGATGACATCATCACATGACGCAAGAGCCTATGCAAGTAAAGAAATCGAGTCTACATTTGGTGTTTATAATTAGGTGCTTATATCTCTATTTATTGGTATAAGCATATTTTTTAATTTTTTTATATATTGTATTTATTTAGATTTAAGTTATATGCTGCTTTCTGAGATTTTTTTTTTGTACCCAGTATATCAAATTAATTAATTTCCAGTTCTATATTTGTATGTAACACCAGTATTATGAAAATTAAATAATTTGAGATACTAGGTACAAAAAAACATCTCAGAAAGCAGCATATAACTTAAATCTAAATAAATACAATATATAAAAAACTAAAAAAAATACTTATACTTCTAATTAGAGATATAAGCACATAATAAGTACCTAATTATAAGCACTAAATGTGACTCAAAGAAATCATTAGGGGTGGTCCAATACGGGTCAAACTTTTGTTAGCAACAGAAGAGAAGTCACAAACGTTTGTTTCTTAGTTGCCATAGCTTTTCAAACAAAAGCACAGGCATGGCATTATATTGGGTGTATTACCAATCCAAATATCTGTATTCCATCAAAAGCAACTTCAACGCGGCTTTTTCCTTTTTTCAATGTCGTCTCACACACACCAAAGGCTATATGATAATTAATGAAAGATAAAATTATACTATCTCCGGTCCTAATTATAAGAACAAGTTGATTTTTTTCGGAGAGGTTAAGGAAACTAAATAAGTTACTTAATCATTTTCATATGTTGTGTATCCTTAGATTATATATTAGTTTATTAGTTAAATTAATTAGTTTGAAGAAAAAAATTAAAATAAAGACACTCTAAAGTAATTTAATTAGCTTCCTTAATCTCTCCAAAAAATTCAACTAACTCTTATAATTAGGACCGGAGGGAGTACTGATCTATCTGGATATAAGTCCCTTTTTAGAAGAATTTTTTGTTCTATAATATAAGTCAATTGAGTATTTATACGTTTTGCCGATATAATTAACACTTAAATGTTACTCAATCTTTATAGTTTTTTCCTTTCAAAACCTTATTCAAACGTTGAAATTAAAGAATTGAAAAGATTCTTTATAAAATTAAGCAGTGAAAATTTGATTTTGTACTACAAAGTTTTTTTAAAAAATGAGCATGTAGTTTTCCCGAAATAATACCACTATTAGTTGAAGTTAAGGGTGGAAGCAATCAACCAGGCATGATTATTAATAGGTCAAGACAGTCCTATAACAAGTAGGCCTCAGTTTGACCTTACAAAGGCTAGCTTGCTTGAAGCTTGTCAAAAAAACTTGCATTTATATTAAGGTGACCATTGTTTATACTAGTTTTATTATTGCATTAGGTCATCAGGCTGCCAAGGAAAAGCGACCTCCATGTCCCAAACCGTTTCACTAAATCGTTATTTTTTCACTACCACTACAACAAAAAAATAGCTTTTACTTCCTTAAAAAACTTCATTTTCTGAAAAAGAGAAGTAAAAATAAAGATGGTGGCATTTTTGTAATTATGTAGTTGATTTTGACATCCTAATTTTAAATTAGGACACCTAAAGAAACGACTTTTGGCATCCTAATTCAAATTTAGGATGCCAAAAGTGCATTTTTGGCACCAAAACTAATATTTTTGGTGTCCTATATTGGATTTCGAACGCTAAAGCTATTTCAAATCTGACTTCTTCTTATTTTTTGTTTTGTTTCTCGCACTCCTTTTCAGAGACACCCTGACTTCTTTTCTTTTTTGTTTTTTCTTTTAAATTTCTCGCACTCCTTTTCATATCAGAGACACACCTGTGAATCTCTTCTCAAATTTTCTATGCATCACTTCCAACTTGCTCAAATATTAGAGATGGTGTTGCCTTTTTCGCTCTTTACCTTATTGCCTTATCATTTGTAAGCCGTTTCAATTCGATTATCTTTTCTTGTTTAGTGTTGGGATCGATGATTCTGGCTCAACTCCATTAATTTCTATGGTTTAATCTCTTTTTATTTTTCTTTTCCCCCTTTCTTTTGATATCTTGAATTCCTAGGGTTTCATATCTGATCCTGGTTATACCTCTCGTGATGGCGACGACGGACGGTGAGTCAATCCAGATTTTTCAGCCGCGAGGGAAGAGAGCTTTGATGGAGGGATTGAACTAGCTAGAGTGATGAGCTTGGTCTTGTGGCAATTCATAGGGTATTTTTTGCAACACCACCTTCCTCCACCACCACCGTCGCCGCCGTCGGCACCAACTCGTTAACCGATTGCTCCGATTTTTCAATAGATCTGATTTCTAGATCTCTGTTATCTCTGTGACTTGAAGACAGATTTTTCTGTAGATCTGATTTTTCCTATTCTCTGATTGCCATGTGATTTCATTTCGAGTTTTCCGATTGAAGACATCTAGATCTAGTTTTCTGATTTTTGGCTGATTTCATTTTTCTGATCCTCTGACTGTTCATTTTCGGCTGATTTCATTTCACGACTTTTGCTTATGGTGATTCTATTTCTTGTAATCATCTTTCTCCGATTGCTTATGGTGATTTTTCGCTGACTTCAGTTCATGGCAAGCCTCCGAACTTGGTTTGGGAGGTTTTTTTTTTTTGAAAAAAAAAAAGCAATGTGGCATCCAAAATTATTTAGGACACTGTAAACCTGATATGACGTCCTAATAGGACGCCATAAGTCTTGACTTTCTACGCCTCCCAGATATGCATCCCTACCAAAAAGGACGTAGAATGGGGGAAAAATAGGACACAAAAACGTTTTTTTTTGGTAGTAGTGTACCATTCCTACAATAATTTAACAAAATAAGTCTATAATTTAATTTTTTTTATAAGTATTATATTTTATCTTATTTTTTAAAAATCTATAATAGGCCTTGGCCGCTTGATTAACAGGCTTTCCAGTGAGTCTAGATATGACCTTTTAAGAAAGGCATGATCTTATTCCTATTATTAAACAAGTCAGGCTAAGCCACAAGCCTTTAGCAAGCTGTCTACCCTATTTCATGCCCTAGCTAGTTAAAGTAAAGAGACCAATGTCACTAAATTGTTATTTAAAGTTATAAGTGGTCTCACCCCAAACATAAATTTGAATCCTGAAAATGAAAAGTGCCTTAATTGAAATAGGCAAAAAACCATTTGTGCTCTAGGTCACGAAGGATACCTTAATCTTTTTTTTTTTTTTTTTGGGGGGGGGTTGGTAAGGAGACCAACCAAGAGTGGGAGTTGAGTCTACTCGTAAATGCGGTTTTGAACAAATTACAGCGGCCGGTTTCAAAATATGATACAGTGTAATCAACTTTAGGCCAATAGTAATAGAGTAGTAATATAATCACTATATTTATACAAGAAGATGATGTGCAGCATTACTAAACAGTAAAAACATGGTACGCTCCGATTCATAAACGTGTATTAAAAAAACATATCCTACTTCCCCCTAGAGGCCTTTGACTTTGACGTTATATCCTCTTAATTATTTAAATATTTAATAGTAGTTGATAATATAGCATGTATATATGATGTTATAATCATAAACATTTTTTTTAAAAAAGAAATATCAGGGAGGAGAATCTTCTCTTGATGGGGTCATGTCTTACGTTTGAGATGGCGTGTATATTCTCTTAACTTATGCCAAAAAGGGAGAGTAAAGAAATGAGCACATTCAAAACGTGAATAAAAAAGTTGGCAATTGGGGGAAGCACGTGTTGTAATGCCAGCTGGGAAGGCCTGTCGAGTGAAGTGGCATACAGTTATGGTCGTTACGCGGCCCTACAAAAGCTAAGGGACATTAGTTGTTGGATTGGCGATTCCTGTGTGGGGTCGCAACCTGATCCAACCAAAGTACTGACTCCCATCACTTACGTCAGAGCCTATGTCTTCAGGTGAGTTTTTGTGGGGCCCATCCCTCTGTCTCCCTGCTTCCTGCCGTATCTTCTCGCCACCTTCCAAACGCTCACTCTACGCTGTTCCTCACTTTTACTTGATATCTCCCGCACAAGTTTTTAAATTTTCTTTTTCATTTTTGTATCTTTTTATAATACATAATTTAAAATTACACGATGATATAAATGTTTCAAATTAAAAACTACTTAGATATATACAAGTTCCCTCATATAATATGAGTAAATGTCTAAATCTATTTTTTTATATTATCATCGATATCCAGTTCGAGGTTGGTGGCTACTCCTCCCAAATTAAACATAAGTGCTGTGTAAATGTCTACTTTTTTATAATATCATTGCTATCCAATTTGAGGTTTGTGACTGTCCCCTCTAATATAAGTGTATTTTATGAGACTTAAACTCAAGACTTAAAGGGATCTAAGATGACCTTACACCTCTAGATCAACTTTATATTGGTGTAAATGTTTAATTCTGACAACTATGTATTGTATGATATTGAATGACAGGGAGCATATTTAAGAGAAAATCCATATATGGGCCCTTTTAACCCAAAAAAGGCCCCAACACTTTGCAAATCCTCAGAAAAGGCCCAGGGCCTTTTCTGACATTCCGTTGTAAAGGGAAATGACGAAAAAACCGACTTACTCTGAAATATTAGACTTTTTTCTTTTTCTGTGGTTCTTGCTATAGTCTCAACGGATCAGGGTTTTTCTTCTTCCTTTCAACTTTGAATCCTTATCGTAATTGATTTGATCCTTTGCTTGGAAGTTTTAATTTCTCTATGATCTCCAATTCGTCTTTGTCATACCCCTTATAATTACGACATTTATCAGAGTAATATAGCGATATATAGTGAGCAACACAAGTATAGAATAGTAAACTGATAATAGTATACAATCTTGGAATTGTTCAGGAATAATTTACAGAGTTCCTAATTCAGTGATCCAAAATATCATCAGTGTCATTATATACTTTACAACCCAAAACAAGCTGAAACAAAACTTCTATAAGCTCTACAGCTACATCTAGTATCTAGGCAGCAACTATCACTACTCCGTAATTGCAGCCGCCTTTCACTTAGAGATATTCCTGCTACTCTATCCATGTTCGAAACCTATCCCCTTAGGGACTTCTGGGATTTGATTTGAACCCCAGAGTAACACGTTAATCTCACAAACAAAGTATAAATAGCATATAAAGGTTAATCAAAGTAAATAGTCCACACCGTATAAAACGTGCAGATGATACAGATCATAAATACACACCGCACAAACTCTGGCACTAGGTATAATGAATTGGCATGTACCGAGAGTCCTCCCGTACATTGGAGTTCTCAATCAGGACACCCAACTAAGAATATTTGACTAGGAGCTACCGAGAGTCCTATTCGGAATCCACCGGCGTTCTCAATCGGAAGTGCCTAAGTCGCCCGAATGCAACTAGGATAGCCACCTAAGAACCACTGGTCCATTAGGCCATACGCCTAGTTCTAACCACCGGGAAGGTACTCCATGGTCAGCCCTTCCGCTCAATCGAGCCGCGAGTGGTACTGGTCCCTCACGGGACGGGACATTCTCAACATAATTTAACAAACATACACATCTATACAGAGTACGTGAGATTAGAATTACTACCTTTTTGCTTTATCCAAGTAAATTTCGTGAACCTCGCGTGTTCCAGAAATTATGGCTTCCTATAAGAACAAGTTATGGACAATGGTCAATACTACTCCTAGATCTTGACATTTCAAATGTCATCTAATATAAGATAACTAAACATGAGATTACTATACTTAAGTTATGTCCATGATTTCATTGTTCCCTTCATTTTCGCACATTTTCCCTTATTTTCAGAATTTGTGCTGTAACTTTGAAAAATCATATCTCATAGCACAAATATCAAAATGGGGTGATTCCAAAGCCTATGGACTCCATATTAAGTCTATTTTCAAGGAAAAATGGTTTCAACATATGTCCATATGTACATCAATCTCAGCTTAATAAAACAGTACTGTTGTCCACATTTATTCCAAAATTGCAGACCATTTTTCAAAAATTCATAACTCGGTGTACACAAATCAAATTTCGACCAATTACCTATCAAATTAAAGCTTGTTATGTCAAATTTAATCCGGTAAAATATCATGGCAATGGGACATCATTTACTACCCCAAAAACGTGCCACAATTTTGCTGTTTGTACAGGATTTTCCAAACAGATTGCAAGTTTTGGTATAATCCAATCCCGGAGCTTTCAAAATCCCTACTGAATCTCTACCCTACACAATTTTACGTTTTAAACACATTGGAATCATCAAATTGCCCAAAATCCAACTCCTCTAGTCTGTCCTGAATTGGCTGAAATCAGGGTTCACTATGGCCAACAATCAATTTGTCAATTTCACTACACAAACACCCTAATCTTGATTCCTAACCATATTTTATCTTGTTATTTGAATCATAAACACTTGTTAACCCCTTTTATTATTTTGAACAGAACCTCCCCTATAGGATTTCTTCAGCCAAAATCTACAAAAGCTAGAGAAATCACCAGTAAATTCCAGTATATATACCACCAGTAGGCTTAGAATTGCTTACCTTAATCGTTAATTGGTAAACTTCGCAAGATTTCTCTCTTCCATTGTCTTCTCCAAATTTTGGCCAGAACCTAACACCACTGAACCATAGAGATTTTCATGATTAAGGAGTAGGAGAAGGAAATGATTAGATATTACAAGTCCGTAGCATGAAAAATTACCAATTGATTTCGTAAAAATTTCACTTATCATCTTCTACCTTGTAGTTTCGCTAGTTTGGAGGTTCCTGGAGGTATATAGAACGAATGGAATGGTGAATTAATGGATATAAGATGATCTGATCTGGTCCAAAAGTCGGTTTATAAGTGGAGATACCAAACTGCCCTTTATCTTCCACGATATTACGGGTGTGCCATTAGTTGAAAATTTAGTTGAAATTCAACTTTTCTTTTGTGATCTAATTGTCCAAAATTCTTGGGCCATTTTTAGGAAAATATTGACCCACTTTATTGTTCCATAACCATACTCAAGTATCCATAAATTTTAAATAATTATGGAACATATGGCACAAATTCGTAAAAGGTGCAATTTTAACATTCTTTCAATTTTTTCTCAAAATTCCGTGGAACTCAAGCAACTTCTTTTCAATCCTTTTAATCCAATTTAATACTCCAAAATGGAACAAGGAAGTATTGATTCCTTATATCCATTGGTGCCAACATATGTCTCAAAATTTTCGATTTCGGCAAAATCGGGTATTTTGGGTAAAATTGACCTTTTAGTCGAAATTCACTATTTCTTTTCCCCAAATGTAAATGCATCATACATGAAATTTTTCAGCGCAAATTTGGGGATATTACAGTCTTTGTGATCCATTTTTTCTCACAACCATGGCTACATCGTCGTTTGCTGCGACCACCGCCAACATCATGCTTGCCATCTTCGAGAAGAAGACCAACTAAATCGATCTTTATCGACCTCTTCGCAACTACGTAGCTTTCCCCTCGTCAAGTAAAATTTGATTTAGATTTATCCATCTAATAATAAGAGCTCTGATTATGTAGTCAGATTGCTTTGAGTGCTTGCAGTAACAAATGGGTATGTTGAACTTTTTGTGTTTCTGTTTGCATTTCGTTGGTGTTGATAACTTTCGTCGGAATCATGGCTCTGATAGAATGAACTTTGTTTTGTGTGAGTGTTAAGTTTATGCATTTAAACTCGAGGTGTGAGACATATTGTTAGGGTGATAACTTGTTTTGGTTCTGATTGGCACCAAAGTTGTAAAATACGCCTTGAAGCTGATTAAACCTTGATTTCTTTAACAATATAATTTTAATTTGGTCATTATCATTGATTTTAATTCGATACAATTGCTAAGATCTTGTTGCATGTCTGCCCCTGGGAACTACGATATTATTCATATCAACTGTGCCACAAACTAGGATGCTACTATGCTGCCAAAAAACTTAAAATAATAGTTTGTGTGGCTTACTAGATTAATTTTAATTTATAATGGAAATAATGCTCATGATTCATGCAAATGTTACTTTGAAATGCAGTTGTTTGACAGCTTTGCCCGTTGAATATGTTTTTTCTAAGTAGTATTTTATTAGGTTCCTTTATTTGGGGTCTAAGAACTAACAAATACATTTGATATTGTAGGTTGGGCTTATACTATGAGGAAATTTTAGCTGCATTGAACGTTGCACCTCTAAATCAGCATTTTGACAAGTCTTGGTTAGCTCATGTACAGCTAAAGGCTACTTTATTCTTTAGAGAAGCTTGCTATAGATATGGATTAGAGCTACATGAGAAAGAAGAGATAGCATAGGAGATTGCAAGACTGAAGACAGGGGTTAATGCACTAACTGAAGCAAAGAAAAGCTCAAATGGTGCCCTTGCACAAATCCTAGATGCAAATAGGCAGCAATTGGTTTTGGTCAATAGGATGACTTATTATGTGTGCTAACGTATTGATTGTATTTAGGACATATGTTTTATCCATCAGATTTTTTGTAAACATCAATGTTCATTGATGTCACAGTTGTTAGCTAATTTGTTATTGTACAAAGGTGTTTTTGTTGTTATGAAAATGTTCATAACAATTTGGTATTGTGTACAGGTCCATATGAAGTTAATTGAATTTTAAATATCAATTACATGATAAACTATTTTATGCCTCTCTGTCACATCAGTATACATTAACAAGTTCATAATTATACATTAGCAGGTCTATCAGTACCCACTAAAAGGGTGCTATTATTTTTTGCTGATGTTGTTGTTAAAAGGGGTTGATATTGTTGTTAAAGGGGGTTGATGTAGTTGTTAATGGAGGCTGATGTAGTTGTTAAAGGGTGATGATGTAATTGTTATTTTTTGCTGATGTTGTTATTAAAAGGGGCTAATGTAGTAGTTAATAGGGGGCTGATATAGTTGTTAATGGGAGCTAATGTAGTTGTTATTTTTTGTTGATATAGTTGTTAATGAGGGCTGATGTAGTTGTTATTTTTCGCTGATATTCATGTTAAAGGGGTTTGATTTAGTTGTTATTTTTTGCTGATGTTGTGGTTAAAGGGGGCTGATATTGTTGTTAAAAGGGGCTGATGTAATTGTTAATGGGGGCTGATGTGGTTGTTAATAGGGGCTGATTTAGTTGTTATTTTTTAGGACTTATAAATGATATGTCTTACTATAGATTTTATATTTTTAATAATTTTTCAACGACTGTATTGAAATAAATTGAAATATGTGCAACTAAACATGATTTATATATTTTATTAACACCTCTGGGAAATTAAGCACTTTTTATCAATGTTTTGGAACCTGAACTGGACCCGCCGATTTGGACCGGAAACCGGAGAACTATTCGAAAAATCAGTCCAAGTTATCTACCAAAACTAGATTTAGAGGTGACTCCTAATTAACTTGGCCAACTTGATGTAATTCAGCTAAGTTGAGTGAGTCTTAGAGCTTGAAACACTGGAAACCCTCGGAAGAACGAGAAAGTTTTAGGAAGAGGAGAAGGGAAATAGAAGACAAGGAGATGCTATAAAAAAACTTACGGTAAAGTAGGAAGAAAGAGAAAACCGATTCAAGAGAAATTAAACTCCATTGTTGTTGTTCAAAACTTCCCGCTAAGAGAGAGAAAGGGGCCGAAAAAACAAAAGTCGGGCTTCAAGCAACTCGTAGATTGAGATTCAAATTGCAAATTTAAGCCCAACCAACGAGTCTTATCCTTCAATCGCAGAACTCAACCCCAAATCATGCTCCTTCAACCTTCGGCTTCCCTCATCCGATTTCAATCTTTCATGTGTTTGCGTCTACGATTGATCTCCTCTCCAGCCACTCGTCTTGGCTCTTCTACTCTCAGTCTTGCATTGCGTTTGCTCTGAAATTTGAACTTTTTGTGCTACTACTATGAGTCCTTGCCTTTCTAGCCAGCACAGAGGAGCACCATGTTTGTAATTGAAGACGGCAAGTTGAGAGAGAGAGAAGGAATAGATAGACTAGAGGAACTCCAAGATGGAAAATAAATGCATGACTTGCTTAGAGGATTGGATTTCTACCTTTTACGTTCTTCGAAGCTAGTTTTAGATCTGTAATCTCCTTGGTGATCCTTTTAGGCAGAAATTGCAGAATAACCCAAACTGTCATCATCATAAATATTATAATAAGAAAGAGGTAAGCGGTCTTTTATTAATTAGAGTAGTATTATATAATAATATATACTTTTTAAGGAAAATTAAAATAAAGGACCTAGATAAAATAATATTTAATTAGAAGGACCATAAAAATTGTAATTATTAAGGAGGATCAAATAAGCTTCAAAGTACTAAATTGCCCTCCAAATTCTTAGTTGCTTCCCAAACGCAGAAAATAAAGAATAAAGCGCCTTCTTCCCTCCTCTTGTGACTACCAAGGTGAGACCATTTGGGAATCTAGTATTAGAAGTTAACAACGGCCATATTTGGTAAAAGTGTATACATAGAAGCAGGATCCGAATGATCAAAGGAAAGAGGAGACACCTGGAAAGACGATATGGACGTATGCAGGAATTAGGGCTGCAACAGAAAGGGCAATCAGATGTTTTGTACAGAAGTAAATAGAGGGAAGTAGGATGAAGAGCATTTGATTAAAAAATGAGAGCTCATAAACTAGCTATAATTTCTTTTATGGTTTTCTAAGGGACTTATAATGAATTACTCTACAATTACCAAATGCTTTCCAGATAAAGGAATTGATATGCTAAGGTTCAGACTCCGAACAAAATGGCAGATAAATCACTCCAACCCCAGTCCAAAGGTTCAAAAATCATAATAACATAAGAAATTATACATTCATCAAAACCAATGGCGGATCCAAGCGAGGTGTTCCCCCCACCCCACAAAATGAATATCACCTTCTTCTATAAGAATCGCACGAGTTCATTGGTTAGAAAATGCTGAAATAAATTTTTACACGCAAGGTTTTATTTCTTTAAAGTTTCAACCGCCCAATAAGTATTGGCTGGATCCGCCAGTGATTAAAACCAAAGGCTATCCAAATTTTCATAACTCAATTATAGACACAACAAGCATCCTATCTCCTCTCTCCTTCCAGCAAATCCTTACATCATATTTCCTCTCTCATTCGATCATTCAGATCCTATCCTCCTTCTATGCATACACTTTTACTAAATATCGCCGTTTTAAACTTCCAATACTGGATTCCCAAATGGCCTAGCCTTGGTAGTCACATGAGGAGGGAAGAAATCACTTTGTTCTTTGTTTTTTGCGTTTGAAGTTTATTTGGTCATCCTTAATAATTACAATTTTTATGGTCTTTCTAATTAAATATTATTTTATCTAGGTCCTTTATTTTAATTTTTCCTACTTTTTATTGGAAAAAATTTATATTACTTTTATTGTTTAACAAAATATTTTTTATTATTAAAATATGAATATTCTTTACCTATTTTAATTAAATCATATTTTTTAATTAATACTGATCTGACTCACTGACCATTGACCTAATATTCTGACTGGTTCAATGGTTGGTTTGGGTTTTAAAACCTTGCTTTTTATGCCTCTGCCCTCTGTAAGCATTGGTTGCACTCAATTACCAACTCTATAGTAAATGAGTTCTTAGAATTTAACCCATCTAAATTTAATGTTTGGGGAAATTAGAATGAAGGACCTAAAAGAAAAGATATTTATGGAAAATGACCATAAAAATTGTAATTATTTAGAAGGACCAAATATAAAAATATAAAATTAAAAGTAATAAAATGCCCCTAACAAAATCTTTTACATTGCTTCTTACATTCTCTTCCCCATTCTATTTTTAAAACTAATACAAAATTCTAAATTTCATTAAATTAAACAATGGTTTCCTCAATTTTCACAAATTGAAGGTATATCTATGGGAAAAAAATTGTGCATTCTTCAATTTTTTAAAATTAATAAAAATTTTAATTAAAAATGGAATTACATAGTTTTAATAAAAGTCAAGGTCTTTTATAATTTATCATATATGTTAAACCAAAAAAGTTTGTATGACTTATTTTTGTTTTAGAAGACATTTATGTGGGTTAAAAATTTCAGGTAATGTTAATAAAATCAAAAAATCTAATTAATTTATTATATCCAGAAAAATATGAAACAAGTTTATTTTTTATTTTTATAAAAAGAAGAGTAAATACCCTTTCTGGTCCCTGACAAAAAACACGGGCCCCATTTTGGTCCCTGACAAAAAAAATATCATTTTTAGTCCATAAAAAGGACGAATAATGGTCGACTGGTGGACATTTTGATCCCTCACAAATTTTCAAAAAATCTTTTTTAGTCTCATAATTGGATGAATAAAGGTCGGTTTTTTTGTTAGGGACCAAAATGGAGTCCGTGTTTTTTGTCAGGAACCAGAAAGGGTATTTTCTCTAAAAAGAAGTTAATTGACGACGATGTTGATAATATAAATCAAGCAAATTGATGATATAAATTGGTGAAAAATAAAAATGAAGAAAAATATGAGTTTAACAATTTTAATTAAATAATACATTGGAAAAAAAAAAGATATAATCATATCATGATGAGTAGTTTTAGTTTTAATTTTAGTTATTTTTTAATTTTGAATACAAGAGATAATACATGAGGATTGATTAGGGGCAATTTAGTAATTTTAAATTTATATTATGATGTTTGGTCCTTTTAAGTAATTATGATTTTTATAGTCCTTTATAATAAATGTTATTTTCTCTTGGTCTTTTATTTTAATTTTCCCTTAATGTTTTACCTAAAAAAATGTTAAACCAATAATCAATGTTAATTTAAATAAATAATCTTAACCATTTTAATGTTTAATTTATACCTTATTCTATTGTTTAATGTTTTCTTGATCACATTGACGGTTGTAGTGGATCTTAGACAACATAATTATTCAACAAAATTAACCATGGATAATGCAACCAAAAAAGTACAAAAACTGAAATTATATTACGAGGGGACAGAATTTCTACAAGTACATTTTGACCCAAACTATTTTATACATTTTGACTCAATGATTTTTTTTTTTTTTTAGCATTCACACTCAAATAATAAAGACATGAATATGTACCCTTCTTCCGAAAAAATTACTGGAAGAAAAATACAATTATATGACACAAAATCCCTCTACTTCCTCGGATTAAGAAGAAAAAATTCACCAACTATGAGGACTCTGGCTATTAGTGGTAGCAGAGTCTGAAGAATCCCCTCCAAAATCCATCATCATCGTCATCCATTGCTGAAATTCTGGGTCTCCAAGTCCATCAAAGAATTCATTTTCCTTACTATTCCCAATTCCCATCGTCCAAACACCGTCAGAGTAATTCTCAGGATTTGAGTTTCTATTTCCCTCCTCTGCTTGCTCCAATGCTGACTCTGAGCGTTCTACTTGCTCTGTTTGGGAATGCGAATCACTCAACGAGTTATCAGGAAACGGGAAATTGAGTTTCGCTCGCGGCCCGCGAAATTCAATCGCCGCATTATCGTAAGCGCGTGCGGCTTCCTCTGCGGTATTGAACGTACCCAACCAAACCCGGGTCGCCCTTCTCGGATCTCGGATCTCAGCGGCCCATTTTCCCCACGGCCTCTGACGCACTCCTCTGTACTTTTTCTTCTTCGACAACGTCGCCGCCGTCTTCTTTTTCCCTCCACTTTTCTTTTTCTCCTCTCGGAAAAATTTGCAACCTAAGCACCCTTCGATTTTGCATTCACCGCAAGTCTCGACGCTCATGGCCGGAACGAGTCCGACTGGGGCTGAGGTTGTGGCCGATACTGCATCGGAGTAATCAAATGTAGGAGCAAATCGAATCTCTTGGATAAGATCGCTGGAGGTGGTGGCCGAGATCGTGCTGGTGGAACCGACGACGATATTGGTGAGTGCCTCAACCATGACGGAGTGTTCTTGATCGTTGTAGAAGAAGTTAGGCGGCGGCTGAGTGGAGGTGGATGTCATTGGAGCTCCGGCGAGAATGGATTGTCTGGAGGAAGACATGCTTTTGGTGTGTTGAGTCGATGTGAGAGTCAGATTGTGAGTGTTTTGCTGCTGTGTGCTGGGTGTGGTCTTTTGGCGCGTTTTGGATGTGAGGGCGAAGGTGGAGAGTGTATATATAGGGTTTGGGGAGTGACATGGCAGAGAGATGCCAGCTGTACACATCGCACAACACAATTTGCACACGGTTTTGAAGGGGGATTAATTTTAATCACGTGCCCTAAGTTGACTGTGTGAGTGGACTCCACTGCTGCAAGTGTCTAATATTTTTTGACGCAAAGGTACTCCCTCTTGTCCTTTTTTTTTTTTTTGGTAAAACTCCCTGTTGTCTTTAAAGGTATAAACTAATAAGTGTATTTGATTCCTTTTATAAGACGCTTACTTATTTCCAAGGAGCATTAATTATCCCTTTTCATGTGTGCCCATAATTAATAGGGGTTAGTGGGTGAAAGTAATAATTAATATAATATTAGAGTTTAGTGCAATTAGTAAAGTAATATTGGAAATTTCTTAAATTTTAGGATAATTTTATTGATTTTAACTGTTTTTATTGGTTTGTGAGAATCGTCAATTGGTGCCTTATAATAAGGACCAGAGGGAGTATTTATATTTACTTTTTTTTTTTGGTTGCTCATCCAATATTCAGAACTTCACCCTGACTAATTCGGATCTAACCCGCATCACGCACCTGGCTATAGTAGGAGAGTCTCTCAGGAGGGCTTTTCTGCATTCACAATGCTCGAATTCGATACCTTATTTAAGCGACACAAACTGTTTACCACTTGTATCAACCCGTTGGTTTTATATTTACTTTACTTAAGCATATTAATTTTTTTTTCTTCAATTGCATCATGCATTCCGGGTAGTTTGAACATTTAATTAATTAGGATCAAGTTGGGTGGGACCCCTGCAAGTGTAAAACTCTCCCAACAAACATGTAAAACAGGACTATAATGCCCAAGACTTTAATACAAAACTTTTAATTAAGCTAGCACATCTTCTTATAAATTATAATAAATATTTTTAAAATTAAAATTATTATTCATTATTATAATTTTTAGATGATGTGCTTCGTAATTAAGTTATTTACTTATTTTATCATATTTAGTTTTATTTGATTGAGGAAAAAAATATAATATTATTTGTTGAGAAATTGAACGTTGATATTAATATGAAGGTGATAAACGTGCTAAGTATCAGATGTTTAGTGTTTAAGGAAGAAAATATTTTAATGGTAAGAAATAGGATTGAGTAGCAAACATGGTTTTCTTACAGTTTGACCCTGGAAAGATGAGGAAAAAGCAAGCGTATGAAGGATTCAAAGGAGGGGATGGAGAGCGCGTAGAGATAGTGTGCGCGTCACTGATGATGATCCAAGCAAGGAAAGGAAAGTGGGGACCTGCAAGACACCAAACCAAACACATCATCAAGGGATTTTGGGACGTGGCGCATCGTCCATTGGTTTTGTTTGTGGAATTCATTGGGACTTTGACCAAAACAAGACCAAAGGGTCTTTGTATTAAGTATGAGTAACTCCCAACTCCTGAACTCATTTATTTCTGGGCATACACTTTGGGAAATAAAGTCGCAGTCTTTGCTCATACCATTCTGGTCCTATTTATAAGTCCAGTTTGACCAAATCTCACATACCAAGGAAAGTTAGGTATCTCAATGATTATAGAGCAAATTTCCAAATTTACCTTCATTTATGAATGATACCTTTTAAAATTTATTGTCAAATCTCTCTCATCTTTTTCTCTTCCCAACATAGCTAGCCAATCTCTCTCATCATTATTAATATGGGCAAATTGTCACAATCTTATTTATTTGGTCAAACTGGACTTATAAATAGGACCAAATTTTTTAGTCAAACTGGACTTATAAATAGGACCAGAGCGGTATGTCTAAATCTTGTACCACTTTTATTTTATTTATAAGTCTAAATTAATTAACTCTCATATATCAAAGAAAGTTAGTTAACTCAATAATTATTAGCTAAAATTTCAATTTTACCATTATTTATTATTGGTTTTAAAAGTGAACGTGAATATTTTTTTTGTTTATTTGTAATTAATAGGGGTAAAAAAGTAAAAATCGTATTTATTACTATGAAATTGAACTTATAATAAGGATCAAAATTTTTGGTTAAAATAGATTTATAAATAGACCAGAGTGATACTTAAAAAAAAAAAAACACAATGCCTTCATGAAGTATCACATTTAATTGACCTTTTGAGCTTTACACATTATTACGCCAAAATATAAGTCACATATCCTAATTGCCCCATATTAAAAAATACATTAAATTGATAAAATCTTCTATATTTGCCCTCATCAAATTTCTTTCTCTCTTTCTACTTTGCAAATAATTTTCACACTTCTCTATCATATTTCTCTCCTCCCAATAGAAATTAAAGAGGGATAAAATTGATAAAATATCATTAATTATCCTAAAAATGACTTTTATTTTGAACCAAACTATTTTTGCAAATGACTTATATTTAGGCATATAGTGGGACATAATTATCTACCCCTCTAATGCTTATTATAAATCCAATTTGATCAAAGGGCACGTATTAAACAAAATTTGAGTTAAGGCATTTTTTGTGACAAATGGAGGCTAAAAACCTTAAAAGAAAAACTAAGAAGCTAAACTGGTGGGGAATTGAATCCCATGGTATCGTAGGACAAGGTCCTTTGGTGAGTAGGACAATTATCCAAGAAAGAAGAGACATGGAATCCTTCTTTTGCCAACGCGTAGGCAGGCTTGTTTCTCTCTCTAGGGGATACTGAGAAGCAGTAATTGCCATTTAAACTTCAGCATACTCTGTATTTGAGTGAACACCAGACTACACTTTGAAGTGTCACAATTAAATACTCCCCCTATCTTTTTTTATAAAAGCCCTTGAATTGCCTTGATCCTTCCTGACAGCTTTTGTCTTAATGAGTTTTTTTTTTTTTCATTTGTACCCTAATTAATTATATGTATTGTGTTGATTAAAAGATTGATTATACTCATATTTACTTTATTTTTTTTTCTCTTACTTACCCCTCATAAATAAGGTATATTTGAAAAACAAAGTTTATTTCAAACATATTTATTATTTTTAACTAACTTTAACCACTTTCTTAAGTCATTTAATTCAATTCAAAGTAATATCAAGATACTCTATATTTGAGTCAAGCATTTAATATGTCTTAAATTGGTTGACCTTTTTAAATTTATCCAAAGGGTGTGGATTTTGAAATCTCAAGTTCCACATCAGTTAAATGTACAAAGCTTACGAGATTTTACTTAATATAACAGTCATCTAACTTAGATCTTCTAAGCCAATTTTCAACCTTGAAACTCAAGCCATAAGGAGCTTTTGAAATTTTAGACAAATCTTAAGTCCATTTGTTCATATTTATTAGGTTTAACTTTTTAGTTAAACCTTGTTATGTGGCCTTTTCTTATTAATAAAAATTCACATTCACGTTGGTAAAATTTCAAAATTATGTTGGACCATCACTAATAATAAAAGCCACAAACCACAACTTTAATTGAAAAATTGGATCTAATAAATATAAGTAAATGAATCTAAGTTTTGTCTTGAGATTCATTAAATTCATATTATCATCACTGTGAATAATTACCGCCCATAGACATCAATTAAGGCACGTTCCTAATTTAAAAACCATAACATACAAATTTGAAATCTAAGTATTGCTCAAATGATAAACCGAGGATTGAGGAAGCAGAATAACGGAAAAAATTTGTAATCTTCTTTTTTTCACCTTAATACTCTTTTTGTCGCTATTTATCATTCAGCATTTCGACCCCCAACTAAACTAAGCAGGTTTGTTTGAATTAAGACAATTATACAGGAACCACTATAACAATTTATACAGCAAAAATGGAAGAAGCGGAATGTACTGAATGGTCTTCCTAACTTCCTTTGACCAATGAAAAATTGAAAACTCTTCAAATGGCTGTATTGACGACCAACAACCATATCCAGGAAATCTACAAACATGTCAAAAGCAGCAGCATCTGCAGAGCTAACATCAGCGATGGTAAAGTAAACTCAAGATCGTCAGACAAAATTCTCCATCTAATTGTCGTCACTATCTGAATCTGCACCCAACAAGATTTTTTCGAATTAAACAACAATTTACTTCAGCCAAATCAAAGACGATAAGAAGACAATAAGTGATTGAATTAAATACAGGATATGAATTCCTTGGCTTAAACCTCTCATTCAGCTCTCAAGATTAGATTTTCTCCCCTCACCTCAGTGCCATTTCATTATATAAAGGCAAGAGGCTACTGACGTTCTCAAAATAATGGGGAACCATGCCCCATTCCATAAGTGAGTTTTAATTCCCTCTAGTCCTTAATATAAAATATATTTAGGAAGTTGATCTCAGTCCTAAATATAAAACATAACTTTCATATTTGTCACTCTTTTCCTAATTTACCCCTATTAATACTTTCTCAATAATAATCAAAGAGAATAGAGGAAATGAATGAATTAAGGTAGATGACTGATATTTTAGAAAATACATGTCATATTAACTAAATTTAACTACCTTAATCTATTCAAATTAGGTAAATATGTCTTATATTAAGAACCATAGGAATACCTTTTAGACTCCTAGCAACAGGCAAGCTTGTTGCAACCTCCTCAACCCCTACACTATTATTTTCTTTTTTTGCTCAGACCTACACTATTATTTTCTAGAAACACCTACTGTGGCTACTGGCCTATTTTTAGCTATTGCACATGTCAAAGTGCAGTCTATAAGTCCATGCTCAGTATATAATTTAGAATCCATCGAAAACCACATCATTCATAAGCATACACAATACGGCTCACATTAGGTTTTATGTAAAATGTTCGTTTACATTCTACTCCCTCCGCCCCTGATTATAAATTCCAGCTTTTCTAAACACATCAAGAAAACACAGAATTTTAGTTTATGTGTAAAAATTTATTTTTTCCCATGCAGTTCTGCTCTCAATAAAATGACTTCATTGGAAAGTGCATCCTTATTAAGCAAGATAGGTAATTTTGATCCTTCATAAAAGGTATTCTTGAAAAAGTGTTTTAGTCACACCTAAAACGTTGTGATGTTTCTTATGAGTAGTTAGTAAAAAACTGAAGCAACTAAGAATTAAGAGCTACAGTGATCATTAACCAACCATGAAGATCTGTAGATTGGGATTTTAAATTTTCACACATTTGCAGAACTTGTATACTTCTGATTGTGACACTAATTTATCTTTATTTTTCCCACAATTGAGAGAAGGATGACAACAAAAAAAGAAGACATCCCGACCACACATAAATTTATGAAGCTAAAAACACAAATATGTTGAATTTGAATTGGAGAAATTGGGTCACCTGATCTTATATCCTCACCAACTTTTCCTCTATTTTTCAGTTGTTTCCAGATCATCGCACATATGAGTATCCACCAGTATATATGGAACACGAGCAGCATTATGAGCAACGTATTAAAGAGATAGTACAGAAACCTGGGATAAGTCTCTGATAGCTTTAAGTGATCTCCAAGGTAATAGCTGGAAATGAAACAAAGTGTAAAGATTATTAGAAAGTGCAGCCAAGAGGAAACAACGTAAAATCAATTTACTAAAACTGAAAATACACCTTGACGCTTTAATAACCCAAAATGGAAAGAAAACTAGCCGCAGTATTAGCCACGAAAGGGCAAAGAATCCAAAGAACACACTTGCGAAAAATTCTCTCCCAGAGTACTTGAAAATCTTCGCAGCTTCCATGAATACGTCACTTGCATCATGAAGGGCAAGGACTATGGAGCCAATCCTGAAAAAACTGTAAAAGCAGCACCTGTCACTTATCTCTCCTGTATCTCTTAGCTAATGTTAGTCATGATAATTTTGCTTATCTAAATCTGTTTGCCAATGATGCAAGACCTAAAAAGACTAAAAGGAAAGAAGAAGAAAAAGAGGAGAAAGAAAACAATGCTTTACATAAAATAAGATAATATTCCCACCAAGACCAAAATGCTTGGTTATTGATATGGCAATTTTACTATCGCAATCAACAATTACAAACTTAACATTATACACATCCGGTGATCGCATAATACCTCAACCTGGATTAAAAAGTTGCATAAACTAGAAGTATAGGCTTCAGCATTACATGTTCTATTCTGGTCATTTGGCATGAATAAACAGGATGTGTACTGACTTTTCAATACCATCAAACATAACCCTCCATTTGACATGAATGAAAATATGCATGAAAGGGTCCGTTAATAGAATTAAGAGAAACAACATAACAAATGAAATGCAGAAAACTACAATGGTAGCTGTAGGAAGAAATTGCTATCAATTTTAAACAAACAACAATTCAGCATCCCCTCTTTCAGAGACAAGACTCCAATGGCAGGGACCGTACTATTAGTTACAAACAACTTCTAGAACTGCCTTGAGTTGTGCCACATGAAAATCAACAATAGGCATCCAACATAAACCACTAGGATAAATTATTCAAGCATATGCACGATTACATGTAAGGAAATAAGTCCCTGTAATAATGAATCCTTCAACTGCCAAAAAAAAAAAGGTAATTACCTTGTCACATATGAGGTTCCAATCAAGATAACCGTAATAATATGATGAGACATCATCACTGAAAAATCCTTCCTACGAGTCTCCCACTTTAGAAGAGCAGCAATGCTGTAGAGGTAGAACCCACATTGGCACATGCAGTAAATCTTCAATTGACTCCTGAAATGAGAAAAGGAACAGGACGCCATATGATAATTAAAAAGCTACCCAGCAGTGAGTACAAAACACAATTATGCAGTTGATCATCCTTTGAAATAAATACCGACCAATGACGTTCAATCAGAAGAAAGAGGGAACTTCTGAATGAAAAATCACTGGTTGATATTAAACTGCAGCCAGTGAGCCACACAAAATAGCCAGATGCATGTGTATTTAAGGAAATGAGCCATATGTCTGCATACTGTTTCAGTGTTTTGACTACTCTAGGAATATATCTGACTAGCCATATACTGATATGCGTCCATATCAAAATAACTATATGTTGGACATGTAAAATTTTCAAGCCAATATCAGAAGAACACCAAATCCTTACGTTCCTAGAACTCCCTTAAACATCAACTCATCTCCACAGCTCTACCATCTACGTTGTCTGCTTTTATAACCCCAGTTTTCATTCTATACATTGTATGACAGCAGCATGGAAAATTCAGTACAGCATAGACAAGATGACATGCACTAAGAGTTCTTGTAGATCAAGAAAATTAATGATGAAAGTGAAGAACAATAGCGAGGTTTGCATATGAAAATGAAAAATGAATCTTTTTCAGATATGTAATGAAATTCATCGGGGAGATGGATGCCTGCTCAACTAGCTAGACTAAATTACTTACTTCAACTCTTGATTTGGCCAGCCATCAAAGTATAATTTTATATCTCTGAACCATGGCTCATGGTAAATGACATTCAGAACAAAATATTCCACTGTAGCATAGTAGGTTAGCTTCCACATTGATTCAGAGCATTTCACAATCTTTGCTTGTGTTTCCTTATTCATCCTTAAACGACCAGGACCCTTGGTCAACAGCTTGATGGCCAACCACTGAACAACAAAACAACAAACAAAGGAATTAAAAGGAGTTTGAATAAAATTATATGGTTACAATATATTATAATTTAAAACAATAGAAGAAAAATTAAAATTGCGCGCACAAATGTTTGTGCCACAGGCCAAGACAATCCAAGCACACAACATGAAAGAAAGAAGTACTCAGAAAATGTACAAGTTGCTATAAATATTGTTTCATCATCATTGCTTACGTGCATAGCCAGAAACAGAGAGCATGCAACCTCACCAGTCACTATGAGATTTAGCTAAAATATAGTGTTGGCTTGACAAGAAAACACGTGTTGGAAAAGAAAGCCATTTGTTTTTAAACCCTGACACTAAAAAGACAAAGTTAGGTACTTCTTTTACACTGGAATATTTTCAACTTATATGACCACCTTCCTCCATATACTGTGGGTTGGAGATATTCTTCTTCAGTCCTTTTACCAACAACTGTGCATTTTTCTTGTTACTTCCTTTGGCTTATTACAAAGATAAGAAACTAAAGTCTACCAACCTAACAAATTGCATGTGTTACTAAGAGAAGATGAAAAAGTTAAACAACCATACTATTGTCATTCCTGAATAGAAGAGGGGCCAAACAGGAAATATTAGAGATAGAAAGAGGGGGAGCAAAAAAACGAGATCGACTAACTCATCAACCTCGTTATTTCGAAATTGACAATTCAAAAGAGAGAGGAACAATAAAATCATTAAGTATTCATAGGCAATGGAAAGAACAGAACAAGTATACTATGAACGACTGCATTCAGGTATACTTCTTTTTCAAATTTGACAATGTTTGGTTATAATTGGCTGATGGTGCATCTTTGTTATCCTGGAAGAATTGTGATCAGCTTCAAATACGATTTCTATCTGTAAAGTCTATCTTTTTTGTTGTCGTTCACGATACTAGCATGTTGCTCTGCCTTTGGAATCTACATAAAGAGTTGATATCCTTCCATATAACAAAAACATCTGGCATTACTGTGCCAATATGGATAAGATAATAATTCCTAGAGTCCAACATATTTTAATGAAAAAATATGTCCTCTATAACTGTACAAATTCGATCTTCTTTCAAGGTATATAATAAAGTTGCACAGCAAAGTGTCACCCAAACTTTCCAGATGTAACAGTCATTTACAGCTTTGAGGCCTTTATATGGCTCACGCCAAGCAATCACCGGCTAACAGTAATGAAGCGGTTGGAAAAAAAAAATACAGAAATAGCTCAACACCTTAACATGAGAAGAATGACCCGTTATTTAGACACGTCTAGTTGACAGGTCCACTTAAAAATCCTTAAACCGCCAGATTAATTCGATTAAAATCCAAGAGACTACGACTCGGTCTTGCAGCAATTGAATATAAAAAAAGGAAAAGAATAAAAGAAAGCAATAAGAAGAAGAAGAGTCAAAGTTCTCAACGGAAAAAGCAACAAGCAAAATATGATCCACCACATCAAGATATTTAAAAAGAAAATTGCCACGCGGAGTTCAAAATGTTAAAAAATACATAGGAAAAGACAGCAGCAAGAAGCAAGAACAGAGCCGTTCAGGTAATGGAAGAAGCTTGTTCCAAGAATCCAATGGAAGCTCGGGGACATGGAAAACGAAAGAATCTTACTCTGAAGATGTATTTGTCAAGAAAGACTCTCGCCACAACGAAGCCAATGGCAAAATAGATCGCGATGAGGAAATGCCAGGCATTTGGTCCACCATTATCAGCCGAAATGAAATCCATTCTATGCTAGGAGCTGGAACCGCAGCGAGAGGAAGACGACTTCAATTGGGAATTGAACTATTGGCGAAGATCAGCCATTGAAACGAAGGAATCTCATGGAATCGAGTCTTGAGAGATCTAATAATTTGCCCTAATTCCCAGAGAGAAAGGGGAGGAGAGAGAATAATTTTGCGACGCTGGTAACAGAATGCGAAGAGAGAGAGAGAAAAATAGAGCGAAGAAAGGAGGGAAATAGAGAAAAGAGAAAGTGTGGATGAAGGAGGTTGAAACGGAAATGGTGAGAGGTCTGGGGTTAATGATCTTCTCTGCTTTATTTATTGCTCCGAATATCTTTGAATCTCAAGCTCACTTCAAGCGGCCGATGTGTGGGTCCCGCCTTTTCTTATTACACGTGGCAATTACTTGCCCGTGGCCATAGCATCGTAGTCTGAACTCCAGTTTTTTTTGTGTGGGTATAATCACACTTAAGTCTTAAAGATTTAAAAATATATATTAAAAAAGTTCTAGCTATAAAAAAAAACTTGGGAAAATATCAGGTTCTAAACAAGAGAAGAATATAAAAAAAGTCTCAATCCTAAATCCTCCTATCAAAAATGGTTTTTCATGTTGTCATGATAGCTTTTTATGGGTCTGAATCCTCTTATTAGCGTTTTCTCATTGTTCCTCGTGGGCTTTAAATCTGAACCATACATTTCATATGATTGCCTACACCAACAACCTCATTAATTCAAAATCAACGGTTTTGGATTGAATGATGAGAGATGAGGAGAAAGTATCTCAATGAGAGAATTTTGTTCCCTTTTCCTGTTGTCAAAATCCCAACCCCAAACTCAGAATTTTTTTTTTTTTTTGGTATAAAACTCAGAAAATTTTTGACAACAAGAAAAGCTATTTTGATATTATAGGGGATTTGGGATTGAAACTTTTTTGATATTTTTTTTTCTTTTTTAGGACCTCACTGATATTTTCCCAGAAAAATTTCAGTATATTTAAAAAGTTTCTAGAGACCTCAGTGACATAGATGTGCTTGTCAATGGTAACTCTATGACCTGTCAAAATAGTGTTAACGGATAGTTAATATAGATGGACTTGTCAATAACCACTTTATGACTTGTTAACGAAAGCTGCTTTAGTTAACATATATGATATTGTCAATAGTCACTCTATAACTTATTAATATAGTCACGTACACTTGTCTATTAGGCAAATTCACATTTGAAATCTATCTCACTAAGGTCTCTAGAGACTTTTTAATAGAGGAATCTACACTGAGATTTTTTATATTTTTATCCTTGGAACCTGAGTGAGATTTTTTCTTCTTTTTTTTTTTGGCCGAATTCATAAATTTCCTTTTTATATATTTATATAAACCAATTGTGATCAGACATCTGGTTGTTTTTATTGGTAATAACATTAATAATATTAAGTGATTAAACAATTCGAACATGAGAGTTTTAGAAACATTTTTAAAACTAGAAGAAACGACCATTCGTTTTTTAAAATATCATTTCTATGCAGTGTTTGTGTGTGTATATTTCTTTGAATAAGAGAGGCTAAAAATTGATTAAGATGTCATTGCCGTTTTAAAGAATGTGTGTGGATTCTTTTTTGAGTGAAAAATGAATGTGATTAATAAACCAGCAACCAATCTTCGGATTAAAACATGGCTAAAAATGATTCCTTATAATTTTATTAGAGTTCTTGGCAAGCAATCAGATAAAGAGATATATTCTCTCAAAATGAATGGTTTATCTCAATTTGCCACTCCTTGCAAATAAGTACTCTAATATAGTCTCATTTACAACATCTATAATGTATGTGGATTTTATCAGCCGCGGCAAAACCAGATTTTTTTTTAGTCTGGGCCAAAAAATAAACATATTGAACTATTATTTACTAAATAGTATCACATAATAGTAGGTATCTCAAACAAAAATCTTACTTTCTTCTCATAACTCAATGAGTAATAAACCAAATATTTTCCTTATAGAGAAAATAAAAGATTAGTTAGGACCAAATTATCGGTCAAACTTTAATATATATGTGGTCACAAGTAATGAACAAAATTATCAATAAGGAAGTTACTCACAAAGAGTTCAGGAAAACTCATAATAAAATTTTAAAATTTAAGGAGCTCGATTATCTATACATACGCAACATAAAGTTGAAGGGATTTATATATATATAAGTTGGTGCATACTATGTTGGTTGACATTGATATACACAAACATATACATATAATTAATTTCTGATAATGATTGAGGTGAGTTGTGTAGAGGAATAGTAAATAGGTTACGTAAAGAGGATATGGGAAGCAAAAGGCCCATGTGAAGTGTAGAGTGGCGTGTAAGGGTTAGTGGGAATGACATTATAGCTAATCATGCTTGGAGTCAAGGTTCAACATTATGTTCATCAATTTTTTCAAATTAACTAGTACGAGGAGAACCGTGTTGGTACAGAAATTTGGAAAAAAAAAGGGGAAAATCTTTTAAGGTTCTAAGGAACCAAAAAAATATCAAAAAAATCTGATGTCAAAAAAGTCTCATCGACAACTTCTTTAGTAGATGACTCTAACTGTGAGTTTTAACAATTCTTTGAAATATTTTTGACATCAGAATTTTGTATGAGACTTTTTTGATAGTTTTTTAGTCATTTAAGACCTTAAAAAGATTTTTCCATTTAAAATTTTATTAGTAAGAAATTTAGGTCATTTTTATCAATAAAAATTATAATGGGCGACTTTTCGTAAATTTTTCTGCGTAATATTATTATTACATATTTTTCCTGTATATTTTTTTTTTGGCCAACATATTATAGACTTGGTTTGATATATGCTGCATTACTTTGTTTTAATTGCCTATAAAATAAAAGGAATGATATTTTTTGATGAAACATTCTTAAATAATTTGATAGTTAATGATCAAATAATGCTTTGTAAGTTTAATTTCCAATTAGCGGCATAAAATATCCTTTTTTTTATTAAAAAAAAAAAAGACGAGGACGAGAGCTCCATCTAATCGGAAAAGCTACACGTGCATGATCCAATTATAATATAGACATTCGTACACAAAAATGAATGTATATAATGAATTTGAGCATAAAATTAGGACGCGAGTTCCATGCACATATTATTATTATTATTGTTGTTTTTTTTTTTTTGTTGCCCATCCATCCTAACTAATCCAGATCTGACCCAGGTCACACACCTAGCTATGATGGGTGAGTCTCCCAGCGAGGCTTTTCTGCATTCACAAAGCTTAAACTTGAGACCTTACTTAAGCGATACAAGCCGTTTACCACTTGTGTTCTGTCATAGAACATAAACTCTAACCCTAGGTGGGCTAGGATGTGGATATAGGATCAAATAGCTCTCCCCCAAGTATCTATGGATGAGATACCTAAGAGGATCATAGATCACAAAGCACCAGGACTTGACCTAGGAGCGATTCCTAGGGCCTACGTACCCGAAGAGGATCAAAGTCCACGTAGTTCGATTATACGGAGGCGTTTAGCCAAGGGGGTGGTGTGTGTGCTCTGTGTGCAAGATATGCAATTGAGAGAGAGCTTAGAAGATCATAGAAGATGTGTACCTCTTTAGGTTAACCAACTATATATAGAGGCTATCTTAGGGTTAGGGTTTGGACTTGTTGGGCCTTTGGTGCCTCCAAGCCCAGATGTATTAAATGTCTCCTGATGGGCCACACCTTGGATGGGCCTAGTATTTTATTTCATAACAACTTGTGTCAACCCCGTTGGTATTGTTGTTGTTATTTTAATGTATCTCATTCAATACATGGATGAATAAGATACAATTTATATTGAAAATGTGACCCATATATAACACTATCAATGGGCCAATTACAATTTAAAAAAACTATTAGAACATAAATATATGGGTGCTCTTAAATATAAAGACCAAATGTTGTCTGAATTTTTAAATTGGTTTTTCCATTTTTACTCTTATTAAATATTTGTCACTAATTATCTCTACAATACATTTTTATTTACTATCTCTCATGCAAATTCTTTATAAACAATGGTATAATTAGAAAGGAAAATACATATTTTATACATTTATCATTTTTAATTAATGTTTTGAAGAAAAAAAAAGTGCCGGAGGAGGATTGAGAATTTGAGACGAGTAGTTGTGTACTGAGTAATGTGGCATGAAGAGTCATTCTCTGCGTTGTTGCCGTACATATTAATGGCGGCAATGATAGGGGCACAGTAACTGCGAAATCTACTGTACCAAGTACACTATTAAACTTGTAGGGCTCACAGAAAAGGCCCTCTTTGTGGACTTCCTTTATGGTAACAAGCCAAAACTCATTCCAACATTAGTTGAAACATTTATTACCCATTTCATCCTCTCAACAAGCAAAAATAATAGGGAAAATAACACTCCCTCCCCCCAAGAAATATACAAAATGTCAAAACAGTTTCAACCCAAAATCAAATATAAAAAAAAGTTTCTAGGGACTTTTTTTATATTAATTATATTGACAACATGAAGTGCTATATTGACAACAAAATTTAAAAATCTGGTCATTTACAAAAAAAAAAACTAGATCCACAATAGGAAATGTTATATTCACAACAAAATTTAAAAACCTGGATTTTGTTTCAAACTCAAGTCTCTAAACATACAGAGGTCATTCACAACAAAAAAAGCTATATTAATAACAGTAAGTGCTATATTCACAACAAAATTTAAAAATCTAGAGTCATTTTGAAACTCAAGTCAATATAACACTTCCTGTTGTGAATGACTTCTGTACACTTAGGGACTTGAGTTTGAAACAAGATCCAGATTTTTTAATTTTGTTATGAATATAACACTTCATGTTGTGAATATAGTTTTTTCTGTTGTGAATGACCTCTGTACGCTTAGAGACCTGAGTTTGGAACAAAATATTGGTGTTTAAATTTTGTTGTGAATATAGGACTTCCTGTTGTGAATGACCAGATTTTTAAATTTTGTTGTCCATATATCATTTCATGTTGTGAATACAACTAATATAAAAAAAGTTCTTAGGGACTTTTTTAATATGTGATTTTGGGTTGAGACTTTTTTAATATTTTATATGTTTCCTTGAGACCTGAGTGTTATTTTCCCAAAATAATATGCTCATTTCATATACTAAACCAATACACATTAATTAAGAAAGTTAGCCTAAAATATCCTCTTTTAATCATTTATTTTGGAGACTACCCCGATTAATTGCACACATTCTATATACATTGTGTGCAATCAGTAGAAATAATTTGGAAAAAATAATAACGAGTGATGGAGAGATAAAAGAAATTATAGGGTTATATTTATAACCAGAATCAACTTCTAAATTGTGTAATATATACTTTTCTAGGTGATATTTCAAGTCTCACTCAATGGGAATAGATTATTATATATTTATATTCTTTCTTTAGTTTCTATTTTCTTTAATAGAAAATTATTTAACATTAGAGTCGGAAAATTCCTCACTCCCATTTATCTGCATTTCTTTGACTTCCAAGACTTCGAAACAAACATTATACTTTGACCAAAGCACAAACGCATGCAAATTCCTGGTGTACAATTCAAATTATTATTATTATTTTTAAATATCTTCATAAATCTTTAAGGGAAAATTTCAAATAAATACCATTTAAATTTGCAAAACTCCTAGAAGTTTGTTGAATTTGTAAAAAAACTGAGAGTTATAAAGGACCTATGAGGGATATGCAAATTCGGGTGAAATTACCCTTTTGCCCTTAGTTTTAAATAAATCAAAAAAATAATAAAAAACTCTCCAACCCACCCACCACTGCTGGCGACCCCCACCACCACCGTCGGCCGTCTGACGGTGGTGGTGGTGGCCGCTGGCGCTGGCCGGCGGTGGTGGTGGTCGCCGGCAGTGGGGTGGTGGGGGGTTGGAGGGTTTTTTTTATTTATTTATTTAAAATTAAGGACAAAAGGGTAATTTCACCTAAATTTGCATATCCCTCATAGGTCATTTGTACCTCTCAGTCTTTTTAAAAATTCAACAGACTTCTGGGAGTTTTGCAAATTCAAATGGTATTTATTTGAAATTTTCCCAATCTTCAATTCAATATCTACCTTATATTACACGAATGACAAAGTGTCGAGCATTGAAAGACCAGCCGAATATGCAATCTAATCCCCTCTCTGAGCCTTTTCCCATTCCCTTTCCATTTCCATTTCCATTTCCAAATACGTTCAGTCCTTGCCAGTTGCCTCCATGGAAGAGAAGTAGAAATTTCTTCATCAATTAAGAAGCTAGTATGCACCTTCCCCCATTAGTATTGTCTCTGCTCCTTAATGTAAAGATAATCACTACGAACAATACTTTATACTCTTTTTGGTCCTACATATAAAACATAGTTTTCTTATATCTCATTATTTTACTATTTTATTATTATTAATGATTCCTCAACAATAATCAAGAAGAAAAAAAATTAGAGAATTAATGAAGACAAGAAGGGTGTTTTAAAAAATGCATGCTACATTAACTGAATTAATCACCTTTTTTGATATAATCAAATTAGATAATCGTATCTTATAGAGGGAGTGACTGGAGACAATATTAAGTATTAATAGACCAAATCAAGAAATCATGCCCAGCTTCCTGCATAGGTGGCAACATCGCAATAAGCCTTTGAAAAATTTCATTAGGGAATCAAATAATTCATGCGACTTTGTTCCAAAATTAAAGCCAATCAACAACCTTAATTTGCTCCTCCTCTGCCATGAGATGTCTCAAACAAACCTCTTCTAATTTCCTTTTTCTGGGTAATAACATATAGATTTAGTCCAGGCAAAACTGGGCCAAGGCATTTTCAGTTTTGTGATGCATTTTCCTTCATAGACTAGTCCAGGTAAAACTGGACCAAGGCCCTGCAATCTTGCTTGGGCATATGGATCAGAAATCAAAGCCGATGAATAAGGTTGTAGAATAAAGTTACGAGTGTTCCCGAAAAAAAAAAATTTAATTCCATATTCTTTTTCTCTAATTGTATCATCATCATGTGTGTATGACATATATATTTAAGTATAAATATCTAATATATATTATAGGGTTAAAGGAAAATTTTGTCCCGGGAATTTTTCGGAGGATAATTTTGCCCCGGAAGTGTAAAGAATGGAGCAATTTTACCCTGAGCATTATCCAATTAATTTTGACCGTTAGTTGACCAAATATGCTAAATTGACAGTCCTCATATCATATACTTCATCTTTGACATGTGGATGACATGCTAAGCAAATTGCACCTTAACTAAAATAATGAGGATGGAATGTGAACCGTAAACTCAGCATATTTGGTTAACTAACGATCAAAATTAATTGGATAACAGTCAGGGTAAAATTGCTTCTTTTTTTTACACTTTTGGGGTAAAATTGCCTCTAAAGTCTAAACCCTATATTATATTATATCTAATATATATTAATAGATTTACGTAAAAATTAAGGAAAATGAGCCCGTATTATATCCAAGCCATTTTGTTATTTATTAGATTAGCTGTTGTATTGCTTGAGAACTTCACAAACTATCTGTTAATTTGTACATATCATTTTATGTGTAGTTGGAATGACCGAATGAGGAATGATGAGGATTGTGGTGCTTTATTTTTAGTGTTGTTTGTAATTTATATGGAGAAATTAGTCGCAAAATATAGTAGAAGTACTATGGGCAGGCACACGCAATCTAAGGATGTGCTTGTGACCTGTCTCATTTATTGCATACACTTGCCTATTTAAATCCACTTACATGAGTCATTTTTAGACAGACCAAATAGACATTTTTTCACCAGGTTGTAGCCGACTTGCTTAGCCCTATTTGTATGTGCTCAAACAGACCCTAGTCGACATTAATGGTTTTCTAGGCTCATGGAAGATAAAACTTCAAGCTCAATTGTAACTAGCAAAAAGAAAATCCATACATTAGATTGACTCTGATTGAGGAAAATGGGTCTATAAACATGGACAAAATACTCCTAGAAGAGTATGTCTCATAAAACTAGGCATTTCACTTGGTCTTTAGCTAGTCAGAACGGCCATGGGTAGCACTTTCCAAGGACATCAAGTACGTATAATCAAATACTAGCTTATTAGGTGGGAGGGCTTCTTGAACCCATAAACTCCACTTCTCTCATGGGACTCTTAACACATAGCAACTGAAAAACCAGAAGAGGATTCTAGAGAGTATGCTCAAGGGTTGGACAATTCGTAAGCAACAGAAAAATTAATTTAAGAGTAGAGACATACAGAACCTTGAATTGTTGGAAATTGATTGGTGATTTGCCTACGAAAGCCTCATGTGTGGCTGTGTTGTGTTGTTTACCGGTGCGTGGATAATAAGGTAACTAATTGCATGTATTGTCGGTTTCATTGAGCAGAGTTTTGTGGTTTTGGGACCTTGCCTCTCTCATTTATTCATTATTTTCAGACGTAATTAATAAGTGTGAACGAAAATGAGAATGTAAAAACAAGAAGAAGATGGTTATGTTATGATGATCACCGACCATTTCATTAGTGATGTTTATGGATCCATGTGAGCGAACAGTATTTGGTTTTGCTGTGGGTGTGACGCCATCAGGGACTTGACAAATCACTATATCCTTCTAAATAATAATTATTGGAAAAAAAAACACATGTGCTCCTCTTGTATTTTTGACAAGTCTTGCCAAGTCATTGGGTGTGACGCCATCAGGTACGACCTCGATCAACTGCTGTAGAGACATCGTCCCATCTGTTCCCTATCTTCATCAAGGTGTACCGCTTCCAATTGTCTAGCGCGACAAATCTATCATGTATCACAAATTTAAATAAATCAGTAACAATTAAATAAATTACAATTAAATACAATTAATTAAATAAATAAAAATTATAACTATTTACATTTGATTCGGTAAATTAAATTGGTTACTTTCACAGCCTCGTCCCATACTATATCCTTTGGCGTCGAGGGAACCTTTTTCCAGTTCTCGAAGTGCATAAGGAATCAGATCCAATTCTCGCCTAGCTTGTTGAGATAACAGTTAAATAGATAACCATCATTCTCAATTGGCTGGTTGGTGGCCTCATTCCACCAAACTATTACACATAGATCCAAGCCCAATTTATTTAGAGCGGCTAGGTCTAGCCCCTTGTTGCTGATATTCCCCTCATCTGCACAATTCATAACAAAGTTTAATTAAATTTAATATCTTATTTAAACCAATGTAATTAAAATAATAACTTTATTAAAACAATTCTTTACCTTGAACTTGCACCTTAAATTAGTCGATGCAAAGACAATATTCCTATGTTATTCTAGTCCCTAGCCTCCTTGCGGTGAAGTAACCACTCCTCCTCGCTCATAGGAATATCGAAATCAAATTCTCCAACTTCCTCATAGTCGTTGACACTAATATCAGCCCTTTCTAGTTGAATATGCACCTCTAGGGTCGCCTGCTATGCGGTCTCCTGTTGTAGTAGAGTTACCTCCTACGATGGCATGGGAACATGTAAACCTCTGGGGTGCTCTCTACCCTGACCACTTCCCCTTGACGACTACTCCCTCGTAGAATAAGTCCTATGGGGGATGCTCATCCACCTTCCCTCCCCCTTTATCTCTCCTAGAAACTATTATAATTACAGTTATAAACTAATTAAAAATAAATATAATGACAACTAACCAATATTTATAAAAAAAATAATAATAACAATAACCAACAATATAAATGATATAAAATCACAATATTATAATAAATAAATTCAATATCTTATAAAACCTAATTAAAAACGCATGTACAAAATCAGTTTAAAAAATAGGCTCAGGAACTCATAAATATTGCCAAAACTTACTTTAGACAAATCTTTTCTGCTCAAAAACAAAATTAAATAGATAATTTTACTATCCTCAAGTACCTAACTCTTTAGATGTTTGAGCAGAACCTCAAATTTGAAGAAAACTTCTCAGAGCACGCGTGGGATACGATTTTGCCAAAAGTGATAAAATGAGGGGTGGCTGAGCTTATATAGCTGTGTGATTTGTAATAGTTCTAACCAAAACCACTACAAATAACAAAACCTTACATCGCCTAATGTGACAATTTGTAACAGTTGTAAAAAACCATTACAAATTTGCAACCCTTTGCATTCCGTAGCAGTTATTGCCTCAATAACCGCTACAAACCACAAAAAAGTTTATAGCAAAGTTGCAACCCTTTGTATTCTGTAGCGGTTGGCGGTTGTTGCCTCAATAACCGCTACAAACCACAAAAAAGTTTGTAGTGGTTTGAGTGAACCGCTACAAAGTTGCAACGCTTTGCATTCTGTAGCGGTTGTCCCTTCTTGACTACGGCAAAGAACATAGCCAAAATGTGGCTCTAGCTTGGCGCTAGATTTTGTTTCGATTGGATTGACAAAACCGCTACTAAGTAACTGCTACAATTATGGCGCTAGCTTGGCGCCTTTTGCCACCAAGCTGGCACCACATTTTGTATTGGTTTTTTGATGTAACCACTACAAATTATCATTTCTTACCGACGCGTCATTTGGTATGAGTTATACGTTGCAAATTAAAAACTGTTTCCCGTAAAATTGCTACAAATATTGATATTTGTAGCAGTTTTTTGCAACAACTACAATTTAAATGACATTTTTTTTTTTTTTGTGATTCAATATTGAAATCCTTAATAGGTCCGATCCAATGAACTATTTTGGTCCCCTCTTTCACCAAACATGAACAGCCTTTGCTTCCTTTGAAATATCACTACCCACTTAAAATTATTCAGTGCCAAAGGGAGTATTGTTATTTAGACCCATCTAGTCAGTGGCGGAGCCAGGATTTGAAGTTTGTGGGTGCACAATTAGTGGTGGGATTTGGGGGCAGCGCCCCCGAAATTTTTTTTAAAGGATAAATGAAGTTAAAAAAACACATGATGAAAAGAAAGTAATCATATTAAGTCCTCATGCAATGGACCAAAAATGGAAAACAATCAAAGAACAATGGAATATGCACATAAAGACATTAAACAACCAACCAAGTGTTTGATGGGTGACAAAAGAACTTGTAACAACACATAGAAGTAATAAAAGCATAATTCACCGGGTTCACATTCTTCCTGATTAAGAAAGTTGTTTGAGCGTGGGTTTGAACCAGGGACCTAGTGTGTGAGTAGCATGTGTGATAACCAACTATATTGCCCAATAGTTATGACAAGTTCCTTCAAAATATATATATACTCTAAAAAATTTTGTGGGTACACTTACCCACATATAAACCAATGTGGCTCCGCCCCTGCATCTAGTGGCCACACAATTGTCAAGACCTAGCTTAAATCATAACGCGCACGTTTTGAGAAAAATTTCATGACTATAAAAAAATAAAAGCAGTAATGCATTAAATATTAGGAGCAATAGTTATCACCGAAATATTACTCTACATGTCTTTAATATAAGACATAGTTGATTTTTTTTAGAGATTAAATAAACTAAATAAGTAAGTTAATTTTAACATATGTCGTGTATCATTTGATTATATATCAATTAATAAATAAATAAAATTAATTTAATAATAAAAAATATATATCAATACTTTAAAATAATTTATTTATTTTTCTTAATTTCTCAAAAAAAAAATTAACTATGACTTATATTATCAATAAAAATACATTCACTCTTTCTTTTAACGGGTTTATCTACAAACCAAGCAACCCACAGAACCGTCGGGCTAAGGGATTCAGATTTTCTCAGAAGCGTCCCTCTCGGTATCCCTCAGTATCTGTGTATCCTGGCCGTCCAAAAATTGAAACCGTCTAGAGAGACACACATCATTTTTTCATTTGTACCGCATGTGGTGTTTTAAAAAAATGCTCCGAACTGTTAGATCCTTTTTTGAACGGTTGAGATGAGGACGTTGAGGGAAGAGGAGGGAGCGCTTATGAGATTATCTGCTTCCTCGGGCTAAGGGTGTCCGTGTCTCTTCCTTTTGCGAGGCCTAATAAGTATGGGACACGTGGCTCTTTCTGAGCCACTGATAGTGAATCTCAACATCAATCCGTATGCACTCCCCACCACGAAAACGTAGCCACGTTGCTTTTAATTTTTTCAATTCATCGTTATTATGTTAACGGAATTTTCCTTTGGAGAATCTGTTTATAAATCATGCTGTTGATGATGATTTTACGAGTAATAGTGTAGTTTATTTGAAGTTATTACCACATATAAAATATAATTGTATTGTGTATTTATAATTTAGAAATAGTATCATTTGTTAAGTTTTTTATGTTATTTATATATATGGGTGCATAAATATTTTTTCTGCATAAAAGTGAGTGTGTTCCATGGTAAAGAAAAGAGAGAAAAAATATTACTGTGACCCACTCACTTTTGTTTGAGTGTGACAGAAAAAATATTTCTGTAGTAAAAGTAGAAACATTAAACTCTACACACACCAATTTGATCTTATTTATAAGTCCCTAGTCCAGTTTCACTCTCTTGAAAATGAACTTATAAATAAGATCAGAGTGGTATATATTAACATATACATATTTATATTTATTTATTTGAGTTGGTCAATTTTTAGCGTTTCTTATTAAAATTAAATGAAAACAAAGTATTTATTATTTAATAACAATACTCCAAGAGCTGTGTTAAGAACTTGCAAAGTAAATTTATTACAATCACAACATATTTGTTCTATCATTTTAAACATTTGCCAACATTTTTCATAGTTTTTTAAGGGTTTGTTTGGTACGAGTGGAGGGGAGGGAAAGTGAACGGAGGGAAACAAAAAAAAGTTGGATTCAAGAAAATGAGAAAAAAAAATTTTAATTAATATTTTACCCTTTTACTTTCATATTCTCTTTTTTAAACTTTTGTAGTCTGACTTATCCAATTTTCTAAATTCAACTCATAAAAGTTTTCGCTTTCCCTTTAAATTTCTTGTACTACAAACACACCCTAAGACTTACGTGGGCGTGATGAAATAAGGAGACAAATACTTGGCCAAGTCAGTCTAGAAAGAAAAAACATTTCGAGCAAAAAAATAGAGTCCTCATGATAATATTTAAATATTTTAAGAATATAAAAATATTGTGAAAAACAAAGTTATCTGTTGTGATTCCATAATCATATATTATCGATATTTTTCTAATTTAAAATATTCCTGAAATTCTTAGAAATTTAGTGATTATTTTTTTAAAAAAAAAATTATATTGACTTGAGACATATTCAGTGATAATATATATTAACCTTTGATGTGAATTTGACTTTTAAGATCATCAAATGTACGTTATGTATCTTTTAAGAATAAGAATAAATTAGATTAATACAACAGAATACACTGAGATTAAATGCATGCCTCATAAAATGTGTATATATTTATAATATCTCAGCACTTACAATTACAATAACGTACAAAGATGATCGATTACATATAAATGAACCTCACTTGAAAAAACAAGAGGCTTTGGTTGGGTTAATTAATTATAATTAAGGAGGAGGGATTAATATGGAAGTGGCTTAATCATTTCATTTAGATACTAGAATATATTGCAATAATATGGAAATATTAATAATTAATAATTAAGAAGAAGAAAAAAAAGGCCAATAATAAAATAAAATATAATTAATTCCTCCAAAATCTTGCAGGAAGACCATGCAGAGGCACTGGGAATGGGCTGTATTGAATTCCCTTCTCATTTCCCACCAGTTCCCACCTGCCAACCAACCAGAAATTATTAATTAATTAATTAATCACCTTTTTTATACTTTTTTAAATTTTATTAATTCTTTTCTGGATTTGATTTCTAAAAGCTATTTCCCCCCCAAAAAAAATCAAATTATATTTTGCATGCAATATTCGAAGCATTTTTAATTTATTTATTATCCACACACAGCATACCTCAAATCTTGATAGGTCAAAACTATGAGGAGCTGGGAAGAGTTCTGGATTATGATGGATGTTCCTGAACAGTGGCATCACTTTCCATCCCTTTGGTATCAAATATCCTGAACAGTTCATTAATAAAACATATACATTATTTACAATAATTCTTGGAGAAGATCGAGTTGCACTTGTTTAAAGACCTGAGGTCCTTGATTAGGTAACTTTGGACAATAATGAGGATTTTTAGCAATTTTTTCAAAATAAAAATTTCTACTTCACATATAATCTTACCTTTGTACACTACATCTTCCACAGCTTCCCTGAAGGTAAAGGAAATAATACTGGCCATCCTCAGGCTCTCTTGGATCACCTGTAACATGAAATAGTGTCCGGCCATATCTTGAGAAAAACATACAATGAACTCATGAAAGAAACAAAAAAAAAAAACTAGCTACCTAGGAACTGTAAGTAGTAGTGTAGGACCACATACCCTATATGTAATAGGCATGTTTCTTGTCAGAGTCCAAGTTAAGGGCTTCTTCCCTTGTTCGTTGGCTTCATAAATTGCCATTTGCTCTGTCTGCATCACAATTATTGTTGACTTGTTAGTGATCGATTAAATACACTGCACAGAGATGTTATTAACTATATCCAAACACATACAGTTATATAGTTTATATATATGTGGCCTACTTGGATATGGCAAATCTCTTGTAAGAGTATATATATTATTATTATTATTATTATTACCTTTACAGCTTCAAGAAGCTTCTGGTCATCGTGAAGATACTTGAGGATCCATGTGAGGACACTTGCTGTTGTGTCTTGAGCTGCAAATAGTACTCCTATTATGTTATCAGCAATCTGATCATCACTTAAGGCTTGCCCCTTTTCGTCCTTGTACTTCAACATGTGCCCCAATAGATCATTATTCTCTATCAGCCTTTGCTCTTTCCACTTGCTAATTAACTCGCCAATTATCTCATTTATTCTCTTCCTTGCCTTCGCACATTAATTTCATGCATCAAAATCCCCCAAAAACAGATTAGTAGTACTTTTGTTAATTAGTTTAACCACTCAACATTATTTTTGTTAAATATTGACAACATAATATGATTTGTATATTGAAAGAGATACAAATAAGAGAGGTCACTATGAACTTAAAGATGACTGTATGGTATTACTCTAATTGTATGCATATAAATAAAAATATAAGAATTCTGATTTAAGTACATCTTTCAAAATTTTATTGGCCCTAAGGAACTGAATTTGAGCGGGTACGTGCAACTATCATCAGGATGTGTAACTCTTTTTTAGTTATGTGCAAGTGACTTCTATTTTGAAAACTTTGGCATATATAATTGAATATAGGTTTGGACACAGTGGAATAAGAGTTGCATCAAAACCTCTTTGCCGATAAAATTTTCAAATACGTATTTTAACCAATTTTCCATATTTGCCACACTCATTCACTAATTTCATTATTAATTAAATTGAGCTCAAGAAATAAAGAATTTGAATTGAATTTGTTACGTTAATATAGAAAGGAATTATTATACATTCAGATAAATACTAATTAATATAAATATGCATGATTATTTTGTATATTGAACGTGAACCAATGAAAGTATATATACATGGAATGAAATGATTATATTCTTACCAGGAGAGCCTTGGAGTAAGCAGTTCCAGGGATGCTATTTGGGAAGGAATTGTAACCTTTGTCCACAATGGTGTAGTTCTCCTTCAGTTGATCTCTATATTTGCTATCCAAGTGACCAAACACAACCAAGATACCGATGTTGAAAGAGAACTGTCGAAAGGGTCATAATAAAGCAGCAATAATGCATCGAAATTATTAGAATATAGCCCCACATAATGAAAACAAAATCCAACCCCATGCGTCTATTAAATTACAACGAATAAGCCAAAAACAACAACAACAAAACTCCCCCAATGCCACGCTTCCATCATCTCTCAAATTCAAATCCCTCTTTCAGTTAAACATTTCATGTGACCTCACAACACCACCAACGTTATACAGCTTCCAAACATCTTTCTATACTCACAGAAAAAGACAAGAATATATACTAAAACACACCAACAGAACAATAAGTGATCATGTGTGAGACACAAACCTTTTTCATTTCGTGGAAGACGTTGATGACTTGATTATTATTAGGAGGAGCAGCCCAGGAGTGGAGAGCAGAAATGGCGGTGGATACGATATCCGGGACGAGTTTTCTGATAGTTTCCGGGGAAAGAGAAGCTTGGACAAGCTTCCTGAGACGAGAATGGTAGTCTCCTTGGTGAAAGAATAATGCAGACGGACCAATCAGTTCCTCTTTGCTCCTAGGATATGTGGGTTTGAACAGGTTCGCATGAGTTACCAACACAAACCTAGCCGCCTCAGGACTCGCCAGCATCACACAGGGACAACCTAGTATGTGTGTCTTAAAGATTTCTCCATATCTGCACAACAAAAAGCTTCGAGTTAATTATATAAGTTTCATGGAAGAGACTTCAGATAAAGAGATATACATATATATAATGGATGTGAATGTCATGATGATGGAGGACCTTTTCTGTTTGGAAGCGAAGAAGCGATTGGGATCTTGAGAGTAGAGTTGAAGAGTTTCTCCAACGTAAGGCCAACCCATTGAACCAGGAGGGAGTTTAGCGCTTTGTTCCTGAGGTTTGCGTCGTTTCTTCATGGAGGGATGATAAGAGAGGAGGACGAAGCATGAGGAGAGGAAGATGATGATGGTGTATATTAGGAATAGAGAAGAAATCTCCATACACATGCACCACCTTCTCTCTCTTTCTCTTTCTCTGTGTTTGTGGATATCTGGAATTAAGATGGATGTGTTGTGCAGTGAGGGAAGATTATGGGCGTTGTTGTGTGTGGATACCGATGTTTTTGGTTGAGACATTAGGCTGAGGTAAGAGGAGTGGCTTATATAGAAGCTTTCTAGGAGGGCCAGCTGGTAGCTTCCTCTCTATTCAATTAAGACGTCTTTTCTCCAATTGGCTGCAAATTATATTTTATTTATTTCAATCAAAAAGTGAGAAACCACGTAACAAATTCAATCCGTTTTGATAAAAAGAAAGCAACTGATAACCGCAAAAAATAATATGACAAGCCAACCATAATTGTAGCCTAGCAGAACTAAAAACCAATCACGAAACACAACAGTTTCGGTCAAGTTAATTAACATTTCATGCTCATTTGGTTTACCATTTGACTGAGCTCTAATCTTAGTGAGGAACTTCAAAATTAGCGAGATCTTTTTTTTTTTTTTTTGTATAAGCTTCGATCCAAATTATTTTTATTTGGGAACATTGAAGAATTTATTATCTAATGGTATCCAAATTCTTTGAGTGTGTGCAACTATTTTTCAATTGTGCATGTGCACATTTAACTAAGTGCAAATATTTTATATTTTGAACATAGTTAAAAATATGTTGTATACAATTTTAGAAGAATTGCATACATTGAAGATATTTTGCAAGTTCATGGAGCTTTGGGCAATAAATATTGAAATAAGACATTTTTCAACAATTTTTTCCTTTTTCATTTCCAAAGCTACTAAGTTACATCACAAGACACTTTAATTTCATCTGTTTTTGGCTAAATTTTGTTTATAAAAATTTTAAAAAACTGTATCCAAACATAAATAATATTGTAGTCATTAATTTTTATCAAAACTAAGTTTAATTTGCATATTATAGTTTGTGCATACCTCACTTTTCCAAACTATAATCCAATCACACTCGAAATTAATTAGAACCGGTAATTAGGTAACTATATCATCAATGAAAGGATATGAAGGTGTTGTTTTTCCTATTTGAGAATAAATAAAAATAGAAATATTCAAAAATCCACTCAATTCTCACTACAAAAAAATACGGATTACCCACAGAATTCCGTGGGTAATTTTGCCATGACATCCGAGAGAATTTTTTCTGTCAGTAATTTCGTGTGTAATAAGCATTTTTTTTGTAGTGTCTGTTTTCTTAGAAGACTCCACTAAGTTTTAGAAACAAAAACTGTTTCTAAAAATTTTAAAAACCGACCTAAACACGTGTATAATTAATTGATCCACAAATTGATTAAAAATATGTTTACTTTTTGTTTAAAAATAATTATGACAACATTTTACTCTCGATCCATAACATTTTTTTGGTAATTCAAATAATGGTAATAACATGATTAATAAAATTTTAAAGAAAAACAATAATCCATCAATTTCTGAATTTCCTCTGTTAAACTTTAAGAAAAGATTAATGTTGCATGATCTATCAGTTTCAATTAAAATTTATATACACTTATTTATTTAAAAATAACACCAACATTATTTCTAAGTCACCACAAAGAAAGAAGAAATCAAATAGGGCATCTTGATTATTTTTCTTTTCGGCCTGAAGAGCATCTTGATTTAACTATCATCGTAGACCCAGACTATTATGACATCACCATGGAAAGAAAAAAAAACAAAAACTCATTCCAACGCCCGGATATTAGCTCAGCTACCCTAATATATATGTAAGATTGTAATTGTGAGTTCACACACTCAATACCCCTTATAAAGCTTAAACGGCAAATACCTACCACCCCTTTTATCTTTCTCAAAAAAAAAAAAAAAAGATTTCTCACAATGCAACAAAATCTGGACTGTCCATTAAAAAAGGTTCCCCTGCCAAAATTTTATTTTGTTTTCTAGGTAGTTAAAGATAAGTAGCACACTGTTGAAAAAGAGTTGCATATGCTAAAATAGGTTACACTTGAGTTTTTAAACAAATTTAAGATACTCTAAGGTAATAAATGTTTCATCAATGTTTTTTCAATAAGTATTTCTGTATTATACTAATTATTAAATACCACATCTGATCTTTGATATAAGACATATTTACCTAATTTTATTAGATTAAGGAAGTTAGCTGAGTTAATTAATATAACATATATACACTAAAAGATCCTAGTCATATTCCTTAAATCTTTTATTACTTCTCCTCATTGATTATTGTTGAAAGAGAGTATGAATAGAGAGTAAATTAGGTAAAATATGACAAATATGAAAACTAGCTCTGTCTTATTTATGTCACATCAACTCTTCAAATATATTTTATATTAAGGACCAGAAGAGTATATTACAATATATATAAGCTGAGCGCACACTTTAACTATGACACCGGCAAGTCATGGTTCATGTGTGCGTGTCATACAATAATACTTACTCCCTCTCATACTTAATATAAAACACATTTACTTGATTTGATTATATTAAGGAAGTTTGTTGAGTTGATTAATACAACATGTACTACCTCTGGTCCTAAATATATGACAAAGTTTGTAATGCAATTTGCACTACAAACGTTGTCTATATTTAGAATCGGAGGGAGTATTTTTTAAAACACCCGAGTCATCTTCTTTAATTTTTCCTTCCCTCTCCTGTTTAATTAGTATTGAAAGAGTATTAATAGTGATAAATTAAGAAAATATTGACAAATATAGAAACGGTTTTATTTTTAGACCAATATTAACTCTTCAAATATATTAGAGTATTAAATAAAGTATGACTGTATACATGCACATATGAGGAATTGACGACCTGCAGTGTTTTCTCATTAACCTTTGTTGTTTCTGTCCTTGTGTATCATACGTATGTATCAAAGTTTAACACCATATGTTCATTTAAATTAGCTTATTTTTACTGATTATTTTACCTCATCATTTGAAAATAAATTTATGAGAGGGATTGTGTCTTAATATCTGCCACGAATGGAAGGGACAACAAGGTACAAGATATATCATGAAAGTGAAGAATATACGTATGTATGTGACAGACTCATATATTATATATGTACGTGAAAATCTATAGCTTAATTAATTAATTTCCTTGTTTCCCTTATGTCTTGGGATTCAATCTGCTACACATACTCTCTCTGTCCCTTCACTACTCGCTCTATCCTCTTGTTTTCCATCACATGTGAAAGGCCCCACGATCACAAGTTTATTATATTTGTTTTTACACACATATTTAATTTTCTATAATATAAATCTATAATTGTGCAAGCGTGATCTCAAAATTCACGTATAATTATAATTTTTTAAAATTTTGAAATTACTGAACTGGAGCTTTTCCAAGAAAGAAAAAAAAAAAATTCAAGAGTAGATGTACTTGTAAGTTGTAACACTACTCCTGCCCATTCTAAATTAACTGCTAGTTTAGAGACATTTATAAGTCCAGATTAGGAAAAATTCTGATCCTTATAACAAGTTCACTTTCAAAATAATAAATGAGATTATTAAAATTTTGCTCATACTAATTGTAATGACAGATAAAGAGAAGAAAGAAGTGAAAAATACCTGTTCATAAATGAAGGTAAAATAGAAAATTTAGTCCATAGTTATTAAGTTAACTAACTCTATTTGGTATACCACTCTGATCCTATTTATAAGTCCATTTTGACTGAATTTCACATACCAAGAAGAAGTAGTTAATTTAATGATGAAAATTTGCCCTAATTTATGATTGGGTATTTTTCAACTGTTTCTTCTCTCTCTATTTTCATGAGTAAAATTAATATGGGTAAAATTGTCACAATCTCATTTATTACATGAAACTATACTTATAAATAGGACCAAATTTTTTGGTCAAAATGAACTTATAAATAGGACCAGACTGGTATGAGAAACTAACTCTTTTTGGTATGTTAGGATTAAGTAATTTAGACTTATAAATAGGATCAAAGTAGTACATATATTAAATAGGTTCTATCAAATAATAGTTCAAATGCAAATTATTAAAGATGCTAATTTAAGGAAAACCAACACATATTTTTTTACAAATAACTAACTTAAATATATATATATTTTTTATATTTTTAAACTAATTATCTAGTTCCGAAAAAATATTAAAACCACATATAAATTATTGCATGCGTATTTGAGGTGAAAGTTTTCAAATTTTTCTGAAGTATATCACAAGTTTATTTTTCTGTTGGAAAGAAAAAATAAAAATTATATACAATACTGTGAAGTTTGAACTATAATTTTAATAGATAATTAGAAACATTTTTTAATATATTATAAGAAAATTCCTGTTATTATAGATTATGACATCACAAAAAAAAATCATGTTCGAATATTATTTGAATTGTACGTGAAAATTTCATATCAAATCGTACATGTAATACACTCTCCATGTAAATTTACATTAATATCTTCCTCGAAGGAATCCATATGAACGTTGTACCATTTTGTCAACTTGAGAATCATGACTGACATTTTCAATTTAGCATTTCATATAAGATTAAGAGTAAACACCCTTTCTGATCCCGGATAAAAAACATGGGCTCCATTTTAGTCTTTGATAAAAAAATCGATCATTATTCGTCATTTTTATGGGACTAAAAAAGACATTTTGGAAATTTGTGAGAGATCAAAATGTCCACCAATTGACCCTTATTCGTCCTTTTTATGGACTAAAAAAGACATTTTTTTGTCAGGGACCAAAATGGGTCCGTGTTTTTTGTCAGGGACCAAAAAATGTATTTACTCTAAGATTAATTTATCAAACCACGTTTTCCATGCGTTATAGGATCATACAACTTCTTTTATATGGATTTCGTGTAATAGACAAAATAATCCATCCTAAATCTAAAAAATGTAGAATTAATAGATAAATATATAATTTATAAAACTTGTTTTGATAATAAAGATTAAAAATAAACTTAGATAATGAATATTTTTATTACTTTATAAAAAGATACTGTGTCTGATTTGTAAGCACATGCGTATATAATCAGAAAGTCTCTAAAAATGTAGAGCCTTCAAGTTAGTTCCTAGTCAAAACATGTGAAATTTGTCTTCTTTTAATAAAGGAAAGTAGTACTAATCAAAAATTTAATGCACATTGCAATATAGAACATCAACCAAACTTAAGACACAAATGTCTTTTTCGTTTTATTTTGGTGAGCAAGACGTGTACTAATTGCATTTGTTGAAATAATCTTGACACTCAATTCACACTCATCAATCATATTTGAAAGGAAAAAAAATATTTCCATTGGCATGGATGGTAAGGAACGGGTTCAAGTCTCAAAAGGACGAGTATTCGATTCCTTCTGCCATTGTGAGGGCTCCTTTAGTAGGCGATCTCGTAAGTCCATTGTAAGTGCTCAAAGAGCCCTGGGGCTGTGCCTTGACCTTGGTGGGGGACCGGTGCCGAATCCACCTAAACATGTTGTTATCAAAAAAAAAAAAGAAAAAAAGAAAAACATCTCTCAACAAAGCCATTTATTTTGGTATATGCATGTGTTTAGTTGTATAGTGTGTGCATTTAATTGTACAAATTCTCGTTGTTTGTACTAGTTTTGAGTCGACTAGCTATTTGATATCTGAGGAAGGGACTCCCAAAAAATATGTTCCCAGTTTATCCTCCGGCGGCAACTTGCTCTTGCCGCGAAAGCAGCTCAAGCAATCCACTCACAGCTGATGAGTTCAGGGTTAATTGGGATCCCATGTTCAGCCTTCAAAGCCAATTCTTTCTTGGAGGTTACAATGCAAATCCATTTTGCCAACTTCCTTTAATTTTTTTTAAAAAAAAAAACGTTATATGCTTATTTAGGTTTTATACACTTTAATCTATATTATTTTTGGATGTTATTATGTTTTACATAAACTATTGTATTTTTGTGAAAAAAATAAAATAATGTATTTAAATTTCGTCATATTAATTTTCATTTTCATATTCAATATATATATTCAGTCTCACAGTCTATCCTGCAAAAAGAAGCTTTACGATTTATTTAATATTTCAGAAACCTTCCAAAACGAAATCAGCTTAAAAGTGAAGAATTGATCAGAATTTAAGTTGTTAATGCAACAAGCTCTAAGAAAATGTTACATTTTCCTTAATAATATCTAATAATGTCATGACATGCTCAGTTTAAAATCGTTAAAATTATGGTTTTATTGATTTCAATGAAACAAAATACATATTTAATTTATTAAAAAAATTAATGATAAAAAGAACTTTAAAATATCAAAACTATGATTGAGATTTGTAAAAATATTAAAATTTTGTTGAAAATTTGGATATATTATTTTTCATATAATTTGTATTATCATAAAGTCGTGTCATAATCATTCAATATTGTAAGAAAATTCTGAATAAGTAAAATAAAAAATTGAATGGCAGAAAATTATAATACTACAAAAATATCAGTGAAAATTGTGTATCTTTAAATAAATTTTTTAGTATTTTACTTCTATAAATTTCGAGCTTATGTATAACATTTTCAATTATTTAATATTTTTTATTTTCTTTTTTGAAAGAAGTTTTCTATTGCAGTTTTACATTTTTTTTTTATTAATAATAAGGTTAAAAGGTTAATGTGAAATTTTGAATTAATCGTTCAAATATTTAAAACACATATTATAATAATAAAAATTCATTAACTAGAATTTCAAATGATTTATTTCAATGGGGGTGGGACCAATAGGACGAAAATAGAAAATTACCAGCAGAAGGGGATAACTTGTGTCATATCGCAATCTTGGAGGATTTAAAGGCGAATCTTGCTTTGCCGGCGAGTGTTCATGTGGCCGCGTAGGGCCCACGATACGGCGGTGCATTACAGCTCACAAATTCGTGGCCGTTCCTTATCTCTGACTTTACCTGATCCGATGGCCATTTCCTCACGTACGGCTCCCTGTCCACGTGGAGGCTTCGCGAAGCCCCGTTAGTGGTCCATAGGCGAGGACTCTCTGAGGTCAGGTGGCATGGGGCCCGCACGTCGCCATCAGGCTGAGCTGGATGACTGACACGTGTCAATTCATCGGTGGTCCAGACCCAGCGAGTTCGGAGCCAGACGAGAAGGTGCTGGTACGGTGTGGGACTCTCCACAACCTTACCAAACAGTCCACCGTTGGATTCATCTACATGTCGGTTCCCACTTGTTGCTGTTTCCCCATTTTAGGGGAATGATTGAGAGAGGTCGGATTGGTTATTTTTGGTTGAGGGGAAATCGAACATTGTGTTTGGCAATCATAACTTGTTGAGGGCACGTAACTGATTGTTTTCATAAAGAAATTAAATTTCAAGATTATTTGAAACTCAATAGATCATAGGTACTACCTCTCATTTTTATTATAAACTACTAACAGTTATCACAAACCAATAAAAATAGTTAAAGTAATTAAATTTATCCTAAAATTTAAATAATTTTTAATATTACCTCTACTAATCACACTAAACTCTAATATCATAATAATTGTTACTCTTTCCACTGCTCATATTAAATATGGGCATATATGAAAAATATATATTTAATGTTCTTTGAAAACATGTAAGTGTTTTATAAAAAGGACCAAGAAAATTTATTAGTTGGTGTCTTATAATAAAGACATGAATACTTCATTGGATTAGATAATTATTTGAGTTCAACATCCCCACATTAGATAGTCAATTAGTCATAGAGAAAAATCACTCATTATAGCCGGTTTGGATTAGCGGTGACTTATTATCTATCTGACTTTTTTAGGAGCCTAGTAGGAAAAAAGTCAGGTTGTAAATTTGATTTGTGCTTGGATTGGTGGTGGTAGAAGTGGCGGGACCCACGTCAAAAAGTTGAGAGCTTTTTGGAAAAAGCTACCCTATGGAGCTTTTTCCTTAACTGACTTTTTAAATTTTTTTTTTTAAAAAAAGCCCAGTGAATTTAAAGTTCAACCCAAACACTTCATTTATGGTTTTTTTTTTTTTTTCTTTTCTACTGCTACTTTTTTTTTAGCTTTAAGTTACTTAAAGCTCTTTCCAAAGAGACCCTATAGTGCCTGAAATGTATCTAAAGGCCTAGGCGCATCACTGCTTCTCCTTTCTTCAGACACTCAACCAAAGAGCAATTACAAGTGTTTTGCCTGAAAAGACAATTCCTTCCATCAGAAGGAGCGAAATTTGGGTCTTCAGATATTATTTCATTATTTCTCAGGACATCAACCTCCTTCTTAGGGCTTATTTGGATGGGCTTTTTTAAAAAATGTTTTTTTTGTAGTGTTTTTTTTTTAAGCTCTAAATTGGAGCTTAAAAAAAAGTAGCATTTTAGATTTTTTTTTTTGTGACTTTTACTTGTGTAAAAAAAATATCATCTAAACATATAAAAAATAAAAATAAAATATTTTTTTTACATAAAAAAAGCGCTTTTTTTTAATCAAAAAAGCTCATCCAAACAGACTTTTTGTCATTTTATTTTTCACGGTGTTTCAGCATTCGACAGTTTAGATAGTAGGCTTTTACATTCACTAAACTTATGTTACTGTATGTTGTTGGACATCTGATGTAAAAGCTTTCAATTATTAATGCATTTGACTTTTATCAAAAAAAAAAAAAAACTTTCTTCAATTGGGTGCAATATATATTTAACTATGTATAAAATAAACATTTTTACATAGTTGGATACACATATATATATATATGTATATGTTGTGTAAAATTGAAAAAGAGTTGTACGTATTTGCTCAATGATATGAGTTCTTGTGTACATTTAAGCTATAAATTTTATAGTAAGAAAATTTTAAGCAATTTTCCCTAAAAAATTAGATAAATATTTTATTTTATATTTTCAAATGATTAAGGATATATTGTATTAGTGATGAAGAGACCAAGACTTGTGTAAGTAGCCTTTTTTTTTAATAGACTTGAGTGTTCTTCTAATGGAAGTAATTTTGTTCAAGATACTGTCAGATACTAAATGTGAATCTTGATTTGTCACATTGTGACAAACTATCTCCTTATGCTAAACTCAATCTTAAACTAGATAAAGCTTTAATAACAATAATGAGAATGCTTATGTCATTATATGAAAGATGTGTGGAAATATTAGAGTTAAAGAACTACTCCTCCAGTTTTATTTATAAAGGTAGAGAGAAAAGAATTTATGTGTCCTATTTATAAGATATACTACATTCGGTCCTAATTATAGGAACACTTTTGCAGTGTAATTTGCACTACAGAAGTGTTCCTATAATTAGGACAAAAGGAAGTATCATTTAATTTTTAAATCAATGTAATTTTATCCTTTATTTATTATAGTATGGACTTTGTTTTTCAAGGGAATAATGTATATTAATTATTAAATAAGGATAAAGTTGAAAAGTTGTTAAATTTTAAGGTAGAGATAATGAGATTTAAGATTATCTTTTTTACCTGTATGAAACATGGTGGAAGTGTTTTATAAATAAGATTAGATGAGTAATTTATAAATATTAAGAAAAATAGTCTAATTTATTTAATTATTTGTAAGAAATGTGATAGTTTCTCTTACATGTAGCCTCTTTCATGATTCGCATTAAAAACTATCCTATGGTGAAATTTACCCTGATCTTGTGCAATTGGTAGGGATAATTTAGAGGAAAATTTAAAAAAATTAAAGAATTAAAGTTTATTGGAACCTACATTTAGGATCAAAGAAACTAGAAAGTACTAATTATTATAATCATGACCCTATAGTTGTTTCATATATATATATATATATGCGATGATTAATAATATGCTACTATTTTCATTTCTTAATATAAGATCTCGTTTGTAGTATAATTTGCACTATTAACTAGAGCTGTCAAAATGGGCTGGACCCTATGGGCCAGCCCATTAAGCCCCATGTTTGGCCCCCATGTGATGGGGCCATTTTTGGCCCTAACCCAAAATAAGTGTAGATATTTAAAGATACTGCCTGGTACTGAAAAAATACATCATGATCTTGAAAAATTATTTTAGGATGTTGAAAAAATATTTCAGAGTACTGACTGGTACTTAAAAAATACTTCAGGATACTGACTGGTACTGAAAATATACTTAATGATCTTGAAAAATTATTTCGTGGTACTGATTGGTACTTAAAAATACTTCGGGATACCGATTGATACCGAAAATATACTTAATGATCTTGAAAAATTATTTCGTGGTCCGACTGGTACTTAAAAAATACTTCAGGATACTGACTGGTACTGAAAAAATACTTAATGATCTTGAAAAATTATTTCAGATCTAAAATAATTTTTCAAGATCATTAAGTATTTTTTTCAAGATCAAACAAGATCCTCAATTAATCTTGAAGTATTTTTTCAAGATCATCAATACCTAAAATATTTTTTCAACATCCTAAAATAAATTTTCAAGATCATGATGTATTTTTTCAGTGTCTGGCAGTATCTTGAAGTTGATTATTCAAGCCTAAGTTGATTATTCTAAAATGATTTTTGGCCCGCGGGCCGGCCCTAACCCTGAGGGTTATATAATTTTTTGGCCCGTGCGGGCTTCTTAAAATGCGGGCTTTTTGGCCCTGTGGGCTTTTTGGCCCTAGCCCGCGCGGGCTAGGGCCTAACGGGCCGGGGTGGCCCGTTTTGACAGCTCTACTATTAACAATATTTTATATTAAGGAATAGAAGTTATATGTACTCTCTCCAGTCCTTAATATAAGACATATTTGAGAAGTTGATATCGGTTCTAAATATAAGATAAAGTTTTCATATTTGTCAATTCTTTTAATTTATCTTTATTGATGCTCCCTCAACGATAATCAAGAAGGAAAGGGAATGAGGGAATTCAGGAAGGTAACTATGATGTTTTAGAAAATACGTACTTATTAACTTTTGAGAATATAAGTTTATAAATATTAATTAAGTATTATTATTAGGGATATCGTTTAGTATTTATTAGGATTAGATATGGATATTATATTTTAGGAATATAGTATGATTTGATTTAATCTAATTAGATTTGGTTTGATTAGTTTCTTGGATTAGGGTTTGTCGTTTAATTTCCCTATATAAAAGCCTCTTTGTATTCTCTATTATTTTTTAAGGATCAATAATATTCAAACTATTTTTTTTTTTGTGATCCTTCATTCTCAACATGGTATCAGAGCGTTCAGGTTGCTGATTTGGGTATTCCCTCCCTTTGACCGTCATTTGCCTTGTGCGTGAACCACACACGTCGACTCAAATTTTGACAGAATTTCATGCGCTTTGTACATAACAACGCGTGGAAGCGAGTTTCCGATGGCGACTTCCTTCTCCAGCATCAAGTTTCTTAGTTTGGCGCCTGCCCTTTGTGTTTTCATGCTTGGGGTTCATGTTTTTCATATCCGGGTTTGTTCGTTTGCTCTTGGTTCCTCTGTTTTGGGTTCTTTTTCTTTTCCAGATTTTTTTCTGGTGTTTCTTCAGATCTGGTTGAATCAGTTTGGAAGCTCTAGAGCTCTCTTTTAGTCCTTATTTGCCTTTCATAGGTGGTTTCTTTGTTATTTGGTCCTTGGTGAGACATTTGGAGTATTGTTATTGGTCCCTCGTGAGACTGTTTGATGTTCATCCCTGATGAGATGTTTGTTGTTGCTTTGGTCCCTTATGAGACCGTTTGGTGTTTGTATTTGGTGAGATGTTTATTGTTGCTTTGGTCTCTTATGAAAAACCGTTTGTTGCCTCTTCTACTCTAGTTTGTTAGGTTTGGTACTTTTTGTTGTTCGAGCTCGTGGATTATTACCTCAGTCTTTGTTGTTTGAGTTCTAGGCTATGAATCATTATTTTCTTGATGATCGGTTGTTGCACGTGCAAGTTGTTTCCCACTTGAGGGGGAGTGTTGAGAATATAAGTTTATAATATTAATTAAGTATTATTATTAAGAATATCGATTATTATTTATTAGAATTAGATATGGATATTGTATTTAGGAATATATCTTAATATATTATGATTTGATTTAATCTAATTAGATTTGGTTTGGTTAGTTTCTTAGGTTAGGGTTAGCTATTAATTTGCCTATATAAATGTCCCTTTGTATTCTCCATTATTCTTAAAGATCAATAATAGTCAGAGTATTTCTTTTATGTTTTAATGTGATCCTTCAATCTCAATATTAACTAGCTTAACAAACTTTCTTAATCTAACTAAATTAGCTTAATATTTCTTATATTAAGTACAAGAGAAGTATATAATTGGGAATTCATGGGAGAGTATACATGGATAAGAGAGAATGAGTGAGGAGGGGAATCAAGACAGGAAGTGCCACCCACAAGAAGAACAAGAATGGAGAGTGGCTGAAGAAAAGCAATACAAAAGAGGAATCCGAATAGATAAACACACACGACAACAGTGCAATTTAGCTCTTTGATTGAGCCATCCTTGTTACATAATTTGCATAATACTAATATTAAAGGACACGTGCTATGCTTGTGTTGAATATTAATTGGTTTGTATAGATATAGAGTGTATATGATGATGATATAGGTAGTGAAAACAAGAGGAGCAGATCTGGGGGAATCTGCGAAAGGAGTCGTATGAGATATGATGATGATGATGATTTATGGACACAGCAATATAATTTTGTGATGATGGGCAACGTAACGTCGTATAACTGATGGATGCTCTTTATTTAATGCTCCACCATTTCAATCAGTCCATCACCATGCTTGCTTGCTGGCAATCATGCTCTTCCTTACAATATTCTTCCTAAGGGCCCATTTGGTATACGGAGAAGATTTAAGGAGGGAAAAGAAGGGAAGGGAAGACTTTGAAGGATGAGAAAAGATGGGTTGTTTGCTAGGTAGAAAATGAAGGGGTGACAATTAGGAAAGAATAAAAAATACATATTTTACCTTCAAAAGTAATTAATTCGAAATGAAAAGAAAAAAAAAATATGTTTTTTCCTCATAATTTGAATTTGATACGAATTTACTCGAATTTATGGGTCAAATGTGAATTTTATGACAGCATTTATTTCGCACAAAAAAAAGGTGAATAGTGCACTACACCGCCCTCTTTTTGAATGCTCAGTAGATCACTAAAAAACAAGAAGGAACAGAGAAACTTGACACTAGTTCAACAAATCACTAAAAGATTCTGCTTTGTTAAGATATTGAATAAAATCTATCCTATTCGCAACTTATGGCCTTATAGCGATAATTAACAATAATAAAATGAAACAATCAACTAAATTATGCCGAAAATCTCTAAACTGATCATGTGCGAGTTTTGCGGCTTTAAAGTGTATCTCAAAAAATCTCTCACCTATATCATTAATAAAAAATATTAATCATAACCACACCAGAATTTTCAAATTCGAATTTGTTTAAAATCGTTTCTTATCAAATTCGAATTTGTCGCATAAATTCAAATGTAATCATATTTTCTTGCCTTATAGAAAATAACTTTCATTAAATTTTGTTTATCCCTGTTTTTAGATTAGTGAATAGAGTATACATGCAAAATCGAGGTTGTTCTATATAAGAACAACATATGTCTAGCCCTATTGGACTAGTATGTTGATATTGGATCGAATAGTTCTCTCTTAGGTATCTATGCATGAGATACCTATGAAAATAGAAGATCACTGTGCACGAAAATGAAGGCTTTTGTCGAAGGGGGTGGTGTGTGTGCACAGTGAAGACAGAATAGTAATTGAGAGAGCGTAGAATATGTGTACCTTTAGGGTTTAACTCCTATTTATAGAGTTTACTTTAGGGTTAGAGTTTGGACTTATGGACCTTTGTGCCTCCAAGCCCAAGTGCTATGTCGCCATATCTGTGTCACGTTCTATTTCCTCTTCTTATGGCGTTATGTCAACTTTACAACTGCCCACTTTGTTGCCCCTAGCTCGGTAGTCAAGGTCTTTGGACTACCGGGGTGCATTTATAATTTAACCCGTATATACTTTTGAGTTTGATCTTCAACACACCAATAGGTTAACTATATGAACTCAAACATATTTTCATATTTATATTTAACGACTGGGTCAAAGTCAAAAATATATGTGCAGAGTCTGCTTGAATATTCATCTGGTATTGAAAACCAGGTATCATATTTGTGAAGATCCTTGATTATATCTTCACATTACATTCCGATATCCTCAACCAGAATTCAATCCGGAGTAAGGGCAATCCGTCACATGTTCAAACTCAGTTTTTAACCAACGTTCTAAACATTTCGACCTAATCAGGGTTAGCATGACGATTCACTTCATTATCCTAGAAGGTTCAATTTTGATGCATCAAAACTATGAAGGTTCATTGTTATACCTTCGCTTTATATGAAATCGGGTTCAACTACCCTGACTTCATTTATTCATTCACAACTGCCACAACTCGAACAGTTTGAAACATAATTTTCAGTTTATCCGGGTTCCAAACATATCGTAGAACTCAGATTTAACTATCTTCGAATTTCCAGTTTATCCGGGTTCCAAACAAAACATGGAACACGGATTTAATTGTACACTATTCTCCTCAGTTTATTCGGGTTCCAAACTTAACATGGAACACGGATTTAACTGTATTATGCTCCTCAGTTTATCCGGGTTCCAAACTTAATATGGAACATGGATTTAACTGTATTATGCTCCTTAGTTTATCCAGGTTCCAAACATAACGTGGCACACGAATTTAACTGTATTATGCTCTGAAGATCTTTCCATCAGCAGTAGCTATAGAACCCCGGATTTTAATTGCAATACATTCAGTTTAACCGGGTTCTGCCTTTTTTTATTTTTGGAGGTGGACTCCTCCTTCTCTCCTTTCCCGCAGCTGCAGCTATGGAATCCAAGATTTAACTGTAATTCACTCAATTTATTTGGGTTCCATGTTCTTTGATTTTTGGAGGTGCACTCCAACTTCTTTTCCTTTCCCACAAAACTTAACACGGAACTCGGATTTTAACTGCAATACATTCAGTTTAACTGGGTTCCGCGTTTGGCAAGGATTGTTGTAGTCTCCGTGGCATGTCGAAATTCCCCAAGTCGAATAACAAATATTATTATCTGCAAAAATTAAATAGATGATCCATTTGATTTGAGACATGGAAGCATCTGAATTCGCCAAATTGCTTGACACGGTAGAACTGATCATCCGCTATTGAGAAATCGGTGCATCAAACTACAATAACTTTTGTACAGATGATGGGAGGAGGCCTAGCTTTTGCAACAACAATAGCTGAAGATTAGTTTTCGGAACCCCATGAACTTGAAAGGATGTAATTTTTCTATATCCTGCATGGTGAGAAGTAGCATCCCAAATCCAGGTTTTGTAATAAGATATCAGCAGCAAGAGAATAAAATTTTTGAGAATCGTTCATACACTAGTCCTCACTAAGAAGCTGATGCCCGAGATAATATTCGGTTAAGCGTTCGTTTATTATCAATAATTTGATCAGGAAGCCGCTTCAATGCATTAACTTTTAAGTACAAAAGTAGCAATTTGCCTCTTGAATATGCCCTTTTTTTATCCTTATGCATTAAGTGCTCTGTATGCCGGGCGCTTTCTATGACTGTCTCAGGAGACACAAAAGTTTTGAGACCTATGTTGGGATCCGTACACGCAGCGGAAGGATTCTCATCCATTAAAATTTTACGAATCACATAGAGAGGATCTATCAACGGTGTTTAAATCAAGGTTCGTTAGAGAAACCGTACCTATAAGAGCTTGTATGCATCCTTTCTTGAACACGTGGGCTAACACCTTCTTGCTCGATCAATCTCTAAGAGCCGGCTCTATGAATCCACTCCCTCTACCGGTATCCACACCGAACAGCTCTCCAACACATAAGCAGCGTGCTAGCGCCTTCTTACTTTGCGTCTCACGTCTTTTCTCTCTAGGGTTTTTCTCGGCAGTTCCTTATTTTAATACGACTAGATCATTATCTTTTATAGAGTTTCTAAAACCCTAATTGGGTCGTATTAAAATATTCAAGATTAATCTCAATTAATCTTGAATTCGAATTTTAGATATATATATAGCATTAATCAAATATGTCCAACAGATCTAATCTAATCTATTTATTTAATCCGAATTAAAAGCCTGCTGATTTAATTTATTTTTATAAATTAAATCTGAGATATGATATCTTTCTATTTAATCCCCAATTTACTGACAATTATATTAACATAAAACTTCAATGATTTTGATAAATAGTTACTGAAATTCAGAGTAAACAACCTTGGGAAGTGTTACCGCCGCACTTGTACCGGGACAAGTGCAATGCTACTTTATTACAATAACATAAGTCCAACTGAAATAAAAATGTTTTATTCAAAATAAAAAAAATAAAAATAAAACTAGCCATAAATAATTGAATATTATTCATCACTTCTCACTGCTAGCCCCAACCTCGAGAACCTGCTTCACTGAAAATCTGCTCCCCCAAAGGATCGTCGCAGCCCATAATACACAAAGTCAGCAAACGCTGGTAATCCCAATAAAATAGGATTTAAGTGGCTCAAATACTTTAAATAAATCAAATAAAATAATCATATAGAATTTACACCAAATATCATTCTTTATCATTTTTAAATTAATTTAGACCCCGGAAACCCTGCCAGTCTGTTTAGTAGGAGGAGAATCATGGTAGACCCGGGAAACCCTGCCAGTCTACCTGTGACCCGGGAAACCCTGCCAGTCACAATCAATCAATTTGGCCATCAAAATACTTCGTCCTAATGTGCATACCTCTTCCTAAAGTTGCTACTAGCGTCCCGGGAAACCCGACCAGACACCACTTTAGGAAGAACGGATATAATCGGTTCACTTCGGTAACATATCGGGGGCATAAAGCCTAGTTGTGTTCATCACTTTGGGAGGTACCGTCCCAAAGCTATCCTCCCATGATTTAAATTCTTTCAATCCACACATAAAATATATGTCTTAATAAATCAATAAATCAATAACTAAATAATAAATATATAGCATATATATATATATATACATATATATATATATTATATTGTACCCAACAGGAAGGCGCATCCCGGAATAAGTAAACACAAAAACGTACAGGTTCATGGATTCAATTGAATAAACGTACAGGTTCAATACAAAAAAAAAAAAAAACGTACAGATTCCAATTCAAAAACAAACATATATTATAGTGCACACGGAAATCGAGGCAACCTTTATTCATTTAATCCCAACTTGAAATCGTTTCGCACAGAAGCTTCACACGTGATTCGAGAAGAAGAAAAAGATAATTATAACGTATCTAATATTAATTCCTACTAGGATTAGGGTTACATATTAGGGTTACATATTAGGGTTACATATAATATATATACATCATGCAAAACAATCCTAATACTTCTAGGACCTCAACTACCTTATCAGAATTCGCATGGAATTACCCTAGGCTATATGGGAATTAGGATTACCTGTCGAGAAAAAGAGTCGAGCGTTTTCTAGGTTTAGGCGGCTAAACCTAAGTTTATAATTAACATCTAGGGTTTTAGCTATGGGCTGGGCTCTTTAATTATTGCCAATTAATAAATTACACTATAAACGTTATTAATTTCTAGATATTTTATATATTATTATTATCTTTTGTTGGAATGGGCCTTTATCACTTAAACCCTAATCTATTATGTGACCTAGTCTAATCAGATCTGATTATGTGATCTTAACTGTTTTATTTTAATTTCAAATTATTGTGCCTAGATTCTAGGAGAAACTCTAGAAATCAATTTAGATTATTTCTCTCTATATATGTACACATATTAATTCTTTTATTATTATTATTATTATTATTATTATTATTATTATTTTAATCAGGGGTATTAAAATTTAATTAAATCTGAGATACAATATCTCAATTTATTATAGTTATTTAATTTATCAAATAAATTAAATACTATATAATAATATTATTATCTATAAATAATATCATTATTATTTTCGAATTTTAATAATATCCATCCTAGATTAAATACAGTATTCATTAAATCTTAGACATATATAGGATTCAATGAATCTGGACACTTTTACTCGTGTTGGGCTATTCTTGTGTGCGACCCTGTAGGCCCACATGAGATTGGCAGCGGGCCAATACTGTATCAGCCCACAAGTCGCAAGCGGCCTCTAGCAAGACATTACGACTACCCAATTCATATTGGGATCGATGATACGATACAACCTATCATACAACCATGTCACATCCCTTTTGTCACGCAATAACTTGGTCAAGGATGATGTATAGATAATGTCAACTTTATGTTCTTGACCATTACTTTCTCGATTCTTGAGTAGTCTAACAATTGAAATGGAAACTCCTTTCCATCGTAGTATGACCATACATTTCTTAGACTCACTTATCGAGGGGCCCGGTATTATCTCTCTACAAATGTGAGGGACAAATTCCATCTTGACCATTCACATTCCTCTGCATGAAAACCACTGATCCCGATCCAAGCCTTTATCATCACCCGGTCAAATGTGACTTTTGACTAGGTCAAAGATCAGCGACTCATCATGTAGGAATCCATGATGATCTCAGGTCAAAGGGCATTGTGACGTGGTTATACATGAGAAAAGCTTATGACTTAATCCATGCAGCTTTCTCATAGTGGGTCGGTCCAGCACCTTTACTCTTATAAGTGCCTATGACTTTGATTCATATCTCCATACCTCATCAAAGTCATACTGGTCTTATTTCGTCTTCGCTCCCACGTAGATGACCGACCAGTGACATTTAGGATAATCAATAAGATATATCCAAGGATACAGTTATCACTATAAACATGCAAATGAAAATGATAACTAAATGAAGAATATTTTAAATGACATTCACGTTTAAAGTACAATGACTTGCCCGTAGAGCATAATTTCCAACAACCTAAACCCCGCAGAATTTCAAGAATCCATTTTTAACAATATAGGAGTGAAAAGACGAGCCCAACAACAATGTCGAGATTTGATTACAAGCTTCAAGCATAGAAATAATAGTTGCTTCATCAGGAAACCCATCTTCCATAATCATTTGACAGAAAAGTTTTAGGGATTCAAAAGCGTCCCCATGCTGTTCATTACCAAAAATCAAAGGATTCCATGATATAGTGTCATTCTTTTTTAATTCTTCAAATAACTTCCTTCCATTAGATTTTCATCCCTTTCACCACATATCAAGTTAAATACAACACCCTTGCACCCAGTGATGGCAGGGTACTAATGGCTTGAAGGAAACACATGTGATATGTGGACTTGAGAAAATATGCAATGAACAATTACATATAAAGAAACAAGATTTGAAAGAAAAATGTACCTAACCTCCAAAATGCTGCGAGAAGGAAATGCTTGCAGTTTCTTTGGATTGCTTTCATTCCTGTATCAACAGTCTTTTGGATACATGTTATTCCCCATTAGATCAATGATTCTTTAGAAGCAACGAAATGTCAGCCACAGAAGCTCCTGCAAGTTTCTCTTTCAACATTTCAATTTCTCTTCTAATATCTGCATCATCTACATTACATTTTTCTAGGAGAGACCCAAGAAACTTTGTTTTCAAACATAAAACTTCTTCCTCTTTAGCAAATAATTTTCTTTCATATTCCTCTTTCACGTCTGAAAGGATTTTTTGATCTAGATACTTTGCAGTTTCTATGTCATGTCATTTTTCCTTTAAAACCAGTTCCAGCTTCTGTACCTTGACTTGGAGTTCATTCTTTGACTCCTTCATTCGTTCCAATTGAAGCCTTAGGCTCTTGTTTGCTTCTATGCCTAGTTGGAAAGAGTTCTCTACATCACTTAATTTCAAGGTGATTCTAAAAGGGTTTTTATTTCCATTTGTTGTTGTTTTATGGTCCTTTCCAGTTCTTGAAGAGCAGAAACCGGCTGAATGTTTGCTTCTTGGCTCTTTTTCAGTTATAAAGACGAGTTTGCGTTGGAATCTTTATGAAACTCCAATTCGTCTTGTAGTGGCCTTTCAATTTCTGGAACATACTCACCTTGAGAATTTGACACTTCAATTACTTTCTGATTCTCTAATGCATGCTCCAAGGACAATTTCAGTTGCTCAATTTCTATTTTCAAATTATCACATTCTGCATGTGCTGCTGAAAGCTCCCTTCCCACATTTGCCAGATTTTTGGACTGATCAGAAAACTCAGTCGTCGACGTTTCAAACTCAACCATTAGCTTCCGGGGATTCATCTCCCACATCTTAGCTTATGCCCGAAGCTCTTCAGTTGATTTTCTTGCACCTTCCTGACAACTTTTAATAATGTTCATACTCATAGATGATGCTCCAACCACTTGCATAGAAGACAAATTCCCTAACTCTGTCATCCGGGAATTTAATGATGAATGACTTGGTTGAGAAGAATTATGAGCATGATAATTGCAGTCAGATACACTTTTCAGGGAATTGATTGAATCTTGTCTTCCACCTGGGCTCTTTTTATCATCCCTTAAATGAACACTAGGGGACAAGCTTCCCTTTCCTATAGATCCCTCAGCTAAATTATAGTTGCAATGCAAACCTTCAGGCAAAGACGCTTCACAACCATAACGACAGAGCTAACAGGCAAAGACAAAACCAGAGGCTGAGCGTGGTAGGGTTTCCTGGTAATTACCCTTGCAGGGTCTGCTTCTTGTGTTAACCATCGTCGGTCACAGGAATCAAAATTTAATGATCCCCACGATCGGCGCCAATTTTTTGTATAAGAACAACATATGTCTAGCCCTATTGGACTAGTATGTTGATATTGGATCGAATAGCTCTCTTAGGTATCTATGGATGAAATACTTATGAGAATAGAATATCAATGTGCACGAATATGAAGGCTTTCGCCAAAGGCGGTGGTGCGTGTGCACAGTGACGATAGAATAGTAATTGAGAGAGCGTAGAATTTGTGTACCTTTAGGGTTTAACTCCTATTTTAGAGTTTACCTTAGGGTTAGGGTTTGGACTTATGGACCTTTGTGCCTCTAAGCCTAAGTGCTATATCGCCATGTATCACATATATTGACCCTTGTTGGGCCATACATTGAATGGACCTCATATATGAATCCATAACAAAGGTGGTTGCACTTTTGTGGCCTATTAATTGTCACAACATGCATGCTTGGTAGTGAAGCATTTATTTCACCACACACACACACAAATTCCTTGTTTTTGAATGGTAAAACAGGGGAACTAGACGAGGTCGCTGACTATGTCTTGGCCTATGAGAAGTGTCGTCAGTGAGAGGCGAGTAAAGCCACGACATCAATGACAAATCTTTCACAAGAACACCCACCATTTCTTCTTCGATAAGCATGCACATCGACATCAAAATTGTCACACAGTGTTCTTTCATCCTCCATGTTACTGTCTGCAACATCCCAATGATTAATGGCAAACCACAAGCTTTTGGCACAGCTTTGGCTCCCCCTCGTTCTTCGCCAACGCCGCAAGAGCCGCTAAACAATATATGGTTAGGTTAGATTTTTGTGACGAAGCTAAGAAACTAACCCCTGTTAGAACAATGTTGGCTTCAAGCATTTTCAGATGATTATGAGGAAGCAGGAGAAGAGCGAAATAAATGTTTTATAAGCGGTAAATATGTCCGAAAGCTTCACACTAATTTTGGTAGAATATTATCTTCCCACATTTAAAATAAGATTGGTGGCCCGAAAACTTGACTTCTCGAGAAGATTGGACGCTAAAAGTGTATCAAACAATGAAATTTGCTCATCTTCCCTTCATTTCCCAACTCTTCCGCGTACCAAACGAACTCTAATAGTGTCACCACTCAAGAATCTTCTTCTTATATATCACATAATAATCCATCCAATCTATCGTGATGATCACAAAAATCTAGATAGTTCAGATTTAAATTTTTTTAATATATATATTAAAAAATATAACTTTTTTATATATTAAAAAGGTTCTATTAATGTGTTTAGAATTTAAAATAATAATAATCTCTTGTCACTTTTACAAAAATAGAACTTTTTATTTAAAAGTCATTAGTTGAAAACTTTAAATCTGAATTGTTGAAATTGTAATTAGACGATGCAAATATCATCTTAGCAATGGGCGTCGTGGGCATTGAAACCATTTCCCTCCCTTTCATCATTTTTCTATATCCTTTCTTGGATTCAAGCTAAATGTCACAAAATCCTCTTTAGCAATTTCAATAATAAGTTTTTCAATTTTTTAATAATAACTTTAGACATTTTCATAAATCATTTTTCCATATTTTTAACATGGGTTAAGGAGCAGATTGACAAACGAAGTTTTATGCTATGAGCACCTGGCACAAATAAGTTTTAAAAGGGGCAAAAATACCAATAAACAATTTAAAATGGTGCAAATAGCATAATCCCATTAACTTCAGTCGAACGGCCGTTTGATTTCTAGGTGGCATGATCCTTAATGACCCCAATATCCCTTCCTTGATCTATTCTTTGGGAACTAGACTTGTCTTATGGCATTCACTTTTCGTGCTTTGGCTGAAGAGAGAAAAGGTAGAGCCACGTTGATGTCAACAAGGCACCCCAGTCCTTACCCACCATCACCATTAATGTTAAGTTTAAGACAACCATGAATATCCCCAAGTGATTCGATTTATCTTCATGCCAGCTTTGTTTTTCGTCCAGTTTGTTAGAGCAACACGACGTCGGTGGTTCTGCTTTAGTTTCAGGAATGTTGGGAGCTTTGGCCGCTTGGGTTAGCATAGCTCTGTCATTACCGGATGATCTATTTTCGCCAATGGGATAGTTACCCTCCATCGCTGGTGCATCATCAGAGTTGAATCCTCACAAAATTTTTGATGCCAACAATGAGGAGGACTCATATACTTATGTTGAATTTGTCGAGAACTCAATGGGAGGATGCTGCCGCGGCACACCATCGATCTCCCGACGATTTCTTGGTCAGTATTTTCCATTTCCTTAGCGTCGATGATTAGAAAAGGTGCTCCCTCGTGTGCTGATGGTGGTTGTGTGTCGATAGCTAGTGCCTTCATTGACTTTCTCTTTATGCCCCTAAAGGATTGTAGGATTTTGTTCCTTCCATGTTTGATCGATTCAACCTTGTCACGAAACTTGCTCTGCGATGTGACCGTAGGTCCACCAGCATAAGTGACCCTCCTCGATTTTCAAAGCTCAAATTTGAAGTTGTGAGTCCTGGACAGAAGAAGGAGGTGGCGTTAGATATGGTGAGGTGCAACAACGGTGAAGGAGAGAGGTGATGTGGTGAATCGTTGTGGTCGAACTTCCTCCCTGCGGCCTCTCCCAAGCTCTCTGTGTTCTTTCCCTTGAATACAATGTCAAGGGCACAAATGATGCAGCTGGGGGAGGTGTTGGAAGAGAGACACTCTCTGTAATTTCCCAAAATTTTCTTTGATAAATTCCCTAAATGATGTATATGTAACTGATGAAAAGAAAATGTGAATTTTGACTAAAGGATCAATTTTACCCGAAATACCTGATTTCAATAAAATCGAAAATTTTGAGGTATATGTTAGCACCAATGGGATACATGAAATTAATATTTATTTGCTCCATTTTAAGGTATTAAATACGACCAAAATAAATGAAAATAAGTTACATGAGTAATATTAGAAATTACGAGAAATATTGAAGATTAAAATTGCTACTTTTATGAAATTGTGTCGTATGTTCCATAATTATTTAAAATTTATGGACACTTGAGAATCAGTTATGAGCCAATAAAATGGATCAATATTTTTCTAAAAATGGCCCAAGAATTTTGGTCAATTAGATTGCAAAAGAAAAAGTTGAAATTCAATTGAATTATAGCTAATGGCATTTTGGTAATTATGTGGAAGTTGAAGAGCAATTTTGGTCAATTGGACCCCCAAACCGACTTTGAGCCCTTCAAGTTCAGATTTTTCTCTCCAATTCTCTATTTCTATCATGCTCAAGCTCTCTTACACCAAGGAAGACCGAAACTTACAAGGAGAAGAAGTAGAAGCAAAATCCATGAAATCGAGGTAATTTCTCGCTCTATGGATCGACTTGTAATCTTTAGTCCTTCTCTTCTCTTGCTTCTTAATCATGAAAAGCTATTTTGTTTAGTGTCTTTGAGAGGTCTAGTCGAAAGTTTCATCAGCTAAAGAAAGAAGGATCTTGCGAAATTTACTGAATAATGATGAAGGTAAGCGATTATAAGCCTACTAGTAATTTCTCTGCTTTTCTTGGATTTTTTACTGTTGAAACCCTAGGAGGAGTTTCTGATGGATTTTCTAAAATGGGATAACATGTGTTATTGGTCCAAAAATAACAAGATAAAATATGGTTGGGAACCGTAATTAGGGTGTTTACAAAGTGAAATTTGTGAAATGTTGATGGCAACAATGAACCTAGGTTCAGCCAGATGCAGGGCAGACCAGGGGAGTTGGAATTTGGCCAATTTGATTGTTCCATTATGTTCAAAATGTGAAATTGTATAGGATAGAGGTTCGGTAGGAATTTTAGAAGCTCCAAGATTGAATTTTGCTGAAGCCCGAAAATCTGTCTTGAAAATCCTTTCTGGGCAATCATTTTGCAACGTGTTTTTGGGGTAGTAAATGATGTCCAATTAGAATGAAATTTTTCAGGATTAAATTAACATAATGATTTTTAATTTGATAGGTCATTGGTCGAATTTAGATATGTGTATACTGAGTTATGAATTTTTGAACATAACCTAAAATTCTGGAATGCAAACTAGATAATAGCCCCATTTTGATGAAATCTGGACTGGTATGCATATGGCTAGCTATTGGACCCATTTTTCCTTGAAACTAGGCTTAATAATGAGTCCATAGGCTTTGGAATCACCTCATTTAGACATTTGTGCTATTAGTTATGAATTTTCCAAGTTATAGTGCGAAATCTGGTCAAAAGTGACGAAAATGAAGAAATTAATGGCACATGATGATTAGTTTGGTGTCCAAAAATGAAAAGAGAATCTTAGATATAGATTAGGTCTATTAAGCTCCATGGCTGAGTATAAAAAATTGGAATAGTTAATGACCATTGTCCGTAATGTATTCTTATAGGAACTTATAATCGCTCGAACAAGCAAAGTACCTAGGAAATGACCCAAGCAATTATAAAGCTATTAGGTAGTAACTCTAATCTCACATGCTTTGTATGGCTATGTATGTCTATTTAAATCATATATGTGAATGTCTCAATGGTTAGAACTAGGTGTAAAACCTATTGGACGGTATTCCTTAGGTAACTAACCTAGTTGCATTCAAAAGACTTGGAGCACTGCTGATTAAGAACCCGAAGTACATGAGGACTCTCGGTAGTTCCTAGTCGATTAGTTTTAATTGGGTGTCCCAATTGAGAATTTCGACATACAGGAGGACTATTAGTATATGCAAACTCATTGGATGTCCCAGTTAAGAACCCGACGTATATAACGACTTCCCATACATGTCAATTCGTTGTACCTAGCGTTATGGTTATGTGAAATGTATATGTTGGTTTGGTTGCATATGATATGATTTCTAAATGTTATACATGCTATTACAGACTGTTTATTTTTATGATTAACTGTCATATACTGTTTATATTTTGTTTGTGAGATTAATTTGTTACTCTGGGAACCTTCGGGATTCCAGCTCTTGTTACTACGTGAGCAATGAACAGCGCACCGGACACGGCTCCCAAGGCAAAACGACAAATGGAGATGCCGAACCTGGTTTGGGTTGGTGGTGGATTATGTTTCGAGGATTATGTATTTAAGTCTAGAGTTTGTAGTAATATGTTCAAACCCTTTGGGTATGTTTGTAAGGTAATTAATCAAGAATTTTATATCCGTAAATAACGTTATTTCAGTTTTGTCTACCGAACTGCAAAACAATACTTTGATGAATAACGGTATACCAGTAGGGTGTTACACTCTCTCCTGCCACGTCTTATCCCTTCAATTCTCTCACCTACCACCTAGACAACCATTCGATTCACACCAAACGGCAGTTAGGCTAAAGTTAATGAGATTGTGCTACTTGCCCCATTTTAAATTATTCATTGATATTTTTACTCTATTTAAAAATTATTTGTACTATATACTCCTAACCTAAAACTTCGTTGGCCAATTTGCACCTTAACCCTTTTAACATTTGTATTTGATTCTTTTTAGTTCTACAATCATGAAACATGAGTACTGAAAATATTGAAAAATTGAATTGCGGAAGATGTGTACCAAAAATATGGAAGAAGAGCGTTGAAACATATCAATTCAAAAAATAATAATAATTCCAGCCATGAACCATGCTGATTTATTTGGTATTTGAAAATTTCAAAGTTCGGGTTAAGGTGCGATTTGGCCAATAAACTATTGGTTCAGGAGCGCCCAACACAATTAACTATTAAGTGGACCAAAAATACCAACAAACTTTTAAAAAGGAGCGCCCAGCACAACGCCGTTAACAAAAAGTTAACCTCCGTTATCTAACCGTTATCTAAGGTGCAGATTGGCCAACGAACTCTTACTCTAGGAACGCCCAGCAAAAAATTCTAAATTTTACTAAATTAAATAATTTTTTTCTCAATTGTCATTATTCAAAACTACTTGTATAGATATCTATGGACAAAAATTATTCATTCTTTAATTTTGTCAAAATTATAATTTGTTAAAATAAACAAAAGTTTTAATTAAAAATATAATTATATGATTTGAATAAAAATCTAGGTGTTTTATAATTTATTATATATGTTAAAAAATTATATGATTTATTTTTATAATAAAAATCACATAAATTATTATTTTATACCTTGCTGTTTATTAGAGAGTGTGTGTGTGTCCATAATTAATTGCGTATAAATGTATAATTAACTTGTGGAATTCAATAATAAAATTTTTTGTGCAATTATAAATATTTTTATTTCCAAGATAGAGTAAAAATACATACATAAATTTATATATCATGTGAAAATTATTCTTTTCTTTTCATTTTGCTGTTAACTTAATATCATTATATTCAAAATAGATAGTGTATCGTTGGAAATAAGTTATACGACAATTGACACAATTGAGCTTTAAGAACCTACTAACCTAAATTTCTTGCTATAATTTAAAGAGGGAAACAAATTATACTTATAAATTTAGATTAATAAGACTTATATTTAGAAATAAAATGAAAATGAAAATCATATTTTATAAATAGGGCAAAAAAAGTATCTTTTAAGTTTTTTGACCAGTAAAAATGTATCTATTAATCTAAACAAGACAAATTAATGGATGAAATTTTCTTAGACAAATACAAATGTCATCATTCAATTCAGGGGATTGACTATATTGGAGTTTTCTAGAGCTTCTTTTTATTAATGTTTATCTAAAAATTCTTAATAGTCACACCTATTTGCAAAAGAAACATAAAAATGTTAAGCTCTACGTTATCTCCCCCGTTCCAATATATAAGATTTTTTTTATGAGGTTCATTTATCATTGTTTGATTAATAACTAATAAGTGCACTTTTACATATTTTACTCTAATTCTCTCATATCATTTATCATACATTCTTTTTCTCATAAAAAATATTATTTTATTTTAGAAGAAATTTATGTGAGTTTTATTATAAAAATAAATCATATAGTTTTTTGTTTAACATATATAATAAATTATAAAACACCTTGATTTTTATTTAAATCATATAATTATATTTTTAATTAAAACTTTTGTTTGTTTTAGCAAATTATAATTTTGACAAAATTAAAGAATGAATAATTTTTGTCCATAGATATCTATACAAGTAGTTTTGAATAATGACAATTGAAAAAAAAAATTAATTTAGTAAAATTTAGAATTTTGTGCTGGGCGCTCCTGGAGTAAGAGTTCGTTGGCCAATCTGCACCTTAGATAACGGTTAGATAACGGATGTTAACTTTTTGTTAATGGTGTTAATGGCGTTGTGCTGGGCGCTCCTTTTTAAAAGTTTGTTGGTATTTTTGGTCCACTTAATAGTTAATTGTGTTGGACGCTCCTGAACCAATATACACTACTACAAAAATTGGATATTACTACCCTAAAAAACGTCATTATTTAGAAACAATACGTCCAAAATGAAGGCGGTGGCATTCTTGTAATTATCTTTAGGGAGGTTTAGCCATCAACGCCCTAAATAAGATATCAGGACTCCTTAAATTTATTTTTGGTGTCCTAAAATTGTTTCAGGACGTCTAACATTCTCTCGCGCCATAAAATATGAGAATTTTTTGTTTGGCGCCATGCGGGATTCCCTTTTTTGCAATAAAATTAATTTATGGCGACCTGAATAATTTTAAGAACGCTTTTAATGTGGGAATACATATTAATTACTTCGCGCCATGGGTTTTTTGTTTGGCACCGAGGATGTTTTTTTAAAAAATTTAATAATATTGGCGACCTGATTGATATTCAGGTCGCCAATATTTTAATATTGGCGACCTGAATCTTAATCAGGTCGCCAATATGAAGAAAATGGCGACCTGAATACATTTCAGAACGCCAAAATCAGAATAGAGGCGTCCTGAAATCCGATTCAGGTCGCCTATATTCAATTTTTTTAGGTTAATATACACGCGCGCCTCTTCATTTTCTCTCACACTCACATTCTCTCCGACAGTAGCGCGAAATCCTCTTGTCCTCACTCACTCTCGTCTCGTTCCTTCTCCAAACCTGGTGCTCTCGTTGCCGTCTCCGCCGTCGTCTCCTCCGTCTCCGCCGCCGTCGTCACTGATCACACTCGTGGTTCTATCTCTCGCTCACTCCGCCTCTTTCCCGATCGAAGAAACCCACCAAACCCAGCAAGTAAGCTTGTTCGTTTCTTAAGTTCTTTGATTCCTAATAACCCATGTATGAATGAATTTTTGCTTAAGTTAGGATTCTTAAGTTAATGCTTCTTTTTTATGGACTGGATTTTTTGCTTCTGTTTAGGATTCCTGCCTATTTCTCTCTCACTCGCATTTTGGATTGTGCACTATGGATGGTAATGTGGATTGCCATGTTTCTTATACTCGTTCGATAATGACATAGGGTTTAGCTTTAGCTGTTGTAAAAGCACGTTTACTTTAAGTAAACATTGACTCTATGGCTCTATGCTTTCTTTATCTTACATAAATATTGGTGATGATTTTAAGTCAGTTCCTCTAAATTGCATCAAATTTAAAACTTTGAATATTAAATTTGAGTGTCCATTATTGATCCGAAGGGAATAAATAACATCTCTGATTAATATATTAATATGTGGGGGGAAGCTTAGGCGAAATTGCATCTCTCTTATAAATAAGAACATTATATAGCCCACCAAATTACCTATGATGATTTCCACCAAATTAAGTTAATGCTTCTTGTTTATGGACTGGATTTTTTGCTTCTGTTTAGGATTCCTGCCTCTTTCATCTCCAAAGAGCTATGAATTCGGCCTATCTAACATTGATTTGTTCTTCATGAACAGGAATATGTCGAGCTCATCAGAGGAGTCATCGGGTGATAGGGTTGATCAACCCGTTAAAAGAAAGGGTAGAGGCAGCACGCATATGGGTTCGCTAATTGCACGCCGTGAAAACCAAAAGAAGCGGCTGCATGTGGAGTTTGATTCCAATATGAATCCAATTGGTCAAGAGGAGGACAATTTCATTAGCTATTTAGGCTATCGGCTCGAAGCAAAGTTCGCATTGTCTACCCTCATTGGAGATTGGTTCCTCAAAAGCGAAGGACTTGATCGGGCACAAATATCGGTATATCACTTTCCACATAATGCATTTGTTGATTTAGTCTTATTACTTTATATGTTATTTATTGATCTTCTCTTTTAATTACCTTGCAGCAAACGTTCGATGTCCCCAACAATAAGGCGATGAACAAGCATTGGATGGGCGAAGTTCGTCTACGATGGAAGGACTTTAAGAACAAGCTGACAAGAAAGTACATTCGAGGGCCAAAGAGGAATGAGAATCCCTCAAAGATCTATGATTTCATTTCTCCATAGGACTGGCAGAGTTTGTGGCGTCTCGGCAAAATCCTGAATTTCTTGTAATATTTCTTTCGTATCTTATCTTTTAGTTGGATGTACTTGACATCGTTTGCTAATTTTTATTTGTTTTCGTGTCACAGGAAAAAGCTCAAGCCAATAGAGAGAGGCAGGCGAGAAATAAGTATCTACATTGCATGTCCAGAGGTGGATATAAAAAGCTGGAACGGAAGATGAGGGAAGCAGAGTTTACGCGAACGAAGGAAGCTTCCCAGGCCGATCCGTCCATTGTTGTCCAGCCCCCTGCCCGTCCTAGAGCTCCCAGGGTTCATTCACGCCAGCTACACGGATGGACATTTTGTCCACGGCGATTGGAAAGGCAGATTATCTTGATGCCTGTCGAGGGGAGCCACGGGGAGTTAGTGTAGCAAAAAATTTTGGCCGGCGTTCACGTTCATATGACGACGAGAACCCTAGTCCCCTTCTCGTAGCAAAAATTCGGGCGAACCTTGTAGATGAGATTTTGGCACAAGTACAGGGTGAGATGAGGTCCATGATACATGAGAAGGAAAGTACGGGACAACCAACCCAGCAAGTGCCAGTCTTCCCCAGCAGCCATGATAGTTCTCGGCCTCCAGAAGTTCAAATCGGTGGTCACCCTCCTCCAGAAGTTGATATCGGTGGTGAGCGTCCACAAGTTGATATTGGCGAGCCTTCTCACCCTCCTCCAGAAGTTGATATCGGTGGCGAGCGTCCACAAGTTGATATTGGCGAGCCTTCTCACACTCCACAAGGAGGACGTCCGTGCAGACTACATTTGGATGTCCCACACCGGCGTATGGTTGCCGATGGTCTTGTTTACTTAGAGCAAACCATCCACCATAACAACCCAATTCCACAAGACCAACGTCGGGTGACTGTGACAAGTGTGCGAGAGGGGGAAGAAAGGATAGCCATACCGATCGATGATGAGGAGGTTCCTGATTTAGAGGTCGCCATAGGATCGTTCATCCTCTGGCCGTCTCATCTTATTGAGATGGTGATGACACATCCAATGGTAGGACACACATTACTGAGTGATGACTTCCGATTGATCGATTTTCATTGCTAACACACTCACATGTAAAATGTTTTGTATGTTTTCATAGGATGAAGAAGCTGCCCCAGTTTCAGTACTTAGCACATTGCGGCATTTGTCTGAGGACCTCCCCCAGATATCCTTGCAGATGCCTGTGGGCATTGTCGGTGCAGAGAAGTGAAAGAGATTTGCCGAGCCCTTACAAAATAACCAAGTTCAATAAAAGATTTGCAGTAATAGGGAACCTGGATCGTTTTCCCAACGAATTCGCAGCGGGTTTGATTAGAATAACAGTGAAATAGAAACAGTAAAAGGGGGGTTTTGGTTCAAAAGATTAGAGAAGAAATAATAGAAACAAAACGAAATGAAACACAGATTAAACAGATAAACAAACGATTAACCCAGAATTGGGATTCCGTAACCTTCATCGGGCAAAAACATAATAATCGAACTCGTGATTGATTCTGAACAAACCGAAATCTCTGCGTTTATCCAAAAACTCCCTCGACTAGACGATCGCCTAGCATTTGATCGAACTCATGGCGAGCTCATTTGTGCGATCGCACAACGCTCTGTAACCCGGTGCAACCTATGTCCTTGGGATGTCAATCTAGGTATTAAATCTAATACTCATTCCGCAATCATAATCGGATCCGATCATAATAAATGAAACGAATTACGTTATCGCTGGAAATCGGCCCTCCGGATTCACGAAATTCTCAATCCATGGGTCAACCACAAAAGCTTAGCCAAGCATGGCTAGGAAAAACTCAGAAGAAAAGATGAAGAACATGAAGAACATGATGAACAACTCAGAGAAAATAAAAAAACTTCTAATTTAATCCCAAAAGTCTCATAAAGAGTAATTGAGAAGAATATTCAGAATGTGTTTGTAGCCACCATCTAATCCTCCTTATATAGGAGAGATGACTAAATAAAAATAGGAATCCCCTAATAAATAGGAAATCTCTAATCAATAGGAAATCTCTAATCAATAGGAATTCTCTAATCAATAGGAAATCTCTAAAAATTGGTATTTTATTACAAAATTCGGGCAAAATAAAAATCCAGAAAAATGTGTCTGTCTTTAGCTCCAATTTCGTCCATCTTATTGTCCGAATCAGCCTTCTGAGTCTTCATATCAATTGTAGATCTCTGAATCATCTAAAAAACAAAAGAAGAATCAGGCTAATCGGATATCTAGATCAAAAGTTATGGCGAAAATACTAAATCACTGTAATTCTGGAATTTAATCATAAAAATGAATCAAATCCAATTAAAAGCTCAAAGCTCGATTAAGTAATAAAATCCATTATTATTAACTAAACAATCCTAAATTTATTCACCAAGAGATACAAATAAGTGTAATAATATTCAATTATCAAGAAGACATATCCCATTGTCATTGACAATAAAGATTTGAGGGAGTTTATGAATCTGGAGTGTCTGGATATAGAGTTACTTCAAGTTGCAATCCTGTAAGTTTTTGTCCGCTTATTAATTATTGCATTGTTTTTTTTTCGTTTTATATATTTTACAATAGTTATCATTTTATTTTGATCATAGCGTCTGCCACGACATATGCGTCCAGAATAACCGAACGGATTCGTATGGCTTCTTATGTCCTGCCAACACCACGAGTGAGAGGAATAAATTAATCAGAAGGTCGCTTTATGTCGGAATAACAATGGACGACAGAGAATTGCCTTGTTATCTAGCTCCAATAATTGAAGGGTATGTATTTTAGTTTTGTCTATATTTATTACATTTTTTAGAATAAATTGCTTTCTTGTCTTAATTTAATATTAATATGTATATTTTGTAGTGGTCATTGGACCTTAGTTGTTGCTGTCCCGCCAAGAACGCATTTTATTGGTTGGATTCCTTAGGTGGCAAGCCAGACGAAGACATCAAAACTATGTTTGCCGAGTAAGTAAATTTTTGTCTAAATCATTGATTCTTCTTTTAAATGAATTGTTTTCATCATGTTTGTTAATTTCCATTTTAATGATAGTGGTCTGAAGACTTATAAAGAGCTTACTGGATCAAAAGACCAGGGTGGACCGAAGTGGTATTATCCAAAGGTAAGTAGTTTCAATTCAAGTTCTTTCATTGACACAATAACTTTCGATATGCCTTTATTTGTTTTAACAAGTTGCTTTTGATTTATAGTGCCCTCGACAACCGGGGAGGCCGAGTGCGGATACTACGTTATCCACCACATGCATGCCATCGTTTCCACCGGACGTCTTACGAGTTTTCAAAATGTACGTGAATTTCAATGTGATTGCACACTTGATGAGTTTTTAATTATATCATTCACTAGTGAAGTACTTCATTGGTTGATAACAAGTTTGTTTTCCAATTTACAGTTTTTTGGTGGTAATGTTGCTCCGTTCTCGGATGAAGAAGTCGATACGATTCGAGACGTTATGGCTAGTCATCTTCTGCAATACATATAGGTATATATATATATGTGTGTGTGTGTGTGTGTGTGTGAATTTGACATTGTTGTTGGTAGTGCACTAGTTCAAATGTATGTGAATTTGACAATGTTCTTGTTGGTAGTGCACTAGTTCAAATGTATGTGAATTTGACAATGTTGTTGTTGGTAGTGCACTAGTTCAAATGTATGTGAATTTCAAAATGTTGTTGTTGGTAGTGCACTAGTTCAAATGTATGTGAATATCAAAATGTTGTTGTTGGTAGTGCACTTGCTAGCTAGTTCGATTATCGAATTTTAGTTTTCAATGCTCATGTATAAATTTCAATAATGCTCAATTGACATAATTGTTGGTAGTGCACTTGCTAGCACTACTGTATCTCTTGGGTTGTAAATATTGTTTTCCTGTTTGCAGGCAATTTTGGAATAGTGTTCAAATTGATGTCATTTAAAAAAAAATCAAAATAAGGCGTCCTGAAATTAAATTCAGGACGCCAAATAGAATTTTAATAAGTTAATTCAGGACGCCAAACCATAGAAAAAAAAACTTCCCTGCCCGAGACGTCCCTCTAAATAAGGACGTTAATTGGGTCTTATTTAGGTCGTTTTTTAGTGTTTTTGTAGTAGTGATAGTTTATTGACCAAATCGCGTCTTAACCCTTTTTAATATTCATTAATGTTCTTAGAGGTTTCTTAAATATAATTTTTTGATAAATTTAGCCCCATATAATTTGTAAATTGTAATGTTAACCAAGAAGTTCGACACTCTGCTCCAGTGCTCATACAATTACAAGCTGGTATAAATCTACACACACACTCAAAACCATAATATAACCTTTTGTATTTTGAGGAATATTTTGATACGTAAATGTATGGGTATTTTCTATTTTGGCAACGACGTATATTGTACAAAGGTTTATGCTAAGGGATTATTTTTACATACGGATATTTTTTTTTTTTTTTGTTATATTACAAAGAAATCAATTCCCCTAGTAATTTGTTTTCTTATAAAATCTTTAAAATGTAATAAATATTAATAATATATAAGTATATGAAAATAAAATTGTTTTAAAAAATGAATATTGATTGAAATATAAATTATCAACAAATCTAATATTTTGTAAGAAAATGATGATTTTAGCATGTCCTAAACCAACAACAAACCAAATTAATTAATTTGATCTTAAATTGGATAGATTCAAAGTTTTACAGAACCAATTGTTTTGGTTCTTCTCTTAAAATATTTCTTAACTATGAGTATAATTTTTTAGTGAAGCTAAGGAAGGGCTGTTGTGTATAGTTTTTGTTTCCAAATTTTTTTCCAACCCAGCTTCTTTTTGGCCAAATTCCACCTAGCTTTCAATTTTCACAATTAATCTTTGTATTTTTTTTTTATACCTGAGGTTTTGGGTTTTTTGAGTTATTACATTTTTAAATTTCGAAGTCTTTAACGATTATTATTATTCTTCGAAAAAAGTTCCAAATTAAACTGTCATTTTCTCAAAATTTAAATATGTGTGTCCCCAAACATATACACATTCACAAAATGTATAGCCCTAAAAACCTCTTCAAAAGCAAAAGAAATCTTCTGTCAACCTTGTTTTATGTAATTTTCAGATATCATACTTTATCTACTTTTTTATTTTTTTTTTGGAACAATTTGTTTTCAATTATCATCCAATAAAAATATTGAATATATCATGCAGATGTCTCGTATTAGACACTGTAGACAACACGCATGCACAAAAACACACAACAAATAAAGATGTACGTACTGAACAGCTCTTAGATTTTATCGTACAAAAATGTTAATATTTGTTTTCTATGAGATAAATGATATGAAAAGATTGGAATGAAGAGAATAGAGAGGAAGATGATGAGAATATAGACAAGGAGGAGGATATGGATGCTGATGCAGTCAAAAAACAGATATGAAGAAATGAATGATAATAATCTGAGAAGATCTGGAGGAGATCAGAGTGATTCCAAAAATCCAAAAGGAGACAGCTTTAATAATGACTTTGTATTTACCAAAACAAGACACGCCATGCATATCTACCAAAATAAGTCCCCTTTTGTCTTCACTCTATGTTTTTTTGGTTCCCCTCTGCTTTTAATTTTGTTCCTTATCTTTTTTCTTTTTTTCAAAAAAAAAAAAAGAAGCTTTGAGATCTTTTGAAGTTTCAGGTTGATTCATTTGTGGCCTTTAGGTGCCTTGCATGATTCACGTATCAGTATTACTATTAGAAAATGTTAGTTTGTCATATTAATAATTGTGGTCGATGGGCACACGTTTGAGATACAGATGGCCCCTGAATGTTTTTTAAGCTATAATAGTGTCCTATGACTTATATTAAAACTCAACTCACTTAAATTTGTCATCACTCAATAAGTTTCCTGGATGGGTTCCATATTACGCATCCAAAGATGTATAATGGGGATTACCTACTTTGTTATAATTAATCTACTTTAATTAATATTATATTAGCTAGATTACTTTATTATACCAATTAATCAAATGCCGTGAATTAGTACAATTCACCAGCATTACCCTACAATGTCGATGCATGGAATTGAACGGTGCTTGTTTGGCATGGCTGTAGAAGTCAAAAAGGTTCAACAACGGAGGTAAATAAAAACCCCACAGGCGAAAAATAGGCATTTGGCCTGGGATAGCTTTAGTGGGTGATGGCCTTCTCCAGAAAAAGTGACTTTTTCATAAGTCACTTTTTTAAGTTTCTGATGTAACTTTTTTTCAATTTTTGGTGAAAAATTTTTAGAGATAGCTATAGGTGATATAATAAGCATTGTACTTAGGGGTGAGCAACGGGCGGGCGGGGCTGCCCCGGGGGGTAACCCGCGTCCCGCCCATTTATTTTAAACGGGGACGGGGCATAACGGGTACGGGGCAAAAACCCGTTTAACCCGCACAAAACGGGTACGGGTTAAACGGGTTTTTTTAAACGGGTACGGGGAACCCGTTTACATATCTGGGCTTTTTTTTTTGAACAGGTTTTTTGGCCCAGTTGCACTTTTTTGTCAAGAACAGATTTTTTTGGCCCAGATGCACTTTTTTTTGCCCAGAACAGAATTTTTTTTGTTCCGTTTTTTGACCATAACATGTTTTTTTTTCATCACAATTGAACTTAAATATAGCCTGCAAACATTATCTTATTTACATTACTCTACAAACCCAACATGAAAAATTCTCCTTAATATCATTATTGCTAACAACATTAACTGACGTTCTCACCTAATTGCTGCCTGACTAGGATGCTAGCCATGATATGAATATCTTAAAGGACAAGGTTGGATTCTCACAATCTCCTTGAATCTTCCGTTTGTCTGTCATTATCCATTCTGCAAGCTATTCTATATATTTTCAACGATAAGTTTCCTTAGCCCAGAAAGGGGAGGGCCGTAGGGGAACATCTCATTGTAATAACCCCGTACCCATGACGGGCCCAATCTGGGCGGGCTTAACCGGGAAAAATTATACGGGTTGCGGGCGATTGGGCGGGTTGCGGGTTGCTTGCTCACCCCTAATTGTACTATTAAATATACATTTGTATGCATTCTAATTTATCCATTAGAATATATTTAATTAAATACTTTAGAGTTCTGTAATTTTTTTTATAGTCAGTTATCATACAACTAAAGTATATAATAAGATTCATGTCGTTTTCCATCTCAAATAATCATTCAAACAAAAGGTTATCTGGAAAAAAGTCATTTTTGACACCGCTATCCCACACACAAATCACATCTAAAATCTAACTTTTATCTTATCTTCTATTTGCAAAAGCTCATCTGGATAAAAATCATTCCTTGCCATTATTATCCTAAACAAGCCCCTAAAAAGTTGAGTTTTATCTAGTGTGTGTGTAAAGGCATATTTATAAAGAAGGGCTGTGGTGATTCCTTTTGACTTCTAATGCCGCCAATAAATGTTTCAACGGGGAAACATATGGTTATCCTTTAATACCACATTCTCTTGGAGGCGGTCTTGGCAGCACAATAATACAAATACACTTAATTATTTCTTATTGGATTCATATTAGTACTAGTAATGTCTGTGCCTTCCTTCCAAATTCATTTTGTCTTCAACACAAATAAGCATGGACTCTGATTTTTGTTTCTGGTAATAATTATGTAGAGTATGTGGATGACTAATGGTTCCAAATTGTCGAATCATGATGTTTTCATTTATTATTATTATTGTAATATATTTCTCAGTCACATCTTGGTTTCATTTATTGGCTGATATTTAATTTGTTGATCAGTACATGGAGTGTTAAATCATTAGGGGCTACAACTTGCTGGATTAGTGGTTGAAAATCTCATATATAATGAGCATTGGCCAACTTGGGAGTTTGCATTTTTTATGGGGCGAAATTAAAGCCACAAATATTTTAATTTTTATTACGTATTGCGTCACATTTTATTGAATACGAAGTATAGTAAATGTAAGTGATATACGATTGATCTCTTGGGAGACTTTGGGAAACTACATACGCTCAATAATGCAAGCAAGTCGTTTTCAATTTTAATGTTGGTCTCACAATTTTTTAAAACCCCAGAATGGTATCACATATCTCACATTGATTGTTCCCGTTTATTAAAATCAACACACACACACACACCCCTCATTTAAGATTGACGAACAGGCCATGCAAAAAGGTTTCTGATTTATTTTTGACTTCTATGGTCCTTTTATTTATTTCTTTATTTATTTTTCAAATAAAGTTTTTTTCTTGGGTACAATAAAAGGGCTAAGCCCTAGAAAATAAAAAGACTAGGCTAACGGGGAAATTCACAAACTATCGTTTTCCACCAAAGTCCTTAAATCATCATAATGCATATTCAGCTACTTTGTTTTGAACTCCTGAAATATAAACTATCTGAAGATCCTAATTGAACCGCATCATGCTTTATATTTCAAGTAACACACCAAGATACAAATTTTATCAGGAGAGTCGTCATTGAGGAGATCAATCAGATTCAAAAATTACCTTCTTGAAATTGAAATTAAATCCCAAGCAAGCTTTAGCTCGTTTAGAATTTGCTTATTCCTCATCTTCAAAGGTACTACATCAACCTAAATGGTGAGTGCAACCAGCAATCCAACATCCTAATAATCTCTTAGAATTCTGCCACATCCTTCTTTAGAATTTATACTCGACGTAACCCCATCAACATTTAACTTCACCCATTCATATTTTGGGGGGTGCCAACCAAGAGCATCAGTAGGCAAAGCACCAGAGCTTTCCTTTGAAGTTTTTTTTTTTTTGATAAGATCCTTTGAAGTTTTTCACCACATGCATTATTGAGGACTGCAGGCCCAATAGAAAGTGAAGAAAGAAATGCGTCCAATCCATTGGACTTGGCCCAATTCATTAGTCATTACAAGTTTTTAGTGAATATTATGTGCAGATAACTTCAACCCACTACCCCTCGTCCTTGGGTTCAACTGGCGAAGAGGTCGGACTTCCTCACCTCAAGGAAGGGGGTTCGATCCCTGCGTTGGTCAAGGCGTTGGGGGAGGCATCCTAAGGGTTTAGGAAGCAGTGGAAACGCTGGGAGAGGTGGAGGCATGTGTACTCTCTGTCCAGTATGCCCTGTGGACTGGGCTCCAAGCGCCCTGCCCTTGGATTGTGGGTGAGCCCAACCCCTTTCCTAAAATTTTTATAGCAAAAAAGAAAAAAACTTCAACCCACTATCCCTCGTCCTTGGGTTCAACTGGCAAAGAGGTCAGATACTCTCACCAAAGGGAGGGGGTTCGATCCTGGAGTTGGTCAATGCATTGGGGGAGGTATCCTAGGTGATATGAACTTGTGGAAACGCAAGCTGAGGTGGAGGCATATGTACATTCAGTCTTGTATGCCTTGGAGAGCAAAGTCATAACGTTCTGCCCTTAGACTGTGGGTGAACCCAGCCCCTTTCCTAAAATTTTAATATAAAAAAAAAAAAAAAAAAAAAAAACTTCAACCCGCTACCCTCTCGTTCTTGGTTCAACTGGCAAAGGAATCGGATACTCTCACCAAAGGGAGGGGGTTCAATCCTGGGCTCGCCCTACCCAACATTGGTATCATCTAGAAGGAAGGGAGGCTTCGTTCTGCCATTGGATTATGAGTGAACCCAACCCTTTTCCTAAAATTTTCCTTACCAAAAAAAAAACCCTTCAACCCACTGAATTATTCCCTCTTTCAATCTTGTTCTTTCTTCTCTTTTACTTTCTATTTTGATTTTTGATTGATCAAAATAAAATATTATTTTTATAATAAAAATATGAATATTTTTATGCATTTTAGTTAGAGTTGAACCAACCCGATTTAACTCAATGACTCCTAAATCATTGTTTTGATTGGTTTTTAAGTACCTTGCATTTAGCTAGAATTTTTTGTTTTGTTTAATTGTCTCCATTTAAAGTATTATTTGGCTTTCAGAAATTATCTTTCTAACCCACTGGACTAGCCTCAAGTTGATCGACCCTAGTCAAATCCACTGATTCTTAAACTACTGACTCAACTGGTTCATTAACCAGTCTGATTTGTAGTACTTTGTATTTAACTATGATTTGTTTGTCTGGATTTAAAATATTCTTGGGCTTTCACAACATATCTATCTGACCAAATTAAAACTAAGCTAATTAAGTGAGAGACACAATTCTTTTCTCTTGTTGAATATTAAAACACGGAGTTTGTGAACCAAAACAAAGAGTCTTGATATACAATAAAGCAAAGTTCTTTTTTCCAAATTCCCTTTTTTCCCTATTTTTCTTTCTTTGTGCATAATGAACCTGGAATTTGGCACAACATTTTATAAAGATTCTTATTCTAATTATAATAATGTTAGGATTGCAAGAAATAGTTTGATGAATGTGCCCCTTATAATTCAATTCAATGGGCTTAACATCCTAACCTATGTTGTCCCTGGAAAGGGTTGAGGAAATAGAGTTGCACCCTAACTAACATCTTTGTCCAAGTGTAAGTGGACTTGAATTCATATGAGAAGTCTTGTCAAACCGTTTCATCTAAGACATTGTTTGAAGCTATAAAAAAAAAAAGACTAGACCTTAAAAATAGAGTTGTGGTCGGACTAACCACTACAACTTTTGTCCTAGTGTTAGTTGAAGTCCAAGTGTGAGTGTCGAAGTCTCATCAAAACTAGGTTTCAGCTAGGACTTAAAGACTTGCGTGTCTCGTTCTCCATGAACAAGTATGAGTGAACTTGATGTATGTAGTACATGGGAGCTAATGGACTCACTTCAGGCATTGTTAGGATGTCCAAGTATGAGTGGACCTTTTTTTTTTTTGGATACATCATACATGGATGAGTGGACTTTAGTTAACGTTAGAAGTTAAATTGGGACGAAAAGAGCATTGTAACACCCCAAATTTCATACGTCAAAAGGTGTCGGATGACACTTGGTTTTAGAAAATTCAACAGAGTTTGAGGTGCTACATTAGAGTACTGCGGAAACGGAGAGCATGTACTAACAATTGGACAATGAGTAACTGAGATAAAATACTCCGACATATGATGATGCCTCGCGTATGCTGGTTAAATTGAAAATCTCAAAGGAATATTCATGTGATACAATATACAGAGCTTTGTATAATTACATTTCTCAAAAAGTAACTATACAACCTAGACCAAGTCTTAACTAGACTTAAGGCAATGAACCTAACTCAGTTAACCAAATAGAATGGCCAGGTAGGTGTCTATCATGGGGGCCTCACCGAGTTCACGATGACTTATTGGCTGACCCACATAGACTAGCCCTGCCTTCGGCACCAAACTGTTCGTAGTAACCTTATTAGATCCATGCCTGACAATAGGCTCTGATAATCTTCTTCCGGCTCTTGTCTCTACCCTTGGTGCATTATTACGACTTTGCCCCTTGGTTCCTCTTTATGGCTCCATCTACCGGTGCCTTCTCTAATCCTTGATCATTTCCTGTACTATTAGTTAAGACTGAGGTCCAATGCCCATCGGACCTCAGGTAACGGTTAACCTCATGCTTATGTAAACAATATATGGATTACAGATATTCATGAAATTTCAACAATAATCACTACAAAAGTCCATAACAGATGTAGGAAATACATAATCAGATATGTATCAATACAATCAGATGTATGATCAATTAATAACAATACAATCAGATGTAAAGTTAATTAGTCAGATGTAGGAAATACATAATCAGATATGTATGGTGATCAATACAATCAGATGTATGATCAATTAATAACAATACAATCATATGTAAAGTTAATTGGTCAGATGTAGGAAATACATAATCAGATATGTATGGTGATCAATACAATCAGATGTATGATCAATTAATAACAATACAATCAGATGTAAAGTTAATTAGTCAGATGTAGGAAATACATAATCAGATATGTATGGTGATCAATACAATCAGATGTATGATCTATTGATAACAATACAATCAGATGTAAAGTTATCATCTATCACATATATGCATACAATAAGCATCAGAGTTAGTGTTACAGTACGCGAACGTACCTTTCACCGTGTAATGGCCAAACGTCCGACCTTCTGAACCTGACTCCGGACTTCCCGAATATCCTAAAGGGTAATACCGTATCTATTAACTCATAAACAATATCCTAATAGATATTTTAGTCATAAATGACTATTTTACCCCTGACTTTGCTAACCAACAAAATTTCGCCAGAGCTTCACTATTTTGACTCTAATCTTCCAAAATTTTGCTATATAACTTTCTTCATCCATATTTTCGAAATCCAACCATATTTAACCATAAAAACATGATCACAAATATATATTGGAAGATTAAAGATCAAAACAACATCTAAGCTATGAACTTAACCTAGAACTCTAAGAACTACAAAACTAAGACTAGAACTTAAGAGCTTGCTTACCTCTTGAAGAACTTCCTTCCACTTCTCTATGCCTTTCACTTCTCTCTAGCTTCTCTCTACTCTTACTTTCTATTTCTCATTTGAGCTTTTGGTGTGAAGAATTATGAATAACCTAAGCTCCTATTTATAGCCAAAGCTCAAGGACCCAAATGGTATAACAATTTTCCCATCTTCCTTCCTTGCCATTCGAAATACTTGGCCTCCATTTGGCCAAGGATGTGGCCTTGTTGGCCTCCTCTCCTTCTTTCTTTAGTTTGTGGACTTTGTGGCTTTTAAATGGAGCCTTGGTGGCCTCTTCACAATCTCTTGTTTTTCATTTGCATGTGCTTTATACATCACAAATATTTTTAGAGGTAAAGTTTGAAGTTTATGTAGTCTCTTGAGAAGCACTTGAAATAACAAGAATTATGGTTCAATTTGGGGTTTTTACTAGCCCTTTAGTCATTTTAGGATTAATCCCAAAAGTTACGGAAATGACTTTGGAGATAACCTACTTCGAGCTAAAAATATACTTGTTCATAAGTCCTTATATTTTATCTATAGTTAACATATTTTAGTACACAATTTATTTTCTATCGGTTCTCATTTACTTATGTCTTGAATTAATCCTAATAGCTTTTTGAACTCAAAATATCTCCTTCAAATACTTGGCCCTCATTCACCCACATCTCACACTACACACACACATAACTCCCTTTTCTCTTTCCTCCACTACACTCACAACTCTCTCTTACACACACACACACACACCAAAATATCTAAGTTGTATGTGCTTGGTAGAAAATTCTTGCACCCTCTTTCAAGCTACAAAAATGTCCCCCCCCCCCCCTCCCCCTTTTATTATTTAATTTTGTATTTTAGCTTATCTAATACTCCCTCCGTCCCTAATTATAGGAGCAAATTTTGAAGTTGGTTTTGGTCCTAATTATAAGAGCAAGTTTTAACTTTTGTCAATTTTTTCCTATAATACCCCTATTTATACTTATTATTAGGAGCATTATATATATGTGTGTTTACATATATATGTATATTTGTGTTTATGTGTGTCAATATATATATATGTAGATATATATGTGTGAACACACACACATATATAAACATATATATGTGTGTGAACACACACACATATATAAACATATATGTGTGTGTGTGTGTGTGTAGATAGATCTATATGTATACACATATATATACACACATATATGTATACACATGGCTATATAAAAAGCAACTAATATACATATATAAACTAATATGTCATGGATATCTAACGTAAGGCAAATTAGAAACACTTATAATTAGGGCAACTTGTGTCATTTTAAATTTATATAAGGACATTTTAGGAAAATGAGTAAAATTAACTAATTTAATTCCTCTCCTTAATTCTCTCAAAATCGGTTAAATTGCTCCTATAATTAGGGACGGAGGTAGTATTATTTAGAAGAAAATCTTTCATTGGTTCTTAGATAATTACTTGGATTAAGACTTTTTAAATGTTAGAATTAATTTAAGCCTTTGGATCTTACTTTATGTGGTTTAATCCTAGCCCTCCATATCTAATCTTTGATTAACATCCCTAATATGTGATTAAAAATATAATTGGTTCCTAGATTAATCATGAAAGTTTTTGAAATCAATCTAATAAATGAAGATTTAATTATCTACTAATTGTTGGCAATTTTCTTTAATTAGATTAATTATTTTCTCACAACTTTTGGATTTACTTTGGTCATTTATGCACCATGCATTATTTTAAAAATCATAGGGCAACTTATGTTCCCTAAAATAAAATTGGGTTTTTGCCTCTTTAATTTCCAAGGAAAATAAACAAATAAATTTCTAAAATTAGAGACAACATACTTTCCTATTTTAAATAGGTATTATTTGCCAAAATATAATGTTTATAATGAATATGATTTTTAGGGTATTACAAGCATGTTTGGCTTGAGTATTTGGATAGCGTAAACAAGTTCAATGGGAAGAGCTGTAGATAAAAAGCTTAGTCTGAAGTGTTTGAGGTGGCTTTTTCTTAACTGGAGTTTTATAAAAAAGCTCAATTATTCCAAAAACTCAATCCTAGAGCGGCCAGCTACGCGTTTTCATGACTGGAGCATTTTCCTGACTAGACTTGCAACTGCCCACTTTTAAATGGTGTGGGGTCGGCACATCCCCCACCATTGTATGAATTTTTTTATTTAAAAAAAAAACAATTTTCCTTTTCTCTAGTTTTTGTTTTTATTTTTCTTATAATTTTTTTAATTATTTTTTTTATCATATGTGTGTGTATAGTATTTAATCAAATTCATGTCTTTTTCAGTCATGTTCCATCTCAATTGACTTTTCGAATAATAATTTAAACACGTTTCAATTTAGAAAAAAAACCACTTCTGTTACCGTCAATCCAAATACAAATCACATTAATAATCTAATTTTTTTTTCCTATTTTACTTTTGGAAAAGTCAGATAAAATACGAGGAGGTAATGGACTCACACTTAAGGAAATGGATTGTTAGAATGTCCCAATGTCATTATACTTGAGTTGACGTGGGAAGTTCCACATTTGATAGGGTTGGGCTTAGTAACTATCTATATTTAAGTGGCACATTGTTCTTTCGTTCAGTAGAAATTTTCTAGTGTTCTTTTATATAGATCAAAATGCATTAGTAAATCAAATGATATACATCATATATCTACAACCATACAAGGGCATGATTGTAGAAAACTTAAAATGGAGCTACTTAGAGAACTTACAGATAAAATCCGTTGCAGATGATCCTTTTTCTAGTGTTACTCAGAGAGAGAGAGAGAGATAGTTTAATTTTAATTGAAAGCAATCTTAGTAAATAGTGATAATTTTAAAGAGTCAGAAAATTTTTAAGCATTGTTAAAAGTAATTCATATTAAGGATGTAGTGAAAATTTATATAAAGAAACTGATCGAATGACTTAAAATTGTAAGATGTCTACTTTTTTTTATATATAAATAACAACTAAATTAAAATCTAAAGAGAACTTCGAGAACTAAAAGAATTAGTGAACCTTGACAATAAAAGGACTTCAACCTTTATTAGAGTAAATAAAATTTCAATGGTACAAAGACTAAAACAAAAGCATGTACTGTTATACATCATCTCTATAACATTTCTCACAAGAATCTTCTGGACGAACACCACCATCTTTCACATAGATTGGTTAACAAACTGAAAAATCCATTTCATTCATTCTTCTCCTTCTTCCCTATTCCTTGGGACAGCCCCAAAATTCTTAACCAATAAGTCAACCACAAGAGGCACCAAGTCCTTACAAGGGACACCTTTCTTATACACCTCACCCAAATGTGAGTCACTCCCAATTTTTCCTCCCAAGAAAATATCAGCACCTTCACAAGCCTTACCATTCTCATCCCTAGCCATGCATCCCATGAACCCAATATCAGCCACCTGAACCTGCCCACAAGTATTAGGGCACCCTGTCCAATGCATTCTCACTGGCCTTGTCACAGCCACTTGCCTTTCAACTTCTTTAGTCACCTTCAAGGCCCTTGCTTTTGTCTCTATTATCGCTTGCCCACAGAACTGATTCCCAGTACATGCAACCAGTGTTTTCATCAGAAGTGATGGTTCAGGTGAGAACCTGTCTTTCAATAGTGACTCTTTGAGTAAGGCTTCAAGTTTTGAGTTGTCTACATTTGGGATTGTGATGTTTTGTTCCACTGTTAGCCTGAGTTCTCCAGTGCCGTACTGGTCTGCTAAACGAGCTAGCTCGTCCATTTCATCTGCTTGCACTCTACCTACTGGTATGTGAAGCCCCACATAGCTTAGGCCCTCTTGCTTCTGGGGATGACCACCTAGGTAGTCTCTTCTTTCCCATTGTTTTTTAATCAAGTCTTTCTCCGCTGCTCTTTCCAGATTCTTTCCTGGCATTCTCTTCTCCACTTCTCCCCTGAATACTTCTATCCCCTGCAATTTTCAATCATGCGATTCTGTTAGCCTTAGCACAAACTTCAGAACACACAAGGACATTTTAGATGTTAATACACATGTTTTCATGTTGCAGAAGGATTTAGATCCTCTCAAATTTAAAGCTTGTGAGATTCTGAAGCAAGAAGGATAAATCTTCTCCAGCAAATACATGCAGTCTAAGTTTTTTTCCCCTTTAGGTAAAATGAAGCTCTACATTGTCAACTTAGTAACTTGTCGGCGTTACTAGTTTGACATCGGAGAGTCATGAAACAGACCCTTCAAATAAAAATTGTTGACTGTGGTGGACACCTGTCAGGGTTTGTATTGGACATTATGTAACCATTTGAACAAAATATGGCGCCGAGTGCAGAGGACTCTCGCCACCAGGTAGGGTATGGGGAGGGTCGGTGAACAAAAGTCAAAACATGAACAGAGTAAATTTAGTTGAGTAATGACAAATTACCAGTTCATCAATCAACCACATCATTCTGCATTTTTGTCTGTTTCCTCTGGTGCCGAGGTCTCTGTAGGCCTCAAGAATAGCTTTGCACGAAGGTATTACATCATCAGCTGAGACCCATGCGTCAAGTGGAATTGCCTCTGCACATCGCTTGGCACTAAAGAAACCACCCACTAGCAAATTGAACCCAAAGCGACCATCCTTTTCAGCAGGCATGTAAGCCAGATCATTAATGTGAGGATGCTCATACAGATCATGGGAACCCACCACACAAACATTCCACTTCCTTGGCCTGTTGAAATTCCAACATTAAAAATCAGCACTAAAACTTACAAATGTGTGAAAGATCACAAGTCCTTTATACACAGGACACTCTGAAAGTGGCACTAGGACTTACAAGTTTGAGACGGTTGGGTTGCCGAGTGAATTAGCAGTGATGAATTGGGACAACAAGTTGGTGTAAGGTCTTGTGTCAACAATCTCATCTGGGTCAAAACCTGCAAGAGGGTTACCCACAGGGTTTCTTACGTTGTCCATGCCACTTTGGAGACTTGTCAACCCAACATCTGCGAGGCCTTTGAGGATTTCTGGGACATCAGGCAGCACCACACCTCGTATCTGCCAATTCTGCCTAGTTGTCACATCAGCACACCCTTCTTTCCCATACTTCCTTATCACACTCGCCAAGTACCTTGTCTGGGCGGTCGTTGTTACTCCATTGGGAAGTTTCAGCCTCATCATGAATCTGCCATCTGATTTCAAAATGCACATATTCATCTCAGAGCTACATTTTCACTTTGATTCCCAATCATGAAAAAAATTCTAGAATATAACAGAAGCTGACTCACATTTTTATAATTCATGCCTGGACAGAAGAAAACAAAAGGACTAATTTCAAATCATAGATTCAGATCTTAAACGGACAGTGTGGCAAGAATTAAATAATTCAACTCAGCCAATCTTGTTAAATGAGATTGAGGGATACTCCTGAAGAAGCTGAGGTTGGGAAAGATGCATGGTATAAAGTTTGTATCAATTTCAGAATACAAAGAAAAAATTGAAAATTAAACTTGTGGAGCTACAGTGCTTCACCCTACTTGAAAGAAAAAATCCATGAAAGAAACTAGATTTGAAGTTCATCAAGCTATTTTTCAAACAAATAGAAACAAAATATGTCTCGTTGTTACCCCATTTCAAAAAATCAGTCTCATATTAATCTAACATTAATCTTTGACTTAAAAAGTTACCTCGCAAACATATGCTCGAATACGTCACTATCATCAATTATATAATAGTATTTCGTCAGAGGTTGAGAAATCAGTGAAACTTACAATGATGCTTTCTCCGGTGGAAGAGGCCGAGCCATTTGAGTCTGACATCAATATCATCTTTGGTGAGCTTAGAGCTTTCAATTTCCTCAAGAGACATCTTAGCCAACTCGTCGATCCCACCTTGCATGAAAAGCTTCATGGGTTCTCTCTCGAGCTTGACCTTCTCTTGAGGATTGATGCCTTGCCTGAACTTCTCCTTCAAAACCCAGTACCCATCCTTTTCCTCCACTCGAGGCTCTAACCTCGACGCGTCTACCTCCGGCGAAGAAGCAACCTGAGCTGGCGCCGGAGTTGCAGAGATCACCCATGTCCGCTTGGGGCGAGAAGAAAGGGAAGGGGAGAGAAAACGAACAGAGAAAAAGGAAGAAGAAGAAGAAGAAGCCATTTGAGAGCAGTGAGTGCGTGTGGTGGTGAAAGCAATGGGTGTGAGAGAGAAGAGAGGCCATTTTTGTAGGTACGAGAGGTTGAAAGAGAGGTAGGACCTTAGGAAGGAGCAAGAGGTTCTTTGTGAGATGAAGGGACCTTTCGGGGAGTCCAAGGGTCGTTCTGGTTTTGTGGTTCGACCACAGACTTGCCGCCTTGTTTCAATTAACGTTATCTTGCCATTATATTTTCGCATTTTAGAATCAGTTTCGCAGATTCTTCGCGTTTTTTAGATTAGTACAATTGGACGAAGCATGCAAAGATCAATTTAAAAAAAAAATATATATATATATATATATATATATTTTTTTCTTGAATATAAGAGTAGTAACAGCCACTAATACTATCAAACTTAGTACCTCTAACTTACAACAAAACATTCATACTAGCATTAGAGAAATTTATTCAAGAGAAGAATGGTATTACTACCTAATCTGTTTAATAAAAGAATACTTGACTAATTTGAGGAGATTAAAAAAACTAAATAAATCACTAAATTGTAGTATATAATATATAATCTCTTTGAGATACTCATATATATAACATTACAGTTTATAAGTCAAACAAATTAGTTTGGAGAAAAATAATATAAATAAATATTTTAAAGTAATTTATTTAATTTCCTTTATATTTTAAAATTAGTTAAATAAGTCTTATACTGAACAATAGAGATAGTATTATATTTTATTATACTAGCATATTAATTTATAATAATTAATACACAAAAGTGATAATATAGGCATGCTTTACCTTGCGCAGTTTTAAAATTTGAATATTTTAATCAAATAAATAAATAAAATTATTTACATATCTATTTATTTACTAATCCTAGTTAGAAGAAAATATTATGCTAAAAGTAGAGTGAAAAAAGTTCCCATCCGAATCTTTTATATAAGACCTAATTTAGAAATTAATCTTAATACTAGATGTAAGATTCATTTCCATTATTTATCATTTTTTTCTCAAATTACTCTATTGATACCCATCAAATAAGAGAGAGAAGGAGGGAATCAAACAAATTGACTAACGTATTTTAGAAAAACATGTCATATTTATTATAAACAACTAATTTAAGGTTAAAAAATGATGTAGTTTTGGAATGTTTTTAATTTTTGACGTATTATTTATTCTTTAAAACAAGTACTCATATGATTAAAATAAAAGCAACTTTTTAATCATCGAAATGAAAAATAAAAACAGGATACTATAAAATAGTATAATTCAGAGCGGCGAGGGTCACATTTTAGTGATGAGCATTGCGCAGCCACATTCAAGGGCCAACTTCACCAAATAAGGACGCGGCAAAAGTCTTGTACTCCTATTTCATTTATTTAGTTATGAGCCGCCCCAGTTAGGCTAAGGACGTAAACCTCTTGACTTCTCCCATCTATAAATTATAAATAAAAACAATAACAATAAAAAATTGTTGTTATGTTTCACCTTTTCTAGTCAGACTTGCACTTTTAGGGTATGCTGGTCATAGAAGTGATTTTTTTTCCAACCTGATTTTTACAAACGTAAAATAGAGTAAAAATTATATTGTGTAGAAATTTTAGGATTGACTTTTAAAAAAGATAGTTTGATAAACTGAAACTTATTTGGATGATTAATGCAAAAATAAGTTTAAATGTAAAATGACTTAAAGAATATGAATTCAATAAAAATAATAAGGTTAATATAATATTTGGTTCCTCAAGTTTGTCTTCATTTAAGAAAAATAGTTGTATAGATTTATCAAGTTATTCACGGAAATTAAATTTTTAATGGGGGATTTTTTTCCCAATTTCCCTTAAATTTTATTATTTATACATTATTATCCTTTAAGCATACTTCTATAATTAGGACAAAAAAAATTTATTTACAAGTAGACTTACAAGTTATAATAAGGACCATAATGTTATTTTAATAAAAGGTAGGACCCAACATCTTTTATTCATTAAGTATTTAATTTCTTCTCTCTCTGTGATAGAAACTTCTTCTCTATCGACGGTAGAAAAGCCAAAAAGCATGAAATTTGAGTTATGACTTAAAGCAACTTTTTCTTTCAAAGCCTAATTTTTTTTTTTTTTTAAAAAAAAAACTGATTCAAACATCACAACAAGCTAAAAAGTGGCTTTTGGTTGTTAGGATGTATTTTGTGGGCTTCTAAACATGATCCCAAACACATCATCACTTAAAAAAATTTATATTTTGGAGATCTCTACAATTATGGAAGGTGAAGTTACTTGGCATGCTTGTCACAATTTTATAATTATTAGTATAATTATGATTCATGATTTAATGTTTAATTTCAAATTCAATTTATTTCATCATTCCTTATATTCAAACCCTAATAATTGCATCGATTTTGATAGTGTGATTGTCCGCCCTGTCAGCCCAATGTGAAGTAAACCGTTTAACTCAAATTTGATCACATTGATATAATTTTCAATATAATTTGTTACACTAATAACCTAGTTGTAGAGATCTCTACAATCATAAAGTATGAAGCTTCTTGGTATACTTGGACCACATTAATATAATTACGATTCATGATTTATCGTATAATTTATTAATATAATTATGAATATAATTTATGGAAATCCCTACAATCATGAAAGGTGAAATTCCTTGGCATGTTTGGATCACAATTATATAATTATTAATATGATTATGATTCTTGATTTAACGTCTAATTTCAAATTCAATTTACTTTCTTTTTTATATTGAAACCCAATAATAATAAAAAATGAACAATTTTGATGGTATGATTATCCAACTTGTTTGTGAGTTAAACGGGTTACTAAATGGGTATTACAAGACTTCTAATATAAAGTTGATGATTGATTGATGATTTGTTTTTTTAAAAAAAAAAAAAATCTTATATTCTTATCGGTTGTCCATTTAAAATATTTATTGGTTTTTTCATTAAAACAATAAATTTATATTTGGTTCAGGTTACGTTGTAGAATTGTAGCTTGCGGGATTTATAAATCTCCACAATTAGTCATAATCTAGAAAGTTATGTGTTCTGTCATAGATGTGTGCAGTATATGCAATTGAGAGAGAGCTTAGAAGATGATCTGTACATTTAGGGTTTAACTCCTATTTATAGAGTGTACCTTAGGTGGAATCGTATCGGCCTCATTAATATGATTGATCCTCATTAATATGATTGATCCTCATTAATATGGTTGACCCTCATTAATATGATTGATCCGCATTGATATGATTGGATCCTCCTTTATGATAGGCAGATCCTCATTAATATGATTGATCCGCATTGATATGATTGGATCCTCCTTTATGATGTGTTGAATGGAACTGTTATGGAATAAATATTATGCCCATATATGGCCCAACAAGAAGCATATTGCATATCAGGATCTGCCTATCATAAAGGAGGATCCAATCATATCAATGCGGATCAATCATATTAATGAGGATATGCCTATCATAAAGGAGGATCCAATCATATCAATGCGGATCAATCATATTAATGAGGATATGCCTATCACAAAGGAGGATCCAATCATATCAATGCGGATCAATCATATTAATGAGGGTCAACCATATTAATGAGGATCAATCATATTAATGAGGATCAATCATATTAATGAGGCCAATACGATTCCACCTAAGGTACACTCTATAAATAGGAGTTAAACCCTAAAGGTACATATCATCTTCTAAGCTCTCTCTCAATTGCATATACTGCACACAGAGCACACACACCACCCCTTGGCTAAACGCCTCCGGTAATCCTCGAACTACGTGGACTTTGATCCCTCCTCAGGGTACGTAGGCCCTAGGTATCGCACCTAGGTCAAGTCCCTGTGCTTTGTGATCTCTGATCCTCTTAGGTATCCAATTCATGGATGCTTGGGGGAGAGCTATTTGATCCTATATCCACATCCTAGCCCACCTAGGGTTAGGGTTTATGTTCTATGACAGAACATTGGCGCCGTCCGTGGGGAACGTTAAATTTCGATTCCCGTGACCTAAGATGGTCAATACAAATACAAGAAGAAGAAGCAGCAATCAAATCCCTTTACGCAAGGAGAGACCGTGGCGATGCTCGCGATCTTTTTTCCGATCTGAAGAAAGATTCAACGTTGATGCTTCCAAAAGCCCTACCTTGAAGGCATCACGCATTGAAAATCAACCAATTCCTGTGGTTAACTAAAATGAAATCACTAGCACGTCGTGAGCAGTTTCGGACATGCTAAGAGGTTGGAGAAGACAAGATCATGGAAGCCGTTTTCCGAGAATAAGATGCCGAGATGGAGATCCCGAGATGCCGAGATGCGGTTTCGGTATTCACCATTTTGTGCGAGGCCGAGATGCTTGAATGCTGAAGGCTGTTTCTGAGAATAAGATGCCGAGATGGAGATCTGAGATGCCGAGATGCGTTTTCAGTATTCACCATTTAGTTGAATAAAAACGTGCATTTATGACCATTTGACCGAAAATGGAAAAACAAAGTGCATTGGGACCCAAAGTCCACTCAAAGCTAACATCATCACGGGTTGAAGGCATAATGTGTCATTTGAGCCCGCCACATCGTTCGGAGATTATTAGTATGGGCCATGACGATTTATATGGGCCATGATGTGTTTATTCACTTATGGTAATAAAAATCCTTGGAGGACACGGGGCAAAAAGCAAGCGATTCAATATTATCATGGTTGAAACTATCGCGATATAAGAGAAGCATTTCCTTCTCACAACATCTTGGAGGTCAAGTACATTCTTCTTTCAAATCTTGTTTATTTATATGTAATTGTTCATTGCATATTTCATGCTAAGTTTTGTAAGAAAGAAGAAAAGAGGGAGTGCATAAATATGAGGTAAATAAACCCGGTTCGAAAATCATGTTCAAGTTAAACATGTATGAATTAAGGTAAAGAAACTCGTTTTCAAAAATCATGTCCAGGTTTACGCATGTAGGAGTATGAGGTAAATAAACCGGTTCCGACAATCATGTTCAAGCTAAACATATAGAATTCGGGGTAAAAAAACTCGTTTTCAAAAATCATGTCCGATTAAGCATGTAGGAGTATGAGGTACATAAACCCGGTTCGACAATCATGTTCAACTCGCGGCATGTATGAATTCCGAGTAAAGAAACCCGTCTTCAAAAGTCATGTCAAAGCTAAACATGTAGGAATCAGAGGTACAAAGACCCGTCTTCGAAAATCATGTCAAATCTAAACATGTATGAATTCTGAGTAAAGAAACCTGTCTTCAAAAATCATGTCAAAGCTAAACATGTAGGAATCCGAGGTACAAACACCCGTCTTCGAAAATCATGTCAAATCTAAACATGTATAAAGTCATGGTGCAAAAACCCGTCTTCGAAAATCATGTCAAATCTAAACATGTATAAAGTCATGGTGCACAAACCCGCTTTCAAAAATCATGTCAAGTCTGTTTTACACAATTAAATCCACGCTCCTTAATTGGATCTCGGATAGATTGTGGAGTCCGTCCCTACGAAAGGGATGAAGGCGGACCCAGGCTAACTAAATCGGTTAAGATTCGGGATGCGTAGAAATAACGGTTAAAACATGTTTCATTTGGGACGCGGTAAAACCGAGATAAGTTCATTAAGGTTTTGCAGAAACAAAGACAGAAGGCGGACCGATTTAAACTAAATCTAGTTTAAAATCGAGGATCCCGGTTAAGCACGCACGGAATCCCAACAATGACGAATACCTTGTTCGGATTTGGAAAGTAGCACATCTGGCGGCTCGAAACACGAACTACCAGTGGGGGCAACATAGTGGACAACGATGTGTTGAATGGAAGAGCGTGCTATCAATAACCGACATTAATGCAAACCAAAAGTTTAATGCAAACTCGGACAAGTATCCGAAATGAGCGCGTTGAACGATTTGCACAATGATAAGTATTTTCCATTTATTGTGATTTGCTTACATGTTATTAAATGCGGGAATATAAGCCGGACAATTAGCAGGGAAAATTGTTATGAAAGCAAAGTCGGATTCGGGGATCTCGGATAGCAATCAGTTAATCTCGGCAGCTCAGAGACCTAAACTACCGAGCTTGGGGGCAACTGTTATGGAATAAATATTATGCCCATATATGGCCCAACAAGGAGCATATTGCATATCAGGATATGCCTATCATAAAGGAGGATCCAATCATATTAATGAGGATCAATCATATTAATGAGGCCGATACAATTCCACCTAAGGTACACTCTATAAATAGGAGTTAAACCCTAAAGGTACAGATCTTCTAAGCTCTCTCTCAATTGCATATACTGCACACAGAGCACACACACCACCCCCTTGGCTAAACGCCTCCGTAATCCTCGAACTACGTGGACTTTGATCCCTCCTCGAGTACGTAGGCCCTAGGTATCGCACCTAGGTCAAGTCCCTGTGCTTTGTGATCTCTGATCCTCTTAGGTATCCAATTCATGGATGCTTGGGGGAGAGCTATTTGATCCTATATCCACATCCTAGCCCACCTAGGGTTAGGGTTTATGTTCTATGACAGAACATTATGGAATGACGCAGGAATATATGACCATCGTTGACAGGTGACACGATTCTCTTCCCTCGTACGTAATAAGGTGCATGAAACAACAAACGATTCCTTGATAAAATATACAGGACCTGTCTGTCATGTCCAGATATAGTTATAACTTATAATTCACACAATTCAAAGCGACGAAACCATATAGCTTCTCATCATGCACGGAATGAGTTTAAAAATGAAGCCTGGAGCTCTCCAAGTGGAAAAATCCCTCTATCACCTAATTAAGAGGCTAAAGCCATACCTCTTGTTTCATTTCTAAATCTACTTTTCCCATTAAGATAATTTGGGAGAGAAGAGGGGGAAAAAAACATGCCTGATTCGAATCAGACACATCTTTTTTCCTTCCATCTTCTTCTGTGTACTAAGCTAAACCCCTCCATCAGTGTCATTCTAAGATATCAATGCCTGCAAACGAGAAGCTGAAGATGGTGTTGGGTATTCATAGGAAGGGAAGAGAGCATTATAAGAACATGCTACACAAATATGACTTCAAACTTGGAACAAGGATTGCTTTCCAAGTGGTTTCTAAAATCAGCATCTCCTTTGAAGCTGAAGGTATGCAGAGCCTGCCTCTGCGTCAATCCTACAGGATATATTCTGTAAATTTTTAACTCATTGCCTCCTCTTATGCTTTCTGGCCTTTCTGTCTTCCATATGGGTACATGATTCTGGGATGTGAACTTCTTTAACACAGCAGATTTCAAAGCTTCCAGAGTCAAATTGCTTGACCTGCAAAGTGCATGTCAGAATGATGAGTTATCTTCATGATAACACTATGATAGATTGATAGTCTTGAAAAGTCAGAAACATCTGAAATGCTAGAGTCTCCATGACGGGGCAACACTAAAGTTCTGAACCTAGCATAGCTGATGGTAACTTGTAAAGATTATATAGCTTAATGAGGGAAAAAATACCTCAAGTAAATGGACTCCATCTCGAACCTTCCCCTTTCTCTCACATATATGTGATATACAGTTTCTGAACCTCTAGTGCACTTGCAGGGGCGCTTCTTGAAGCCCGGGCTCTTTTCTTCCTTCTCTCTAATCGTTGTGGCCAAGTGAATGCAGAGGCGGCAAGATGAATGTACTGCTGCCATGTCCACTAGGGCCTTGAAAGAATCAGATGGGCCTTCGTACTTCCACCTAATCAACAGATGTCACAGGTGTTTATATTGATTATTAAGTAGAGAAAGAACACAATGCCAACATCCAGTTGCATTTTTAAAACCTGATGAAATCAAGATGGTTCTTCAGAACCAGATAATATCAAGGGGGGGAATTCGGGGGAGGGAAGAGACTCAAATTTTACTGTTTTTACCTCAGTGACTGGTTATATGCCTCAGGGTTTTCTGCTAGGTGTTTCATGGTTTTGGCAACTGATTCAACATCTTCTATCTCTCTAATATGTAAAATTGAACCAGGGGCTGGGGCGAAATCCTGAATATTTGGAGCGCCGACAACAACAGGAACAGAACCTACAATAAAAGAGAGTTAGTTTCCAGATGAGAAGCATGTGCATGAGTGGGTTATGCAGATATTTTAAGATTCGTGACAACTTTCCAGGATCCAGAACCAATTAACAAATGTTCCTTGCATTTTCTGTTCATCCAGATGTTGAACATATCCTATGTTTTCTGTAAACTCAATATGATTTCTATTAATTTAGGCTTTATTGCTCTTTCGAAGCTCCTTCACTCACAGAGGGTCTTCATGCTGTTAGTACCTACTAACTTCTTAGAATTGAACTCATGAGGTCAATATTAGATTAGACTGAAAAGAGTTTAGCCACAAAAGCAGCATTATGCAATTTAATCACCTACAATTAACCAATAACTTTTCAACAAGAATATAAAAAGAAGCTATCTATCTTATCCAATAAATACAGAAATAGTTGGGCAAAGAACAGCAAAATGAATAGATCAAATGCAAGGGCGTCATGGGAGTCTTTCTATGACCAATAAAAAGAAAGTTGTGTTACACAGTCAAGTTGCATATCTATTAAATGCGAATGAGGGTATAAAAGCAGATGATATTTCTAATACCAGCAACAAGAGATTGGAAGAATTTTTCTGTTACATAATCCTCCTCATTTGAATTCTCAAATGCCAAGCTAAACCTGTAGCGCTTCAGAGTTACCACTTTGTCCACTGCAATAATGAACAATAATATCAACAAAGCCACATAAATAAAATTTAGGGCATTCTAATAAACAAGAAAATAATATTAAAAACATTAATAAAAAACAATTCATATAAGAACCAATCCCGTACTGCATTTAAACTCAATAATCAAGGTTCCAGAATCATCGCCGTGATTTACATTGATGTCTACAAGGAGGAAATTGGCCATCAAATCTTTTAAAATTTATGCTATCAAAATGCTCGGGAGAGACGAGATTTTTCTGCTTCTAAACAACTTCTCCTAAGTAAAATTTCTTCTACTATTAAAGAGTAAAACAAAAATCTTGTACTGTTTGCTGTAAAATATATTTGCGGGGAATCAATTTTTTTTTCCTCTGCTGAAATAGCCCCAACCACATCATTGACATGCAGAATATTGAATGAAAAACTGAAATTAAATGGATGCTGACTTTAGACATGGAATGCATTTCATAACCCCAACAAAATTGGATATTTTTATGCAGTACTTCAGTGTAGGTAAGAAGTCAGGGTGCATTTCAAAGATTAAAAATCTTTTGCTGGGAATCATGTGCATCTGTGAGCACATCAGAACCGAGTTAGTCTTACTATGTCTGAAATCACCTAATGACTTGTCCAAGATTTTTAGAAATAATATATTGACAAGATCAACAATTAAAAAGGGGAATTGAAGATAATATAAAAAATAATCTGAGTCATCCTAAGGCAGAGGAGGCATTGACTTCAATTTGAGAAAGACGTGGTGGTCATCAGCACAAAGTAATTGCAACTCTGACAATATAACTCCTTTAACAGAAGCACAAAAGATTTGAACAGGTATCACAGCATCAAATTATTAGAATGTACCTCTTCCATCGCGGTTTCTATGGCAACCACCATAAGAATCAATCTTGATGTTTGCTTTTTCAAGAGCTTCAAGAGCTTGCAACCGGAAATTTCGAGCACCGCAATTGGAAATGAAAGCAGCTGCAAGAGCAGCTTCAGTTTTGGGCTGTACAGGTCCCATAATGTCATACTCAGCCCAAGAGAAGTATCCAACAGGAACATCGGATGATAGGCTGGTAGTCATTACAATGCTATATCCCCTCCTAGTACACAAGAAATAAAAATATTAGTTAGATACACATATTTTATTTTTGGAGGCAAGATGTTCTCTATACTAGTATAGGGAACAAAAAGAAATTAGATTCGATTGAGTGAAAGTAAAACCTCTAATAATCTTTATTCTACATTGGTCATTACTTGGTAATTATATCATTTGCAAATTATCAGCCATTTACCATGTTAGTCTAGTCCTCGAGGTTATTTTCACACACACACACACAAAACCGCAATCCCATGGCATTCAACTAGGTAAATTCTCTCTACTACAATACTGTTCCATGGAACTACAGAAACACAAAAACCACGAGATCAGGTTGCCCAGCATGAAGCTACAAAAGGTTCAACCTAAGGACTTAATGCTTTATGATAGTGCTTACCCACCGTCTTGCCATTGCAATATTGTTCTCTGCATAATATTGCGAAGATTCCATAGATCGCAGAACACTAGCTGCCCCAGCTTGTTGAGGTATGCCAAATCCTGCATCAGGTTTCTTTCCTGAATTATACCCAAACTGGCATCCAACAGCACACGACTTCCACTCCTGTGCATAGAGTTTACAAGAATCAAAAAGTTTGGAAAAAATAAAAAACCTTAGAAAGTTAAGAGAAATAAATAAAAGCTCAGATTGGATCAACAGAAAAACTTTCACTCAACAATAGACAAACATCATAAATTGTAGAGCGCCTTGTATAATAAAATATATCAACATTGTTTCACATGAGAATATATAGAGTGGCCTAGTAATGAAAACGGTACTTGATAAAACCAGAGAATACAATTCATGTGATCCCAAGAAAATGAAAAAATGAAGAATAAAATCATGCCAGTTAAGACTTTACTAATGCCGCGTGGATAAAATCATCAATAGATCAATAATTTGTCGGCATGCACATGGTTCAAGTCCTTGATGTTTTTCCAGAATGATTTCACTAATCAAGTAAACAGGGAAATTATATTAACAATTACAGGGAGGTTCATTCCAATATTCGATTACTTGTTTACCTATGAACACTAAACCATATATGCATTCCCAGAATGATAAACATTGTTACAGAGCACTAACTCTTCAGCATTACCAACTTAAACAAAGTAAAGGAATGTGTATCCCTAAGCATGCGGAAAACATATACCTATCAGGTTCAAGTTACCAAATTAGCTCACCAATAATTCAAGTTTAATACTTCAAGAAGAGGAGCAGAAGTCACCATTAAGCTTATAAAACGGGGATCAGAGTAGTTATACTTGTACATGAAAGGAAAGAATAATCAAGAGTTAAAATTCAATAAACCTGGTCAGCTCCATTAACTAAAACAGGTTCCTTGGTGAAATTCCTTGAATACGTCACAGCATCCTCCCTTTCTAACCACTCCTCACAGCTCTCAGATTCTAAACTCCGAGCCCCACCAAACATATCTACCCCCAGATCATCTTTTGCCACGACTTCATGAGGTATCCCCCAATCATCTTTTGCTACGACTTCGCGAGACCAGTAAATTAAGTCAGCCCAAGTATCGACCTTAACTGTGTTCTTCGCCATATCCAACTTACCCAAGAAGGCGATCTCTGCTATGACCACAAGGGCCACGAACAGAGGCAATAGATTGGACCATCTCTTCTTGGGCGGCACCGATAAACCAGCTGCGGAAACTGGTAAGCTTTCCTGGTTTGTCTCTTTTCTTGAACCTCTATGATTTGACAAAAGACCCATTAAGCTAAATTAAATGCTCCGGACAATCAAGAATTCTGAGATTTAAGGAAAGAAGCTTTGAAGAAATAGCTGCGATCTGTAACAGAACCAGGTTCTGTTATAGCTTCAACTAGACTTTTACATTCGAAAGGGGGAGGGGGAGGAGAAAGCAGGGTTCATTGCTGAGACTGGGTCTCAGAGAAGAAAAGGGAGACTTGGACTTTCAGGAAGAAACACCATCCAAAGTCTCCGGTGTGAGGTGGTAATGTGGGTTCAAGTGCTAAATATCAAATATAATATTATATTATAAAATATGTTCTTTATTTAGGAGCAGAGATAATATACACACACAATGATAAATATGTGAATGATTCACCAATTGAGAAGATAAAAGTGAACAGAACACAAGTAAAAATTCCTAAACTTCGAAAAAGAAACCATTAATTAAATAAATAAAAATATGGTTATATCTAACTATTTATATAAAAAATAAAGAATTGTAATCTAAATAAATATAATTATAAATTTTTTTGATTAAAAATGATTAATGCCAGGGAAAAAATATAATATTCATATATAAAATATTTTTATTTTTAAAACAAGCACATTCTAAAATATATAAAAAATACTGTGTTTTTTATTTTCAGCTTAATTTAAGTCTTTAATGATTTTATCATCCATTATTTTTAAACACTCTTACATATTTGTTTGTAGAGAGTATTCAAAAAAAGTTATACAAATATAATTTACTAATTATTAATTTCTATTATATTTTTTGAAGTTATAAAAATATTATAGCTTTTAGAATGTGCACAGACTTTTACTTTTGATAAAAATGGAGAAAAGTTACTAAAGTTATATGTCATTAGAAAGTACCTAATAAGATAAAAATGAAATTTTATCACACTGTTATAAGACTAGCAATACCTTATGATAGTGAATGTTAGACTTTAAGGAACAACATGAACATAAAATGAGGGTAACCGAGATGAGGATGTTCAGATGGATATATGGTCATATAAGAAAAAATAAGATTCATAATAATCATATATGTGAACGAGTTAGTGTGACATTTATAGAAGAGAAAATGATCGAAAATCATTTAAGGTGATTTGGACATGTTCAAATAATGTTATTGAGTGCACTGGTGAAGAAAATTGATCAAACAGCATGAAGTAATCTAAAAAGAGATAAAAGAATATCAAATGAACCAAGAATCTTTTGATCAATAATTTATCAAAATATTTTTTTAGACAAGAAAAGAAAGTAGAGTGTGGGCTATATGTCTAGTTTTTTTAGTTTTTTTTAAGTAATTACCATCCATTAAACACTCTCACATGTTTCTAGAGAGTATTTCAAGTTTTGACCCAAATAGTTATATACAGTATTTACTTATAAATTTGTAAATGTTATAGTAATTAACAAATTTATTTTGTTCTAAACTCAATTTTTAGGCTACTCAATTTTTCTGACACTATCAAAATTATAATAATAAATGAAAATTTTAAAATAGGTAAGAAGAAAATATATTTGAGTAATTTTAAAATTAAAGGTCAAACTAATATAAATTCAATTTTAGAAAAAAAGAGTGAAAGCTAAGATAAAATTAATGAATCACATTAGGAGAGTTTCTCGCGATTGGGAATGCCAAAATCATATACTCCATTACTTAATACTAGCATCGAATACCAAAATGTTTGTAAAGAAAATAAAAGGATGAATCAAATTTGAATTAATAAAGCTAAGAGATTAAAGTCAAAATTTAGAGTCAAGTTAAGAAATCGATTTAAGACTGAATGAACTTAAAGGATGAAAGGAAAGTGTGAGATAAATATAAGGAATATAATTAAGGTTAAATCATGGAAATGAGAATTTGGAAAGTATCTTTTTACCTGTATCCCACACTTGGCTATGGTGGGAGAGTCTCCCAGAGAGGCTTTTCTGCATTCAAAAGACTCGAACTCGAGACCTTATTTAAGCAATACAAGCCGCTTATCACTTGTACCAATCCCGTTGATTAGATCAGACTTTGACATAGGGTGGCAAAATGCGTATCCTTTTGGTAAGAAATTAATTGTTGTACTGATGGGCTGTTGGCAAAAAAAGCAAAAAATAAATTCACTTATGAACAAATGATTATTTAATAAGAAATACTCCCTCCGATCCTAATTATAGGAGCAAATTTTGGAGTTGGTTTTGGTCCTAATTATAAGAGCAAGTTTTAACTTTTACAATTTTTTCCTATTTAGGAACATTTATATATATGTGTATGTACATATATATGTATATATGTATTTATGTGTGTCAATATATATATGTGTGTGTGTGTTTGTGTGTCATGTGTATGTATGTATGCGTGTGTGTGTCTATATATATATGTGTGTGTATGCATGTGTGTGTGTCTCTCTCTCTCTAGATATATATATATATATGTGTGTGGGTGGGTGCGCGCGCTCTCTCTCTCTCTATATATATATATATGTGCGCGCGCGCGCGCGTCCACATTGTTATATAAAAAACAACTAATAAACATATATACTAAACTAATATGTTATGGATGTCTAACGTAAGACAAATTAGAAACACTTATAATTAGGTCAACTTGTGTCATTTTAAATTTATATAAGGACATTTTAGGAAAATGAGTAAAATTAACTAATTTAACTCCTCTCCTTAATTCTCCAAAATCGATTAAATAGCTCCTATAATTAGGACCGGACCGAGTAATACACAAAGCTTGATATTAATTAATCGAAATTAGAGAGAGGAATTAAAAAGCTTCAAACATACGAAAGTAGCCTGAACCATCTGGAGAGGTTACTGTCTTCGCTTAGGTTTGAAGCTTCACATTAAAAAAAGAAAGAGTATAAATGGCAATCATTCATTGTTATCGTGAGACTTAAAACTCCTTTTTCTTCATTTCTAGGGTATGAAATACTATCTTTTTTATTTTTCATAAATAAAACTCTCTTGTCTATTTATTATTCAATTATGTATCAGAAAATTATAATTTGATTATGTATTTATTTTTAATAAATAGGCCTGAAGGTAATACCTTCTTGAAGGTAAGCGATTGGGGATTGGATCATTTGCAGAAGTTTGGGTTACTAAATGAGGAAAAAATAGATAACAAGATAATAATAAGAATGTGTTAATTTTAAAGCATTATTTTATTCTTTGTATTATTTGTTCATTTTAAAATATTTTAATATGAGATAATCCTGTGTTTTTATATTATTTTTTTCATAGCAAATGAGCGGGTATCATTTTTTAACGGCAAAAAGCTAGAAACTTATCATTGATCATTTTTAAAAATATTTTAGTCAATTATTATCATTATTAAACATGACAGCAAACCTATGAAAACGACGTGGGCAAACTATATTGTCGTGGGTTGAGTGGTTTAGTATCGATTGAAGTTAGTGCTTCACATGATAAATTGAGTTTGGCCATCTTTAAAAAATATACTTCAACTAATTTAGCTGAGATTACCTATATCTATAGGTGAACTAATACACTTCAACAATCTCATCAATCATCAATAATAATAACAACAACAATCAAATAGACTTGCTCAACAATTCAAAACCACAGGACTGTATAACTACTTAGAATGAACCAGCATATTGAATTTTTTCTATCTGGATCAATTGAAAGCACAATTAGCTGATAAAAAGCTCAAGGGAAAAAATGAAAGAATAATGCAAGAATAGCTTGTAAGAACCAAATGACTTGTGAGTTGCCTTGCGCGAGTCTAACTAACCCCACAAATTTCTTGATTAAGAGCACCAAGTGGGGTGCAGTTGTCTCTTTAGTTCTATCAACATCCTTAATATAAGATCTAGTTTGGAGTATAAATTGAATTACAAACTAGATCTTACATTAAAGGTCGACCTGCATTCGATTTTGAGTTGCAACTAAATAGCCAACTTTTAGAAAGTAACGCAGATCAGGTTTTGGTAGATGGAAACTGTCTGAGAGTTCTGATAGCAATTCAGAGGATGAATGATTACCACTTGAAAGTTCTGCTGATTAAAATTTTTCAATAGCCACAACCTGAAACAAAAATGGAACTTGAACACGTAAGTTACACAGATTAGGCAGTTACTCCAATTTGATATGGTTTCAAACCAACTTATAAATACTAAACATTACATGATCATGTCTTGAAGCATATCATCAGCTGTAGCTATCTTCAAACTTTTATCCATGCATGGCCACACAGCTTGAAGGAGCCCCTTGATCTTCATCCTTGAAGTTTTGATCGGTAAACTCTACAAAAACTAAAGCAATATAGATATTAGCCTCTTATTGACATCCATAAGGCGATCTTAATCATAAACATTACACCCTTTTCTTGGTTGATGGCATAAGAACATAACAGAAGAGAGAAGAAAACTCTATTGCACTATTAACCACTCACTTCAAGGATTCTTAACCTTTTTTTTAAAAACCACGATAAGCTTCCTATGAACAACTGATTTACAGGAACACCATAACTAAGCGCAGTTCATTCCACCAAAACATGATCTAATGGCCACCTGTTTTGGCTGAGGTAATTAATCACTTCTCATGAAAAGTTATAGCCAGTAAATCATAATAGTCCTGTCCATCAGTGCACCATATTCAAATGAGACCACACTCAACCCCGGAACACCAGCAAAAAAATGTGATTTTAGTGGTCATGAAAGGAGCTTCGGCATGGTTGGCAATGGCAAAAACTTCATTACAACAAAAGAATTAACCTACTGGGGCAATTTAATTTCGTAATATGTAAAATTCCTTGTATCTGTAAGGATTAAGAACTTGGAAAAAGATAGAGTGTTGTCCAAAACAGAGCTTGGGCGCTTCAGGTTTCTTTGCACAAAGCAGCAGCAATCACCAAAAAACAAATCTCAAAACCTGAGTGGCAAAGCATAAAAAGAAACATACAGTATGTCTATGAAACCACGTTGATATACATGTATATGGATCAAAGTGTTTATTTTCACTCAGTTTCGCATCCAACATATAAGTTCATCTAAATTACTGTCATGCCACTTGACAAATTTTAGTCTGAAATTTTTAATTTTACCGCAAGCACAATGCTTGCTTGCAATTTATACGTGAATGTAGGCGACCAAAGGATCAACCAATCATCATAAAAAAATGAATTTAAAGAAAATTGAACTCATAAAGTAAGAAACTACTTAAGGAGCAAACAGACAATGACCTCAACCCATTAAATAACAAAAAGCTTTGCGATTCTTATTAACAGAAGCCAAAGTTCTAAATGGCGTCAATCAACAACAAAAATCTATATTTTTTAAGTTATTGAAGTTACAAAATATGACACAACACAAAAAAATTGGTAGCAAAAAAAAAATGCCACTAAAAATATTTTCATTGTAGACCTGCAATTTCCATGAGACCATTATCAATAAGCATTTAATGCTGGTAAGCAGCCTCCTCTATCCCATGGCTCAAGTCAAATATCATTTTCAGCCTTAGAAACCAAGGCAACCCATTAATTGAACGTCATTCCTTTTTGGAAACTTCCGTGATATATCCCGTGTCAAGGGATGAGTTCAGCCCGGTGGCTAATCCCAATTTAATTATGAAAAATCATATAAAAATATAGTTTGATCAGTGGCACCCAAGCTCGACGGAAATTGGGGGCCCATATCTAATCTGAGTTAAAGGAATTGGGGTGTACTTCAGCTACCAGCTTAGGCTTTTAATATGATGGCTTGCGTTTCATCCCTATGGCTTGGTTTCAGAGCCTGCTTAGGCTCTGATAAAATAAAAAATAAAGACTCATAAAGTTAAAAACAACTTAAGGGAAAAACATACTTTTATAAGGAAACAAATAAAAGGCATTCAAGCCTAAGAAAAACCACATGTCATATTTGATTTCAAACAAGATTTTTAATTTATTGAAACTGAATTACCACAAACTGTTTCAGCTTTTGATCAATTACACAGCATTAAACTGTCATTATGAAGTTAACAAACTCTAAACTAAACAAGGAGGCAGAAATAATTTTCAAAAAACTACTTAGATGCATATCTGATCTAGCATGAAGAACAAGACTGAGCAGTGCAAACATATCATCATAAAAATGCATATATTTCATCAATACATGAAGGTATTCTGTTTAAACTTTTGATCAATTACATATCATTAAACTATCATCAAGATGTTAACAAACTCCAATCTACATAGGGAGGTCAAAACAATTTTCAAAAAACTACTTAGATGCTGATATGATCCACCATGTAGAACAAGACTAAGCAGTGCAAACATATCATAAAATGCATATATTTCATCAATACATGAAGGGTATTCAGTACAGATTAAACTTCCCAACATTATCATTATCAGCACTAGTAGAAGATGTCGAAGTCTTTTCCATATGATTCAAAGTTAAAAATAAAGAGGTTGGTAGCACTGATATCACAGACAGAACAGACGTAGACTTAGATTAACAAGTATAATTCATTACTTGGATGTAACTCTACAGCACGACTAGACCTTCTTTCCCTTTGTTGCTGTTTCATTCCCCAGGTTCCTATTCCTCTTCTCCACCTTTTCCACAAGAGGTGGAGGAGGCAGCACACACTTCCCATTCCTTTCATTCCCCTTTTTCCTCTTATCTTTAGGCTTCTCCACCTTTTCCACAAGAGGTGGAGGAGGAAGCACAATCTTTTCCGGAGGAAGCTATACAATCCGTACCCAGGAACATTCGTGTAGGTTCGCACCATCTTGGTACCAAAGCTAGCACTTGGTATCAGAGTCCTCTTCCATCAAAAGGTTTGAAGTCCAACCCAACAAACACTTTCCTCATTCACCTTTTCCTCTCCTTATTTTTCGGCTGCTCCACCTTGGTATCAGATATCTTTAGGCTTATAACCATTTTTCTGCAGGAGGTGGAGGAGATACCACGATCTTTTCTTTCGTCATTGTTTCATTCCCCTTGTTCCTCTTCCTCTTCTCCACCTTTTTCGCAAGAGGTGGAGGCAGCACACACTTCCCCTTCCTCTCTATTTCATTCCCCTTTTTTCTCTTATCTTTAGGCTTCTCAACCTTTTCCGCAAGAGGTGAAGGACATAGCACAATCTTTTCCATGAGTTTGCACAATCCGTAGGTAATACAATCTTTTCCACATGAGGCTGCATAATTTCGAGTTCTTGGGGTTCACATGGGTATTAGAGCTAGCGCGTGTTCAAATCCCTCTAGAGGTTGGTCTTCAAACCTTTCGATAGGGGTAGGATTCGAACCTGCGCGGGCTCTAATACGAGCCCTTAGGCAAGAAGAGCCCACCATCGTACTGAAAACTTAAGCTAGTAGGAGAGGCCCACCCTAATTCTTTTAGCCACTAGTCTTATACGACTTTGTGGGCCACCAGGCCGAAGCTGATCCACACTCTCCCCTTAGACCCAAAATGTATCAAGAATTCTGTATATTTTTCCAGTTATTGAAGCTACACATCATGATTTAACACAAATAAATTGGTAACAAAATAAAACATAAGAAAAATTAGCTTCTTTGTAGACCTAAAATTTCAATGAGACCGGTATCAATAAGCATTTACTGCTGTGAAGCAACCTCTTCTGTCCCATGGCTTAAGGCCAAATATCATTTTCAGCCTCATAGAAACTGAGCCAACCATTAATTGAATGCCATCCCTTTTTGGGAACCTTAACATCTGCCCAATGATCTTGCTCCACCAGTTCGATGCATCACAAACTATATGAGTGTATTTGAAACTGAGCTAAAACGAACATCTGTCAGTGTGAAAGCCATGTACATGACAAGGTCCAAGAAAAAGAGAATGCATTGTACCAGTAACAAGGCAACATATCAACATCTTGCTAGAGTAGCTTGGAATTACCTGCATTAGTGGCAGCTGATTCAGGATAGCATAGGTCATGTTGTTCCGCTGAACTTCTTGACGATCTGCCAGAGAATATAGATTTCCCTCTTCTGTGACCCTCATCACAAGGCAAGCCACCATGATGGACAGTAAAGTCTCTCATAGCACAGCCTCCTTCTACAGATGTGAATTTCAATGGACTTCCCGCAAGAACATGAGAATCACCAGTGCTCTCTAACATAGGTTCATTTCTTTCATGGCTAACTTTCTTCCAGAAGCCATCTTGCAGAATCAAAAACTGAAAGAAGCAAAAAATAATTAGGCAAGATTTGCAGGGAAAAACATAAAATTTCAAGATATCATAGAGATACTATTTGGAATTTATCTCTGACCTGTCTAGACATGTTACTTGGCTTTTGTGAAGTTCTAGATTTATCCACTTCATTCAAGTTGTTTCGGACACTCTCACAGCCATGTAAATGCATTGAATGGCGCATTTCATTCACAAATGAGGCCTCTAAAGAATTGAGATATGAATTGTGTTGCCACTCTGTCCATCTTGTCAAATCATCCAGCTACAAAATTGCCAGATTGAAGTTTAGTAATTCCTTGACCATCAAAAAGAGAAAGGGTTCATTATCATTAGATACTGATAATCATCCCTCCCAACATGGAATTGACTTTCCTATTGTCTATTCCAAACTCTTTTTCTTTCATTTGCAGTTAAAAAATGAGGCATTCACTACCAAGCAAATAGAATTTAACCTGTCATAAAAGTAATTTATACAAAAGAATATGACCTGACCAAGAGAAATATGAAAAAGCAAAAATGTCATCATTGATTTAGATGAAATCAATACCGGAAGAAAATGTTAATCTGTATACATTATAACCAAAATTATGACCCTATCGAATACAATTAAACAAATCATGTCTCTCAATCTTTCTTCTCCTTCACATTATCGTCGAGCCTATGCTGTCTCTGTGAGTCTTCACACGCTCCAGCGAAAAATGTTGGCGTTCAGTAAACAAAATTAAGTTTACAGGACAACATACTCCTGAGTTGAAGTTCCAAATTTAATTCTATCATTTGAGAATTAGATGCAAACCTTAAACTAAATATTCTGATGTTTTTTTATAAAAGAAAAAAAGAAAGTCTAATTTGAACTTTCCCCATTTCAATTTAGATGCGTGTGTTGTCGTGTGTAAATTTAAGATATAGTTATATCTTTATTTTACTTGTACCAACGAGATGATTCTCCAACGATAACAGACACATAACCAGTAATCCAAGAAGAAACAAAGGAGAGGAGAAGTTGGAAGATCTAATAACTGAGAGCATATTTAAAGCATATTTAAGAAATCAAGCATGTAAAGCAAAAACTAAGTTCATTAAAAAGCGTCCAGCGTCAAACCTTGAAGACGTGAACATAGTAGTCAATGGATTCGCTCTATGGACCGGAGGAATAAGAACAAAAGAAAATGAAAATTACCAAGGCCAAAACCAGCTACCTCATGAAACACATCACATTCAATATATCCCCTTTTCTGTTCATACACATTACACATTTTCTAACAAAATCAGCGGACAGGTATTAAAAACTGGCCTGATTTATGCTCAAAATAAAAATAAAAATAAAAATAATAACGCCACTGAATGACATGCAAATCAAAGCAAAATTACACTAGAACAAAATTGATGGCCATAAAACAAAACGCAAAAGCGATCGAACAATATTTAATCTAAAAACACACTTATATATACAGAGTCAGACAGAAAATCAAATTAACTCCAAGATCAACCCACCGAACCTGTAATAATCCTTCCACAGGCATGAAACTGAAAAACTACGAAGCGCGCAGAATAAATCAAAAAAGAGAAACCAGTATGAGTAAAGTTACTGGAAACGGAGCCGCGCAATGACGTGAAATATCGGTGGAAGCATCCAGAAACAAGGCGGAGGAGGCCGAGTCTGTCTGAGTCAACTCGGTTCTGCAACGATCCTGTGGCTCATGAGAGGATAAGTGCTGGTGATAATTACACCGGCGACTGCGTTCCATGTAAATTGATACAGTGAATCTAGAAAGTACCAGAAATTTCGGAGAGGAAGAACGAGAGAAGAAACCACACCGAACGGGGAAGAAGAAGAAGAAGAAGAAGAAGAGAAGGCCCCACATGGCATCGCTTTTTACACGTGGCAGAATATAATCGGAGTGCCACGTCATCAAGGGGGAAAATATCTCTGGGCGAAGTGAGCCAGATATTTTTTAGATTGTTGGGATGAGGGTTTGTCGGGTGTGGGGTTCCTAGGGATTAGAGTTGGGAATCAGGACTGGTCCGGTCCGATAGGGTCTGGCCTTACAGGGTCAGGGTTCAATAGGGCCGGCTCTATAGGCCTGAAGTAAGGAAAATATCTGTTTTTCAAAGTCCGGCCCGATAGCACCAGGGCCAGGGCCAGCCCTACAAAGCCTTTCCAAATTTTAACTATTTTTCCTTCGATTTTTTTCAAAGAATATAATTAGTAAATTGTAACCATTAAAGTTATAATCTATCAAATAAATGTTATCAACATTAATATCTAAACAATATAAATCATTCAACAAATAAACACATTTATTAATTCGTAATAAAAAACAAGTAAACACAAAAAAATATGTTTTTTCCTTTTTTTTTCAAAAAATATCAAACAAAGGAATTGTTTTACTACAAAATGCCCTTTCTCATCCCTCTCGTAATTTTGTGTGTGTCTGCAGATTCCTTTGATTCAGACATGATTTTACTGATAGGTAAAAATAATTATACTTATTTTACACAAAATATGTTTATAATTGACTACTTATATAATATTGTAATACCAAAATATGTGTTTATTTAATATGAAAATATCCCTTCTTTAAAATTTATAATAAATAATTATGTGTTTTAATACAAAATAATAATAAACATAAAAAAAGGGTTCTAGTTTAAACTAAAAAAATCTAAGTAATTACAAATAAACACATTCATTAAGTCGAACTCTAGGTAATTAATTTTTTTTATAAAAAATGCTACAGTTAAACGGGCCTAACGGCCACCGGACAGCCCGAGGTCCTACATGGCCGGCCCTGTAGGGCCAATTTCAAATTTCTGACCTATTTTTTAAACTCGAGCCCTACAGGACTAGGGCTTAAACGGGCCGGCCTGATGGGCTTGGCCCGATTTCCTGACTCTACTGGGATAGGAGTATGAGTATCTGGTTGGGAAGAGAGTGGAGACCAAGATTTGATATTGGCGCGTGAAATGAGTTGTTGAGACAGCAGTACATCACATGGATTGGACGCGGTTGCCTTTTAGATTGATTGGGATTGGCAATCTCTATCCGTCGCGAAAAGTGTGGTGAAAGTCAATCGCGCAGGGTTTTTCTTGCATTATTGTAACATCTCTTTCAAGTTTCGACAAAGCATGATTCTCGCATCTGCTTCCTAAAGAGCCCATTGGTCCATCCTTTATATTTTTTGTTGTACTACCGGCTAATAAATCATTAGCATCCAAAAACAACTTCAATTATAGTAGTAGGAACGCAATTATCACCCTTTATATTCACTGTGTATCGCTTCAATTTTAGAGAAAAAATTGAAAAAAAAAAATCAAAAAATACTACACCACGTCAAAAGAATGGATACTCTATTTTATAAAATATTTTGGAATAAATTAAATACGAATTTTTGTTGGTAATACAGAAGTCCATGTACAGAATACCCGGGTCTCGTGATTTTTAGGAGAATGCAATGCAAAGCTCTAGAGAATTTTGAGGGAATTTCAAATATGGCAGAGTAAATAGAGTCAGATATGCTTGACCACTAAAGGAGAGGTCTTTGGTCAACTACGAGATTTCGAGTTGCCAGTATGAATACATTAAATAATTTTGGCATAATTATCCTAATTATACTCCAGTCCAGCCTAATCGAATAGTCATATAAAAGAAACGAGTGGGTTGGGTTTGTAGTTGTATGGATCCTCCATCAGTTACCAAAATCACCGGAAATTAAAAGTTTACTGCTGTAAATAAAAATTAGTTTAGTTGGTAAAAGAGTTTGCCATAAAGTTGTGAGTTTAAAACTCATCAATGTGAATATTTTATTAGTGAGTAATTTGTAAGTACCTCTGTAAGCGTTATTTGAATCTAAATCCTAATGAGTCCCTAAGACCCAACTCATCTTTTTTTTTTTTTTTTTAAAAAAAAAACAGCTTATTGCACGTCGTTGATAACCTTAATTAGAACTAGAATTGGACGTTAGTTTCTCCCGCCCCATAGCTGAGAAAATTGAGAGTCAGAGGTTAAAGCTACAGACGTCTTGGTACGCTAATGTATTCTAAATTTCTAATCAGAATCTTCTTGTGTATTACTCCTTCCCTCCTTGATATATGAATTCTAGTTGGGGGGTTGATATTAACTATAAATATAAACCTATTTTATATATTTATCATTTTTTTTAAAGTGGCCTTATTAATGTTTCCTTAGCAATAATCAAATAGGCTAGGAGAAGGAATTGGGGTAGATTATTAGTGTATTTTAGGGGAAAAAAACATATTATATTAACTAATTTGACTAACTTTTTTAATCTTATTAAATTAGCTAATTGAGTCCAACATTAAGAAATAAAGGAGTACTGAATGAGTATTAACCTAGGGCCTATTTGGATCACTGAAAAAATGGAAAATAGGATTTTCTGGCCGGCGGCGGCCGTTTGGTTCTTTATTTTCCCAAGAAAATGATTTCCAAGGGTGGGTATTTTCCCTTATACATGTGAAAATCGCTTCTCACCTATTTTGGTGGGAACTCAATTTCCGGCGTGCTCAGAAAATATTGAAGACCAACTTACCCCTCTTCAACATTGGAAATTTACCCCTCTACAGCGCTGAAAATATGTTGGAAAGTTTTGAACAAGAAATAGAGCGGTGGAGGCAAAATGGTCTTTTGGATCATTATTCTATTTTATTTTCTTTCAACTAAACAAAAACTTTCCTATCAATTTATTTTCTTTTCTAGTGCCAAGGGGGGCCCGTTTGGATAGGCTTTTAATTTTTTTTCTTAGTGATTTTTTTTAAGCTCCAAATTGGAGCTTAAAAAAAGTAGCATTTTGACTTTTTTTTTGTGACTTTTACTTTTCAAAAAATGTCATCTAAACACATGAATTAAAAAAAAAAAAAAAACATTTTCTTTTGCATGAAAAATGTGTTTTTTAATAAAAAAAAGCTCATCCAAATGGGCTCTAAAACATCTCTGCTAAAATATTTTCCCTTCCTTTCTATTTCATTCCTTTCCAACATTTTCTTTGAACCAAACAGCCCTTAGTCTCTGCGCGGTTAAGACCTCTATATGGTCACCAAGAAAAATGGGGTTTAGATTTTGTTCTTAGATTTTCTGTTTTGATATATCTGCTTGCATGGTCCCCTATTTTTGTTAGACAACTAAGCTTCATTTCATAACCCCACAGTCCCCGCTTGAATCACAGTTCACGCACGAGAATCTGTCTAAATTCTACATACATTCAACTCAACACCATCTCATATAATTAAGTGCATAACTAATGGCTAACGAGGAATGACACGGTTGATTAAGGCGTCGGTCTTCACCTCAAAAAAGGAGTACCTACCGATCGATGTAAGAGTCTTATTGGTGGGTGATCTGTAAGTACCTCTATAAATACTCTTTGAATCTAGAGACGTGCCCTGACCCTAGTGATTTTCGTGTTACAAAATAACCATGAACTAATATTATTAATTTTTATATCTTAAATCAGTTAACTTAGTTATTTATAATAAGTATGTGTTAGATTTCTTTAAAATACTAGAAACGTCTGTATTGCCTGTCCATTGGAACTATCTTGGATCGAAACTGCTTGCAATACTTTGAGTAGACATGAAAAAGCAAATTTAACTGAGCCTCATATCTAGGAACAATATAAATCATCAATCTAGCTCAATACTCAACGCTTCAAAATAAATCGGCTTTTTGATCAATTTGCTTCTTATTAAATAACTATTTACTAAAATGCCCATGTCTAGAAACTATTAACCCATTTGCCTATGTTTAGTGGACTAAGCCATGGTTTAGTCGACTAAATCATTAAAAAAAAAAGTTAAAACTTCGGCAGGCCATAACTTCTAGTTCGGGAGTCCGAATCAAGTTATTATTTTTTTTATTCCACATAACTTTTTGAAATCTATACATTGACATAAAAATTAGCTTTCAAATTTAATGAAGAGAAAGGAGGAAAAACAAGTGATTCTTTATTGTGCAGGAGATACTAACAATTCATTAAATATAATCAAGTGATATATATATATATATATTTATATTTAATTTCCTTTTATTTGATGTTTTCTTTTTTATTAGATCATATAATATCTCCTGTACAATAAAGATAGGATATGTGTGTGTGTACACACAATTGATGGCGGGAGAGGGGCGGTGCCACAAGGAAAAAGAGATAGAGTGGGAAATGATGACACCAATCCTAGGGTTTTGTCAGGATGGAGGAAATTAATTATATTTAATTGAGAGATATTTATTGTAAAATTAATTAATCATTATTTCTAATATTATTATCTAATAATAATTAATTGATCTTATTTAAGATTTTAATATCTTTATTTTTCTACCATGTATTTGGTAAACTTTGAATTTCAACGTAACAATTAATACTGGATTTTCTACCATATTATTAATAGAGAGAAAATCTCAATTTTGAATATATTGTATTTTGAAAATCCAGTATTAATTGTTACGTTGAAATTCAAAGTTTACCAAATACATGGTAGAAAAATAAAGATATTAAAATCTTAAATAAGATCAATTAATTATTATTAGATAATAATATTAGAAATAATGATTAATTAATTTTACAATAAATATCTCTCAATTAAATATAATTAATTTCCTCCATCCTGACAAAACCCTAGGATTGGTGCCATCATTTCCCACTCTATCTTTTTTTCCTTATGGCACCGCCCCTCTCCCACCATCAACTGTGTGTATAGACACACACACATATCCTATCTTTATTGTACAGGAGATATTATATGATCTAATAAAAAAGAAAACATCAAATAAAAGGAAACTATATATATATATATATATTAAAGAATCACTTGATTATATTTAATGAATTGTTAGTATCTCCTGCATAATAAAGAATCACCTGTTTTTCCTCCTTTCTCTTCATTAAATCTGAAAGTTAATTTTTATGTCAGTGTATAGATCTCAAAAAGTTATGTAGAATCAAAAAAAGAATCACTTGATTCGGACTCCGAACCAGAAGTTATGGCCTTCCGAAGTTTTAACCTTTTTTTTTAATGATTTAGTCAACTAAATGAGTTTTTTAGTCGACTAAATCGCGGGGGTTTTCAAAAAAAAATTGCCCGCGTTTTAGTCGACTAAACCAAGGCTTAGTCGACTAAACAGGGGCAAATGGGTTAATAGTTTCCAAATAGGGGTATTTTAGTAAATAATTATTTAATAAGGGACAAATTGGTCAAAAAGCCAAATAAATCACTATCAAGGACGAGTATAATTTCACTGAAAAGAAGAGAGTGAAAAAAAAAAATAGAATCTTATTTTTTGCAAGCCTCTTTTCTCCTCCCTCCCTCTTGTCTGCATTTCATCTCCCTCCCCTTTTGCTCCCTCTCGCCGGCGGTTTGCCTGTGCCACAGATGAGTCAGAGAGGTAGTTTAGAGTCCAGATCTTGGATCTGTGGTCTTCTCTCTTTGAGTTTTGTCGGACGTGGCCTTCTCTCGTTCTTGTGGCGAGTTCTCTCCTCTCCTTCTCCAGATCTGATTTGTGGAGGTGAGATTTATCTGTTTTTTTTTTTTTTTTTTTTTGTGGTTCTGGGTTTTGTGGTGGTGTTCTTGTCTCAGGAAATAAACAGATCTTTAAGATCTGCGTTCAAATCCTCTTGGTTGGATGGCTGTTTGAATGTTATTAGACTCGATTATCACTTGATAGCTCGGATCTGCGTTCTTGGGGGAAGATCTAAAGAGGAGTTACTTGGTGTGTGGTCAAGGTCACCAGATCTGTTTCAACATCGGAGCATAAATGTTTTTTAGGACATCATGGGTCTTCTTTCGTCTCAGGTTGGGTTTTCTGTGTTCCTTTCCTCAATATGGGGACCTGTACAGCTGCTCTAATTGCAGCTCATGCTTATAAGGAGGTGGTGTGCCCGTTTGGGTGGGTTTTACAACCAACACTTTCTTACTTGTCACTTCTAACCTTGGATATTGAGGATGCTGCTTTTGTCCATGATTCTACTTCTACTCTTAAATATTTTATGAACGATGGTGATTTGACTGTTTTGTTTTTGTATTTGCTGTATTTTGTTGTATTGGATTTAGCTTTAATTGAATCCAGATATCGTAATCTGTTGGTATTTTAATATATATATCCTTTCCGATCCAAAAAAAAAAAAGAGAACCTCTCAGATAGACATTCAACGCTCCTTAAGTTCCCACAAATCGTTACCCTCTTTCATGTGCCTTCTCGCTCTCGCCATATATCCTTGACAATTTTCGGCTTTTCCAGAACCCTCGTCAAACAGACGTCGCTTCCACCTTTGCCATATAAGTTAAAGTCGACTATATATAATTAAATCTCACAATCGATCTTTAAACATCGAATTGGATCGTGAGATTAATTAAATTAATCAGTCGAATACATATAATTATACTTATATCGAATTAATTAATCATAGCTAATATATATATATACACCACTTTATACATCAACTCATCAATCATAATGAAACAAATAGAATCCGTCAATGAGTGTCTCATCAAACTTAGTATAATGCACTGAGAAGCACGTACGTATTCACAGCCTAATAGTAATAAATGTCAAAGAAACTAGCTTGCTAGACATGATGGTAGCTTTTGATATTTTGTCAGGAATTATGCTTTCAAAGGTGGATGCATATGCATACTGTTACACCTGAATTGATCATTACGGATCAACGTGGTCCCTAATTGCGTGACAGCTTGAAGATGATTGCCGCACCGCACAAGCAACCACCTGGGCCCATTGCTTCAATTTCGTCTTCCTCTCCCCCAAATCATCCCCTTCATTCATTCATCCAGTTCAATTCACCCGTCACATATCCGTATATATCCACAAATTCAATTGACCACAGCAACTAATAAATAAATTCAGACAATTATAACTTAATTACCTGGATCGATTACGGTGCCGGAATTCCCAGCGTCGCCGTCGAAAGCCAACGACGACGAAGACGACGACCTCGGTACGCTGTGATTGTACTGTTTGTTAACGGCATGGTAGAACTCCAAAGCTGGGATCGTATCCGACAGCTTCGGGTCGAGTTCGGGAGAATCGAACCCGAATCCGAGCTCGATGCAAGCCTTCAGCTCTTCTAGATCATCCTCGGAGAGGCTCTTCGTGTGACGGTGGCGGCCGCCGGTTACTTTGTTGACCTTTCGCCTCTCCCATGCCTCCTCCCGGAGAAGGTCGGGCGACCAGGACTGCTGCTTGTAGAGAAGACGCGGTGGCGCGTGTGGTGGCTTAGACATAGTTTAACGGCGGCGCCGTCCAAAACGGTTGGAGACCAAGGCGGGAGAGAGAGAGAGATCAGAGATTGTGTGAAGAATTTTATAATAGGCGGGGCTTGTCTACTTCTCCACAATTGGTGCTTTTTGAGTTTTGAAATGGCGATGAGAGACGGTGTTATTGTGTTTGATTGCTAGTGGTTTCGTACCTTTTTGGTCTTTACAAATTACCTTTAATTAATCTTAATAACCTGTTTTCTTAATTTAAAAAACGAGTAAGAGAATGAATCTAGTCAAATAATCTGTCACAAGAAGGAAAGAATCTTAACCATGATTTAATCTTCTATACCTTATAGATGAAGAGATCTTGGACAAGTCAATGTTAAATTTGTATTATTATAAGGTACTAACTAGTAAGTTTATTTGGTCTTTTTTATAAGGCATTTGTTTATTCCCAATGAGTATTAATTATTTTTTTTTCCATTTCTGCCCATAATTAATAAGGGTAGTGGATGAGAGTGATAATTAATATAATATTAGAGTTTATGACAATTAGTAGATGTAATATTGGAAATTACGTAGATTATAGGACAACTTTATTGACTTTAACTGCAATTATTGTTTTGTGAGAAAAGTTAATTGGTACTTTATAATAAGAACCAGATGGAGTATTTAACACTTAATTATATGATACTCCCTCCGATCCTAATTATATGACATATTTACATAATTTTGGAGAGATTGAGAATTATAGTTAAATTAGTTAATTATATTCGTTTTCTTAAAGTGCTCTTATTTAAAACTATTTCTACGATTTTCCCCCTCCCCGGGCTTAACATCACTCTTCAGTGCCTTGTTTTGTTTTATTCTAGCGTCCCTTGTAAATTTGTGAAACACCAAAACACTAAGAAAATAATAGGGGTATTTTGGAAATAAATTGATAAATTAAAACTTTATCCTATAATTAGGGCTAAGTCAACTCTCAAATATTATCCTATAATTAAATCAATACGTTAAAGTTGAATTTGAATGATATTTATATTTAATATTACAGATTTACGGTAACACAGATCGCAAAACTTTTTACTTCTTACGGTACATTGCAAGGTTTAAAAAGGATACAACTACTCTTCTATATGAAATGGAAAGAAATTGATATTTTTCAACAAATTTGTGAATTTGAACGTTATTAATATGGGAACTTTGACTCCATTTAAGTAAAGATTGCTTGAATTTGAAAGGGCAGTATTAGATTCCAAATATAAAAAATATCACTCTGATCCTATTTATAAGTTTAGTTTGACCAAATCTCACATACCAAGGAAAGTTAGATATCTCAATGATTATAGAGCAAATTTCTAACTTTACCCTTATTTATGAATGAGTATCTTTTAAAATCTATTGTCAAATCTCTCTCATCTTTTTCTCTTCCCAACATAGTTAGTCAATCTCTCTCATCATTATTAATATGGACAAAATTGTCACAATCTCATTTATTTGATCAAAATGGACTTATAAATAGGACCAAATTTTTTGGTCAAACTGGACTTATAAATAGGACCAGAGTGGTATTAACAATGTTGTGAAGAAAAAACATGTAAGTAATAACACTTGTGTTTTTTTCCAAAAATAAAAAAGAAATGAAAATGGAATTAATTAGAATATAATAATAGGGTTAAGGTGCAATTTTACACATGAAGTTTACCCCTGGAGCGCCCAGCACCACGAAGTTTTTTTAGGAGTAAAAGTACACACGACGTTACGTTTTGGGAGCAAAAATACCACGGGCCGTTAAAAAACTAACGGTCAACTAAAGGTCAAGTAACGGTCAACTAACGGCCCGTGGTATTTTTGCTCCCAAAACGTAACGTCGTGTGTACTTTTGCTCCTGAAAAAACTTTATGGTGCTGGGCGTTCCTGGAAGTAAACTTCATGTGTAAAATCGCACCTTAGACCATAATAATATAAAGTTTGCCTGTAATAATATAAAGAGAGCTTCATGCGAGAGCATAGATGTTTGCCAAGGACTGAAATGTAAGGAATTGACCCGAGATTTGTTGATAACAGTGCAATATTTGTTAAGGAAAAGGGCGGTTCTATGGAATATGAACATAATAAAATATCAGCCGTTTGAATCGGCGTCTTTTACTCATTTCCTGGTCGGTCCCCCACGCAAGCCCACGCCCTCCAATCTCTCGTCCACACCTCCATTATTATATAAAGTCATTACCTGCTCTGCCACATTATGATATTTTATATATATATATATAAAGAAGTACTTTTCTAGGCTTTTGTAGGGCCCACTTTAAATACTTGGGCCGCGCCTGTAGGCCCAATAATTATAAGAGGGAGGCCCAACAAAAGTTTTTATTAACTTGCAAACGGTATGTTCCAGATTCGTTCTCTTATATTCTGTTATAGCTTTGCTTCATTTTAATTACCTTGAAAAACTCCCTCATTTTGGTTACTGTGTTACTTATTTACTGTTGATTTTGGACCCACTGTAAATTCCTTGAGAGAAACGATCCAGGTTTCCGTACTACAAATATTTGAATTCTGGTTATTTTGTGAGGGCTCGGCAACTCTCATCAAAATTTTTGGGAGTTCCATTTTAGAGGAAAAGGAAAGGGAAGGAAGGGTTTTGGTAGTCTCTTTCCTTGGTTGCAAGTTTTTAAAAAAAGAGAGGAGGGAATCAGGGATTTTTACAAATCCCTCAAAACCCTCATTCTTCTAAAAAATAAAGTTTCCCCAATATGGGGGGTTTTAAGAGGGGAAATAGATTAATTACTTTGTTATCCTTGTTCACCACCACCCTGCCACCGCCGCCACCACATAAATAATTTTTTGAATTTAAAAATTACATAAATAATTTTTTTAGAAAATTTAAATTAAATTTATTTGTAAAGTATAATAATTATATTAATTATTAAAGAAAATGACAAAATGGTAAAAATAACTCATTAATCCTCCATCTTCCTCCCTTATTATTTTTTAACTCCCAAACAAGGCGAGAAAATATCCTTCATTTTCCTTTCATCCCCTCCCCTCCATTCTCCTTGCATCCCTTTCCTTCCCCTTCCTTCCAAACTCTCAAACAAAGCCTAAAGGGTCTCCTAAATTTGTGTATATCAACTCTCGTCTTTGGGTTCAATTGGCAAAGAGGTCAAACACTCTCACCAAAATGGAGGAAGTTCGATCCTGGGGTTGGTCAAGTGCTAGGGAAGATATCCTAGCTCTTAGATGTCTAGGTAAACACCTGAGGGATCCAGGAGCTAGGAGGCATCTTAGCTTCTGGATATTTAGGTAAACATCTGAGGGTAATAGACAGCTCGTCCTGCCTAACATTGTTATCACCTAGGAGGAAGGGAGAATCTTTTCTCTTCTTCTCCCACATAAAATCTTTATAGATAAACACCTAAGGGTAATAGACGGCTTACCCTACCCAATATTGGTATCACCTAGGAGAAAAGGAGAATTTTTTCTCTTCTTCTCCCAAATAAAATCCTTCTACCTAAACATCCGAGGGTAATAGACGACTCGCACCACCCAACATTGGTATCACCTAGGAGGAAGGGAGAATCTTTTCTCTTCTTCTCCCACATAAAATCCTTCTCTCCTACTCTGTATTTCAGTATTCTAATAACAACTCTTTCCTTACCTTTCATCTTTAATTTATTATTCTCATGTATTTTTCCTTTATTAGTACAATAAATCTCTACATTGTTGGTGACTCTATCCAAAACTCTTTTTGCAAATTATTTTTATAAATTATTGCTTCTACAGATTTTAGCCTTTCAACAAGGGATGAGACTAGTTGGGACATGTCAGTTTTTCTAAAATATGTGTTTGAAGTATGTTTTTGGTTATTTAAAATAAAACTAAATAAATAAGTTTCAAAAAATATGATAAAATTATAAATTTTATAAATAAAAATTAATAAATTTTATAATATATGGGAAATTTTGAAAATATATGTATTAAAATTATTGTTGGGTTGTCAAAAAAAATATTCTTAGGAAAATGTAAATGTTTATTCTATTGTTGAAATAATGGTATTTTGATCAAAACAAGGGTTTAACAGTCAAAATTAATGGTCAATGAACAGTTAAATGAAAAAATAATAGTTCAAATATGTAAGGGAGGTTTCTATAACATACATTTTAATTTTAAGGGAGTTTATATATATTTTTAAAATAGATAAGAGGTTTCTGTAATTTAGATAAAATAAAGGGGTGGTTAATGTATTTTATTCTAGATATAATTGATGTATCATTTCCAAGTACTCATCCATCCAAAAATATAAGTTTGGTTATTACTATTCAGTTCCTACTATGAGAGCTAGATTTGATTTGATCCTATATATAATATATTAATTCATTTTGTCTCCTAAATTTATAATCCCCCCCCCCCCAAAAGTATTTCTATTTATTGCACACGTGAAGGAGTTTTCATTTAAGGGTACTCGTGATGAAAGAGGGTATTAAAAAAAACTAGCTCATATTTGTCACAAATAACTAAATGAATTTATTTAATCTACTCAAATCAGTTATCTAACTTTTATATTAAGGAATGATAATATTTTTTCTTAATTTTTCCTTATTATGTCATCATATGAGAATGAGAGAGTTAATTTATAATATGAAAAATTGTACCACCTATTATGATAAGAGTAAGTAATAGGGTTGTGCAATGGGTTAGATGGACTGCCCGACGTCAACCCGCTCATCTATTTCTTAATGCCCATTAAAGCCGATGTCAAATAAACTAGGTTAAACCCGTGTGAGTTTGAATGTGCATGGGCTATCAGATAATACATTTTTTTCCAAAAAAAAAATAAATATGAAGTTGCACTTCTATTACATTTATTGTCACTAATTTCTTAATATAAATTACAAGAAAACTAATAATAAAGTACCATAATCCTCATCCTTCACTATTAAAACCACACATGAAATCATATGCATAAGATTATCAATATCAACCTCCTTCAATTTGGTAGAACTTTTGTGTAGCCAATTTTTAATACATATAAGTGTTTCTGTCTTCTTTGAAAATAAAAAACTTCCAAAAGTATCTAGTACTCGACTCTTAGTTCCAAAAGCGAATTCTGAAGACACTTTAGAAACTGATGCCTCTACTAAATCAAATGCAATCAAATTTAGAATTTCATACTTGGAAGAATACACTTTCCACTATGTTAAAAGGTCAAATTTTGATTCACAATATTCAATTCAATCGGTTTGAAGATATTCATCCACATTTGAAAGCTACTCAACCATTTTAGTCACAGTCTTTTTACTGGCTAAAAGCTTCTTAAATGTGTGATCAACGGTAAATAAGAACATTTTAATTTCAACCTCTAGAACTAAAACATTTATAGCATAAACACTATCATCCATTTGCTCTAATGTGACTTAGGCTAAGATCTAGATGCTTCATTACTTGTAATGAAGCTATCATATAAGGGAAATAAGATATCCGTAATCTACTTCTACTTGACTTCATGTTATATCACATTAGGAAAAATTGCTTCTAAAGCAACTTTGACTTCACCTTATATATAATATAATATATTTATATTTAAATATATATTTTATTTCACATATATGAGATATAATTAAATTAATATGGGCTTCTTTACCTAAATTTACACTTAATTATAACACACACACCACCCACACACATACACATATATGGGCGAGCATGGGCAACCCAAAGGTGTGCTCGTAACTGTCCCCTTTAGTACATCAGCCTGCCCATTTAAGCCCTCCTGTTATGGGCCTTTCTTGGTTGGGCCAAAATGGACAACTTTTTACTGGGTTTGGGCAGGCTCATTGGATTGTGGACAACTTTCTCAGCCCTAGTAAGTAATAGTGAAAAGTAGGGTGTTAGTTGATAGGCAGTTAATGGAGGGGCAACATTGCTACGTTTTGAGACTTCCGAGGCAACATTGCTATGCCCAAAACTTCAGGGGAAAAATTACTCCTGGACGCGTACTTCAGTCAGGGGCAAAATTGAAACTTAACCCTTTGTAAGCTCTATTCTCTCAGTCATCTCTGCTTACAATGCACGAGAGGTTCGTTAATCATTCGCGTAGATAATTCCGCAGGCGAGTGATTATTGTTTGGAAAAATTCATTTGAACTTCCTGCGACATACTCGTTTGATCTTCTGTTCGAACAAATTTGTTCTTATTTTTTTGTTTGATTTGTCCGAAACATTTTTTCTGGACAAATTCCGCAGGTGAGTGATTATTGTTTGATTGGAGAATGCCTATGATAGAGGACGCTATGGGAGAAGAAGAAGTAGGCTATGCTTACTTTTTTTAAAAAAATAATAATAATAATTGTCATCCCTACTCCCTCCTGTCATGATTATAATTATAAAGGGTTAAGGAGCAATTTGGCCAACAAACTTTTACCTTAGAAGCGCCTAGAATAAATAACTTTTAAGTGGATCAAAAATATTTAAAAACTTTTAAAAATGTGTAGTCAGTACAAATTTTTTTTATTTTAGGAGCGTCCTGCACACACAAAAAAAAAATTACTCTATTTTTGTGCCGACTAACACATTTTTAAAAGTTTTTTGGTATTTTTGGTCCACTTAAAAGTTATTTGTGTTAGGCGCTCCTAAGGTAAAAGTTTGTTGGCCAAATTGTTCCTTAACCCTAATTATAAAACCGAGTTGATTTTTTTTTTTTTTGAAGAAAGGGTTAAGTATCAATTTTGCTCCTGAAGCACACGCCCAGGAGCAATGTTGCCCCTATGTTATTAGCCCTACTGGTCAACGTTGACCGTTAGAGCAATTAACGGAGGGGCAACATTGCTACATTTTGAGACTTCCGGGGTAACATTGCTACGCCCAAAACTTCATGGGTAAAGTTGCTTCTAGGCGTGTACTTTAGGGGCAAAATTGATACTTGACCCGTGAAAAATATTATGATATTTTTTTTTTCCAAGTTATGTATACTTAGCCTACCTTTAAATTTTTTCTCAACTCAAGTTATGTATACATGATTATATTTTGGATTGAAGGGAGTATTTTTAAGTCCACTTCCTTTAATCCAACGGTGACTATTTCATGTATATTAAGAAAGTCATTTAACGCATTAAATTGGAATAAAAACACAAATTGCCTTTTCATTTATTTTCCCCTATAAAATGGTTAACTTTTCTCTATAATTAATTGGTATTTTTTCATTGTATCATATAATTTATTCCTCATATTTAGTTAGCTTGAATAACATCATATATTAACAAGAGACAAAAATGCAGGGAAAAAAAAACACACACAAAAATGAAAAAAAAAGGTGATTAATGATCTAGATAATATCTTATATTTTGAATCAAATGTTAAAACATCTTTTAAGTGTCTCATATTTAATAATGAAGGGAGTATTTCATAGTTCTTTCCGTCAAACAAGACATGGTTAAATTTAAGGAATATTAGAGCAACAGTATAATGATATTTTTTTTAAGGGAAAATTATAATAAAGGACCTAAGAAAAATAATATTTATTAAGAAAGACCATAAAAATGGTAATTATTTTCAAGGACCAAAAATTAAAAAATTAAAATAAAAAGACTAAATTACCCTTGGTTCTACAAATTTTTCGTAAAGGTAAGAAATCCAAAAAAACGTTTTACTCTTACAACTCCAAATCTTCGTGCTTACCATCCATTGCCCCAGGTCTTAAAAATTATAATGCTACAATCCATTATTTTCTAGGCTCTATTATTGTTGAACCAATTTCTTTAATAATATTAAATAAGTTTCAAAATCAAAAAGTATCAAATAAAATATCTAATTAACCAAAAAACAAAATTACTTAGAGGTCAATATCTGTGGAACTTTTTTTTTTTTTTTGAACAATAATATTTGGGAACCTTTCATTCTATAGAAAGAAAGAAATATGAAGGACAATGTCAATTTGTCTTCAGTAATTCAAAACAGAAGTTTGAAAAAGATACAATACTAAATGGGCAAAGATTAATCAGGTTTTAATGATGATAACAAGAACTAAACCAAAAGAAACATAGAGATAAAAAATTACTTGGGAGAGGAGCTTGAAGATCATAGAACATAGGGGACGAGGGCTGAGGAGGGCTGAGAGATCTTTGTCAACGGAATAACCTACGGTTTCTCCACGGAGAGATGAAAAATTACTAGTAGAGACTCTAACTTAAATATTCTAGATTCTGATTTGATCTCAATTTATCATTTTCAATCAATCACTTCAGATTCTGATTTAATTAGACATAATATAGGAAATCTGACTAAGGACAATTTAGTCTTTCTATTTTAATGTTTTAATTTTTGGTCCTTCAAAATAATTACCATTTTTATGGTCCTTCTTAATAAATATTATTTTTCTTAGGTCCTTTATTATAATTTTCCCTTTTTTTAAGGTTAAGAAGGGAGGCCAAAGCCCATACAAACTAACAGAAATTACAAAGTATCCACAAGCATACCCCTCGTTTTTGGGTTCAACTCGCGAAGGGGTCAGACTTCCTCACCTCAAGGGAGGGGATTCGATTCCTACGTTGGTCAAGGCGCTGTGGAAGGCATTCTAGAGGTCTAGGAAGCAGTGGAAACGTTGGTAGAGGTGGAGGCATGTGTACTCTCTGTCCAGTATGCCTGTGGACTGGGCTCCAAGCGCTTTGCCCTTGGATTGTGGGTGAGCCCAACCCCTTTCCTAAAATTTTCTTATAAAAATAATAATGCATATCAGAAACCAGCACACCGTGTTTTGCGGCCAAGTCTTAACTGTGAATCTCCTCTTCTTGTTCTGGAAAAAAAATAAAAAATCTTCCTTTTTGTATTGATGATATCGCTGACGAAGTTAAGAATAACGTTTCATGAGTTCAACCCATTAACTTTGTCTATAAAAAATATGGGCGACAAATGAAACGAATCAGCGCTCGTGGCCTAATGGATAAGGCGCCTGACTTCTAATCAGGCGATTGTGGGTTCGAGTCCCACCGGGCGTGTAATTATATCATTTTTTTAAAAAATTTGTAGTAGATAGACATTTTTTAAGGTTAACTCATGAGTTAACTTTTAGTATTTTAATGTTTTTAGCTTACAAAAGTATGTCAATTCGTTTTTAAACCCATCTTAGTTGTAAATTCGATTGACCTCATGAGTATTATTGTTATCAAACTTAGTGTTGTTACGTTTTTAGCTTAAAAATGTTTTAACTCGTTTTTAAACTCATACTAGTTGTAACTTTAAATGAACTCATGTGTTCATGTACTGACATTTTTACAATTTTATCTTACGAAATGTGTCAACTTATTTTTAAACTTGTATTAGTTGTAAATTCAGTTGATCTCATAAATTTACACACCAACATTTTTTTTAATGATTTTAGCGTATAAAATCGTGTCAACTCGCTCTTAAACTCATGTTGTTTGTAAACTCCATTGAACTTGCGATTTCCCATACCTAGTTTAGAATTTTGCGTTTATTGCTTTAAAAATTATGTGAATTCACTTCTATACTCATGTTAACTTTTGTACACACCGTCTTTACCATTTTTGCATTTATTGTTTACAAAGTTATGTCAACTCATTTTTAAGCCTATACTAACTTTTGTATTTGATTGTACTAAGTAACTTCATAGATGAATTTCACATAAACCTTTTTGTTGAATAGAATAATTATAAGTGTTGATGGGTTTAATTTTAGTTATTTGAATTAAAAAATATTTAAGCCAAATTATTTTCATTTTTAATATTTTAATCATTCTATTATATGCTCTTAATAGCTACTTAGTAATAACAGTGAGCTCTTTCGAAAGAGAGATGTGAGAATAATTTGTAAATATAAAGAGAAAAAATTTTAATAAGGTAAAATTGGAAAAAAAAAAAATTGTTTAAAAATATTTAATAACTAAGTTGATATTTATTAATATATTTAATATATGATAATTCGTTAAAATAGATTTATAATTAAAATAGGAATGGTCTGCCATCAATTATTTTCCTGTGCAGGATGCTAATAGCGTTACAAACTAAAACACCATACAACCGAAATATTTTTTCAGTATCATACAATATTTTTTTTTGTACTGGTTAGTATGTCTTTTTGGTACCCTTCAGTATCCTAAAATATTTTTTTAAAAAGGCATCACCTTACCTGTTTTGCGCCAAAATGACACAGTTTGGAAGAAGAGAACAACAAAGGACCATAAGCAAAGTGGACGCTAGCCACGTCCTAGGATGCTATCGTGGAAGTGCCACAGACAACTTGAAAACTTTCACCCGTTTCTCGTATTCTACCTTCAACATTAATGGGGATTAAGGTTGTAAAAAAACTCACGAGTTTAGATTTAAACTCGTATCATTAATTTGGATTGTAAACTTATAAAAATTTACTTTTATTAATAAATGTATATTAATAATATATAATTAAATAATTAAAATATAAAAAATGACAAATGACAAATTTTGATTTAAATATATTTTAAATCTAAATAATTGAAATTAAATCTATTAACATTTATAATTTATCTTACTCAACAAAGAAATTTATTTAAAATTTATATATAAAGTCAATAAGTATAATAAAATTGAAAAATTTAGCACGAGCTTAACAGTGACTTAATATGATTTTATAAGCTAGAAATATATGTAAAAACGGTAAACTAGATATATAAATTTGTGAGTTTGACCAAGTTTACAACTAATCGGGTTTAATGGTAACTATAAACTCATAGAATTCACATGCGAGTTTGAAAACAATGATGGTGATGCATCGTTAGAATCATTTGTGAAGAATAAAGAAGCTAACATATACTTTTTTTTTTCCCATGCAAAGGGGATGCAATACTTGTTTATTTTTGACACAACACCTATTCTCTATACTTTTTCATTAATATTAGTCCGGTCATTAATATAAGATCTAGTTGATTAATTTATATATATTAAGAAAGTTAGTTATATTAATTAATTATAACAACTAAACATCAGTTTTCATAAAATACAATATTTCATCTTGACTATTGTTAAATCAAAACTCCTTAATCAATAAAAATATTTTAGAAAAAAGTTATAAATTTAAGAAATAAAGTGGATTGAGGTATTATATTTATAAATAAATGTAATTCTCAATTAACTTTTATACTAAGTACCGAAGACAATAATTGGTATTCCCTCCTACCCTTAAAGTTGGTTAAATTAATTAATATTGATATGACATATTCTTTAAAGCACTTTAGTCACTAGTCATTTTTCTTAATTCTTTTTTTCTCATTGATTATTGTTGATCGTTAGTAAGGGGGTTAAGAAAAGATTGACAAATATAAAAAATATATCTTATATTAAAATCAAGATTAACCCTTAAATATATCTTATATTAATGACTGAGAGTAATATTTTTTTCACCAGCCTTTTTGAGATATAGGACCAAACCCATGTTTCTAATCATATTATTTTTCTTGTCTTAAATATAAGATAAAATTGACTTTTGTAGAGAAATTAAGGAAAATAATAAGTTACTTTAAAGTATTTATATTTGTCATTTTTCTCCAAACTACTTTATATGAGCATAGTCACAGTACTGTGAATTCCCTTTATTAATTTCTTTGTCTATTTCCTTTGCGTTTTCTAATCTTTCTTCATGGCATCAGAGCCAATTATTTCTTCCTCTTCTCCGCCTTCGAACACCATAACCAAAACCTCATAAACTTCTGGGGGTCCTACACCATTCAACGCAAAGATATTGTTACGTTTTCACATCTCGTATTAGTCAAGCTCGAGGAGCATAACTATCTCCTCTGGAAGCAGCAGATCTCGACGACCATTCGAGGTCATGATCTGCAAAGTTCATCGATGGAACTGTTCTCCTACCGACTCAGTATCTCGCCACAGGCGATGACGGCGATGAATCTCTGATTAATCCCGCTTTTCTTGACTGGCAGCGTCAAGATCACCTACTGATGTCGTGGATGACATGCTCCATGTCCGAAGGCGCCCTTACTCGCGTTGTCGGGTGTGATTCGTCTCTGCAGATTTGGGAGAAGCTTCGGCTTCACTTTACCTCTCAGACCAAGGAAAAACTTCGCCAACTCAAAACTCTTCTTAAATCGATCAAATTCCAGAATCTATCTGTAAATGCTTATCTGTTGAAATTAAAAGGCACTGTTGATGCACTTGCTGCTATTGGCCATCCGATCTCTGAATCGGATTATGTTGATCAAATTTTGGAAGGCTTACCTGAAGCTTATGATCCTTTCATCACGTCTGTAACCTCTCGAAAGGAGCCGTACTCTGTTGATGAGATTGAAGCTCTGCTTCTTTCTCAGGAAGTTCGACTTGAGCGACATCACCGAGCGCCTGAAATCACAGCCAACATTGTTCAGGCTCGTGGTTCTGGCCGTGGTGCCTCTCGTGGCCGACGTGGCGGTCGTCGTGGTAGCTGGAATCTCCCTAATGGAAATTCACCTGGTATGTCTCGTTCTTCCTCTTCTGATTCATCTAATCGATCTACTGCTGCTTGTCAGATCTGTAAGAAGATTGGCCATGAAGCTCGGTCCTGTTGGTATCGTTATGATGATGATTTCCAACCTACTCCTGTTTTGGACACCACTGGTGGTAGTAAATCTCAGAGTGCCAATGTTGTTTCCACTAAATCTGTTATGGATCCCGATTGGTACTTAGACTCGGGTGCCTCAACTCATGTGACTCATGATGATCGAAACATCTCTGACAAGTCAGGTAGAGTTAAACATAACTCCATTTCTGTTGGTGATGGCTTTAATCTATCAGTTAGTTGTTATGGCAATTCCTCTATTCCTATTTCCCCCACCTTTAATCTTCGTTTAATTGATGTCCTCCATGTTCCATCTATATCTAAGAATTTGTTGAGTATCTACCGCCTGTGTCTTGATAATAATATCTTGATTGCCTTTTTTTTCTAATGTCTATGTTATCAAGGATCTATAAACCCGTAAAGAACTTTTCCGTGGCTCTACCAAAACTGGTCTCTATCCTCTTCGACAAATTCTTCATCAGCTTCGGTCTCTTACACAGGTCAAGTCACCTCCAGCTGCTTTTCTCACAACTTCAAGTTCTCCACAGTTGTCTTCCTCAGAGTCTATGTTACAAGTTCATTGTAATAGTTGTTCTTTTGTTAATTCCTCTGTTGTTTCCTCTTTTAGGATTTGGCAGGCTAGGTCATCCATCTTCTCCTGTTGTTTCTCAAATAATGAAATTGTGTAATGTTTCCAATAATAAGAATTCCTCTTTTGATTTTTGCACTTCTTGTTGTCTTGCTAAATCTCACAAACAACCCTTCCCTCATTCACTTACCCGATATACAAAGCCATTACAACTAATTCATACTGATATTTGGGGACATGCACCACATACGTCTCTTGATGGTTATAAGTATTATATACATTTTACTGACGCTTTCACTCGATATGTGTGGTTTTATCCGCTTCGTGCTAAGTCTGAGGCTTACTCCACTTTTCTGAAATTTAAGACTATGGTTGAGTTGCAGTTTGGTGCCTCTATACTTGCTGTTTAGTCTGATTCTGGTTCTGAATTTCTGAAAATTGGTAAATATCTACATGAGCATGGTATTCTTCATCACCTTAGTTGTCCTTATACCCATGAGCAGAATGGTATAGCTGAGTGCAAACATCGCTCCATTACTGAAGTTGGTCTCACTCTTCTTGCTAATGTTGTTTTACCATTTACACTCTGGCCAGAGGCTTTTCATACTGTTGTGTATCTTATTACTCGACTGCCTTCTCAGGTCTTAGCTGGTGTTTCTACTTTTCAACGGTTATTTGGTCGTGCACCCAGTTTTTAGCATTTACGTACATTTGGTTGCTTATGTTTTCCTCATACACGTCCATATAATCAACATAAAATGGCTTATCGCTTTGTTCAATGTATTTTTATTGGCTATAGTCCTGTTCATAAAGGCTATAGGTGTTGGGATCTGTAATATCCCAAATTATTATATGTAATACCCCATATTATTATAAATAGTAATAACTCTCTTTTATGAATTTTCAGTTTATGCCCTAAGAAAAAAAAAGGTTTTAGGTAACAAGTCCACTACTTTCAACCGGGTCACATTAAATTCACATCTCGATTAATTGATTGAATTTAATATGATGAATCATATTTATATCTTAATTGTTGGATTGATTGATTGAATTTAATATGATGAATCATATTTATATCTTAATTGTTGGATTGATTGATTGAATTTAATATGATGAATCATATTCATATCTTGATTGTTGGGTTGATTGATTGAATTTATGATGATGGATCACATTTATTTCTCTATGGCCCATGTGGTTTAGGGATAGGTCTTGGATGTAGTAGTATATAAACCCACTCCCACCTCTTGGTGACATAGAGAAATATCCTCATGCTCTCTAGACTTCGATATTTACCAAAGGTTTAGAGAGAAAAGGTGTCATCCATAAACAGATAACAAAAGAAGGCTTTCATCAGAAACAAACCCTAGAGGCCTACCTAACCCAAGCTAACGCTCAATACTCTTCTTCTCTTCTACTACTCTCTCTATTCTTACTCTATCAGATTATTCTTCTAAGAGGTTAGTAAAACGGAGACCAGGTAATCCTAATTCCCATATAGTTTAGGTTAATCCTATATCGATTTTGATAAGGTAATTATGATCCTAAATATATGATAAGGTTGTTTTGTCGTACCTTTATTATTCTGAATTCAATGCCTATATAGTATTCCTAGTTTTTCTCGGCTTCCGTGCCTCATTACAAAATCCTTCATTCAATTGACAATATTATACCAGTACGTTTTTGTTCTCCGATTTTGGTGATGCGCCTTTATGCTTAATATATATATATATATAAATGCTATATATTTATTTAGTTATTGCGAAATACATTTGGTTGTGATTAAAATAATTTAAATCATGGGAGGATAGCTTTGGGATGGTACCTCCTAAAGTGATGAACACAACCTTTAGGCTTTATGCCTCCGATATGTTATTTGATGTGAATCGATTATATCAGTTCTTCCCAAAGTGGTGTTTGGCAGGTTTCCGGGACACTAGTAGCAACTTTGGGAAGATGTGTGCACATTAGGACGAAATGTTTTATGGCCAATTTGATGATTTGTGACTGGCAGGTTTTCGGGTCACAGGGTAGACTGGCAGGTTTCCGGGTCTACCATGGTTCTCCTCCTACTAAACAGACTGGCAGGGTTTCCCGGGTCTAAACGAATTTAATAAAATGAATAATAGTTGATTTGATGTGAATAATATTTGATTCAATTACTACGTGATCATATATTTGATTTGATATATTGGAGCCAGGGTAGATCGCGGGTTTCGGTCTACCATGGTTCTCTTCTCACTAAACAGATGGCGGGGTTTCCCGGGTCTAAATAAATTTTAAAAAGATGATAAATGATATTTGATGCAATTACTATACGATTATTTATATTTGATCTGATTAATATATTTGAGTTATTTAAATTGTGTTTTATTAGGATTACCAGCTTTGCTGATGTTTGTGTTATGGGCTGTGATGATCCTTCGGGGGAGCAGATTTTCTGTGAAACAGGTTCTAAAGGTTGGGGCTAGCAGGGAGAAGTGAGGAAGAACGTTCAATTAATTTTAGCTAGTTTTTATATTTTCTTTTAATAAAACATTTTTATTTAAGTTTTGGATTTATGTTATTGTAATAAGTTAGCCTTGCACTTGTCCCAATAAAAGTGCGGCGGTAACACTTCCCAAGGTTGTTTATTTGGAATTTCAGTAATTATTTATAAAAAGTATTGAAATTTTAGGTTATTATAATTGTTAGAAATTGGGGGTGTTACAGGATCCATGTGGACGCACTTATATATCTCGTGATGTCATCTTTAATGAGAGTGAATTTCCATATACTCGCCTTATTCAGGCCTCTTCTGCTTTGTCAAATTCCTCAGCTGTTGTTTTGCCATCTGGAAATCCTCCTCTTGTTCCACTTGGTACTTCTGGTACACTTCATGGGTCTGCTAGTCCTGTGGTTGACAACTTTGCTTTAGATGGTCATGCTTCTCCTCTCCTTGTGTCTCCAGTGGTTTCAAATGGTGATGGTTCAACTACCTCATCTGGTTCAGATGCACTTCCATCCACCCCTTCATCATCATCTAGTACATACACTTCAGTTGCAGCTCCAGCACCTACCAGAGTGGTCACAAGGTCCATGAATAGTATTTTTAAACCTAAAGCCTTGGTTATTAATACTTCTACTGATGAACCTGCTTCTGTTTCTCATGCCTTTAGCTGTCCGGAGTGGAAACATGCCATGGATACTGAATATGCAGCTTTAATGACCAATAATACTTGGCATCTTGTGCCTCTTCCACCTAATCGGTTTGCTATTGGTTGTAAATGAGTTTTCAAGAAGAAAACATTTCCTGATGGTTCTTGGAAGAATAAAGCTCATCTTGTGGCTAAGGATTTTCATCAACAAGAAGGTTTTGATTTTAAGGAAACTTTTAGTCCTATTATTAAACCTGTTACTATTCGGCTTATTCTTTCCTTAGCTGTAGCTCATAACTGGCCCATTCGCCAAATTGATGTAAATAATGCTTTCCTTAATGGTTTTCTTCGAGAGGAAGTGTACATGGTTCAGCCTCCTGGCTTTGAGTCTCATGATAAATCTTTAGTTTGTAGACTTGACAAGGCTTTGTATGGCCTAAAACAGGCTCCTCGTGCCTGGTTTGAGCGTCTTGGGACTGCTTTAAATCAGTTTGGTTTTTCTAACAACAAGTGTGATCAATCTCTCTTCATTCGCAAGACTTCTTCTGAGGTCACTTATGTGTTAGTATATGTTGATGATATTATACTAACAGGCACTTCTGCTCATGCTATTTCTACTCTCATTTCTTCCTTACATGATAAATTTGCTCTCAAGGATCTTGGCCCTTTGCATTATTTTCTAGGCATTGAAGTCAAGAGGCTTAAGGATGGATCTCTATTCCTTTCTCAGGCCAAGTATATTCGTGGTGTGCTAGCCAAAGCTAGTTTTACTAAGGCTCGTCCAGATTTCACTCCCATGTCTTCTGGCACTGTTCTGGTCAAAACATGAACTGAGTTGCTCGGTAATGTTTCTCTCTATCACACAGTTGTAGGCTCTCTTCAGTATGCTACTATCACTCATCCTGAGATCAGCTTTGCTGTTAGCAAGGTCTGCCAATTTATGCAGGAACCATATTTAGAACATTGGAAAGCGGTTAAACGTATTTTGCGTTATCTTGCTGGTTCTATTTCCCAAGGTCTGATTTTAAAACCTTCTGTGAGTCCTTCTCTTGTTGCCTTTTGTGATGCTGATTAGGCCACTGATCGTGATGATTGACGGAATGTTACTGGTTATTGTGTTTATTTTGGGCCAAATCTTATCTCCTGGTCCTTCAAAAAGCAGGTTACTGTGTCTCTTTCTAGCACTGAGGCTGAATATCGCAGCATGGCCTCTACTGTTAGTGAAGTTTTATGGGTTCGATCCCTTTTACGTGAATTGAACATTTGTCTGGTTCAGGTTCCCAGGGTATTCTGTGACAATCAGAGTGCTGTTTTAATGACTGCTAATCCTATTCTGCATGCTCGGACCAAACATCTTGAGTTAGACTTGCATTTTCTTCGAGAACATGCCATTCGCCGGGATATTCGTGTGTGCCATATTTCTGCTCCGCGTCAAATTGCAGATGGCTTCACCAAACCGATTACTCGTCGTTGCTTTGCCATGTTTAAGAAACATTTAGGTGTTGTGGATATACCTTAGTTTGACAGGGGCTGTTAGAATATTTAATTATATACTCAGTTGTAATAGATAGACTTAGCCTAACTAATTCTGTTGTGTCCATTAGGTTCTCTATGAACTGAATTAGTTGAATACGTTCTCTATGTACTCCAGGTTATATTACACACTGGACATTATATATACACTGACATGAGCACAAGTCACAGTACTGTGAAATCCCTTTATTCATTTCTTTGTCTATTTCCTCTGCGTTTTCTAATCTTTTTTCATTCTTGCTCCCATGGCGTCTTTTACTTCCTATTCTACTGTCTCTATTCCTTTTTCTTTGACGGCTTCTCGTACCCTTCACAATCCCGTTTTCCCTGTTTATACCTCTCTTGCCCTGCTTAACCCTACTCTAGCCGCCTCGTCTCCTTCTTCTTTGCGGATCCATAAGGAGCTTAAGGGCCAGAACTCGTATCTTCTTCCCAAGATTCAATGCGTCCAAGAAACCAAGGGTAATTCCTTTCTCCTATCGGATGTTTTTTTAAAAATCTATTTGGGGATTTCTAGCTGCAAACAGTGGTGTTCTAGATTATCGCCTATGAGGAACTGAATCGTCAATAAATTGGGGAAAACAGAACTAACGAAGTAAATACGATGCAATTGATAGGATCGGAACTTTTTCTGCGTTTGAAATATTCTGATTGAGATGAAAAGGGGATCCACGTAGCAATGCTTTGGAAACTTCAGGACGGAATTATTAATTTTAGACACACTAACTGAGATGTGACGAAGATCAATGCTAATTTATATATAATACATTGGAAGGGGACATCAAAAGTTTTACATTTGATTAGACATCGTAGGGGCATCTAACTGCATTGGCATTTTGCCTAGGGAGTTCATTCAATGACTATTGCTTTCATGATGTGAAATTCCAAAATTGTTGCTGCTTGAAGGTAATAATCACTCATAAAGAACTGTATTTGATCACGCTGGTGATGGATTGTGGTTCTGGTATACGGTAGGATGATGCTTCATGTTAACTTATTTAAGTTTCTGAGCACCTCCTAATGTTCTTCTTTGAACATGGTCGTAGTAAAGTACAAATAGGAACATAGCTGACCTTTGAAAACTTGTTTCAAGGTTGGATAAAAGCTTAAACTACTTCTTTTAAAGAATCGGAAGTGTTTTTGTCAGAAAAGAGTTTGATTTATTCTTCTCGGAATTTTTCATTTAAGTCATGAGAAAACAAGCTTTCAAAACTTCACACATATTGTGGGTACAGCATTTGGAAAAAAATCTGATCACTTTAGGGCGTGTGTCTGTGGGAAAGGATAGTTGGTCCCTTTTGATTCATTGATGTGCAGAACTACAGAGATATGGAAGCATTGGTATATAATGTATAGATTGTTGGCATAGTTAGACCTGCAAAGACCATTATGATACCCAGCACCATGAATTTCTCTTATCTTATCATCAATTCATTTGTATCTGCTTAAGTTTTCACTTCTCTTGCTGCTGCCAGTCTGAAACTTATACGTTTGATAAGTTAGCACTGGTCTTGTTCACCTCCCTTGCTCCTCTGCATTAGAGGTTTTAAACCCTTCTGATAAGTGTGAACTATCATTATTCTTTGTCAAGCGAAGAGATCAAAATACTGAGAAACACAACTGCACGTTTCACTTGTCCATCCACAGCCACTCCCCAGCTTTATTGATATTGAGTGCGTTAACTATTTTCGATGTGTTGGTTTCGGGTCATACCTTAGCAGCTTTGCTATTTTATTATCTCCATGTGCTTGTGCTCAGGGTGTTTAAAGTTGAAAGATGCCTCAAGATTGCATTGTATGTGTGACTTGAATTATTGGATGGTCTTCTAACCTTGTGATGTTGTGTTTGTGGCAGCAACACCAATTACCAAAGACTTGTGGGAAACTTCGATTCTTAACAGTGAAACCCCTGTCCTTGTTGAATTCTACGCAAGTTGGTGCGGCCCATGTAGGATGGTGCACCGGCTAATCGATGAGATTGCGACAGATTATACTGGCAGATTGAAATGCTTTGTGCTCAACACAGACACTGATTTGGAAATTGCTGAGACCTACGAAATTAAGGCTGTTCCAGTGGTTTTGTTGTTCAAGAATGGCCAGAAATGTGACACTGTAATTGGAACCATGCCGAAGGAGTTTTATGTGGCTGCCATTGAAAGGTTGCTCAAGCCTTAAACATGGACAGTTCTGTTCCTCTGACGGATTCCCTGTAAACTGGAATAATCGTTGCCTTGCACTTCGTGCAATTTTTTTGGTTCGGTTTTTGAATTACAAAGCTTCACTGTGTTCTTTATAGTTTGTACATATAGTGATTACTTGCTTCCGGAAAGGTTTATGAAAGACCTGTTCCTACAATCTCCTTTCGAAGTATTGCATTCTACTTTTGTGGTTTTTACAGTTGAACTTGATTGTTATTCTTTGGATTTTTTTCATTCCTGTCTTTGAACACACGTTATTCTTACTTCTTCTTCTTCTTCTTCTTTTTTTTAATTTTTTTTAAAAAAAAAAAAAAAAAAGCTAAACTGAAAGCCAGTACTGATCCTTCATAGATTTGTTGGGAAGAGGACTCTCGTAATATATTTTTTTTTTTCCTTTTCTTTTCAGAATCTCATCTTCATCCCCCGAAATAAAAAATGAATGGCTCATATTTAATATTTTCAAAAAACTATTATTGTAGTATTTTATAATTTATTTTTTTTTAATTTTATTTGTGTTGCAACTATGAATGGCGTGGATCAGATTTTAAGAATTTAAATTTATTTATTTATGTTCAAATAATATATTTATAAAATATGAAATTTGAACTATGTATTTTTTTAATCTAAGAGTCAAGATGAGATTTTGAGAAGGAAATGAGATAAAAATTATGAGAGAATCAATTGTTGTTGTCTTGATAAAAATTGAAACCGTTCCATTTTTGTTTTATTTATTAATTATTTTATATGTTTCATTTATTTATTTTATGTAATTATCTGTGTGCAAAAGGATCGAATCCAAACTTGATCCGCTCTAAACTTTCATAAATTTGAAAAAATCATTGATTTTTCTTATCTTGTCAATTTTACATTTTTGTCTGTTTATTGTTTTTAATGCTTATTCGGACAAAAGTAAGAAAGAATCTGGGATAATTTTTCTTTTTTGGGAAGTGAAGGTACCAAAAATTTGTTTATCGTCCATCTGTAATATTTTCACTAAATTTTGGCAATTTGTTTTGTGTAAAAAAAGTGAAAGAGGACACTGGCCCAAAAAAAAGAAGTAAAAATAGCGAAAAAAAGGTTATAAATGAACAATTTCACTACAAATACCTATAAGAATTAACTATTTTGAAGTGCAATAATAAACATAAATAATTTATTTAAAGTGCCCATATTTAGCCAGCATCTTGGGTAGCGCAATGGCATGTTAGCTGGCCTTAAGTGTTAGTGTCGAGTGTCGACCTTGTGTCCCTGTATCACGGTTCGACCCTGCCTGGGACCACTCGGTCCTCAACTAAAAAAAAAAAGTGCCCATATTTATTTATGTTTAATTTTATATTCGAAAATAGTTAATTCTTATATGTATAGTGAAATTACTTATTGCTAAATTTGCATCTTTAGCCTTAAATTTTTTTTTTGCCTAGAATTTTATTTAATATTTGTAAGTTTAACTTGTATGTGATATATCTAGATATAATAGAAATATGAAGATTTGACTTATAAATTATGCAACTTGACTTCTAAATATGTTTTTTGGGCCTGATTTTATATATTTAAATCCCTTTGAGACCTATATATATTAAAATAAAATTTGGGAGGCTTAATTGTATTTTTTTTTAATTTTTCATATTCAAGTAAATAAAAGGAAAAATTTGACAAAAATACCTTCAAATTTTGAAAATCTCAAATCAATGATTTTCTATTACAATAAGTTAGGAATTGCTAATTAAATACAATCAATACTTAATGTATGATAGGAAATAAAATTATTTTGGATTTTGATATTTTAAGAATGTTTTTCCGAAAGTTTCCCTAAATAAAATAATAAATTACTGGTAAAAAATAAAATCATTCAAGGTATAAACGATACTCCCTCTGGTCCTAATTATAGGACATATTTAACCGATTTTGGAGAGATTAAGAAGAGAAGTTAAATTAGTTAATTTTACTCATTTTTCTAAAATGCCCTTATATAAATTTAAAATGACAAGTAAAAGTGAATTAACAACCCTTACCATATACCTCTCTGATTTATAATTTTCATTTCCACACGGTTTTTAATTGAAATAATGGTTTTACTATATACACATATATGTGTGTATATCTAAACACACACACATACATATATCTACACATATATATTGTTACGGACCTAGTCCAGGCCCATTATCTCACTGGCTAGTACAGGGGGCAACCCACTATCCGTGGGACCCAGCCATGACCTTGGACATGCACCCACGATCCTGGACATGCGCACACGATCCCGGACACGCACATGACACGTACGGTGTGGCAGCCAAGGGACTAACTAACCAGTATACTATATATATACAGAGGAAGGAGACGGGCGCGGACACATTCATTCTAAGCCACGACTTATCTACATCCAGTCACACGGCACACACAGACCCCTTAGGCGAAACGCCTGCTTGTGTACCGTGATCATACCCTCTCCTGAACGCTTGTCCCATAAGCATACAGGAAGGGCACACAGATCCTATATCAAACCACCGGACCTTCAATAGGCCGGACATCTGAGTTCTACACCAGAACATATATGAACACACACGCAAATATATATAGACACGTGTGTGTTTATATATGTACACAGATACATATATCTACACACATATATATATCGACATTTAGTCGACTAAACCATATGGTTTAGTCGACTAAATGTCGGCAGAGGGGTTTTTTAAAACCCCCAAATCGCGCCTAAACGAAACGAACGAACCCTAATCGACTAAAACCTCTCCCCATCTGTTTTTTTGCCTCAAATCCTTGTTCAATCCGTTGTTGAAGGTATAATTGTTGTGTAATCTTTGTAGTTTCACTTTGTTAAGCTTTTGTTCTTGTTTGTAATCTAAAACTCTCCCTTGTACGGCTTGAAATTGTGGTGTGAAGGATGAGTTCAAGTTCAAACACACTCGTTCTTGTAATCTACTATAGTGGGAGGCATTTTCAAGGTTCCAATGGTGTTCAATTTGAAGGAAAAACAAAAATGATGAAAATCAAACGGGCACTACGTACAACGAGCTCAAAGAAAGAATTTCCCAAAAATTGGGACTACATGGAAGCCAATGCATTCATCGAATAATGGCCAAAGTGGAGATAGTTGGTAAGGATAGTGTATACTACATTAGTAACGATGTATGTGATGATGAAGACGTAGATTGTGTCATAGATGCATTTGCTAATCGGATATCACAAAATTTTATTGAGATATATGTTGAGATTGAATCTGGTGAATCATCAACCGTACCCATGCATACAAGATCTCCACAGTATTTTGAAGAAGAAGAAAGACCTGTCGGTTTATCTGCACCTTCACAAGGCTTAAGTCAGATAACATTGACGGAAGAAGAGGAGAATGAGAAAGAGGAGGATGAGGAAGATGAGAATATGGACAATGATGAGGAGGACGAATATGAGAGGTTTATTTCACTAGGTGAAAGCTCAGATACTGATGCGGAGGATGAATTTGATACTCGCACGAACCACGGGAGTTCGAGTACGCAACAATGCCACCATTGAATGTTCAACCGATTAGCAGTGGTAAGTTATTAAACTTGTATTTGTATTTGTAATTTAGATTTAGTGGTTATGACAAAAAGAACATTTTGACAAATGTAGAGCCTGGGACTGAGCCATTTTGGAACGAAAACCCGCACTATTCGTACATTGATTGGACGCAGTGTGATGATGAGATGGAGATGTTGTATGGTTTAGTCGACTAAATGTCGGGTATGGGCCTTTTTAAAAACCTCGACCGGTTTAGTCGACTAAAAAATTTGGTTTAGTCGACTAAATGTCGGGGGCCTGGAAAAAAAATTTTGCCCTCCATTTAGTCGACTAAACCAAATTTTTTAGTCGACTAAACAGGGACAGATTGGGAAATAGGTTTCTGACAGGGGCATTTTGGGAAATAGGTTTCTAACAGGGGCATTTTGGTAAATAGTTATTTAATAAGAGGCAAATTCAGAAATTAGCCCATATAAAAACACACATATATGTATATATGTGTGTGTTTATATATGTGTACACACACATATATCTACACATATATATATTGACAGGTACACACACTCACAGATGTGTGTGTGTGTCTATGTATATATGTATGTATATTTGTATATAGACACACATATATATAATCATAAAAAACCAAACACATTTGAGAGAATAAAATAGGGGTATTTTAGGAAGAAATTGGCAAAAATTAGAATGTTGTCCTATAATTAGGATCAAAACCAACTTTAAAATGTTGTCTTATAATTAGGATCGAAGGGAGTATTAATTTCTTTCAAATTAGTAAACGAGTCGGAGTTGCTACAGTATTTTATTGTGAAGAGATTTTCTTGATCCACTCAGATTTTTTTTTTTTCGGCGAATTCACTCTGATTTTAAACTTGTGGGAAAAAAACAGTGAACTACATTATAATTTAAATTGAATTTTGAGGGTTGAGGCTTTCTGGCTACCAAACTGAGACCGTAGCAATCAGAATTTTCATTTACTGTCAAAAGAAGAAATCCCTCGCCGTAAATCTTGGTCCTTCTGTTTCCTTCCTGCTTCTCTCCCTCTCTTCCCTATCTAATTTAGCAGTTTTCTTTTTTGATTATTCGAAATCATGCATTTTTTATAGAAGATTTTGGAGGTTGGTCTGTTGTCCCTCTTCCGCATCAGGATCGTCAGCTTCCTCTGCAGGATTTATGTGTGCCTTGGCGTGATTTCCTCAGGTTCCTTTCCTCTTGTTTGTTCACTCAAATTTTGACAATCAATCTGTTCCTTTTCACTGGTTAGGGGTTATCAATTTGGTTGAGGCTTATTCAGTTGCTTAGGAAGGAAATAACCCAATTAGCATGACTGATTGTTTTACTTGACTTAGTGGTTAATAATGTCTCTTGTCCTTCTTTTAGATTATAACTCTCGTATGAGCTTGTGTTCATTGAGTTCTCTTCTTTTTCTTCGCAAGACTCACAGTTATCTGCCCCTGAGATAACCGGGAATACAATAAAAATTTGCCAAAGCGGCCCACTAACCTGTATAGATGATAAATTTGAGTGGAGTGTGTTATTTATTTTAAATTATATATCTTCCATATTACAATTGAGCTTAATCATGCTTTATCGTGCTGAAATTGGTCAAAATATTTGCGTTAATTTTTAATTTTTAATTTTTTTAAAAAATGTTAGGTTGAAATACAGTGTTGTTAGAACTTCTAGAGCTTGAATAAGATTTTTTTTGGGGGGGCTTATTTGGTCTCTTAATTTGATCAAAATAGAATTCCGATAAACCATGTTGGCTGTGGTGCAAGGTGAGTTGGGATTCATTGTGGAATGTTATGATGGACTGGATTGATTAGTATTATAAAATGAAGTTATTTTTTGTCTTGACGTTACCGTTTTTGAGCATCATTCTGGGTCTAGATTCTCATTCTTACAGTTTGCTTACAATTTTTTTGTATCATGTAAACTATAACGCAGATCCATCTGCTTCAGCTCTCTAGACCCCTGCTGTAGTGATTTTAAAATTTCAATTACTATTTGTTAGCCTTGTATCCGCAGTGCTGTGACTCTTGACCAGTTTCTGAAACAGCATCAAATATATCTTTTTTGTTTTCATTTTTCTTATTCTTTGGTTCTTGCTTCCCTTTTCCTTTCTTGTACAGTGAACAGTTTCTGGAGCATCCATGCTTGTTAATTGTTACCTTGTCATATTCGCAAGGATATATAAAGATATTTATGGTGGAATTTTGTGTTTGACGATGCCTTTGAAACATTTCTAAGCAGGAACTTTTGAAAGGTGAAATGATGGAGACCCCAAATAGATCTACATCAACAGGGTCTTCTGACTCACATAAACAGAAGGACAGAGATATAGCTGATTCAAATTCAAACGCTACCCTGCCTCTGTGTCCTTTAAACCAGCAACTGTCTAGTTCGTTGGATGGTCCAGTGGCTATACTTTGGGATATTGAAAGTTGTCCTGTTCCGAGTGATGTGCGCCCTGAAGATGTTGCTGGGAATGTAACAATGGCTTTGCAGGTGCATCCAATAATTAAAGGAGCTGTTGTGATGTTTTCTGCTTATGGGGATTTCAATAATTTCCCCAGGCGACTCAGAGAAGGTTGCCAAAGAACTGGTGTTAAACTCACTGATGTTCCCAGTGGGAGAAAAAATGCTGCTGACAAAGCTATCTTGATTGACATGTTCTTGTTTGCCCTTGACAACCAGCCGCCTTCTTCTATAATGCTGATATCCGGAGATGTTGATTTTGCTCCTGCAGTTCATGTTCTTGGCCAACGGGGATATACTATCATTCTTGTCATCCCTGCTCAGGTGGGCATGTCAACTGCCCTTATCAATGCGGGTAAATTTGTCTGGGACTGGCCTAGCATTGCTCGTGGAGAAGGCTTTGTGCCTCCCTCAAAGGCTCTAGTGCCACCTCATGTTGTTCCAACTGAGGCTGTTGCAGATCTGATGGGGTGCCATATCAATGGCAACTTTGATGGAAAAAATGAAGAAGCTATTGTTTATGGAAGAGGGATCTCACAGAACTACCATATATCTAAGTGTTGCCCATTTGTGTCACAATCTCTGCCTGGATACAAAAGTGATACATTGAATGCTTCATGCTTTCCAACGGCTTTGAGGTCTCATAGCCTTCCATCTCCTCTGAACAATGTTTCAGGAGGATCTATGGCTTCTTCTAGTGACCAAAATGAATGCCCATCTTGGGTGCAACCTGGGGATTTGAATGATGTGAAGTGCCAGCTGGTAAAGTTGCTAGAATTTTCTGGAGGTTGTTTGCTTCTAGCTCAAGTTCTACTGGAGTATCAGAAATCTTTTGGGAGGTCTCTCTCTCCATCTAAATATGGGGTACGCAAATTAGTGAGCCTTTTCAAGAAAATGGGTGATCCATTTTATGTGGAAGGGAAAGGGCCTCGGGTATTTGTATATCTCCGAGACTGGAAAGTGTGCCCTTTGTCTCAGGTGAGCAACGATAAGAAAGAAAAAGGGATTCAGGAAGAGAATGCAGGAATTGTGCATGCTTGTTGCTCTGTAGATGAAGAAAGAATAGTCACAGAAGAACATGATATGAGAAGCAGCATAGAAAAGGTTCACCAAGGGAAAGCAGCCAGAAGTGAAATTCATGACCGAATTCTTGAGCAATTCAAGCATGAGCTGCAAGAGATTCTCGTAATTTATTCTTGTCCAATATTCATAGATTGTTTCAATGACATTTACCGGCTACGATACAAGAAGCCACTGGAATACCAGAGACTGGGCGTGGACAAGTTAGAGGACGTGTTTGAGAAAGTGAGTGATGTGGTAGCATTGTATGAAGAACCAGTAAGCAAGAAGAAGTTCCTAGTTGCTGTGCATGGTTAGATTGTTGTGCTTAGCTTCATATTCCCTGCAATGGCCAGGAATATCTCTTAATTTACGAGTATTGTGAAGATGATGTGCAGGACTCGTGCTTTTTTGCTGTCGCCTGACCCTGCATGGATTTGAATCTGATTTTAAATTTTCTTTGTATTGCTTATTCTTAGTCTTTGTCACGGAGCAACCATTTTTATACGTGTCAGGCTGGGTATATGCCTGTAAAGTAGCCTTTTTTTCATTTGCACATCTATATGTATACACGTATCATATTAATAGGTTCTGTTTACTTCACATAATGAATACAATCATTGATGTTTCACAACTTTCCTTCCATTTCTTTTTATTCTCGCTATCTGTGGATAAATATTCTATAAACAGCTATGCGAGTATCGTATGAGATCTCGTTCTACCTGTCTTCACGACTGAACCTTGTTGCAACATTTAAATTAAATCCACTGAATTTAAAGTCAGTATGTGAGAGCTTCCCAGCAAATTATGTTGTACCAGAAGATGCTCAGTAATTGTCTAATTGACCTAAGATATAAGATACAATATGATTAAGGCATAAAGATAAACAAAATTATGTAGTGTTCAATTGAAATTCAAAGCATCATGCCGTGTCTCTATTTGACACAAATATAAGATCGAAATGTGATTGATATGAACACTACAACAAAACTAAAACTATGTAGAGTCAAAGAGCAATTTGGCGAGTTGATCGGTGTTCATTTGAGTGGTGCGACACGGTTAAGCTCCATTTTGAAGTAGCAGTGCTTCCTATGTTGTTAGCCTGATTAAGATTTGAAGCCAATGATCGATTTAAAGTGAGAGAATATTTTGAGGGGACTGTGGAGATCCTGTCTCAAGTAAGAAACTTCTACTGCAATATGACCTGGATGTACTTGAAGAAGAAGCTAGATATCTTCCATCCCCACTGTGATAATTTGGTTCATTTCTGTGTAATTTTCCCTTGCTTCTTCTGCCAGATTGTTGATTTACTATATATTCTTCATCTTCAACAGCTTGTAAAAATCCACTGTGCATTGGCTCTGAAGTCTCATACAGAAGTCTAAGGACCTGTTTTATTGAAGGCCTTGCCCTGCCTTCTCTCTGAGTGCACCATCCTACTATAGAGACAACTGTTTGGAGCTGATCCAAATCAAAAGATTCCCTCACATTGGGATCCACTAACTCCATCAATCTTGATTCAGATTCCATGAATGGTTGTGCCCATTCTACCAGATTCTTATTATCTTGAATAGCCCGTCTTCCGGTTACAATCTCTAATAATACCACACCAAAACTGTAAATATCGCTTTTCTCGGTGAGTTCCTGAGTAACAATATATTCTGGATCCATATAACCTGGAATGCAATTTTAAATCTAGAAGTCAGCAATATCCATAATGAAGATTCCTGCTCGATGATTAGCCTGTATATAGGGAAAAATATAAGGAAAAAAGAGATTAAGATGGAAAAAATTTTACACCTGGAGTTCCCCGAACATCAGTATTTACTGGTTCAAAGCATATAGAACCATCTTTTGAAGCGTGTGCCAGTCCAAAATCAGCTAGCTGTGAAGCATAAGCAACGTAACAGTTTAAATTTTGCGTTATTCACATACAAAACACGGATTATCTTTAGAGCTATACGCAACATTCATATGATAAGATTTTGAGAGTTACCGAACCTTCGCAACAAATTTCTCATCGAGTAAGATGTTGCTAGACTTAATGTCTCTGTGGCAGAGAGAAGGATCACAATAGAAATGAAGGTAATCCTGCACATTCAACCAAAAAGAGTGAAAAAAGGAAAAAAAATACTACAAGAAAAGAAAAGTAGACAACACTGAGAAATCATCATACTCAAATTACCAGTGCATTAGCCACATCAATGGCAATTTGGATTCTTGTTCGCCAGCTTAGAGGTGTTTTCCCAGGGGCTACACAAAAATGAGAGTGGATTCAATACAATATATAGATGAAATATGTTTTAGGTTTTCAGAGGAAACTACCTATTTCATTTATCTCTATTCTGTGATACTTCATTTAGTAGTAATATTTTGCTGAAAAAGAGTTAATTATTTTCATTTTCATGTACAATCCAATGAAATAACATCCTCACAATAGCACTTGAAAATGTGTACAACTATTAAGACTCATAAGACGTACAATGAAGATGATCTTTCAAGCTTCCATTTTCCATGTACTCGTACACCAGAAACCTGTCGTGAGACAAGCAGAAGGGTTTAGTTCACAGGTACAGATGGTCAAAAGGAACAATGCATGCAAACACAAACAAGTACCTCTCATGTTTTTTAATGCAAAATCCTCTTAATGCAACTAGATGGCGGTGATGAAGCCGAGCAACAAGCTCTATTTCTCTACAGAACTCATCCCCTTTTTGCTCTGATGCTTTATCCATTCGCTTTACTGCTGCCACTAGACCATCACTAAAATGAGCTTTATACACAGTTCCAAATCCTCCTTGCCCAATTATAGTGCTAAAATCATCTGTGGCTTTCTTTATCTCGCTATAGTTGAATTTTCGAAATGTAGATGAAGGACCTATGCAAGTCATACATACACATACAAGAGAAGGTAAGGACAAATGACAATTAATGATCTGCTAAGCATATGCTATCTCCAAGAAAGGATAATATTAAGAAGAATGAAAGCCGAAACCATACCATCCTGAAATCTCCATGTTGCACTGGGGGGTAAGGATTTTGAGGAGGTTTTACTTAAATGATCAGGACCCTCTAGCTCTCTGCTTTTTCGACGAATTAAAACTATCAAGACTATGAGCATCATAACCGCAACGGCTGTGACAGCAATACCAATACCTGGAATTAATGTCAAGTGGTATCTATGGTGATTTCTTTTAAGTGGTACACCTAACTGCAATGGATTTGGGCTATCAGCAGCCGGAGGACTAGGAGAAGCCTCAGGAGTTGGTGAAGTGGATGGCTCTGAAGCTAGCGTCAAAGATTGAATGATATGATTAGTCAAGTTTTACTGTGCTGATCACAATACAAAGACTCCAATATGCATGGCATGAGACTACTCAATTGGAAATGAAAAATAAGAGAGCAGTCATGTTATACATTAGTGGATGAAACTAGCTTTTCCAATATTTTTCAAGCATAATTTAATTCAAGAACAACACAAGAATATTGTTTCCATTTCTTGCTAAAGCAAGATCCTTGATATACAGCCAATTGCATAGAGAACAATCTATAACAATTGAAGTAGGCAAATCATCAAATTGTATTGGCTTCACATCTCACATCAGTAAGAAACTAACAAACAGGTCTCGTTTAGGCCTTCACATAAATACATGGACACGTTCATAGACTCAGAAAGCAAAAAAGAAAAAGCATAATAACAATTCTCTGGCTATTACCATTCATACCAGTCGGCCCGAGAAGTCCTTGAACCCCAAAGAAACAGCTTGCAATTTCAATAGTAGACATATCATCAACTTGGCTTGCCAATGCAGTAAAAGTGGCATCACGGCATGTACTCAAGGTAATATTATCTTGTACACCGATTATATTATGTAGGTAACCAATGGCAGTATTCAAACATTTCTTGCAGTCACTTTCCTTTACAAGAGGCAATTTGCAGTTCTCAGTGACCTCTCCAAACCTGGGAGATTGCAGCATCTGTGTGACAGTAGTTCGACCTTTACACTCATAATCAACAGGGACTTTTGTCCCAAAACCACAGAAAACAGCTACATTTGGTGAAACTCCATAAAGCTGCAAAGTCTCAGTTATGGTCTGGAGGCAGAAGACAGAAGCATCTGGAGGGACTCCAAGGTTGGCTGTTTCATTTGCATATCGAGCAACAGAAACGGCAATATTAGCATTAATGAAGCGACAACAGCTATTTCTGTCGCTTTGTTCTGAGCAGACAGTGGATGCCATTGTAAAGTTTGAAGTACTCAAATCCAAAGGGCAATCTGCAAAAGCAGCAGCAATAAGAGACAACAGGACTTTCCATGATTTAATAAATTAATTTCCACTTCAGAACATGGTCATAATCAGAGTACATCAAGTTACAGGACTTATAGGGCATGGAAGTTTCAGCTATTGCAATACTTAATTTTATGCTACCATATTAGCGGCAAAAACTCTAATAATGGTCACAAGTTCATTAAGATACATCTGTTCCTGTTTCAAAGTGAACCTTCGCAGATGACTAAAGTTCTGACTCCAGGCATTTATTAGGTTATAAGCACGAAGGGGTAAACAATCACAATAATTGCGAAGGAGCAAATGTGGCACCAATATCACAAACAACGCTTTTGAAGGCTCACAAACAACGCTTCATATTCCCAGCTTCACCATCTCTTATCTAATATGGGTCAACGAAAAGCAGCCACATTTTTTTTCCTCTTAAAGTTTAAAAAAAAAAAAAACACAGAATCAATGGGAAACAACAAACCAAAGCATTTCTTTCTCTTCTCAACTTGCTCACAGAAAAACCGCAAGCCAAGAGGATGATGGACAATAAACCAAAACTAAGAAAGGAAAGAAATATTAAATGAACTAACCAGCCATTATTGCAGGAAGCTGCACTGCCAAGATGGCCAAAAGCCCAAAAGAGGAAAAGGCAATCCCACGGAGCATAGTTGAGTTTTGAACTTGAACAAGAAAAAATTACTCCTAATTCAAAAGCTTATATTAGCCTATATTCAGAAACCCCATGAATCAATAACCCTCAAAGAAACATAAGACGGTGCTGCAACAGGAACTACAAGTGCAAGGGTTGAAGGAGACCAGAGGGCAGCGAAATCAACGTCTGCGAGTGACACATGAGAGCTTGTGGGAGCGCGTGAAAGAGAGTGTGTTTGTGTGACTCTGAAAAAAATTGACCCACCACTACCACAGTTTCGAGTAGAGAGACTAGTTCAAAATAAATGCAGAAAGGATGGGACCCAGAAACCTCATTGGGGGTTGCTATTGTGGGGTCACCTTCATCGCCTACAAATTCCCAAAAGGCATAGGCCTGGCTGAGAAAGACTCATCCTTTTGTGGTTTTGGATCAGCCGCCTTCCCAAAAATTCCAGTCACAGTAACCATTAGCGCAATATCTTTGAATAAGTTTCTTCGTATTTGTACACCGGTGGAGAACTTTTTACCGGTACGTGTTACGCAGGAGGTAATTGAGTGAGAGAGAGAACTAACATGTAAGGTAAAATTATACACAGAGACAAATAGATCAAACGTAAATGTGAAGCTTTTGTGGCTTCTTTGTCAAGATTAATTAATGAACCTTCACATAATGAATTGGAAAGAAAATACTAGTATTAGTTTTAGATCTAGACAGATAGATAAGTTTCCTTAATCCTCGTAAATTGAGCTTTAATGATTGAAGACAAGGTGTCAATGTTTGGATTATATGAGTTGGCTAGCCAAAGGATAATGAAACTTAATCAATGATTGATTGATGGGGCTACAAATTCACATGTTTCAATTTGGGTCTCAATATTCCATTGGCCTAAACAAATTCGAGTGTTAATATTAAATGTAGTATCGGTTGTTAGAAAACATATTAAAAGGTTGACTTGAGGTCGAAGGAAGAAGCAGATAGGAACTAGAGTCATCAACATATTCAAATTTTCCAGCTATATGCTTCTAATTTACTCTGTTAAAATTCCTTCCCTTCTGAAACATACAGAAAAGGGATCAGAGTCATAAGGCTAAACGCATCTGATTGATTAGTTGTGTTGATTATTGTTTATTAACTTCGGCGTACTACATTGCACTCTGTGTGTGTGTGAGTGGGGTGATTAATTAACAAGTATGTTGCTGCATTTGAGGAGGGATCACTCCCCCCACTTCATTCTCCTTTCATAGCTCAAATATTCATTCCCTTTCTTCTAATTAAACGTTTGTGTATACTAGTCTACCCCACACACACTCTTTTTACTTTTTTTTTTTTTTTTTTTTTTGCCTTTTTGTTGAGCATAAATATCCTTTTATCGCATGCAATTCTATTTGATATCCTGTCAAATACTAAATGTGGGTACATTTCTTGACGAGAATTCAAATATTGATTCGCCATGTTGTAGCCACTACACCTGACCCATACTTTGCTTTTTATATTTAAAATAAATAAATAAAAATACACACTTGTCCTTTATTTGTTGTTTTTGTCCCATCTACTTGCCTTCACGTGACAAACCTCTTGCCCTACCACATAGCTTTTCCCTTCTTCCTTTTACTCCCTCACTCCGACACGCGAAGACTTAAACCCTACCACAACAATTTGGTCCTAATCCCTTCTTCTTCTACTTACTCTTCACGTCGTCAACCGTAGGTTTTTGTCTGGTTATTCTTGCGTCGTCAACCCTAGGATTTAGGTTTTCTCAAGTTCTTCACTTCCCCAATTTGCCCGATAAGTGGTGTGCGTTTGATTTTGTCTACTGGTGTTTGATTTTGAGAAACTATTTTATTTAGTTTTTGGGAATCAATCGATTTAGTTATGTGTTAGATTTCGTTTATGTTAGATTTTAGGAATTAATCAATTTAGATAAATTAATTAATTATTTTCCAGATAAATAACACATTCTTTTTCCAAGTCATCAATTAATCAGCTGCCACTTGTCTGCAACGCACTCCTAGTCAGCGTCCATGTCATATATTTAAGTCAAATCTTCCAACTTAACAGTCAACATCCGCCCCCTTAACGGTCAATGTGACTTTTGCTCCTATTTTGTAACCACATAGTCACTTTTGCACCTAAAAAAAACATTTGCTACTGGGCGCTCCTCCGACAAAAGCACATGTGTATTTTTACACCTTAACCCTTATTAAAATTGCACCTTACTCAATATAATATATTTCCCAAAGCTTACCCTCAGTTAATCAGAAGTAATAAAAACACTTTCGATTGCACCACCAAGTTATTAGTCATAGTGGTAAGCGTCATCATTTCTATAAGAAGGAGAAAACAAGTTCAAATCCTGAGAATCACACTTATCAAAGATGTGAAAACTCTTTACACTCTAAGGAAACTTCATATTATTAAAAAAAAGAAAAACAAGAGAAAAAAAGCCCTTTTGATTGCTGCTAGGTCCAAGATCAGCACGAAAGGTTTGTGCAGTTACTTAAAATAACCATGGACTCCAAGAACTTGGACTCTATTCTGCTTTTTTATGGAAAATAAATAGAAAAGCAGTGTAAGCCAGAAATTAAAATAAATGTTAATTCTAAAATAAAGCTTTTGTCGCAATATACTTTATTTACAACCATGACCCTAGTCATTTTAATGTCCCATCAAATTAAAGGGCACAGCGACAGTATGGGCATGATGCAATCTGATAAGAGGCTTTCACAAAGAATTACGAGTTGTGGGTATTAATAATAAAAGGCAATTTGATAATGACATAAAGTGCATAACAATTCATATACCGCCATATGTATTGTTAGGTGTAATATACTAATATTATACTCCTCATGTCCTTTAAGGAATTATATTTTAGAAATTGATTTTAATTTTAAATATAAGATATATATTTTTTCATTATTTTTTAATTTACCCCTATTTATACTCACTCAACAATAGTTAAAGACAAGGATGAATGAGAGAATTAAGAAAGATGACTAGAATGTTTAAAAATATATATGTCATATTAATCAACTTAACGAACTTCCTTAAGATGTTTTAAACATATCATATTAATAAAATTAACTAACTTCCTTAATTTAATTAAATTAGGTAAATATGTCTTATATTAAGGATCATAGAGAATATTTAGGACCCCCAACTAATATTATTACACAATATTGCATTAGCTAGGAAATTAAAATCAATGGGTTTGTTTTGTAGCATTAAAGGTTGTTAAACTCACAAGTTTAAACAAATTTGTAACAGTGACATAAAATCTTATCGTAGACTCCAATTATAAACTTGAATGAGTTTACTTTTATAAATAAATAAGTATTAATAGTGTATAATTAAATAATTAAAATATAAAATGACAACAATTTGATTTGAATATGTTTTAAATCCAAATAATTGAAATTAAATCTATCAACATTCATAATTTATCATACTCAACAAAGAATTTTTATAAAATTCATAAATAAAGTCACTAAGCATAATCAAATTAAAAATAGTTAGTACTCCCTCTCCCTCCGTTCCTAATTATAGGAGCAAATTTTGGAGTTGGTTTTGGTCCTAATTATAAGAGCAAGTTTTAACTTTTGTCAATTTTTTCCTATAATACCCCAATCTATACTTATTATTAGAAGCATTTATAAATATATGTGTGTACATATATATGTATATCTGTGTTTGTGTGTGTACACACACAAACACACACCATCACCCACCCACCCACCCACCCACCCACCCACATATATAAACATATATATATCTTTGTGTGTGTGTATCTGCGTGTGTAGATAGATCTATATGTATACATATATACACACATATATGTTTATATAGTAAGACCATTATTTCAATTAGAAAGCGTGCGAAAAGGAAAATTGGTCGGAGAGTATGTGGGGTTGTAATTCACTCTTACTTATGTCATTTTAAATTTATATAAGGGCATTTTAGGAAAATGAGTAAAATTAACTAATTTAACTAATTTCCTTAATCCCTCTAAAATCGGTTAAATTGCTCCTATAATTAGGACCAGAGGGAGTATAATTTTAAAAGCGAGTTAACATGATTTTGTAACTTAAAAACGTTAAAATTATAAACTCGGTATGTGAACTTATAAGTTTGACCGAGTTTATAACTATATATCACAAGTTTAAGAATGGCTCGACATGATTTTATAAGGGAAAAATGTAAAAGTAGTAAACTTGAAGAGTCAACTTGTAAATTCGATAACTATGATAACATTAGCAAGGAAACTAAAATCTCAGAAAATGCAAATTAATATTCATACTTCATTGAGGTTTCTCTTCATGTTGCGTCTCGTTTGTCAATTTGGACAATCAATTGGGTTTCTCTCATTCTCTCCTTTCTCATTTTCTTCTCATAATCTCATATCCACTGTTAGACTAAAATTATATATAGTTCAGATTCAATCTTTTATAAAATTATTTCTATAAACATAAATAAGTAAATTTAAACTCTTAGGGTCTGTTTAGTTTGACAGAGGGAGGGGATGAGAGAAATTTTAATGGAGGGGAGAGGATAGGAGGGGTTTTATTATTACCTTATTTGGATTGATCAGAAGGAAAATGAAGAAGGAGAGAGAGATTTTAATGTTACCTTGTTTGATTTAGGGAGAGGGAAAGGAAATTATTTTTCGTATGGACAACTTTACCCTTCTCTTTATTTATGCTAACTTGCCAAGTTACATTTGAAAATTAATCACAACTACAATAACAAAACCTTTTTTCTGGCGATCCTCATTCTTGAATCTTCACTGAAAAAGACAAAAAGTTAACAAATATATTTCTTTTGATTATCAATAAAAAAGTTAATGAATACATTACACCCATAAATAAATCATTAACTACAATATTTACTGATTAAAAAAAACAAGAGCACAAACGCACAATCATAGTCATCACCACCATTCAGCGTACCGCTCTCATCACGAGCTAACTCAGACATCCACCGGCGCTGTTGAGAGTTCCTCGCCCACCAAAAGCACAACAAACAATTCATGGTCGACCTCCTCAGCAGATCAGGGTGACAACAAGTTTAATCCTTGAATCCGCCGCCTCAACCATACTCCTTTTTGCATACAAAACCCTCACCCAATCAATTCGAACCACTGTCGGTCTTCAACCTCTCTTGCCTCACCGAACCAGATCAGCGGTCGAATAGGTTCCCAGAGCAGCATGAGTGAAAACTGAAAAGTGGCTAAGGGTATTTTCAGATTAATAACAAAAAAACTAAGGGCATTTTAGTCCACTCACCAATCAATGTACTTCTTTTTTTTTTTTTTTGCTCAGAAATCAATGTACTTCTCTCCAACTATTTCTTTCAGTGCTCTAAAATACAGGCGAAGTCTTTATTGGGCACTTTTTTTTTTTTGCTATGAATTGGGCACTTGGTATAAGAGGCAAAAAATATTGTTAGTACGGTCCAAATAAAATTTCCAAAATAATAAGACGTGGTTTCACCAAAGGGCTTATAAATGATAACGAAGATATGGCTGCGAGAGGGTTGGGCTATTTTTATTGTTAAACTATAAAAACTATTAACAATTTATTTTCAAACTTATAAGGGTTGGGCTCTGTTTTGACAACAAGAAGCCCATTAAAGGCCCGTAACCTATTCCCATACAAATTAGATATAAGGGCCCGTTTGGTCAATATATATTAAATATTGTTAAATATCAGTGGCAAAACCGAGTATTTGTGAAGCATGCAACATTCAAAATAGAGTGGCAGAGTCTGAAAATGAAAATGGATGCTGCAAAATTCCATTTATCTGAGTAAAATCTATCAAAGAATAAAATCTAACCATACACATATAACAAATTAAACCATATTGTTCTTATAGATGAAAAAAGGAGTGACTGAAAAACGGATATAGATTGAAAGGGGGACTTCAAGTAGAGCATAAATTAGTGCAAAGATACAAATTTTAACAATTGCAAATCTAAACTTGAAACATTAGGTCGAAATTCCATCACAAACCAGAGACTTGGCAGCATTTAATATGAAAGTACCACTGTAGATATCAGCTTACCACTGTTAACACACTTGTTCACGTTCGAACGTTTGAGTCACGTTCGAACGTAACACTCATAAAACCGGCGGCGTTCGAACGAACAAACTTACACACTTGCATCAGTATGTTCACATCAGTAAATGCAAGACCAAAAATTATACCAGCAGAACAGCCAAATAAATAAATTTGTTTCCATTAATATGAACTGAGCTAGACAAGTTACATTATACAAAAGACCAAGGATCAAAATTTACATAACATAGGGTAATGGACTTTACAAAATATAGTTGTGCATTTACTTACAACCACCTGGTATAAACCACAAAATAACAAGCAAAGATTGCTCCACACATACAACCTTGCACTAAACATGGTCCTAACTCATAAACTGTACCCCATCTCCAACTACAACTACCCAACATTTGTGAACATGGTGTACAGTTTGCTGTCATGAACCAACAAAAGGCATGCTTGTGTACATACACTAACGACACAGCTGCATAATATATGGCTATACACAAAAAACCAGTTGTCCATTCCTAATTTATCTACACAATCTACTGCTGCAGAAGGGTTCGGACCCATGAAGTCCTATAACATGTTGGCATCTTGGAAAATGCACGCAGGTACTTGTCACTTGCTAGTATCTTGATATGAGCCAAGTTTCTCTCATTAAATGTGAGATCCTCAAGTTCTAGCAGATCTATGAATAGATCATCCCCTCTCGCATCAAGTTCTGCTTCCCTCTCTTGTGTGGATATCTGATTCCCCAGTTTCTCAAATACACTCACGATGGTTTTGTCAAGCGAAGTTACTGTATCGCGCAGGGCTTCAACCATGATTTCTGAATGGTTCAGGCGGCGCTTTTTCCTTGGACATACTGAGGCATCGGTTGGAGGGATTTGTGTGAAACCAATGTCAGGCATTGTTGGTGAGAAGTGAGAACTCAGAATCAGCAACAACTGTAGTAGGTGTTTCGGGAAGATCATCATCTTCAAGATTGACATCCTCCTCCATACCACCAGGGGATCTTCCTTCGTCATCGATGGCCCTGTCCTTTCCCCACACGATGCAAAGAGCGTTAAAGTTCGGTATGGTCTTGGTGCGAAAATGACAAGCCCTTGGATGAGCCTACAAAAAACAGGGATCATGTTAGTACACATGAAAAGTCATGCATATCAGTTTGTAAAGTAAGCTAACATAAACACATGGGTGCTTTGACATGCCTTCAGATACTCTTCCCAAACCACTGGCTCTGCAGTGACAAATTTGGTGTCCGGGTCCCAATCAAATCTAGAGGTGTTGGGACCATATACCATGTCATAAGCCATTTGCCACAGGCGTTTGAATGTCTTTATTCTCGATGTAATATGTGGAGTGGCTTTTATGCCACAGCCTGCCTTCTGTTCCATCATCGATTGCAGGGCATTGGCAAACCCGGCTTTGAAGCCATTGTCAGCCATCCATTTTTGCTCCACCTTCAGAGTGAGTAAGCAGTCAATCAGGACTTTGTCCTCCTCGGTCGACCACATTTTCATCCTCCCCTAGACGGCAGTCGACGACTCCATCTAAAACAAAACTCATGCACACAAAACAAGTTAAGGTACAATAGGTTTTACAAAATAAGAAATAAAGGAAATGATAATAAAGCATTCATGTAACAAGCATTCCAGGTTAAAAAACAACTAAACCAATATCACTGAATGTCATATGTGACTACAAACAAGCAATAACTGTTTTTGCCTCACACTAATTGGAAGGCCATTGTCTACAAAGAAGCAATAATTGTTTGGTACATAATCAATTCTCCCTATGCGCCAGAAAAGCAGCGAACATGTCATTTGCAACATGCTCCCTAAAATTAGTCCACAAGTCATTCGTTTCCATGGGCATAATGGGAGTGTTGTCATTTGTGGCATTTGCAGGTTCAAACGAATCAAGTTGCTCATCGAGGGGATCTTGAACATTCTCTCGATGAATCAAGTTGTGTAGCAAACAACATGCGACGATGTATCGGTTTTGGATCTTCACAGGGTAGTACGACGCGCTCCTCAGGATAGCCCACCGCAACTTCAGTATGCCAAAACACCTTTCAATAACATTCCGCGCAGCTGAGTGTCGCATATTGAAGCACTCACGCGCAGATTGGGGTTGATATCCTTGTCTCCACTCATTAAGGTGGTACCGTTGCCATCTATATGGCGCCAAAAAACCCTGGCAATTCGTGTACCCCACATCAACTAAGTAGTAGTTTCCTAGTACAAAAGAGTATATCGGTTAATTCGTTTTTCCTATGAAGGACACATGTACAAAACCATTTCAGCATTTCAAACCACATTATTAACTCATACCTTGCGCTACTCGTAAGCCATGAGGTCTCCGTATGGCATCCTTCAACACCCTCCCATCTTCAACTGACCCTTCCCACCCAGGGAAGACGTAAATGAATTGACCATCCGGTGAGCATACACCAAGGACATTGGTTGTAATCTCTCCTTTCCTATTTCGGTATCTACCCTTGAGAGGTGCATGTACTTGTACGCGTATGTGAGTGCCATCTAATGCACCAAGGCACCCCTGAAATAACAACGACATCGTCACTGGTTAGGTTAAACCACAGTTTGTTTACTTATCGTGAAATAAATGAGTCACACATTAACATATTGTACATACCTTGAACCACTTCCAACGGTGATCATTTGAGTCCTCAGGAATGGGCTCCGGTTTCTTCAGAAGAAATGATTGTAATTTGATGGTGGCATTGAGCACCAATTTAAAGTATCTACTAATTGTTTCCCCTGACCTTCCAAACTCAAACTGAATTACTCTATTCTTCACATGATGCCCCAAGATGTGAAGGAACATTGTTACTTGCTCATCAACTAGCATATGTTTAGTTGCTTTCAATCCACCAATTGTGTCTAACATGTAACACAATTTATCAAACATCGCTCGGTACATCCTAATTTGGTTGAAGCAAGTGGTGTCGCTACTATATATCATCGCCCTCAAATTCGCTCTCTTCGCATGAAAATCTAATCTAAATGACCTCTCCGGTAAATGCCTTGGTCTACCTCCTCCCACTGCTACTATCATAATGACAATCAACCTCCTGACTGCTAGAAGCAAAGCTAGACACCCCGCCAACATTGCAACCATTTGCCGAGAGTGTGGCTCCATACCTACACAATTTTTGTGCACACCCATTTCCTTTTCATTATAATCTACTACTCCTCTTTTACAAACAACCACTATTTACATCCAAACATATAAACTTTTCAGCCAACCCAGTAATTTCATACCAGCACTTATGACCCAATAATACCCATCACACTCACTAAAATAAACACATGAATTCTATTAATTCAACTATGTCAGCTTTCTAATTCAGAGATTAGCAAATATGGTTAATTGTTAGCTATACAGAGAATGCCTTACCCACACACAAGTAAGTTTCATTTAACACACACCACATTAACGTGCATACCCACCCATTTCATTTATAAAACACAAGGCATTAATGACCACAATAATTGAACACACTCATCAATAACAGAAACGCATGTAGAGGAAGCTGCTTCTCTCATTTCACTCCTCACATTAACCAAAAACGGAAGGAGTTAAATGCCACCACAAGTAATTAAAAACAGGGCATCGAGCAAGAGATGAGAAGGAAAACTCAAACCCATCGCAACTCACCTGTATTTCCACCGGCGTTGAACTTGTGCTGCGTCTCCGACTGGCTTGTCGTCGATTTCAAGTGACAGTCTTCATTCAGCTCGTCAGGTCTATTTGAGCTTCTTCTGCTTCGTTCAACTCCAGCCTCGATTTGTTTTTTTTTTAATCAACAGCTCCACTGTTTACCAGGGGCTTTTTTGTCCGTCAAAATCATTCTCCCGGGAACCAAATCACTATCCCGCCATTTTTGAGGGATTGAATTTTCCCACCCTTGTGGCAAGATCGAACCTGGCGGGAGATCAATTTGGCAGGAGAGGGTCGCGCCAAACTGATTTTGGCCGTGGGAAGATAGTGATTTTCCCTTTCCCTTGCCCCAAATCAGCGTACCAAACGGGCCCTAAGGGTATCATGTGAGTAATGACGACATTATCCTGCTCCTCATACGTAAAAATAAAATTACTTGCTCCAAAATTATGAGTTTGACCACTTTCAAATTATACAAAAATTGAATATCCCAACATAATACTCCCTCCAGTCCTAATTATAAGATCTAGTTGATTTTTTTGAAAAGATTAATGAAGCTAATTAAATCACTTTAGAGTATTTTTTTTTTTCAAATTAATTAATTTGACTAATAAACTAATGTATAATTTAAAGATACAAAATATATGAAATGATTAAGTAACTTATTTAGCTTCCTTAATTTCTCTAAAAAAAAGTAAACTAAGTTTTATAATTAGGAAGCTAAATAAGTTACTTAATCATTTCATATATTGTGTATCTTTAGATTATACATTAGTTTATTAGTCAAATTAATTAATTTGAAAAAAATACTCTAAAGTGATTTAATTAGCTTCATTAATCTCTCCAAAAAAGTCAACTAGATCTTATAATTAGGACTGGAGAGAGTATTATGTTGGGATATTCAATTTTTGTATAATTTGAAAGTGGTCAAACTCATAATTTTGGAGCAAGTAATTTTATTTTTACGTATGAGGAGCAGGATAATGTCGTCATTACTCACATGATACCCTTAGGGCCCGTTTGGTACGCTGATTTGGGGCAAGGGAAAGGGAAAATCACTATCTTCCCACGGCCAAAATTTATAATTAACATATTTTTTATTTTTAATTTTTTATATATTGTATTTATTTAGATTTAGATTATATGATGCTTTCTGGAATTTTTTTTGCACCCAGTATCTCAAATTAATTAGCTTTCAGTTCTACAGTTATCTGTAACACCAGTATCATGGAAATTAATTAATTTTGAGATACTGGGTGCAAAAAAAATTTCAGAAAGCAGCATATAATATAAATCTAAATAAATACAATATATAAAAAAATTAAAAAAAATATGCTCATACCTCTAATAGAGGTATGAGCACATAATTGGGCACCTAATTATGTGCACATAATGTGCATTCATATAAGGACTAGTTAGAAGTAGAATATGGATCCAAATATAAGATCTCAATCCATTATATATATAGGGTTTAATGTTTCTGCATCTACGGTAGAAACTTTTTTTCTACAGAACTCACATAAAAGTGAGTGGGTCCCATTGTAAAGAGATGAGAGAGAAAATATTAGTGAGACCCACTCACTTTTATATGAGTACTGCAGAAAAAAAGTTTTTGCAATAAATGCAGAAACATTAAACCCCCCACACACATATCATTTTTCCAAACAAATTTAAATAACTTGTATAGTTATATATATAATTGGATAAATGTGAAAAAATGCACATGTGCTTTACCCTTAAGAGCGTCCAACACCAAATATTTTTTTTAGGTGTAAAAGTACCTACGTGGTTTAGAAAATGAAGCAAAAATCTCACTTGCTGTTAATTAACCAAATATCTGTTCTGTTAATTAACCAAACGTCCTTAGAACTAACAAGACAAAAGGGAATGATCACTAGTGCAAAAAAGGGCTTTAAGACCGTCTCATTTAGACCGGATTATAGAGAATCAGGTCTTAAAAGTATGACCGGTGGCAGTTTCGTAAATATAAAGAACTTTTTGGACCGGATTATAAAAGATCCGGTCTTAAAAATATGACCGGTGGCACTTTCGTAAATATATAGAATACTTTTAAGACCGGACTATAAAAGATCCGGTCTTAAAAGTATGAGGTGGCAATTTTGTAAATATATAGAACACTTTTAAGACCTAGGGCTAAAAATATCCGGTCTTAAAAGTATGACCGGTGGCAATTTCGTAAATATTGTGAGAAGACGCGATCAAGTCCGAGAATGCGATGATTTATTCCTTCGCTTAATTGAAATTATATACGAGATGCTAATAAGTAAATAAACCTAGGCGGTTCCTATAATTTAGGGATTACAATCGGGAATATATTACGAAATTCATAAAACCATGATCTGCTAACTTAATTCCTAAAATCTCTCTAACATCTTAATTAAGATGATTACAATCAAGAATTTAATTACGAAATTCAAAAAATCATGATCTCGCTAACTTTATTCCTAAAATCTCTCTAACAACTTAATTAAGATGATTACAATCAGAATTTAATTACGAAATTCAAAAACCTTGATCTCGCTAACTTAATTCCTAAAATCTCTCTAACAACTTAATTAAGATAATTGCACAATATAATCGTATACGCTAACTAATTAAATAAATAGAACACTTTTAAAACCGGCTGTTTCAAATAGACGGTCTTAAAAGTGTAAAAAAAAAAATTATATAGAACACTTTTAAGACCAATTTGTTTCAAATAGACGGTCTTAAAAGTACTTTTAAGACCGTCTGTTTGAAACAGACGGTCTTAAAAGTGTAAAAAATATATATATATATATATATAGAACACTTTTAAGACCGGCTGTTTCAAACAGACGGTTTTAAAAGTGTAAAAAAAAAAATCATATAGAACACTTTTAAGACCGTCTGTTTGAAACAGACGGTCTTAAAAGTGTAAAAAAATTATATAGAACACTTTTAAGACCGGTTGTTTCAAACAGACGGTCTTGAAAGTGTTCTATATATTTACGAAATTGCCACCGGTCAATTTTTTTTTTTTACACTTTTAAGACCGGTTGTTTAAAACAACTGGTCCTAAAAATATACTTTTAAGACCGGTTGTTTCAAAAAACCGGTCTTAAAAGTGTTTTAAAAAAAACTACATTCGCTAAACCTGTTAAGTCCGTGAGTTTGCTTTGTCTTCTTGGTGATATAACATTTTCTTAGTTATAGATTCAACGAGTATCCCAAGAGCCTCACGGGAAAATCCTCAGCAAGAATGTCATCATCTTCCTCTAACCTACTCGCAATCTTCGTAAGTCATCATAAGAGTCGCACAATCAAATCATTGGCAACGTTGGCAGTGAGATGCTTCGAGGGTTTGCGATGGCGTCGACTCTAATCCTCGGCAACGGTGAAAGCGTACTACTTTGAGGATTACGGACGACGGCGGCTCCTTCCTCTTCGATCTATGGGTCCTTCCACGCCGCCTTCGTATAGATCCGGTTTGAAATCAAACTCGGATATCTTCTTGCTTAAGTTTGTTTATTTCCTACATTGACCGCTCTGCTCGGATCGGATTTCGATTTTGGTTGCTTGAAGCTTTGCTAGCACCGACAAGAGGATCCCTGCTCGATTTGGTTGCTTTAAGCTTGTGATTTTTTTTGTAGATCTGGACTTCAAATTCGATTTTCATGATGAATGATTTATGTTTCTTGTTATTTTTGTTTATTTCGGACTTTGTAATCATCTTTTTGTTTTTCTTCTTGTTGTTTTTGTTTTTTTTTTTATTATTTTGAAACACTTTTAAGACCGGATGTTTAAAATGTACGGTCTTAAAGAAACTCTTTAAGACCGTGTAAAAGTCCGGTCTTAAAGATCGACTTTTAATACCGCCTGGAATAAGACTGGTCGCGGGTCCGGTCCTAATGTACCTGTTTCGTCCGGTCTTAAAAGCCTTTTTTGCACTAGTGGATGAGCAGATTTCAGGAAGGGATCATAATTACAGTCCCTAGGAATGCATCAGCAGTGAGAAAATGAGACAAGCATGAGTTTGTTTGAAAAGGAAACACTTCTAAGCAAGAAAAAGGGCAAAAAGTCCTGGATTTGGGTATGTAGAACAAGAAACTGAAAAGGTAAAATGGAATCTAAACTCTATTTTCCCAGAGTCACTCTAAGCTCAAAATGGCAAGAACATAGTCACAATTCTAAGGAAGTCAGATGAACATACAAGCATAAACAAGTAAAATTATCTTCGTTCTTCTTTTATGACGATCAATTTGCCTATCTTAATTTTCTCCTTTTTCCATAAATTTTCTAGGAACGCAAACTGGATTTACCATAAAGCTCAAAGACAGATAAAAGCAGAACAGAAGTAGCTAATTTGAACCTACTTGATACATAGAAACATGAAAAAAGTTGGTAAATTAAATCTTTTAGCTCATCATATGCATGAACATGTACATATCTGCACAACAGGGGGAAGCTACAGCTCATGCTAGACACAAAGAAAGAATCTCATCTCCCATAAAACCTCGAATTGAAGCTTAAATCAGTGAGACAAGAAGGTGCTTACAGAGCCGGTCGCCATTGTAGAAGTGATTGCCCTTAACCCTATATAATTTAATGTTATACATAAACATTTATTTGAGTCACATTTGTTTAAATTAATAATTTTACTTCATTTTTAGATCAGTTCAAAATAGTTAAATAGCTTTCATATCAAGCATAAGAGAAAATATTGTTTTTCTTCCAAATTTATTACCTTTAACCAACTTTTTGACATACATAATTTAGTTACGTTTTTTATTTATTTACATGATAGGAGAGGGAGTATTGATCAGGGTTACGTAAGAATGAAATCATTACAAGATTGGTTTGAAGATGATATTTCGGGGGAAGGATCGGATAGTGATAGAGAGCAAGATTTGGGAACAAAGACAACAACGTAGTTAAAGCATCCAATGAATCATTGACAAGAGACATCAAAATCAGAATCATTATGTTATGGTTGCCCTGTCCTTTATCTTTGACCCCTTCAACTCCCTCAATCCTACCTCTCACTTCACATCCCCCCATGCATCGTCTCTCTCAATGCCTTGCAACTTTCTTCTTTATTCCAACCAACAAAAACTTACAGTATTTTTTTTTTTTAAATATATTTAGACAGACTTATATTGTAAGCTAGTAATATAAAAACTCTCTTGTAATTAAAAAAAAGTATAGAGAAACGAATGGTATTAGTCTAAGGTCATCAATGGATCAAGTCCAAAACCTCTCACTTTAGGAAAATTTTCATATAACTATACTATAAAATTATTGGCATGAGCCAATACCACGTAGCCTAATGAAATATCGTATGTTAAGCATCTACTTGTAATCTCACCTATATGCCTCTTCTTTGATGTATTCTCTGTCTGTCTAATCTCTTTAATTATAACTTTTTTTAATTTCCGGATAGTACTTATTTCTACTGCACCTTTGTGATTAGGTCTTTTTTCTTTTCAACTATGACTTCGTCAAAACCACAAATAAAAAATATCATAAATAGTTATTGATCACTACTTTATAAAGTAATGCTTATTGCTCATTGATTCACTGTCCATTAAAGTGACTAGTAGACAATACCAGATTAAAGAGAATAAACTTTATTCTTTTGCTTCAATTCAAATGATTTAATTAATTAATTAGATGGGCACATATTAATTGAATTTCAGTTTTGATCGAATTGAAATTCAAATAGTTTGAGCATATGACTAAATCAAAATAGATTGTGATGCATGGAGGATATGGGAGGAGGGCACAGCTCAGAGCTGGAAATTAAAAACGGGGCTCAACTGAATCTGAATGGGTAAACACACGCGCCACCGCCAGTTATCTCTATGTTTCACCAAAGGAAACTCACTTTGCCTTTTGCTTTCTCCTCTCATGATTGAATAACCAAAAGTAATTAATTTCTATTTGTTTTATTAGCACATTGACTGCCCATCAAGCCTCTGCCTCATTAAAAACGGGGCTCAACTGAATCTGAATGGGTAAACACACGCGCCACCGCCAGTTATCTCTGTTTCACCAAAGGAAAATCACTTTGCCTTTTGCTTTAGATCCTCTTTTTGTTTGAGGCCTTAAACGATTATATATTTATCTAAACCTTGATTTTCTACTTCATTATCTCTTAATATAAGATAAAGTTGATGTTTTTAGAAAGATTAAGAAAACTAATTAAATTAGTTTAGAATATTTTATTTGTCAATTTTCTCCAAATTGTCTAACAAATAAACTGATATATAATCTAAGGATATACAACATATGATATAATTAAGTAACATATTTAACACTCTTAATCTCTCTCAAAAAATTCAACATTGTCTTAAATTTAGGACCGGTGAGAGTATAAGACAAATTTAACTTTTTAGAGAGATTAAGGAAGCTAATTAAATTATTTTAAAATATTTATATTTATCATTTTTTCTCCAAACTATTTTAACTAACTTATAAACTGATATAATTTTTAATGATACATAACATATGACATGATTAATTAAGTAACTTATTTAACTTATTTAATATCTCTAAAAAAAATTAATTCTATTTTATATTTAGAACCGGAGGGAGTAGCTCATTTCGCTAACTCAAGCTCAATTGACTGTTTGTTTTTTCCTTTTTCTTAACTGCCTTTTGGTTTGTATTACAAAATATAATTTTTTTATTCTTACATGTGATTTGTTTAGATGGTTAGTTATTTATTAAATATTGAAGGTAGGAGTCTAATTAAGAATATTTTTTTATTCTTACATGTTGCCGGCCGGGGTGAAACGTGGCAAGGAATTAACGAAGTGGCTTCTCTTTTTCCTTTTTTCGTGGATGCTCACCATATCTCTCTAACTTCTTTACCTTTCTTTCTTTTGTTTTTTGTTTTTTGTTTTTTTTTTGCTTTTGTCCAGTTGGCAGTTGCATGCATGCCATTACCACAAACAACTTCTCTCTAATTTCTTTTTATGACTTCGTCAACTCACATTTATATATATATATATTTCTCATGCATTGTATTTGTTTAATACTGATAACTACTATTCTTATTATTATTATTGTAAAAGGTTTTTAAATCAAAAACAATACTCTCTCTCTGGTCCTTAATATAAAATATATTTGAAGAGTATATGAAGTTAATGGTTGACTTCAATACCCATTATATAATTATATAATGGGTGAATTGCAACAATTTTAATACTTGAAATATGATATTAGGGAAAAAGATAGAAAAAAAACTTCAAAATCATAGAATTCTAAATCAGGTTTGTTATCAAGAGTTGATAAGGGAATGACGCGACTTGATAAGCAATCCAAAACTTATTTTTTAGGAAATATCCGATTTAAAATTTTACAAATTCAAAATTCTTTTTCTATCTTTTTCCCATGATCTTATTCTGTTAAATATATAGAATAATTCGTGCACATTAGTCTTCAGTACCCTAATTATATTTTTTTTTTGACTTCACATATGAGTTGTTCTAATGGTAACGCCACCTACCACAATATAGATGGGATCTTGGTTTCGGGCCTCGCATTGGTATTGATTAAAATATGTGACAAAAATGATGATGTGGGTGAGATATTGAAGGACGTGGAGAAAAAGGGTCCCCCACTTAATCAATGACACTATAATTAAAAATTAATGTGATCCACATGAAGCTTTTTGTCATTCCCTCTACCATTTGACTCTAATTTGACTCTCCCCCACCAACTTTGTCCCTTTTCACATGTGTTCATCAATTCTCACATTTTTATAATCTAGTTTTAATTTACATATACCAAAAAATATAGTATGTTATTTGTGGTATACTTTTCATGATTTTGCAAGATCAATAAGTGCTAATTTATAGCCGTATATGCATTTGTATTCATTAACTATTAGAATTATTAGTTGAAATGATGTCCTTCACTAATAAGCTACTCCCTCCGGTCCTAATTATAGGAGCAATTTAACCGATTTTGGGGGAATTAAGGAGATGAGTTAAATTAGTTAATTTTACTCATTTTCCTAAAATGTCCTTATATAAATTTAAAATGACACAAGTTGCCATAATTATAAGTCTTCAATTTGCGCTTACGTTAGGACATCCATGACACGCACGCGCACGCACGCACGCGCGCACGCACGCACGCACGCGCGCGCACGCCGCACGCACGCACGCACGCGCACGCACGCACGCACGCGCGCACGCACGCACGCACGCGCGCACGCACGCGCGCACGCACGCGCGCGCGCGCGCACGCACGCGCGCGCCGCGCGCACGCCGCGCGCGCGCACGCGCGCGCGCGCGCACGCGCGCGCACGCACGCACGCACGCACGCACGCACGCACGCACGCACGCACGCACGCACGCATATATTATATATATATATATATATATATATATATATATATATGTGTGTGTGTGTGTGTGTGTGTGTGTGTGGGGGTGTGTGTGTGAGCGCACACACACATATATATACACATATATATATTGACACACATAAACACATATATACATATATATGTACACACACATATATAAATGCTCATAATAATAAGTATAAATAAGGGTATTATAGGAAAAAATTGATAAAAGTTAAAACTTGCTCTTATAATTAGGACCAAAACCAACTCCAAAATTTGCTCCTATAATTAGGACCGGAGGGAGTATTAGTTGAAGTGGTAAGGGGCCTCATTCCTGAAAAAAGAAGAACACAAGTTTGAATACTGAGAAATGCATTTGTTGAGAGAGATGAGAACCCTTTACCTTCTAAGCCTTGAGAGGAAACCTTGATCAAATATAAAAAATTATGGCCCTTAACACCCTTAAATTATCACACTGGATAAAGAAAATGATTTAGATATTTTAATAATTACGTAACATTTGATCATTAAATATTTTTTCAGGAATAAAAAATATATGGTAATGCTTTAACATTCTATCATTAATTAAACTATAAAAGCATAATTATTTTGCTATTATGTGATAATCCGGCAGCAAATCATGGTGATATTTCCTTGACAATTTAGGGAATGCGCGTAAATAGAACTGGTCTTCATCTCACAGTTGTAATCAGCAATCACCAGTTATGAAGCTCACGTATATTACAAGTTGTTTTCAAGAGCATGACATTCTATATGCTTTTTGATAGATTGCCACTTTAATATTGACTTTTTTGCTTCTATTTCTTTCTTTGTTTGATTAATTGATAATTTTCCAAAAGGAGTGTGACAGCTGCTGAATGCCTGTACCATTTAGTCAAGCAAGTAATGACCTTTTTAACTGACTCTTTCTCCATCATTATTCATATTAACTACGAGGAAGAAGCATGCTATAACTCATTAATATGACCTTTCCAGTCATCACTAAGCTTTCTTCCATTTATGCAACAACGTCCAGGGCTCAACAAAACAATTATCCAAAAAATTATCAACCTTTAAATTTCTTAAGATTATATAGATAATTCACTCAAATTAAAATTATTATGAATAAGTTAAAATAATGCATTATGAAAGTATTTAATTAGATTCAATGAACTAATCGCCACCTGGCTTGACTTAATTAATTGAAATTATAATTATTTAGACGAAGTTTTGGTCAAACAGCATATTTATGTTTTCATACAAGGTTTCAACACCCCAACTGTATTCTGCTATCCCTTCTTAAGGACTATAGCTATAAGTTCTAATTAGATAGGAGTACATTACTATGAAATGAAATTGTTGATCGATTATCCCTTATTTATTTGGGTACTATTTAAGGCGGCAAATGTGGGACACCACACCACAGCGTATTTTCAATTGACCACCCATAGCTGACTCCGTACCAGGGTTAGGGTCCAAGGTTTATCCCACACGGCACGTGTCATTTAGTAGTGGCCCTCGTGTTATATATCAGCTCACATATCTTCTTCCTCATCATCTTATTCATATAAATCCCAACATACCTTACCAGATTTTGCAGAGCCTTCACATTCTGCATTCTTCTTATTATTCCTCCTCCTTCAACACACTTAACTTAAAAGCCGTAGACTGAATATGTCAGTGAATCTAGAACCGTTGGATTTAGGAGTTCCGATTCCATACCACTTCAGATGCCCCATTTCCCTCGATCTCATGCACGAACCGGTTACTATATCCACGGGTCAGACTTACGACCGAACCAGCATCCAGTCTTGGTTCGCCTCCGGTAACACCACCTGCCCCGTCACCAGAGCCCCTCTTTCCGACTTCACTCTCATCCCAAACCACACTCTCCGCCGCCTTATCCAAGACTGGTGCGTTTCCAATCGCGATTTCGGAGTCGAACAGATCCCAAGTCCGACCCAACCCGCCCACCCTTCTCTGGTTCGGACGTTATTGAATCAAGCTTCTTCGGAGACGTGCACTCCTCAGTCACGTATCTCTGCACTGCGACGCCTCCGACGACTCGCTAGTGACTCGGAAAAGAATCGTTCTCTCATTGGATCTTACAAAGTGCGCCGGATTTTGCTCCATATCCTGTTTGATACCAATTCGGATTGTTTTCAGTTGAAGCACGAGTCGCTCGCACTTTTGGTTTGTTTCTCACTTGCCGAATCTGAATGCGTCTCCATCGCTTCGGAACCGGAGAGAATCAAGTATTTGTCGCGTTTGATGTTTCATTCCTCGATCGACGTCCGAGTTAACTCGGCTGCTCTGATTGAGTCAGTCGTGAGCGGGACTCGGTCGCCGGAGCTGCATGCACAAATCAGCAATGTCGATGAAATCTACGGTGGAGTGGTTGATATCTTGAAGGGTCCAGTTTCGTTCCCTCGCGCTCTCAAGATTGGGATCAAGGCCTTGTTTGCTTTGTGCCTGCCGAAACAAACACGGCACAAAGCGGTGGCCGCCTGTGCTCCTGCGATCCTCATGGACCGGCTGGCTGATTTCGAGAAATGCGATGCTGAGAGAGCTCTGGTGACGATTGAGTTGCTCTGTGGAATTCCGGAGGGGTTGGCCGCATTTGCAGGGCACGCTCTTACGGTACCGCAGCTGGTGAAAACAATACTGAAGATATCAGACCGGGCGACGGAGCACGCTGTCGGAGCGCTATTGGCTGTTTGCTCAGAATCGGAGGAGTGCCGGAGGGAGGCGGTGGTGGCGCGTGTGTTGACACCACTGCTATTGGTGGTACAGAGTGATTGTACAGAGAGGGCAAAGAGGAAGGCGCAGATGTTGCTGAAGCTTCTTCGGGAGTCGTGGCCTCAAGATTGCGTTGGAAACTCTGACGATTTTGCATGCAGCGAACTTGTTGTACCGTTTTGAGTTTTTGACGATGCTGCTTCTCTTTCTCCAAAATTTCCATTTTTCTTACCACAGTTTCATGGAAAAAGCAGATTAGATCATTCTTTTGTCCATTCATTCATTTATGTAAAAATATAATCTGATGGAAGTAAATAAAGGAAAGGTTTCTCGTGCAAAAAAAAAATAAAGGAAAGGTTTTAATTTTGTAGATATAAATCATTTTGAAGTGGTAAATTTTTCACATCTGTACGATCATCCTGATTAAAAATAAGTAATTTATTTTTTTCATTTCTATATAGACTAAAATTGATAATGAATCCTGCAATTTTGCACTTACATTATATACCGATTAGCCGAAGAAAAGGTAAAGAAAATGGTTCATATCCAAAAGGCTACAATATATTTCAACATGTTGGAGGAGGCAAATTAGGTTCCAACCTTGTATTTAACCTAAATCCTTGTTCCAAAATGCATGCTGCATGGATGACTTTTAACAATATTGGCTTGAACTCCAAATGTACATCATAACCTCTCTTGAATATATGAAATTCTTTTGTTTGTTTTTCCTCTGCTTAGCTTGACTGATATAATGTAAAGTGATAGATTTGTCTTCTAAGTACATATCACAAACAAAAGTGTGTACTGAAATAAATTGTGCTGTACGTTATGGTCGGGGAGGAATTTTTCGATAGGTTTAATTCGAACAGATTGATCATCTTTGACAGATAAATCTTACTTGTATTTTTTTTTTTTGGATACTGACTATCAGTTTAATTTAATTTTCTAAAATCTACCATCTTCCACCAGATTAATAATTTTGAAAGTTATGAGTTCTGAAGGATGAAATGGCCCAGCAATGTGAGAAGCTAAAGTATATAAGCAGCTTGACTTGGGAATAGTTTTCTTGGGATATACCAGCATATTTATAATAAATAGTTTTTTACAAGCCGTAGTAGTTCTAACATTGTTGTAACTTGTAACAAAGAAATACGAATGCTATCGCTAACGCAACGTACCTTTGGTAGCTACATGAATAGTTAGCATGCCTTAATGGTCGCATGTCCTTTTCCTTCAGTCATGTCCCAGCACTATTGTTGACCATTTCAAACTAACCTAAAGAAAAAAAAAACTATATTCTATTATATTAAGATCATTACCAATCCCACACTCAATCCATATTGTGGGACCAAATTAATCAATTCAAAGCGTATAATTAATCAAAGGATAAAAAATCGAAATTCGCTTGTTTAATACATATAATAATCTATTCTATTTATTTTTTTAATTCAAGAAAAATATAATTTTTTTATGATGGCTTTAAGAAATGAGAAAGGGGTTGGTGATATATAAAATACACACACATAATACTATAGTGGTAGCACTGTACATGTGCTAATACTGCTTCTTCACATTCACAACCCAACTTTTGTTTCGTTGCTCAATCACTAACTCTTACTATTTCGTTCCCTTTCAAGTTTCAATCTATTATTGGGACACTTCTTTGACAATTAATTTCTTTCTTATTTACAATAGTTTAAATTATTATAATCAAACATATATTGCTTTCATTTTAATTAGCGGCTTGATGTAAGTGGGGCAGTGAATAGTGATGTGATTGTTTAAATGCTACATTTGATGACACGACATATAATGATTCGATTCCGAGTTTGAGACACGAATTTGAAAGATGATATTCTTTATTCGTTGTTTACTCAGTCTACAAATCATCATTAGGGGCCATTTGTACTAATAATGGAATGACACAGACAATTAAGAGAATATAAAGCTAGCCTCTCTTGTTTTTGTTTTTTAAAATTAGGAAATAGACATTGATTAACGTATAATTGCAAAAATATAATACCATTACCATCACAGAAACATAATAAAAACAAGATTCATTCTTAGCCGGCCGGAACTGATGAACAAGTCATCATCGCCCCCTATTATTTGAATATTCAGGTGAGAGATTCCATGACTCTGAAGAGGGATCATTATTGTTCGCCGGTTGATATTGTGGTGGCTTTGAGGAGTGAGAAGTTATCTATAACTTTTTTTCTGTGTCTTGATTTTCTGGTCTTAGCAGGTTCTGGAGTTAAATTTCAATCACGATAACACGAGTGACTTCCTTAAGCACTTGAATTAAGAGATAATGGGGTGTAGAATATAATGTGATTTTTGTCTCATCTTGTGTTATCTTTGAAGTACTGTTTCTATATGTATATATAGTTGCAGTGCTCCTTTTCATTCAAGTCGAATAGGTTATTCGACAGATGCTAGTCTTTGCTTTCCTTACAGTAGTTGGTTCCTCCAACATACCTTTTCGCCTCGATTTGTAGCCATGGTCTTATACTACTGGAAGCTGGTTGGAGTGTTCTTTAATCCTTTAATTTAATTGACGCTTTAATTTGACAGTAAGTTTGGGTAACTATTACAGTCATGTATGAAGTTTTTTATGTTCTGCTTGTAAACTTTCCTTTAAGTTGATGTTTGTCATCTTATTTTTGGTTTCCGCCTTTGAGCTGAAGGGTCAAATTAATTTCTTCTTTAGTTAATGGATTGCCATCATTGGTAAAAATGTTCAATTTATTTAAAGTAAAATTTCCCCCATCCCTTTCTCTCATTTTCATATCATATAACACTTAACATTCATCTTATATAATAACCTACTTATTTAGATATGATGCTTAAGTGAGTTGAATATGAACATGGTAATATAGATATCATGTTTGAATTAATGAATAAGAACATGATGAATTTACACATTAAGTGTTCCATTTTATATGGACTATTATTGGAAATATATAAATTTATCAGGCTAAAAAGAGGGAGTGTGTGTAGGCGCTTTGAAATACAAAATAAAGAATTAAATGTTTTCCATTTTAAAGTTGAAGAAGGGTTATGTGCAATTTTGTTTCAAAAGTGTTAAAAAAGGAACAATTTCGCTTTGTAAGTGTCAAAAGATGAGCAAATTCGTCATAACCAAGAAAAAAATTTAAGGTTGATTATGAGGTAAAATTAAACATTTTTAATGATGAAGTGACAAAATTGATACTTAACTTCCGGATACCCAAGGCTAATGAATGGTTGATTATAGGATAAAATTTCACCTTTACTCTTTTAAGATTTTTATCTACACACACTTTTACCCTTGACGGAGCGACTGCTTGCCTTTTGTCCGTGTTTTCTTAGCCAATGAACGGGAAATTCACTGCCGTATTTCATGTTAAAACTTGGTAAGAGTGTTGGGAAAAAAAAAACACCCTACCTTGACACTTCAGAAATAACCTTGATTATGGAAGAGTTTGTGTTCGCGTGATTTAGTGATTATTTGCGTATAACTCAACATTTAAAGTGGTTATCTAAAAAGAATTGACGATTGAGAACATATTACGTTTGGTTATGGAGGAATTAAATAATTGATGATAAATGAGTTATTTTATTAGCATCAACTTAAAGGATTATGGAGGGTTTTTTGTCAGAGGTTATTTGGACAATGTAAAAAATTTAGAAAAGTTTTACATAATTGAGTGAAAAAAGTTAGAGAAATTTTTTTATTTGTATTTAAAAAATCATTGTGCTATGAAACTTATAAAAGCAATCTCAAGTTTCCTACAAATGATATACTTCAACAGTCAGTCACTTGAGAACAACAAACCTTCATATGCATTGGCAGAATTGGTACCCTCATCCATTGATACAGCCAACTTCTTCGTAATTGCCTTTTCAGATGGGTCCCTAGAAAGAAAATCTGGAATCTCTATTCATGTAATGAAGTACATTCAGAAGTTTGAGCAAAACAACAAACAATTTCACATCCTTCTCTACATATTCTGTACATGGATAGGACATGTAGCAATATGTAATATACTCTTAAGGATTTTCTTCCTATGCCTATGATTAAGTAGATTGCTAAGAAATTGATTTGGGAGGAGTAGGTTTCCCTTGCTGTTGCTGTACAGACCATGGGGGTTGCTTGTTTTGAATTTCAGATCAAAATTCAAATAGTTTGAGCATATATATTTAGTTTTGGTTTCCCTAATTATAAGAGATATTGATAGCGACTTCGGCAAGTGCACCGATCATTACAAGTAATAAAGTATGTGAGAAAGAGATCGTCCCACGAGGAATAGTACTCCAACCACTAATTCGTTATTTAAGCTTTAGTTGGATCAATGAGTAATAGTGGTTGATTTGTAACCAAACAGAATTTTTAAGGAATTTAATCAAGAAAAGCATTCAAGATTAAGAATCTCAAGAACGGTTGTTTAGAAAAGATGATCAATAAAGAAAAACGCAGCTAGGGCATAGAATTCCCCTATGTTCCTCTAAGTATTTGAACTGATTATTATTCTCACGACTGACGACCAATTCTCTAAAATTAGACTAAGTCCCAATGTCTTGATGCTACCTTAATCCGTTATCTTTGAAAACAACCTAATGTCTTAGTATTGTTTGGAAAAATCAATTTGTTTACCAGAATTATGAGGTCGCATAAATTCGTAAGCCTATGTCTAGGTCATGCAATTCTATGATGAATTATCGGTTCTAGTTAAATGTACCAACATCTCTATTGTCATACACTAACCTATGAACAATCTAAAAGGCGATCACTCTTTAAGAAAGCGTTAAGCACAGGTAATCCATTCAGTCAAGAAAACAATAATCAAATAAGATTCCAAATAAATACTTTAAATTCACATAGGGTTCATCCTCGCCCTAACTACTAAAGGAAACTAGCCAAGCATGGCTAGGTTAACAAATTAAGAAAAGATGAAATTCAGAACTATTCCTGCGTCGTCCGAATTCGTTCTTGCTGCCTTTGTGTTCTCGTCTGTCTTGAATGATTCTGCGCGGTGTCTCCTGCTTCTCTAAATTCTCGTTCGTCTCTATTTTTGCTGTTCGTGTCTTTCCTTTTTGCGCCAATCCCTCTAATATATAGATTTAGGTTCTGTGCTTGGTGTACTTGGGTCCCATCTTTCAATCCTTTTGTTTGATGATTTTTGATATGATATATGCGATCTGCTTCTCTGGTACTTTTGATATAATATAATAATATATTATATTATTATCTTTTTCAATATAATATAATATAATATAATATAATATAATATTATATTATATCCTTTTCAATTTAATTTGTTGCTTCTCTTAGATAATATAATATCTCCTGCATAATAAAATAGGATATCAATAGATTTTCTGTTATAATATTCTTTTTGTCCTATATTTAATTAAAAGATAGATAAGTACATAAAGATAATTAAATAAGTATAAAATATCAATAATTTCAATCCAATATATCCCAGAATCTATCCCTTATTTAATTATAAAATATCTACTTATCAGATATGAAGGTGTATTTTTTCAAAACAAATATAACAGAATACTTTTTCAGTGAATAGTCACAAATTAAATCTGAAATATTATTCGAATTCTTACTTCGTGTATGCATCATCGGGTTTCAATAATTTATTAAGCTTGTTTGGTTTCAAGATATGCGTAATCAAACCAGTGGCGGACCCTTGAATTTTAATGATGGAGGCAAAAATAAAAAATATTATATCATAAATGAAAGTACTTGAAATACAATACAAACCTAATATACAAATAATTATAACTCTATCTTCAAATGTAATTTTTCATGTTCTATGAAATCTTCATCAAATATGTAAATATCATCACTATTAAATGACTTGTACTTATTTCTTGGATATAAAGTTATACTTAAACCAAGTAATTCAACAGTATTATTATTGAACGTGCTATTTAATTTCTGCAATTGATAATCAGTTGTAGCACAAAAGATGTTTATCCTATAACATTTTTCAGTAGGAAAATCACCTTATTCATTTCGAACACGACTTCTTCTTCCAATATATTTTGCACTCATATCTGGAATACTGCTACAATACACACAACTTGAAGAACTTGACAAAGTCAAAATTTAGAGAATCCATTTCCATTTGTCTTTATGGGATGAGACATTTCCATATTTCTTCATCTGGATATAGAAGGCAAATTCCCAAACAACTTCTCTCATCCTTTTCTCTATATTTCTCTTCCTAACTGAGAAATGCAAAAAGAAAACTTTCAACATGACTTTACTCAGTTTTGGATTACCATAACCAACACAAGCAGCATGCATGCACAACCCTAAAATAAATTATCGAATGATGCAAAAGGTAATAATAAATTTGGAGTCATCAAGAAAGTGAATTCCTGTAAATAAATTGCCTGTGGGGGGTGTCTCAGTCTTGCCATTTCATACTAAAATTAAATGAAAGGAACAAGCTTTTAAACTGTAGATAGAGAAAGACAATGTTCTTGCTTGGTGACTGTACATAGAAAGGGATAATGCCCAAGAATTTATACTCATATGAACAAAGCATATTTGGATACAAAGAAGACTTCTTTGAGTCCTTCTTGCAGTAAACCTCTCAGCTAAGACTTCAAGCTGCAGAGATAAGTTACTGCTGGAGATGGAAAGAAACCACGTAAAACATTGGCCCTTCTCCCAGTTTAGGCTTGTCTTTATGTATCCTTCAATCCCATACTTCTGATACACTGTCACTTGATTCTTCTCCCACCATCGCTCCGCTTCCTTCTCAGAAAATTGTTTCCGGCTGCATTGCACAGATGCCATCAGTGGAGTTTCAGATTTTTTTTTTTGCTCTAATTTTTTTTTTTGGGGGGTAGCAACCCTAGTTCCGCCCCCGAATCAAACACATAAAATATCATTTAATGAAATATTAAATATGAATAATAACTTAAGATTAATAATGCATAATGCCAGTACTCTATTAATTAAATTTAACTGCTCCCTTCGATCCTATAAGAAAGATAATTTTGTAGGGTGGTATGATCCTATTTATAAGATTAAGAGAATGTGTTAAATTTTAACCGACTTGTTTTTTTCCCCATCTTTAGCCTTGATTGCATGTTATATCACTGTATTAATTATGCCCCACGCAATTTTTTTTCTACTCATTTTTAACTCATTCATTCTCTCTCCCCATAAAAAGATATTTTCGAAAAATAAAATACTAGCTCCTGTTCCTAATATAATGACTAGTTAGGAGTAGAATGTGGACCCAAATATAAGACCTCAGTCCATTATATCTATTGTATTTATCATTTTTCCCAATAAATTTAAATAATTTGTAAACTTATATATAATCTAATGTTGTACATAGACATTTTAGTGAGTCATGTTTGCTTACATTAAACATTTTACTTCATTTTTTGATCTGTGCAAATTACAACTTTCATATTAGGGGTAAGAGAAAATATTTTATTTTCAAATTTATTACCTTTAACCAGCTTTTTGACATATATAATTTAGTTACGTTTTTTTTTATATGGTCTAAGAGAGTGAAAGTGAACTTATAAATAAGATCAGTGTGGTAGATGATAGGAGAAGGAGTATTGATCAGTGTTATGTAAGAATGAAATCATTACAAGATTGGTTTGAAGATGATATTTTGTGGGAAGGAGAATGAAAGAGATAGAGGAAGATTTGGGAACAAAGACAACAATGTAATTAAAGCATCCAATGAATCATTGCCAAGAGACATCAAAATCAGAGTCATTATGTTATGGTTGCACTGTCCTTTATCTTTGACCCCTTCAACTCCCTCAATCCTACCTCTCACTTCACATCCCCCCAATGCATCCTCTCTCTCAATTCCTTGCAACTTTCTTCTTTATCCAACCAACCAGATTTTTTATTTTTTTAATATTTGAGAGACTTACATTGTAAGCTAGTAATATGAAAACTCTCCTGGAGGTTACATGTTTGATCCTGCATGTATGCTTAGCTTAAACTATTAGTGGCTGTCATTTTAATTAAAAAACATAGAGAGAGATGAGTGGTATTAGTCTAAGGTCAACAGGGGATCAAGTTCAAGACCTGCCACTTACATGAAAATTTTCATATCACTGTACTATAAAATGATTGGCATGAGCCAATGCGAAGTAGCCTAATGACATAAAAATTTTCCTCTAAATGAGAGGTCGTATGTTGGATCTACTTGTAATCTCACCTATATGCTTCTTCTTTGATGTATACTCTGTCTGTCTCATCTCTTTAATTAATTAATTTTTTTTAAATTTCCGGATAGAACTTATTTCTATTGCACCTTTGAGATTAGGTCTTTTTTTCTTTTCAATTATGACTTCGTCAAAACCACAAATAACAAATATCATAAACAGTTATTAGTATAAAGAGGGTGTGTAAAGTTTCCATTATTGATCACTACTTTATAAATTAATGTTCATTGCTCATTGATTCACTTTCCATTAAAGCGAAAAGTAGACTATACCAGATTAAAGAGAATAAAATTTATTCTTTTGCTTCAATTCAAATGATTTAATTAATTAGATGAGCACATATTAATTGAATTTCAGTTTTGATCAAAATTCAAATAGTTTGAGCCTATATATTTAGTATTGGTTTACCTAATTATAAGAGATATGAAGGTGTGTGTGTAACATCGCAATTTTTGAAGCAATTATTATTTTTTAATATCAGAGTAGAGCATTTGAGCAAATAAAGTATGGAGTAACTGATACAACATTAACTGTGGCGTAGTTGCCTGTTCATAAAGAATGATACATTAATTTGTACAAATTTTAAATATCTTCGGTCGGGTCCTTACGCGGTCTTCACGCGTGCTGTTTACTCTGCTTACTTTTATCCTCCGTCCTTGGTTCCCCGGACCCTGATGCTATAGTAAGAGCTGAGGTCCAATACCCATCGGACCCCAGGTAACGGTTAACCTCATGCTTATATAAACAATATATGAATAACATATATTTCTAATATTACAGCAATGATCAATCCAGTACGTCGTATGATCATTTGATAACAACTACACTAACATGTAAAGTTATCCCTGGTCTGCACTATAACTTGTGCCACGATGTACGGTCGTGTCCTCAGCGCTAGGAAAACATAACGGCATTATCATGACTATAACCCGTAAAGCTGTAAATTAGTGATCTAAGTCCCATACCTTAGTCATTGTGCATGTCCAGGACAGAGTCTCGTTCATGGCTTTATGAAAGTATCCATAACATATATAAGCATACTATAAGCATCAGAGTCAGTGTTACAGTACGCGTCCATACCTTCGTTGATGAATACGGTACGTCTGAATATGGTACGTCTGTCGGTCGGATCGCAATCACAGATATCCTATAAGGATAATATCGTATTTATTAATAAACAATATCCTAACAGATATTTTAGTCACAAATGACTATTTTACCACTGACCTTAGAAAATCGCTACCCGATAAAATTTCGCCAGAGCTTCACTACTCTGACTCCCAACTTTCAGAAACTCAATACCTACTATGTTTTTACCTCGTCAGGCATCTTTCAATGCAATGAGGCTTAAAAACAAGAATAGGAATATCATTTCCTACTTCCTAGATCTAACTAACATCTCTACTAAAACTACCGAACAAAAGACTAGAACTTAAAAGCTAAAGACCGAAGAACTTACCCTTGAAGAACCGAACGGAGCTTCTACGCAGGCTGCTTGTCTCTCTCCTCGGTCCTCGGTCCTCCCGACCTTGACGCTATGTTAAGAGCTGAGATCCGCACCGGATTTCAGGTAACGGTTAACCTCATATTCATATATACAACATATGCATTACAGATAATCATACAGCAACCAAGCATATCCCAACAATACATAACCCCTAGTACATGTGTCACACCTAGCTATCGTGTCACACCTAGTAGCCGTTTCACACCGAGCAATCGTTTCACACCTAGCAACCGTATCCCAATACCCAGCAAGCATAACAACAGTACATGAACATGTCACAGAGCTAACAACTACCACAATAGGCATACGTTACACATAGTACATATACGCATACAATAAACATCAGATTAGTGTTACAGTACGCGAACGTACCTTCGTTGACGACGTTAGGTTCTTCTGGCAGAAAACGTACTTTTTACGAAAAACGTGGAAACGTCCAACAGCGGCACTTCGGCAGCGTAACGGCAACAAATCAGAGTTTCTGATATCCTATAAGAGTAATATCACTTTCATTAGTGATTTGGCATTATAACTGGCATTTTAGGTAAAAATTACCATTTTGCCCCTATGCCCTAATTGGCGGAATTTCGCCTTGACTTCGTTACTCGACTACTTTTCTTCCCAAAATTTCGCGAACTTCGACGCCATTTTGATTTCGAAAATAAAGACTAAAATATCCCTCCCATATGATATCCAATCATACTTAAAACATTAAAGGCTATTCTAGCATTACCACCCCTATTTTTGAAAGAACTTCAAAGCTTCAACTTTTCGGAGACTCGATCCTTACTATGTTTTTACCTCTTCGAGGCATATTTTTCAATGCAATGAGGCCTAAAAAAGTATAGGAATTTCATCCCCTACTTCCTAGAACTAACTAACAATTCTACTAACTAGAACTAAAAACTCGAACTTGAAAGCTAAAGCCCGAAAGACTTACCCGTTGAAGACTTCTTGAGAATTTTTTGAGCTTCTCTCTCTTCTTTCTCCCTCTAAGATTTCGGCCAAAGGAGGAGTGGAAATTGGTGTGAAGATTTCAAGAGGCAAGGCCTCTTATTTATAGAGATTTGAAAGGGTATTTTGGGCATTTTCAAAACTCCTTCTCTTTGAATATAAACCATGGAAAATTATGGTTTTGTTGGATGATTCTTGGCCATGGAAAGCCTCCAAAACGTGCAGCTCCCTTCCATGAGTCACCATGCCATTTTTTTGCTTTTTGCCTTATTAGGAAAATGCACAAACGGCTTCAGAATTTACTTCTGCAAGAGTGTAATGGAAGATAAAATTCCACTGATCAATATTCTACCCTGACATTGGAAATCCCATTCCTAGATCTCCAGATAGGATCCGTTTCCTAATTTCTAAATTACTATTCATCATTTTTACTTTAATTAATTATATTATTAAAATATTTGCAAGTTGCACAAATTATTTTTCATTTCTTTTTCATTTTTTTTTTCATTTTTTTTTCTGCCCTTTCTTTTTTTATTTCGTTTTTTTTAATTATTTGGTTAATTATTTAATTATTTTTACATAATTTTTACAAAATTTTCCTATTGGTCTATTCTTGCATTTAGGCTTAAAAATACCTAAACTCATCCATTTTTCTCAAAAATCTCCCATTAATTATTAATTACATTCTTACTAATTTTAAACCAAAAACCACCATTTTTAGGGTTTTACATAATTATTCATGAATTTCCTTTACTTATGCTTAAGTAATTAGCCCAATATTACTTAATTACTCTTTTATCACTTGTTGATAATTTCCTAAATTACAATACCTCATTACCTTCATATTCTTATATTAACATTAGTATTTTCATGCCTCTTGCATTTTTACAAATTACAAGGGTATTATGGTCTTTTACGACTTTTTGGACATTTATACAATTTCTCCAAGTTCATAATTTATTAAATTACCATAATTAGAGATAATATATTCTCCTAATTCACCAGGTCATTTCACGCCTTTTAGGATTTTTCATAATTTTTCTAAGTTATTTATGTCCCTTAGGGGCATTTTCGTCATTTTGGCACTTTGGCCCTTAAACTCTCTAATTTCCTAGAGATTTTTCCTTAGAAAATAAGCTAATTATTACTTAATATTTGATATCTCATATTCACCTATTTTTGATAGGTATAATGTTACCAATTTATGATATAGATTTTTAGGGTATTACAACTTCTCTCTAGGATTGCTTCTTGAATTGGTGAGATTTCAAGGGAAATGAAGAGCCTATTTATAGAATAAACCTATGGCAACTTTGGTAATTTTTCCAAACTTTCTCTACTCAATTCCCAACCCTTGGATCTAGGGTTTTCTTCAATCTCTCATCCTCACCATCCAATCCCTCAAAACCGTCCCTCTCTCCTCTATCTCATCTCTTCACTTTTCAAACAACCTTGTTGGCCTCTTATGGTCCATGCATTTTGCTTTGTGTGTAATTTGCATGTGCTTTATGCATCACAAATATTTTTAGAGATAAAGTTTGAAGTTTATGTAGTCTCTTGAGAAGCACTTGAAATAACAAGAATTATGGTTCAATTTGGGGTTTTTACTAGCCTTTTAGTCATTTTAGGATTAACCCCGACGGTTACGGAAATAACTTCGGAGATAACCTACTTCGGGCTAAAAATACACTTGTTTATAATAAGTCACGATGTTCGATAGTTAGTTCACATATTTCAAGATACAATTTAATTTCTATCGGTTCTCATTTATCCTATTTGCTTTTCACAAAATATCTTAACCTTTCCTTGGCTCACATTTGTCCACATCCCTCTCAACTCACACACTCACACACACTCCCACACACACCATACACACACTCTTATTGTCACCAATTTCGGTCCCCCCTTTATTATATCTTTTTCATTTGCTTTTTAATTGTATTTAGTTATTTAATTCATATTTTATTATTTAGGAAATTTCTCATTGGTTGATTTGGTTTCACATGGATTCCCCTTTATGAAGTTCATTTCAAGCCTTTAGATTTAGCTTTATGAAGTTTAACCCTAGCCCTTGATTTATGTTGACTTGTCAAAGTTGATTTAATAAGATTGCTTAGTGTCTTAATCCCATGCTTAGTAATCATTTGTTGGTCAACTAGGTTTTAGGAATTTTATGTAATTCATCTTTATACATTCCTTAATTATGCCTAATTAATTAGCAATTAACTTTATGCTAATCTTGACCCTTCATTGGTCATTAATCTTTAATTAGGGTTTTTAGATAGTTAACTTTGTACATCTCTCTATTCCTGCTTATTTAATTAGCAATTAATTAATTATTTAATTATTTACTAATTGTTGACAATTTTCTTTATTCGGATTAATTATTTTCTCACAACTTTTGAGTTTACATTGGTCATTTATGCTTCATGCATTAATTTAAAAATCATAGGGCAACTTATGTTCCCCAAAATAAAATTAGGTTTTTGCCTCTTTAATTTCCAAGGAAAATAATCTAATAAATTACTAAAATTAGAGACAACTTACTTTTCTATTTTAAATAGATATTTAACTGCCTCCTAAGACATAATTAAGATTATACTTGATTATAATAATTCTTAGGGTATTTTATAATCCCTAATAGGCTTTAGAAAATTTAGCCTTTGGTTCATCTAATTCTAGGGAAAAATTGTCTCTTATGATTTAATCAAATAGACTACAAAATTTGAGACTACATATTCACCTATTTCCAATAGGTATTATTTACTAAAATATAATACCTTTCATAAGTGAGATTTTTAGGGTATTACTGTGTGTGTGTAAAAATATAACAGAATACTTTATCTTTTCGTCACAAACTAATACTTTTTCAGTGAATAGTCACAAATTGAATCGGAAATATTATTCGAATTCTTACTTCGTGTATGCATCATCGGATTTCAATAATTCATTAAGATTGTGTGTGTGTGTTTGTCAAGTTAATTTACTATTGATAATGTATGAATAAAATATGGTTTATATATATATATTTCGAATTTCATGAAATGTAAGTCTACCTATCTAGCTTTGGAATAATATTAGAAGATATATATATTCATTCTTTTTGTATCATCCAACAATTTGACTAATATAATTTACTTTTAAAACATTTATTCCACAAAATTTTAATCGTCTGTTTCTTCCCTACGTAATTTAATTTTATCACCTCCAAATATATGTGTGTGTATATATGTATATATATGTATTGATTGTAGGAAACATATATATGCGGGTATCCATGCATGAAAATGATTGTTTAATTAGAGTGATGCTATGTGACTAAATCAAAATAGATTGTGATGCATGGAGGATATGGGAGGAGGGTACAGCTGGAAATTAAAAACGGGGCTCAACTGAATCTGAATGGGTAAACACGCGCCACCGCCAGTTATCCCTGTTTCCCGAAAGGAAACTCACTTTGCCTTTTAATTTGCTTTCTTCTCTTTTTGTTAGAGGCCTAGTGGTAACAAATGTTTTACCAACGTGATTTATGGTTTATGAGGTAAGTTTGTGAGAGAGTTTTGTCTCGAATTTCAAAATTGAAAATAGGTGATTCCCAATAAAACAAGTTGTCAATTATTTTACTGTTCTTGTTAATCCCATTATTATTGGTATCAACAGGATTTTAAAATTTAAGTAATATTTTTCTATCACTTTCCCCTAGTAAAATAGCTTTCATATTAAGGATAAGAGAAAATATTTTCTTTTCAAATTTATTACCTTTAACCAACTTTTTGACATATATAATTTAGTTACGTGTTTTTTTTTTTATATATACATGATAGGAGAGGGAGCATTGATCATGGCCGGTTACGTAAGAATGAAATCATTACAATATTGGTTTGAAGATGATATTTTGTGGGAAGGAGAGTGAAATTAAAGGGAGGAAGATTTGGGAACAAAGCTAAGACAACAGCATAATTAAAGCATCCAATGAATCATTGCCAAGAGACATCAAAATCAGAGTCATTATCTTACATGTCCTTTATCTTTGACCCCTTCAACTCCCTCAATCCGACCTCTCACTTCACATCCCCCCCCCCCCCAACATGCATCCTCTCTCTCAATTCCTTGCAACTTTCTTCTTTATTCCAACCAACTAAAACTTTTATTTTATTTTATTTAGACAGACTTGCATTGTAAGTTGGTAATATGAAAATTCTCCTACAAGTGAGAGGTTACAGGTTTGATTCTACATATATCACTATACTAGAAAATCATTGGCATGAGCCAATCCCATAATGTAGCCTAGTGACATAAATTCTCCTCTCAATGGGAGGTGGTATGTTAGATCTACTTGTAATCTCACCTATATGCTTCTTCTTTGATGTATACTATGTCTGTCTCATCTCTTTCCGGATAGAACTTATTTCTATTGCACCTTTGTGATTAGGTCTTTTTTCTTTTCAATTATGACTTCGTCAAAACCACAAATAACAAATATCATAAATAGTTATTAGTATAAAGAAGGGGGCGTAAAGTTTCCATAATTGATCACTACTTTATAAAGTAATGCTTATTGCTCATTGATTCACTTTCCATTAAAGCGAATAGTAGACAATACCAGAACAAAGAGAATAAACTTTATTCTTTCGCTTCAATTCAAAAGATTTAATTAATTAGATGGGCACATATTAATTGAATTTCAGTTTTGATCAAAATTCAAATAGTTTGAGCATATATATTTAGTATTGGCTTACTAAATTATAAGAGATATGAAGGTGTATTTTTTTTTTTTTTAAAATTACAGAATACTTTATATTATCGTCACAAACTGATACTTTTCCAGTGAATAGTCTCAAATTAAATCGGAAATATTAGTCGAATTCTTACTTCGTGTATGCATCATCGGATTTCAATAATTTATATATGTTTATATATGTTTCGAATTTCATGAAATGTAAGTTTACCTATCTTGCTTTGGAATTATATTAGAAGACACACACACACACATATATATATTCATTCTTTTTGTATCATCCAACAATTTGACAAATTTACTTTTAAAGCATTTCTTCCACAAAATTTTAATCGTTCTTCTGTACGTAATTTAATTTTATCACCTCCAAGTATATATGTATTGATTGTAGGTAACATATATATGCGGGTATCCATGAAAATTATTGTTTAATTAGAGTAATGCGTGTGTGCGTGTGTGACTAGATCAAAATAGATTGTGATGCATGGAGGATATGGGAGGAGGGTACAGCTGGAAATTAAAAACGGGGCTCAACAACACACGCGCCGCCGCCAGTTATCTCTCTGTTCCACCAACTGAAACTCACTTTGCCTTTTGCTTTCTCCTTTTTTTTGTTCGAGGCCTCAACGATTTTATATTTATCTAAACCTTGATTTTCTACTTATTTTGTCTTAAATATAAGCTAAAATTGACTTTTTTTTAGAGAGATTAATTAAATTACTTTAAAATATTGTATTTGTTATTTTTTTCTCTAGACTATTTTTCCTAACTTATAATTAAACTGGTTATATATAATCTAAGAATACATAACATATGATATGATTAAGAGCCCGTTTGGATTGACTTAAAAAAAAAGTGCTTTTTTTTAGCCCCATGTTGTGCTTTTTTTTAAGCTCAAAATTTGAGCTTTTGAAAAAAGCAGCATTTTAGCTTTTTTTTGTGACTTTTACTTTTTAAAAAAAATATAATCTAAACACATAAATTAATTTTTTTTGAATTAAAAAAAGTGCTTTTTTTATGAAAAAAGCCCATCCAAAAGGGCCCTAAGTAACATATTTAACTCCCTTAGTCTCTCCCAAAAAATTTAAATTTGTCTTATATTTAGGATCGGATCGAGTATAAGGCAAATTTAACATTTTTGGAGAGATTAAGGGAGCTAATTAAATTACTTTAAAATATTTATATTTATCATTTATTCTCTCAACTATTTTGACTAACTTATAAATTGATATATAATCCATTGATACATAACATATGATTAAGTAACTTATTTAACTTCCTTAATATCTCTAAAAATAGTCAACTCTATATTATATTTAAAACTAGAGGGAATAGCTCATTTCGGTAACCCAAGCTCAATTTACTGTTTTTTTCCCCTTTTTCTTAACTGCCTTTTGGTTTGTATTAGGATTGATATTTTCAAAACAAAATAGTTTTTTTATTTTTACAATTTGATTTATTTAGATGGTTAGTTGTTTGTCAAATATTGAAGGAGGAGTCTAAGAATATTTTCTAAGCCAATGACCTTATAGCTCTAAGGGCCCATTTGGATGGGCTTAAAAAAAAAGTGATTTTTTTTCATTTTTTTAAGCTCCAAATTGAAGCTTTAAAAAAAAAAAAACAGAATTTTGACTTTTTTTTTTTTTTGCAATTTTTGCTTTTTAAAAAAGTTATCATCTAGACACACAAATCAATAAAAAAAACACTTTTTTGTTGTTGAAAAAAGTGTTTTTTTTTTTTTCTTAAAAAGGCCATCCAAACAGGCTCTATGTACGTAGGAGGTTATGAGTTGGATCTTGTTATAACAACAACCTATTAGTGCATGCACCTCTAATTAAAGAAATAATTTTTACAAGGAAGAGTGAGGCACATGGGCAACATGTTGTCGTTTTAAAATGAGACAAGGAATCAACGAAGTGGCTATTCTTTTTTTTTTTTTTTTTTTGTGGATGCTCACTATATCTAAATATGTTTTATATTAAGGACTGAAAGAGTATATGAAGTTAACAGTTAACTTCAACGCCCATATAATGGGTGAATTGCAACAATTTTAATACTTGAAATATGATATTAGGAGAAAAAACGGAAAAAGAACTTTGAAATTGTAAAATCTTAAATCAAGTTTGTTATCAAGAGTTGATAAGAGAATGACAAAACTTGATAAGCAATCCACAACTCATTTTTTGAGAAATACTAGATTTAGAATTTTCCAAATTCAAAGTTCTTTTTCTATCTTTTTCCCATGATATTCAGTTCTTATGAAGAGATACTTGAGAATCACATGTTCTAATCTCTGCCTTAAGTGTTCAGGTATCAATTCTCGAGAATGGATCAAGGATTCTCGAGAATGGCGTAACAGTTCACCATCGCAAGCTTTCTCTAATATGATTCTCGAGAATGATTAAACAATTCTTGAGAATGGTTCTCGAGAATGATTAAGTGGTTCTCGAGAATACGCGGTAAAAGCTATTTGTAAGTATTGATATATTGATATCATTCTCGAGTATGGTGATATGATTCTCGAGAATGCTTGCTCTAACACATTCCACGCTTTCTGATCAAACTATTCCAATGTGTTGATTCTCGAGTATTAGTAATAGTTCTCGAGGATGCTTACACGATTACAAGCTCTTGCAATATAACATTCTCGAGTATCTCCAATTTGATTCTCGAGTATCATCGAGACTTTTTCACTGGAAACCTCTTTCTTTTAATGATTCTCGAGAATGTATGAACAATTCTCGAGAATACTCTTCCTGGATTTGCATCATGTCTCACGCATAATTAATTGCATCTGAAAATCTCTTGGTCTTTATCTATTTTGTGTTAATCATACCCAAACTTATTTATATCAAATTTAATCACTTCTTTGATTGAGTTTCAGTTGATTTATCTTATTTGAATTGAGATTAGCTGAAATGCGATCCGACGTGGCAAAAGCATTTAATCACTAGTGGAAAAAAGGCTTTTAAGACCGGACAAAAAAGGTACATTAGGACCGGACCCGCGAGCAGTCTTGTTCCAGGCGGTATTAAAAGTCGACCTTTAAGACCGGACTTTTACACGGTCTTAAAGATTTTCTTTAAGACCGGACATTTTAAACCTTCGGTCTTAAAAGTCGTACTAAATAAATCTGAAATATTTTTGGTTCGGTCCTAAAACTCAAACTTTAAGACCGGACTGAAAGTCGACCGCTCTTAAAAGATCCAAATATTAAGACCGGACAAATATCAATCCGGTCCTAAAGATAGCGGACTCTAAGACCGGAGGAATAATTACTCGGTCTTAAAAGACTGACTTTCAAGACCGGATTGTTTCAATGGACCGGTCTTAAAAGACCAACTTTTAAGACCGCTTAACACCTTTAAGAGCGGTGTTATATATACATCCGGTCTTAATATTTGAACATTTAAGACCGTATTTTTATTTGCAATCTAAATTTTCCCGTATTTTTCCCCTGTTTTGTTCTTCCCGATCAATATATATACACAAATCCACCATACAAAACACACATAAAAGTCGATATACTTTAAGCTACAAGCTATGAACATGAATAAATTGAATTGGGAAAAAGCATATAATAATTGTTAAAACCTTAAAGTTTTCTAAGAATACTGCATATGAATATTAATTACCTTATGAATTGACACTTTTATAAAGTGATATCCTCCCATATCCCTTCTTGATGATCATTTCTTATGCCGGGTTCATTATCCGCTTCATCTTCTTCGTTCATGTCAGGTAGACCCCTTGTAAAAGGAGTACTCTCAGGAAGATCACCATAATTTGAATGACTTTCCTCATCAATATCAATGACCCTCTTTCCTTGGAGAGCTACAGACCACATTTTATTTTCTTGATCGGTGATATAGAACACTTGTTTTGCATGATCTGCCATAATAAAAGGTTCATCTCCAAAACTTCTACTATTGACATCGACTAAAGTGAATCCTAGTCGATCGATCTGAACACCATTATTGACATTAACCCACTTGCATTTGAAGATGGGAAATCTAACTTTGACATAGTCCACCTCCCAAATCTCTTCAATAACCCCATAATATGGCATGACAGCCAATTTAGGCCTCTTGTCTTTCGAGGCGGAGAAGTGCATAGATTCGACCTCTAACATAACACCACTGTTGCAATTTGTGCTCCTATCATCTAGGGACTTCGTGTAAAATGTATAACCATTGATCACATACGAATTCCAACTTATGACATCAAACTCGGGACCACGTGCTAACCATTTCATTGTCTCGAAACACATTCGGATCCCTCGACCTTTTGTTTGAACCGTTTGCAAAAGTTCTGTTATGCTCCTTAATCAACCTTTGTTCGGTCATTCGATGGTTCTCTTTCCTTGACCTCTTTATGTGCGAGATATGCTGGCTTGAACTTCATCAACATTATTCAAGATGTATAAGTGGACTTGTGACAATTCATCACGATCCACACTCTTTACCGAAGCCCCACGTCTACCCCCTTCACAGATTTGACGTTTTGGAAGCCCAATATGTCTTACTTTGGACAAATAATTTTGACAAAATTCCATGGCCTCTTGAAACATATTTCGAACAATTGATGCTTACAGCGGTGCGCGTTCTTCACATACCCTTTTAGGAATTTCATAGATCTTTCAATAGGGTACATCCACCGTAAATGGATAGGGCCGCACAACTTTATCTTCCTCACTAGATGAACAATGAGATGAACCATGATGTCAAAAAATGAAGGAACAAAAAGCTTTTCAAGGTGGCACAAGATAAGATATCCTTCATTCTCCAATTCATCCAACTTTTCAATCTTGAAAACTTTACTACAAACCGCATTGAAGAAGAAACAAAGTCTAGTCAAAACACGCGAAGATCATATTCGGCGATCCCTCGAATAGCTACTGGGAGTAGCTGTTGCATCAAGACATGACAGTCATGAGACTTTTGGCCTACTAATCTCAAGTCCTTCATCGAGACAAGCCTCTTAAAATTTGAAGAATACCCAGGGAACTTTTGTGCCATGTAAACACTCACAAAGCTTCGTTTCTCATCCTTAGACAAAGTATGAGAAGCGGGGGACAATAAGTTCTCTTCCCATATGGCCTTGGATGCAAGTCTTCGCGTATTCCCATTGCTTGCAAATCCAATCTTGCCTTCACACCATCCTTGAACTACCTTGTATGTTGAGAAGCGTGCCCACAATACTATCACATACGTTCTTCTCCACATGCATGACATCAATACGGTGTCTCACATCAAGATTGCGCCAATAGGGAAGATCAAAGAATACAGATCTCTTCTTCCATATATTTGTTTCTTTTCTACTCTTTCCATGCTTACCGAAGATGACACTGATATTTTTAACCTTTTCATACTTTTGCTCCCCAGTCAATGCCACCGGAGCTTCTTGGCCACCAAAAAAGGCCTTCTTTAATCGACGATATGGGTGGCCCCGTCTAAGAAATCTCCTATGTCCAAGATACACCGTCTTTCTTCCATGTTGAAGTTGATGGTAGCATGTGCCTTCTTCACAAACCGGACATGCTTTATGGCCTTTTACACTATACCACGACAAGTTCCCATATCTTTGGGAAGTCGTTTATAGTACAAAATATCATGGCTCTCATTCTAAAGACCTCCTTGTTGAAAGAGTCAAAAACATCGACACCTTCTTCCCACAACTCCTTCAAGTCTTCGATCAAGGGCTCTAGGTAAACATCTATGTCATTTAGGGTTGTTTTGGTCCTGAAATCAACATAGACAGCATGATGTACTTTCGTTTCATGCATAACATAGGAGATAAGTTGTAAACAATCAGGACTACGGGCCATGAGCTATGTATCTTGCTAAGGCTTCCATAGGGATTCATTCCATCCGTGCTAAGAGCAAGCCTGAGGTTCCTAGGTTCTTCGCCGAAGTTCGGAAATAATTGATCGATCTTCTTCCATTGAGAAGAATCGGCCGGATGTCGAAGCTGTCCATCCGAAATCCTCTCATCTGCATGCCACCTCAGATTTTTGCATCATTTTCATTCGCAAACAACCGCTTGAACCTTGGTATGATTGGAAGATACCACAACACTTTTGCGGGCCCCTTATCGACTTGTACCGTGGGGTTTCACACATCGGACAACTCGCTTCTCTTCAAACTCTTTTCTATATAATACACAATCATTCGGGCATGCATGGATCTTTTTGTACTCCATCCCCAGTGGACAAAGTATCTTCTTAGCATCATAGTAGCGATGCGGCAACACGTTATCATCCGGAAGCATGTCCTTCAAAGCCTCAAGCAATTCGAAAAACTCTTGTCGCTCCATCCATGACGTGCCTTCAAGCTTACCAATTTCAATACGGCGTTCAACAATTGGTATTTTTACACCCACGGTATAGCGGTGTCTCGCATCATTTGCACATATTACCATATGCATGTGATCGCTCAAAAGCCTCTTCTCTACATCACGGATAATGTCCTCTATGCGATCATCCATATCCGTGTCATTATCATCAAAGGCCACTTCCCATGTTGTTTCCTTGATGGCACTTGTTCACCATGCCATACCCATCTTGTATAAGTCTTACAAAATCCGTGACAAATTAAATGTGTGCGTATAACTTCGGGACATAGTCGACACTCATTCAAACATTTTACACAAGGGCAATAATACTTCCCCATCATCATGGGCATTTTTTTAGCAAATTCTATAAATTCCCTAACCCCGTTCGATATTCAATACTCGTTCGTAAAGCATCTATCCATTGTGATCCATAGTAGAATTCCTATATATTATTTAGGCGAATTAAGAATTACATTTGGTCATAAATGCATCACGGTGAATCGAATAACCAAAATAAATGCAAGGCGAGGAAATTAAATGCGGGGATGAAGGTCTTGTGGACTAACACAGTAGCATATGCGTTTGTTGAGTCGTCTTACTTCTCCGCTCACGAACGTTGATGTTGCAGACAAGACAGCAAGAGTAACCTAAAAACACTTGTTGGTCAGTTGGGTAGGTCTAAAGTGCAAATATAATCTTCAAAAAACAATATTCGTTAACAACGAGAGAATACCCATAACAACATTACACCGATTTCGTTAAACCCATGAAAAACCAATAACGATAAGTTGGAAAGTAATAAAGTTTTAACCGAAACATCTCTTACGGCTTCGTCTATAGACGTTTAGCTAAGGAACCAGAGAGTGATTGTCGAGAAAGGTACGCGAAGCGGCGACGAAGGCGAGAGGGAAATTTCGAGTCGGAACACGAGTATTCACTTTCGGCGCGACAAGAGTTCGGAGAGGAAATTTAATTTTTCCGCGCGACAAAGATACCTTATTTAGCTTTTTGGATTTTATTAATACCGGTTATTAATTAAATGTCCGGTCCTAAAGATACAACTAACATTTTAAGACCGGAGTTTTAAAATTATCCGGTCCTAAAATTTTATTAGATTTTTAATTTTTAAGACCGGATGTTTATAAAACATCCGGTCCTAAAATTCAAATTATCTTTAGATCCGTTACTTATAAAATAAAATGTCCGGTCTTAATGGCCTTCGTGATTGGTATATTAAATCAATAAAATAAATGATATTTTTTGGACAAAAAATAAAGCAAAATTGGAGAATAAGTTTCTTTAATGAATTCTTTGGAGAAGAGCCAAAAATTCATACGGTGTTCTTAATGTTTCTTACATTACTTGAGAATATATACACAACAACAAAAACACAAATGAAAAACAAGCTGAATATTATCATCCACAAGAATCATTGAACAACCTCGGCGATTTCGGCGTGAAGAGCATTAATTTCCATGGGAGATCGGCAAGTTGTTGTCTTATTCTCTCCACCCGCAATATGAATGGATCATTACGGGAGAGCGGAGAGGGGTCGAGGTAGGCGCGGCTGGGGCCAACGAGGTTGGAGAGGGGATTACGAACATCCGCATGGCCGGCTTCAAGATGACGGTTGAACTCGGCAAGAAAAGGATCGGCGAGAAGGATCGAGGGGGGGTGCGGCATGAGCAATCTCTTCATCATCCGAAGAAATAACAATGGGTCCAACGACCCGAGAGTCTTCGGAAACAATACGGCGCTTGTCATTTGGAGGAGGCGCACCATATAATGATCTAGCCATGGCACGAGAGTGAGGCGTGTATGCACCCCTACGAGCAGTTTGCTTGTATCTAACCATGGTTTGAGGATTTTGAGAAGTTGGGGCGAGAGCTAGGAAGTGAGGAGTTAACAAGGACAAAGAGGAGGTAGTGTGTGGAGTATATAAAGACAGGATGGCGGGAGAGATAAACGTCGATGATGAATTCGTCAAATTACTTTTATACAAACTTTTAAGACCGGACTTTTATCTTATATCCGGTCCTAATTTTAATTCAATTACTTTTAAGACCGTCCTTTTATCAAATATCCGGTCCTAAAACTCATTTAAGACCGATATATTACTTGGTATCCGGTCCTAAAACTAATTTTTAATTCAATTACTTTTAAGACCGTCCTTTTATCAAATATCCGGTCCTAAAACTCATTGTTGAAATGAAAGTTCATTCTTTTCAAGAGTCCCTTCCCCATTGTTGAAATGAATTCGAGTCTCTTCGGCTTCCACATAAACTTCCCAACTAGGCGTCTCCTCGTATTCCGAGCAAATATGCGTCTCCTCGTTAATGTTTAGGCGTTTCACATTCTTCGGGATGGGTTCTCTATTTAAACCCGTTGTTACTTTCTTAACATTCATCTCCATCTCCTCCTAGAACCTCCACCGTAATGGCTTCTCCACCACGACGAGGTCCTCCTTCCAGGCGAAATCACGAGGCACCTCCATATCCTCCTCCGTTGCCTCCGAAACCGAACTTCGGCGAGATCTTTGGAGCACTGATAGCCGCGTCGATCATATAGACCGAAGCTTGGGCAAGCTGTTTCAGTCTATCACGCCGTCAACAACAAGCGAAAGCGGTACTCGACGCCAATGACGTTGAGTACCATACCTCGATGACGACGTCTCAGACCATTCCCTCCCCTCCGACAACGATGGGGAGGATTAGAATTTTAAGTTTTTTTTGTGCTCTTTGCCTTATGAGGCGGAAAAAAAAAATTATTAGATAAAATTTTTATTTCCCAATCGCCTTCCTTGTTTGTCTTTAACTTTATGTTCTTTTTCTCCGACAACAAGAACAAACGAAACATTGTCCTATTCGTGGTGATCAATCTTAAAAATTTCGAATAAAGTTAACAGTTGCGACCATACAAAACAAAACAAAAAAACATTATTTACCTTTTTTCGAATAAAAACAAACAGAGTGACGACTATTCTCAAGTTTGGACCATCGTTGTCTTCCCCTCTACTTTTCCAGATGTGATGAAAATTTTCAGTGTCGTTTTCGTTATCTTCTTTCTTTTCCGACAAAAGAAAAGGGACACCGATGACGTTCTTCACATCCGAAAAGTAGAAACGAGAACAACGAAGCACAAAACTTGAGAAGAACGCCGCGAAACATGGTTGCCTTGAACCCTAACGATATGTCTGAAAATCGAGTCACCAACTCTATTTAAATGAAGAATATTAGGACCGGACGTATAAAATTCCTCAGTCCTAAAAATTAAGCTTTATTTTAAAATTTAAAGTTAGGAGCGGACAACTAACAAATATACGGTCCTAAAGGTTTCGGCAATCTTTTAAATAAAATGAAGACTTTTAAGACCTGACTACTAACAAATAAACGGTCCTAATAATTTAGCCGTATATTTTCTATACTTTTAGGACCGTACTTTTAACAAATATAAGGTCCTAAAAGTCTCTACCCAAATTTTTAGAATTAGACGAAGACTTTTAGGACCGGATATTTGTTAAATATACGGTCTTAAAATGGACGAAGACCTTTAGGACCGTACTTTTAACAAATATACGGTCCTAAAAGTCTCTACCCAAATTTTTAGAATTAGACGAAGACTTTTAGGACCGGATATTTGTTAAATATACGGTCTTAAAATGGACGAGACCTTTAGGACCGCACTTTTAAAAAATATACGGTCCTAAAAGTCGCGAATACTTTTTGAGCCTCATCGGCTCATTTTCAACATCCGCTTTGTACCTCAAATTTCAAGCACTAAATAGCTTTATCCACCATCCCATTCATTCAGAAACCCAAAATGGACACACACAAATTGTTCGAAAAAATAAACAAATTTATTATTGAATTACATTGCTATATTTACAAATGAATTAATTAGCTAGTCGAAAAAATAAACATATGTACGAAGGCTATTGTTGCTACTGGCATCATATATTATTTACAAATGAATTAATTTAGGACATTAATTATTGTCTGACTTGGATTTTCTAAGACTAGTTTATACGAGATATTCACAAAAACCTCGCGTATGTGCTCGATTTCATCATCATCAAATGGCTCTTCACGGGCAAACCTACGTAACATCAAAGACGAAACAAATTAACATATTATGTGCATATTTCATATGTAACATTAAGCCATCAATGATTGAATTCGGCCATAACATCTTACCCTTAAAGTGACTTTAGTGTTTCCCTTCGTCACAATATCATATAAGTGTTTCATGACGTACGGGCCACATAAGTTCGATCGTTCGGTTGCCGACGGGTCTAAAAATAACAATAAATATATATAAGAGCATATATAGCTTCTTGACCAACTTCAGAAGGCAATTATGTCATGTCCAATTATGTACTAACCTTAATTTTGTGCCATTTAGGATCGTGAGTGAGCACCACGCTTTTTTACATCAACACGGAAGGTCTTCATGGCACTATCATCAAAATCAGAAATTTATCGTAATGTTCATGAAAATTCACAATGAGATTTCGAGACAAGACGATCAAAATGACATTCTTACTTGTTGATCATCGGTGCAACGTAGTCGATGGATCGCGTGAGTGGAGCATAAGAAGATAACATAATGCAACTCCATGTTCATGATGACCAAGCGCGGTGGTTGCTGAAAATTCACAATGATAAAGTACTCGGTGATATATATATATGTAGCATAATTATATTAAGTGAATTGCGAGACAAGTATATATGTATACAGAGCCGGTGTGGAAACAAGTACACCTTTCTTTGCACTTTACACAACCTATTTGATATGTACTCTGTCTCAATTCCGAGGTAGTGTTGTGCTTGCATACACCGGGCACAAGAATCCAAAATCCGAAATTACGCCCTCTTGAACCGGTTTCTCGTGCATGCACCTACAAGAATGACATCGATGAGGGAATTAGTATATATGTATATATGTGTGTCTAAACGGTGCATTTCAATTATGTAATCAAGGAAGAAGATACTTACTTCATAAATAGTTGAACACATGCACTAGTAACCTCAGCTCCAGGAAGCAGCATGGACTCTACATCTTCATTATCAACTAAAGCGGTTGAGGATGAGGAGGCCTACTACTTCATTGACAGGCCACGATTTATCTTTAAACCAATTTTTGGCTACCAAATCTTTTATTTTTTCCTTGGCCGTCAAGTTAGCGGTAGGGGATGGAACTTGAGGAGGGTGGAGCTTGAGGAGGGGTGGAGCTTGAGGAGGGGTGGAGCTTGAGGAGGAGTAGAGACATCTACAAGCTTCACCGGCCAAGAGATGAAGGTTCCCTTGACATCACTCACAACCTTGACTCATCGGTTGGGAGAGGGACAGTGCATCAAAGATCACCTCTTCAAGCGACACTCGACTTCATCATCGGCCATTTGTTCGTGGTGTACGGTTGATCCCAAATTGTGGGCAGTCCCTTTAGCAACCAATTGTCTATGACCATCACGATCCTCCACATACGAGATGACAAGGTTGCTCGACTCGATCGTCCAACAATGCAGCTCCCTCTAGTGCTCTGGCTGCTGCATAGGTTCAGTTGAAGGTGTCAAGGGATCCACTGTTGGTCTCGGCCGAGAGCTCGGGAGGAACTTCATTTTCTCCATCTCCTCCTTCATCTTGCTCATCTCAGATTGAAACATCCTCAATGTAGCATCTTTCGCGCCGATTCCTCACTTAATTTGGCCGGCGTCGATCCATCTCCTCCAGGGTAACCATACTTTGTCGTGGCGTTTGGATTTACCAAAGTATTGCTTTAGGCCTACCCGTCCTCCAATCCCCTTACACGCCCGCGTGATCGGTTTCCGGTCGCGGCGGTCGAACATCATTCCTCCGTCCGACGCAAAAGATCCCTCTGCCTCCTTCTTTTTAAGATCTTCCTGTAAGATACAGATAACGAGAAGCTTAGTGATGAAACATGTTTAGTAAGTAAAAAATAACAATATCAATACTTACAATTCGTTCAGCAACTACACGAGTTTTTTCACTCGTGTAGGTGCCGCTTGGCTTTTGCCGAATATACAACCAGAAATTAGAGAACTTACGCTTGATATGAACGTCAAACATTAGTCAAATTCACTTCATCAAGTTTCAACATTTTACTTAAGGAAGATGTAGCATTGTAGAAGAAATTGGGAAAACCAAAGGAAAGGGAGTTACAGAAATGCTGCCAACTCGGTCAATTCATTCATTCATCATAAATGGTTCCTACACATATTAGAATAACTAACTAACTAACGACAACGTCTAACCATGGCCATTACACGTTTACATATCAAACTTGCATGGAACTAGGACATGCTCCTCTCATGCGGGACAAAGGCAGCAAATGTATACTTCTATTCACACACCAAACCATTTAACTAACGAGATTAGATGTACACAATAACATTCACATATCCTCACGGGTTAATAAGCAAACAAAAGTGCAAACAAAACTAAATATAACTCACGAGCTTCGGGAGTGGTCCGCTTCGAACAAATTGTTGCCAAGTTTGTTCATCAATAAATTTGTACTTGTCCTGGGGTTGATGGTCGCTTCTCCTCGGCAAAAATATAAGTGTTAGCCGAGAAAGGTCTTAAACTTCTGAACCGCTCGGCCTGATAAGACAATGTTGAGTCTTTGAACTTCTCGGACTCGGGGACGGTGAATGTAAGCCGGATAGTGTCCCACATAGGATCCTTTATTGTTTTTGGTCCACATTTTTCCACTCATCGGTCAAAATGCTAACCTTGCTGCGTACTAGAACGCCGACAAAACTAGTATATGTGCTTTTATTAGGGCCAGAAAGGTTGCAAATTTTCATCAAAATGAATCTCGATCTTCGTCCCAAGTATTCCGACTAAGGGATACTTCCATCATTCGTGTGCCGCTTCTACCACGGCGTGCACGCGCGAGGAGGCTCAATGTGAGATGAAGAGGGTTCGTTTGTCAGACCCTCCCAGTCAAACCGGTATCGGAGTTTCAAGAACACGAGTGGAATCGTTTTCACCGTTCATTTTCAAGACAGTAAGAGAGGAATGCACGAGAAAATGAGGGAGTAACGAGAGGCTAACGGTACGCGGGCGAGGAAGAGAGGTAATGGAACGGGAAGGGTTTCGCAACGTGAACGGGGTTCTTCGGTGAGAGTATGAGAGTGACAATGTGAGAGTGACAAAAGCTTCCGCGTGAAGTTAACGTTTGGCGCTTCATTTTTAAGGACAGGACAAATACACATATACGGTCTTAAAAGATAACCTTTAAGACCGATCTCTATATATGTCCGGTCTTAAAATTAATTAATTTTTATTCAAACTTTAGTACGGCCAAATTTTTGGTCCGTTCTTAAAAGTCTAACTTTTAAGACCGGTCATTCTGTAACTATGGTCTTAACATTTATTACTTTTTTATTTAAACTTTAGTACTGGACAAATTTTAAGTTCGGTCTTAAAAATCAAAGTTTTAAGACCGGCTTTTATATAAGTTCGGTCTTAAAACTTTAATACCTTTATATTTATATTTTTCCGTATTATTTTGGAGTGTAGAAAATATAAGTCTACGCCTTGATGAGATTTCTACATAAAAGTATTTGATATTTCAATTTTTTTATTAACATTTTTAAGGCCGGTTGTTATTTTAACAGTGCGGATAAGATCTATGAAAAATTGATCGAATAAGAAGTTCTTTATATTTACAAATATGCCACAGGTCACATATTTAGGACCAGGTCGATAATTAGTCCGGTCTTAATGAGGCGTCCTTCATTGTGTAAGAAGTTCTTTTTATTTACAAACTGCCACCGGTCACACCATTAAGGCCAGGTGCTTCGTTTATCCGCTCTAAATGAGGCGGTCTTATAGCCCTTCATTGTTTAAGAAGTTCTTTTTATTTACAAAACTGCCACCGGTCACACCTTTAAGACCGGTGCGTCGATTATCCGCTCCAAATGAGGCAGTCTTAAAGCCCTTTTTTGCACTAGTGAATGCAGCTCATAAAAACAGAGCAACAATCGGAATTAATCTTCGTAGCAGACGAAATCATTCTTTCGAGGCATACCTATTCCAGCTATCATTCTGAGTCATCCTCTGCACAAATACAATCGACGGTGAATGCATTTAATGCTTCAACGGTCAAATATGATCAACGAAAATCATCTGTGCCTAATGGAAACTGTAACATCCTCCTTTTCAAAAGCAGTATAATTTTTTTTTCATCAAACATCATTTCAAAATCATCAGAGTAGAGCACCGGAGCGACTGAGTAACTGATAATTGTATTTAGAATGCCGTAAGTCTGGCTAATTACAACGGTACGATCAGCGTGGTTCAAAAGTACATATCAAAGAAAGGCTCATTTGGAACAACAAAAGGGAAGTCTTGGTAGTGTCTTCTACTCGGGCTGCTTGCCTCTCTCCTCGGTCCTCGGTCCCTCAGGAGCTGGACGCTATGTTAAGAGCGAGATCCGCTTGGGATCTCGAGTAACGGTTAACCTCATACTTACATACACACAACATATGTACCACAAGTATTCATATCATCAACAGTATATAAGCACGCAACCTATGCAAATGTATCGCCCCTAGCATTCAGATGTATCGCCCATAGCATACTGATGTATCGCCCATAGCATACAGATATATCGCCCATAGCATGCATATGTATCGCCCATAGAAAACACCAACATATCAACAGTACATAACATATTACAGAGCTATCAACTACCACATACAATACACATAGCACATACATGCATACCATAATTATCAGAGTTAGTGTTACAGTACGCGAACGTACCTTCGTTGATGTTATTCTAGCACGTTTTACGGAAAACCGTACTTCTGACGAAAAACGGAAACCAAAGACGTCGGACGGTTCGACAAAGAGGTCAAAACGTATTCAGGGATATCCTATCAATATAACAACGTACTTGTTAAGGATCTATCATTACGACGGACATTTTTAGTCAAAATGACCTTTTTACCCCTGACCCCTAATGGCGGAATTCGCCAAAGACTTCGTTACTTTGACTCCGATTTTCCAAAATTTCAACATAACTCTTACTCCAACATCATTTTCGAAATATAAATCATATTAATTAATGATTTACATCATAACAGACATTTTAGGTAAAAATTACCATTTTTCCCCTGATGCCCCTAATCGGCGGAATTTCGCCAGAGCTTCGCTATTTTAACTCTAATCTTCCAAAATTTTGCCAGAACTCTGACCCCATCATGATTTTTGAAATAATGACTAAAATACCCCTATCATATGATATCTAATCATACTTGGAAGATTAAAGACTAATATAGCATTTCTACTCTAACTACCGAAAGAACTACGACGCTTAAGTACCGAAAAACTTACCCAGAGCTTCGCTGCAAATTTTCCTCCAGAGCTCCTCTCTCTAAAAACTCTCTCTAGATTTCGAAATTATGCTCAAGGAATGGTGTGAAAAATTTGAAGAGAACCCTTGTCTATTTATAGAAAAAATTGAGGACATAATGGTCATTTTTCCAATTCAACCTAAACCGTCGGATCGCATTCGGAAGAAGTGGCATGATCTTGGCCTTACACCTCACCATGCTGACCTCAATCCCTTAGGTGGCACAAAAAGATGATGTCATGGTGGTGAAGTCACTCCATTGCTCTAGAAGTCTTATACCGATAAAGTTCCCGATCGGTGCTCAAATCGCGTAATCTCGGAAAATCTCAAAATTCTGGAATCAAAAATTTGAAGACATTTTCTCACTTATTAGAAATGTCCGGGCTAAATAAATTTCTGACTCCATACAGGGTTCCAAAGGTCCTGCTGAAGTTTCTCGAAAAACGTGCCGGTTACGGAATTCACTTCTGGAATTGTCACTTTCTGGACAAAAATTCACTGACTCCAAATATGTCCAGATAATTATAAACTCATCTCCAAATGTTGAGTTACAATTTATTTTGTTCAAATTCTAATTTTATGACTATCTGCCTTTTTATCAGATTTTCCCTATTTCGTCTTATTACTAACTTCTTTTACCGATCTCGGAAATGACCCTGGGAACAGCTCAATTTGAGATAAAAATCCACTCTTTCATATTCTTTTCCGACTTTAGAAATCCTGTTCCTGGTTCTCTAGATAGGATCCAATTCCTATCGGTGTTTATTTACCTTTTTACTATTTCATTTAATTACTTTATTAATTAAGAGTTTTAATATTTCATCCAACCTCATTTTCAACTATTAATCATTCAATAATGTCGGCCAAAAACACAGCTGATCCTTCATCCAATTTTTTTATTTTCTTTTTCCAATTATTTCATTTATTATATTTATAATTACTTATATAATTATCTTACAAAATTCCCTATTGGTCCATACTTTGCATTTAGGCTTAAAATTACTTAATCTCATCAATTTTCCTTCATATTTTTCAATTAATTAGAAAATATATTTATGCTAATTTTTAGCCATTATCCCCTAATTATAGGGTTTTACATAATTATCTTCGAATTTTCCTTTGTTTATGCTTAAGTAATTAGCCAATAATTACTTAATTAATCCCTTACTAATATTTGATAATTTTCTCAATTATAATTACTCCTCACCTCATAACTTTTGCACTGACATTAGAATTCTATGTCCTATGCATTTTAATAATATTTACGGGGGCATTTTGGTCATTATAATACTTTTTGATTCCCCTCTTATAATTTTTCCAAGTTTATAATTTATTAAATTACCACTCTCCTATTTCAAATAAATATTTTCTTGCCTCTACTTAATTTTCACAGGTATTTTATAACCCGTAAATATTTTAGGGACCTATTAGCAAACTTCTAAACGTTTTAGGGACCTAATTGCAAATTATTTTTTTTTTCAAGAGAAACTACCCCAAAAATAAGATAAATTCTTCACAAGATCTTTGAGATCCCATATTCACCTATTTCCAATAGGTATTATTTACTCAATATGATACTTATCATAAGTGAGATTTTCAGGGTATTACAGAAACTCAAATATTCTCAACAGCGATATTCAAGTTCATCTCAATGGAATTAATAGAAGACACTATAAAAGGCTGAAGAATTCAATGTCTCCAACAACTAACGACTGAACAAAATATACAGAAACTCTGCGCAATTAATTAGAGCTCATTTCTACTTTCAGATTCATTTAATATCTTCAGATATTCTTGTACTTCAGTGTTTATCATTTATCTACTCAGTGAGGAGTATAAACACTTAATTGTTTTCTTGATTTCTGTTTAAATCTTAAGGTTGTGGAACCTTAAGTGTGGGTGTACAATTACAACTTGTAAGGGGGAGTGAGTCCTAGTGAAAGGATCATCTCGAGTACAAAGTATATAATTGTGTCTATGTTTATTTGATTACAACTTGTAAAGAGGAGTAAGTCCTAGTGAGAGGATTACTCGACAGTTACAGAGTGTGTAATTAAGTTTCGAGATGGTAAAATCCCAGAGTGTTTCTGGGGACTGAACGTAGGTCAAAGAGTTGGACCAAACCAGTATAATCTCTTGTGTTCATTGCTTTTCTCTCTGTCTTTATTTTATGTTCTGAGCTTTAGCGAAAGATTTTTTATTTTTTTTTTATAATCACCTATTCACCCCCTCTAGGTGATATTCCATCTTCACCCGAGTTATATTATTATTTTTTAAAAGTAAATAATAATAAGGGTTAATACAATCTTTAATCTTTTAAGTTTGTTCTCATTTTAGTTTTGTTCTTTCAAGTTTCAAATTATAGGTTTTGGCCCTTAAATTTTAAATTATATATTTTAATAAACATCTTGGCCACGTCGGCCCTTGAGGGAGCAAAACCAAATATGAAAGCAAACTTAAGGAAATAAAAAATGTATTGGCCCTTGGAATATCATGAAACAGTTTCTGGCAAACAAAAGCATAGAAAAGTGAGTCACATATTAGTTGCTCTAATGGTAACGTCACCACCATATAGATAGATATGGTATTGATTAAAGGGTTATATAGCAAATCCGCCCAAGAAGTATACACTTAGGAGCAATGTTGCCCTGTAAGTTTTTTCAGGTTCAATGTCACTTCGGAAGTTTTTAAATGTAGCAATGTGGCTTGATACCGTTAAAAACTAACATTGACCATTAAAAAATTGATGTTGACCGTTAACTTTTTAACAGAAAAGAACAACATTGTTATGTTTTAAAACTTCAGGGTGACATTGAACCTGAAAAGTTTCCAGTGCAGCATTGTTCCTAGATGTATACTTCCTGAACAAATTTACTATTTAATCCTTAATTAAAATATGTGACAAAAAAGATGATGTGGGTGAGAAATTGAAGGACGTGGAGAAAAAGGGTACACCACTTAATCAATGACACTATAATTAATGGAGTCCGCATGAAGCTCTTTGTCATTCCCTCTACCATTTCAATAGAGTTTCAAGAAAATAAGTGTCCACCCATCCTGGACTCTAATTTAACTCTCCCCCACCAACTTCGTCCCTTTTCACATGTGTTCATCAATTCTTACATTTTTATAATTTTCATATCTTTCCATAATAGTGGTAGTTTAATCAAATAGATAAAACAAAGATGAACATTGAATGATTTAATTAAGTTTTAATTTATATATACAAGTATATATATAGTATGTTACCATTTTGGTCCTATTTATGAGTCCATTTTAACTAAATCACACATACTAATGAGAGGTAGTTAGCTCAATGATAGGGGTAAATTTTCAACTTTGCCCTTATTTATGAATGAGTATCTTTCAACTCTTTCTTCTATCTTTATTTTTATCGGTACAATTAATATGGGCAAAATTGTCACAATCTTATTTCACTACTACAAAAAATAGCTTTTACTTCCCTAATTGGCGTCCTATTTTAAAAAACGGAAGTAAAAAAAAAAAAGGCGGTGACATTTTTTTAATTATATGGGAGAAAAGTTGACTTCAAAGTTAGATGCCAAAATTGATGTTTTTGGCATCTAAGTTAAATATTTAGACGCCAAAAGTGGACCCTAACGCCAAAAAATTTCCCTAGCGCCAAAAGCAACACTTTTGGCGTCTAAGTTTCAAACTTAGACGCCAAAATCATTTCAAATTTCTTGTACTTTTTTTTTGTTTTTTTTTCAGGCCCTCCCCAAATTAAACTCGTGACTTTCCTTTCTTTATTTTGTTTCTCGGGATTCCCATTATATCAGAGGCACACCATACTTCTCTTTTCAAACTTTCCATTTATCACTTCATTCACTCAAATCGTGGAAGGTGAACGGTGCATCGCAATCGCAGACGATGGACGGTGGATGGTGAAGGCAACGCGAACGGTGGACAGTGGAGGCAACGCGAACGGTGGATGGTGGAGGCGATGCGAACGGTGGACGGTGGAGGCGACGCGGACGATGAAGGCGACAACGGACACGATGAGTCGATCCAGACTTTTTCAGCCGCAGGGGAAGAGACTTCGACGGAGGGACTGAACCAAAGTGAGCTTGGTCTTATGTCGATTCTTAGGTATTTTCACAACACCACCTTCCTCCACCAGTCGCCGCCGTCGGTACCTACTCGTCAATCGATTGTTCCGATTTTTCTATAGATATGATGATTTCCAGATCTCTGTTTTGTCTTTATAGCTTGAAGACATATTTTTTTTGTAGATTTGATTTTTCCTATTCTCCGATTCCTCTGTAATTTCATTTCAATTTGTAGATATGAGTTTTGGCTCATTTGATTTTTCTGATTCTCTGACTTTTCTGGTTTTTGGATGATTCTAGTTCTTGTAATCTTCTTTCTCCATGGTTGCTAGCGATTTCTATGGTGGTTGTTGGCAATTTCTATGGCTATCGGTGTTTGTTCCATGGCAAGCCTCCCAACTTTGTTTGGGGGCTTTTTTTCTCTTTTTAAAAAAAATCTATATGATGCCCTAGAAAAAATTAGGACACCTTAACCCGGCCTAGACTTTCATCGCCCCCCCTGATAGGCGTCCCTGTAAAATTAGACGTAGAAAGGGGTAAAATAGGATGCAAAAACGTTGTTTTGTAGTAGTGTTTATTATCTAAACGATGACTTATAAATAGAACCAAATATTTTGGTCAAAAGGGGCTTATAAATAGGACCAAAGTGACATTTGTGGTATACTTTTCATGATTTTGCAAGATCAATAAGTGCTTTATAGCCGTATATGCATTTGTATTCATTAATTACTACTAGTTGAAATGATGGCCCTCACCAATAAGTTGTTGGTTGAAGTGGCAAGGGGTTTCACCCATGTAAGGAGAAGAACACATGTTTAAATATCAAGATACACACTAATTGAGAGAAGTGATAACCCTTTGCCCTCTAAACCTCAAGAGGAAGCCCTTGATTAAAAAAAAAAAATGATGTCCCTCAACACCCTTAAATTATCACACTGGATAAAGAAAATGATTTAGGAGGAAAAACAGAAACACCAATGAAGAAATTTTAATAACTACGTAACATTTGATCATTAATTTTTTTTTTTTCAGGAGTCAATAATACATAGTAATGCTTTAGCATTCTATTATTAATTAAATTACCTCCGGTCCTAATTATAAGATTGCGTTGACTTGACCAGGTTGACTTTTTTTTGAAAAGATTAAAGAAGCGAAATAAGTTACTTAATTATATCATATGATGTGTATCCTTAAATTATATATTAGTTTATTAGTCAAACTAATGAATTTGGAGAAAAAAATAAAAATACTCTAAAGTAATTTAATTAGCTTCCTTAATTTCTCCAAGAAAATCAATTTGTTCTTATAATTAGGACCAGAGAGAGTGTAAAAAAAATAATTATTTTTCTATTATGTGATCATCCGACCACAAATCATGGTGATATTTCCTTGAGTCTTCATTTAAGAAAAAAATCTAGCCAGGTTATTACGGACAATTTAGGGAATGCGTGTAAAAAGAATTGGTCTTTCATCTTACAGTTGCAATCAGCAATCACCAGGGATGTAGCTCACGTATACAAGTTGTTTTCAAGAGCATGACATTCTATATGCTTTTTGATAGATTGCCACTTTAATATTGACTTTTTTGCTTCTATTTCTTTCTTTCTTTGATTAATTGATAATTTTCCAAAAGGAGTGTGACAGCTGCTGAATGCCTGTACCATTTTAGTCAAGCAAGTAATGACCTTTTTAACTGACTCTTTCTCCATCATTATTCATATTAACTACGAGGAAGAAGCTTGCTATAACTCATTAATATGACCTTTCCAGTCATCACTAAGCTTTCTTCCATTTATGCAACACTCGCCGAACGTCCAGGGCTCAACAAAACAATTATCCAAAAAATTATCTGTAACATCCCAATTTCAGAGCCAATTTTTTTTTTTTAAACATCAGAGTAGAGCATCGGCGGAATAAAAACATTGAGTAACTGATTATAACAATAACAGTGGCGTATCTGCCTGTTCATAAAGATTAATACATTATCTGATTATGACTTTATGTCTCATCGGCCGATCATTACTCGGTCTTCACGTGGTCTTCATCTTCATGTGTGATGTCTGCTCTGCTTACTCTTACCCTCCGTCCATGGTCTCTCTCTCCGGACCTTGATGTGATGCTATAGTAAGAGCCGAGATCCAACGTTCATCGGATCTCGGGTAACGGTTAACCTCATGCTTATATAACACTTTATGTTTCAATGAGATATTTCTATGATTACAAAGAATGATACATGATCATTCAATAACAACCGCCCTACAAGCAAAGTTATGTGTCTGCACTTTAAATGTGTGCCACGATGTCTTGTCGTGTCCGTAGCGCTAGGAAAACTATGACGGCATTATAAGTATAACCCGTAAGTCGTAAGTGATTATCTAAGTGTAACATCCTTAGTCACTGTGCATGGCCCAGAACAAAGTTCCACCCATGGCTTATGAAATTATCCGAACCATATATAAGCAAACTATAAGCATCAGAGTCAGTGTTACAGTACGCCGCGAACGTACCTTCGTTTGATGGTACTTCGATACTTTTGACGGAATGGCACGTTTACGGAAAACGGCGAAACGTCCAACAAGCGGCTCGTCGGACAACAGTAACGGCAGCAAACTAGGATTTCTGACGTCCTATATCAGTAATATCACCTCTATTAGTGATTTGACAACATAACTGGCATTTTAGGTAAAAATTACCATTTTGCCCCTATACCCCTAATTGGCGGAATTTCGCCAGCACTTCGTTACTCTAGCAAATTTTCTTCCGAAATTTCGCGTAACTTCGACGCAATTATGATTCTTGAAAATAATGACTAAAATAGCCCTCCCTTCTAATATCAAAACATAAAAATAAAGACTACTCTAGCATTACTAACTATTGAACTTAAAGACTAAAACCAAAGACCGAAAGACTTACCGTTGAAGACTTCGGAGAACTTCCCCAGAGCTTCTCTCTCTACTTCTTCCTCTCTCTAATTTTCGGCCAAAGGGCAAGAAAATGGTGTGAAATTTCAAGACCCCCTCATGCCTTTATATAGGAAAAGATTGGGCAAGTTGTGCAATTTCACAAACTACTTTGTGCCCAAAGTTGTAATTTTCCCTTTTGATTATAACCATGGAAAATTCAACACAAAATGGTGGAAAATCCTTGGCCATGGAGGGGATGGTCGACATGCACAAAGGCTGTGTGGCAGCCTAGGAGTGGTCCAAGAATAGTGATAATTGCCACTTTATGCCCGGTCTGGCTGATTTCCCCGATCGGTACCCGATTCGCGTGATTTCGGAGAAATCTCAAAATTCTGGATTTACAACTTTAAAAACGTGTCCAAACGCGTTCGGTTTCAGAATGCATTTCTGAAAACATCAACTTCTTCAGAAAAATTCACTGATTCCAAATATGTCAAAATAAATTCAAACTCATCCCTAGATATTGAGTTAGAATTTATTTTCTTTATATCCAATAATATACCTATATGCATTTTTCCTATTTCGTCTTATTAGGAAAAAGCACAAACTACCTCTAATTAACTTAGGAAGAGGTCACTTAAAGGTAAAAACTCACTGATCAATATTTTACCTTGACCCTGGGATTCCTATTCCTAGATCTCTAGATAGGATCCGTTTCCTAATTTAAATATTACTATTCATACTTTTTACTTTACTTTAATTAAATTATATTTTATTATGCAACTTGCAAGATATTAAAAATGTGATCTTATCTTCATTTGTTTGTCCATAATTTCGGCAGCCCCAAATTGTTTGGATTTGTAAATGTTTTCTATGTATTTATTTAATTACTTAGTTAATTATTTAATTTACTTTTATTTAAAAATTCCACAAAATTCCCTAATTGGTCTATTATTGTATTTAGGCTTAAAAATACCTAAACTCAACTATTTTTCACAAAAATCTTCAATTAATTAGTAAATATATTTTTACTAATTTTAAGCCAATCACCACTAATTTTTGAGTTTTACATAATTATTTCATAATTTCCTTTGTTCAGACTTAAGTAATTAGCTAGAAATTACTTAATCACTTTATTATCATTAGTTGATAATTTTCTTAATTAGAATGTCCCATTACCTCATTATTATAACACTGACATTTCTGTTTCCCTGTGTTCTGCAGTATTTTAGAATTTGTGAGGGCATTATAGTCATTACAATACTTTTTGAATATCTTTATTCAATTTCTCCAAGTTTGTAATTTATTAAATTACCCTAATTAGAGATAACATACTCTCATTATTCAAATAATTATTTCACTGACTTTTAGGATTTTTCACAATTTTCCTAAATATTTATGTCCCTTAGGGGCATTTTGGTCATTTGGCACTTTGGCCCTTAATTTCTCTAATTTCCAAGAGATTTTTCCTTAGAAAATAAGATAATTATATCTTATTATTTGATATCCCATATTCACCTACTTTTCATAGGTATAATCTTACCAAATTATGATACATATTTTTGGGGTATTACATTTCTTCCCCCCTTAAACAAAATTTCGTCCTCGAAATTTGTACTTAAATATCTAAACTTTGTACTATCTAAACTTCGTCCTACTTGGTCTTTGGACTATCCGCGTTGGATCTTCACTTTGTCTGTTAGCAGCTCCCCTTGATGATCGAGAATTTGCCTCGGTTTGTCCATAAAGATTTACATCGTATGGAAGTCTAAATAGGTTCGGGGATAAGGCTATCTAATAGCGACTTGTTTGTTGCCAACAATTACTTCGAATGATCTCATGTGATGCGAACTACTTGTTCGTTTTTGAGGTGTTCTTTTGACACCGGAATCTAGGGATGTAAGATCATCTCATTCACCAAAAGATTCTCACGATCTTTTGTGACTTGTACAAACTATCAAGAGACGTGATCAATCATATCCCAACTACGAAAATCTCTGCTCCGATAATTTTATCGAGCAATATAAGTGATTTACACTTCAGCCCATTCAAGGCGTCAATCTGTGCCATCTTGATTGTAAGAAAACTTGGAAGTTCGGTTTTATCAGGCGTATTTTACAGTTTCGCGGGGAATTTCCCTTATCAAGATCAAGTTTTCATATCCATGCAGCTTTTGTTTCCTTGATTCGTCATGTGAAATACCGGTACAATCTTTTGCAGAAAGTATCTTCTTGATAGTTTTCTCTATCCGATTGCTACTTATTTTCTATATTGCTGCTAGTTTTGGTTCACAACTGGTGGTATTTCGGACATAAGTCAACTTTGACAAGATGTAGGAATTTTAGACAATGGAGTAGATCGTCGATCTTTTGGAAGTGAACATTTGTTTTTGGATCTATACCCCTTTTAACTTATGGTAGTTGATACTAATGTCGAAAACTTGAGTCTTTCCTCCTGGTGATCGAAAATTTGCTTTGGTTTGATTTATAATGTTTTTATCATGTTTTAAGTTGATATATAGTGTTTCCGTGGCGTCAATACACCGCGTACTTTATATATATTGCTTCCGTGGCGCCCATAACACCGCGTACTTTAGTGTTTTAGCGTTTCCGTGGCGCCCATAACACCGCGTACATAAGTGTTTCCATGGCACCCATAATACCGCGTACTACACATTCATCATATCGCACTTTGATATACAGTATTCCCGTGGTTCCCATACACCGCAGCAATACCATATATCTCATACCCATGGATATCATGCCGTACTTCGATATATTATGTTCCCGTGGTTCCCATACACCGTGGCAACATAAGATACCTTATACTTAGTGATAAAATCGTGATATGTTTTATAGTTACTTAAGAAATATGATAATACTTATCACTACGTTATGTGTGAATTGGTTTGACTTTAAGAGACTTGAGAGTGGTAAGTTATCACACCTTTGTCATGCTGCAGCCTAGACATATCCCAATTCAGGTACCATTAAAAAAAAATTTGGATTTGGGATAACCAATTTCTTGGTGCGGTAATCAACTTCTCACTCAATTTATGAAAACTTGTCTCACAGTCTTTGTTCAACATAAATGATTTAATTTCTTACTCCTGAGCCTTGTTTATTGGCACGTTACGCGAAATTTACATGCATAAAGATTCGGTTTCCGCATCATTTCTATCTCGGCTTGTGAGAATCATATATTCTTTTGTCACCGTTCTTCATCACCGTTTGTTTAACGCTTGTTTAGAATGTCGTCGATGTTATGAAGTCGTAGGAGGATTTATATTATATCCGAAACTGGGTTCAAAACACGCTTTACAAACTAAAAGCTTACACCCAATGGTGTAGCTGCTATTACAGCGTAAGGAAGATATATGTATGCATCCCAAAAGGATCCGTACAAGCATTAAAAGAAATTGATCGGTTTAGCACTTGGATCGATTCATAATATCTACTGAAATAGTTTTAACTAAACGATAGTATCCGGAACCATCTCTGAGGATTCTCCGACTCCTGCTCCGAGCGATGCTAACATCTGGTCTATGTTCTGTGGCTCGAATTCCGTAATTATCTGGGGACAGTCTTTGCCAATATGCCCTGGTTCTCGGCATTTAGAGCAAATTGGTCTTAGAGTTTCGTCCGGCGTGGCCTAGCTCCACCTACAAGCTTTGTGCTAGGATAGAACTATCGTTCAGTATAAACTGACGACTATCAGAGTTATCAGAGCAGGTTATCAGAATTTGTGTCGGAACTGATTTTCAAGATCTATGATCTCTGGGTAGTCAAAATTGTCGTCGGTAGGCGACATTACCGTGGTTATCGGGGTTATCGGGCCGATATCGGGGTTATCGAGCTACCGTAAACCGATATCGAGCTATTAGAGCTATCGAGATCGATATCGAGTTATCGAAGACCGATATCGTGGCTATCGAAACTATCCGAGATTGATAACGGGGTTATCGGGACTATCATATGCTTGATATAGAGGTTATCGGAGGTATCGGAGACCGATATCGAGTTATCGACATCGATATCGGGGGTCATCGGGTTATCTACGATATCGGGGTATCAGAGATATCTGGGTTTTCGGTGGTATCAGTGGTATCAGAGATATCCGGGTTTTCGGTGGTATCAGTGGTATCAGAGATATCCGGGTTTTCGGTGGTATCAGTGGTATCAGAGATATCCGGGTTTTCGGTGGTATCAGTGGTATCAGAGATATCCGGGTTTTCGGTATAAGTCTAGGCGGTAGATATACCGATTCTAGGTTAAAATCTGAACCCTATCTTACAGATATATGCACGGTACGCTTTCTTCGCCCTAAATATTTTATGCAAGGGACCTCGTTTCTGTCCATCTCCAGAACATAACGCTAGAGTTATATCAGTACTCATTTTCAAAATATGCTCAATGGCTTTGAACCTAACTCCGTTAACCGAACAGAATGGCTGTAAGTGTCTACCATGGGGGCCTCACGGGTTAGCGGCGACTTATGGCACATCCACGTAGACTAGCCTTGCCTTCGGCACCAAACTATCCGTAATAACATAGTCAGATCCATGCCAGGAAAACTGCTCTGATACCATAAAGTGTAACATCCCAATTTCAGAGCCAAATTTTTTTTTTTTTAAACATCAGAGTAGAGCATCGGCGGAATAAAAACATTGAGTAACTGATTATAACAATAACAGTGGCGTATCACACTGTTCATAAAGATTAATACATTATCGATTATGACTTTATGTCTCATCCGCCGATCATTACTCGGTCTTCACGTGGTCTTCATCTTCATGTGTGATGTCTGCTCTCGCTTACTCTTACCCTCCGTCCATGGTCTCTCTCTCCGGACCTTGATGTGATGCTATAGTAAGAGCCGAGATCCAACGTTCATCGGATCTCAGTAACGGTTAACCTCATGTTTATATAACACTTTATGTTTCAATGAGATATTTCTATGATTACAAAGAATGATACATGATCATTCAATAACAAGCGCCCTACAAGCAAAGTTATGTGTCTGCACTTTAAATGTGTGCCACGATGTCTTGTCGTGTCCGTAGCGCTAGGAAAACTATGACGGCATTATAAGTATAACCCGTAAGTCGTAAGTGATTATCTAAGTGTAACATCCTTAGTCACTGTGCATGGCCCAGAACAAAGTTACACCCATGGCTTATGAAATTATCCGAACCATATATAAGCAAACTATAAGCATCAGAGTCAGTGTTACAGTACGCCGCGAACGTACCTTCGTTTGATGGTACTTCGGTACTTTTGACGGGAATGGCACGTTTTACGGAAACCGGCGAAACGTCCAACAATGCTCGTCGGACAACGTAACGGCAGCAAACTAGGATTTCGACGTCCTATAACAGTAATATCACCTCTATTAGTGATTTGACAACATAACTGGCATTTTAGGTAAAAATTACCATTTTGCCCCTATACCCCTAATTGGCGAATTTCGCAAAGACTTCGTTACTCTAGCAAATTTTCTTCCCGAAATTTCGCCAGAACTTCGACGCAATTATGATTCTTGAAAATAATGACTAAAATAGCCCTCCCTTCTAATATCAAAACATAAAAATAAAGACTACTCTAGCATTACTAACTATTGAACTTAAAGACTAAAAACCAAAGACCGAAAGACTTACCGTTGAAGACTTCGGCAGAACTTCCCCAGAGCTTCTCTCTCTACTTCTTCCTCTCTCTAATTTTCGGCCAAAGGGCAAGAAAATGGTGTGAAATTTCAAGACCCCCTCATGCCTTTATATAGGAAAAGATTGGGCAAGTTGTGCAATTTCACAAACTACTTTGTGCCCAAAGTTGTAATTTTCCCTTTTGATTATAACCATGGAAAATTCAACACAAAATGGTGGAAAATCCTTGGCCATGGAGGGGCTGGTCGACATGCACAAAGGCTGTGTGGCAGCCTAGGAGTGGTCCAAGAATAGTGATAATTGCCACTTTATGCCCTAGTCTGGTGATTTCCGATCGGCACTCCGATTCGAGTGATTTCGGAGAAATCTCAAAATTCTGGATTTACAACTTTGAAGACATATCTCTCTTACTAGAAATGTCCAAGTTAACCTAAATTTTGATCCCATATAGGGCTCCAACTGTCCAGTTGAAGTTTTCTCGAAAAACGTGTCCAAACGCGTTCGGTTTCAGAATGCATTTCTGAAAACATCAAATTCTTCAGAAAAATTCACTGATTCCAAATATGTCAAAATAAATTCAAACTCATTCCTAGATATTAAGTTAGAATTTATTTTCTTTATATCCAATAATATACCTATATGCATTTTTCCCTATTTCGTCTTATTAGGAAAAAGCACAAACGGCCTCGGAATTAACTTCCGGAAGAGGTCACTTAAAGGTAAAAACTCACTGATCAATATTTTACCTTGACCCTGGGATTCCTATTCCTAGATCTCTAGATAGGATCCGTTTCCTAATTTAAATATTACTATTCATACTTTTTACTTTAATTAAATTATATTATATTTTATTATGCAACTTGCAAGATATTAAAAATGTGATCTTATCTTCATTTGTTTGTCCATAATTTCGGCAGCCCCAAATTGTTTGGATTTGTAAATGTTTTCTATGTATTTATTTAATTACTTAGTTAATTATTTAATTTACTTTTATTTAAAAATTCCACAAAATTCCCTAATTGGTCTATTATTGTATTTAGGCTTAAAAATACCTAAACTCAACTATTTTTCACAAAAATCTTCAATTAATTAGTAAATATATTTTTACTAATTTTAAGCCAATCACCACTAATTTTTGAGTTTTACATAATTATTTCATAATTTCCTTTGTTCAGACTTAAGTAATTAGCTAGAAATTACTTAATCACTTTATTATCATTAGTTGATAATTTTCTTAATTAGAATGTCCCATTACCTCATTATTATAACACTGACATTTCTGTTTCCCTGTGTTCAAAGTATTTTAGAATTTGTGAGGGCATTATAGTCATTACAATACTTTTTGAATATCTTTATTCAATTTCTCCAAGTTTGTAATTTATTAAATTACCCTAATTAGAGATAACATACTCTCATTATTCAAATAATTATTTCACTGACTTTTAGGATTTTTCACAATTTTCCTAAATATTTATGTCCCTTAGGGGCATTTTGGTCATTTGGCACTTTGGCCCTTAATTTCTCTAATTTCCAAGAGATTTTTCCTTAGAAAATAAGATAATTATATCTTATTATTTGATATCCCATATTCACCTACTTTTCATAGGTATAATCTTACCAAATTATGATACATATTTTTGGGGTATTACATTATCAACCTTTAAACTTTTTAAGATTATATATATAATTCACTCAAATTAAAATTATTATGAATAAGTTAAAATAATGCATTATGAAGGTATTTAATTACATTCAATGAACTAATTGCCAACTGGCTTGACTTAATTCTTCAGTCAAAACAAGGCTTGACTTAATTAATTAAACTTATAATTATTTAGACGAAGTTTTGGTCAAACAGCATATTTATGTTTTCATACAAGGTTTCAACCCCCCAACTGTATATTTTTTTGTTTGTTAACACACACACACACATTGTTCATGGCTTACCTGATGATACAAGTTATTTTTACAACTCTCAGAAAACTTTGATAATATATTAGTATGAAATGTAACAAGTATATGAAATGAAATTGTTGATTATCCAACTTATCTTGAACTCTATATAAATACACAATAACCAGTTTGGGAAGTTGATCTTGGTCCTAAATATAAGATAAAGTTTTCATATTTGTCAATATTTTCCTAATTTACCCTTATTGATATGATGCTCCTTCAATAATGGAGTAATTAAGAAGGAGAGGGAATGAGGGAATGAAAGGAGGTAACTAGGATATTTTAGTAAATACATGTCATATTAACTAACTTAACCAACTTTCTTAATCAAATCAAATTTGATAAATATGTTTTATATTAAGAGCCGAAGGAACAAACTGATGACAAGTCATCACAAACACAAATTATTATTTTAACCTTAATGTGATGCACACAAAAAATATCTTAAATTCTAAGGAAAATGATAGAAAAATACTACTTGAATTTCAAAATCTCATTGACAACAACAATAATGAGATTAATAAGAATGATAAAGCAATTGACAATTTTTTTTTTTTTTTGTGTGTGTGTGGAAAATCACCTGTTTAGAATTTTGAAGTTCAAATGGTATTTTCCCTAAATTCTATGTACATACGGCGCACTTGCTTTAACATACAAAATACAAAATTTACAATATATTATATAATCTACAAATACAATTTACTTCTTACACTCAATCCTTTTTTTGATAAGTACACTCAATATAATACAGAGAGAACATGCATGTATAATTTATGAAATACTTAAAGTAATGTGGTTTTATTTATGTTGCAGTTATTATTATTAGTAAGAATGATAAGCGACATCAATGGGCTAAAACACATTAGATTAAGTTAACGAAAGATATTTCGACGGAAAAAAAAAAGTTAACGAAAGACATGACTCTCTCTTGTCTAAAATATACGAGGTAGTTAATTAAAGGGTTTATTTTGATTTTAAATAAATATAAGATTTCAATATACTCCTTGTGTCTTCAAAACTATATACTCCCTCCAGTCCTTTTTTTTTTTGTCAAAACCCTCCAGTCCTAATATAAAACAAATTTATGGAGTTAATCTTAGAGCTAGTTTCTCTTCCTTTCTTATTATTATTATTATTATTATTGATATATTCTCTCATATTGATATATAAGACATGCTTGTAAATTAGTTATTTATTTGGGTACAGTTTTAGGCGGCAAGTGTGGGACACCACACCATAGCGTATTTTCAATTGACCACCCATAGCTGACTCCGTACCAGGGTTAGGTTCCAAGAATCCAACGTTTATCCCAAACGGCACGTATCATTTAGTAGTGGCCCTCGTGTTATATATCAGCTCACATATCTTCTTCCTCATCATCTTATTCATATAAATCCCAACATACCTTACCAGATTTTGCAGAGCCTTCACATTCTGCGTTCTTCTTATTATTCCTCCTCCTTCAACACATTCAACTTAAAAGCCGTAGACTGAATATGTCAGTGAATCTAGAACCGTTGGATTTAGGAGTTCCGATTCCATACCACTTCAGATGCCCCATCTCCCTCGATCTCATGCACGAACCCGTTACTATATCCACGGGTCAGACTTACAACCGAACCAGCATAAATTCTTGGTTCGCCGCCGGTAAGACCACCTGCCCCGTCACCAGAGCCCCTCTTTCCGACTTCACTCTCATCCCAAACCACACTCTCCGCCGCATTATCCGAGACTGGTGCGTTTCCAATCGCGATTTCGGAGTCGAACAGATCCCAAGTCCGACCCGACTAGCCCACCCTTCTCTGGTTCGGACGTTATTGAATAAAGCTTCGTCGGAGACGTGCACTTCTCAGTCACGTATCTCTGCACTGCGACGCCTCCGACGATTCGCTAGTGACTCGGAAAAGAATCGTTCTCTCATTGGATCTTACAACGTGCGCCGGATTTTGCTCCATACCCTGTTTGATACCAATTCTGATTGTTTTGAGTTGAAGCACGAGTCGCTCGCACTTTTGGTTTGTTTCTCACTTGCCGAATCTGAATGCGTCTCCATCGCTTCGGAACCGGAGAGAATCAAGTATTTGTCGCGTTTGATGTTTCATTCCTCGATCGATGTCCGAGTTAACTCGGCTGCTCTGGTTGAGTCAGTCGTGAGCGGGACTCGTTCGCCGGAGCTGCATGCACAAATCAGCAATGTCGATGAAATCTACGGTGGAGTGGTTGATATCTTGAAGAGTCCAGTTTCGTTCCCTCGCGCTCTCAAGATTGGGATCAAGGTCTTGTTTGCCTTGTGCCTGCCGAAACAAACACGGCACAAAGCGGTGGCTGCCGGTGCTCCGGCGATCCTGATGAACCGGCTCGCTGATTTCGAGAAATGCGATGCTGAGAGAGCTCTGGTGACGATTGAATTGCTCTGCCGAATTCCGGAGGGCTTGGCCGCGTTTGTAGGGCACGCTCTGACGGTACCGCAGCTGGTGAAAACAATACTGAAGATATCGGACCGGGCGTCGGAGCACGCTGCCGGAGCGCTATTGGCTGTTTGCTCAGAATCAGAGGAGTGCCGGAGGGAGGCGGTGGCGGCGCGTGTGTTGACACCACTGCTATTGGTGGTACAGAGTGATTGTACAGAGAGGGCAAAGAGGAAGGCGAAGATGTTGCTGAAGCTCCTTCGGGATTCGTGGCCTCAAGATTGCATTCGAAACTCTGACGATTTTGCATGCAGCGAACTTGTTGTACCGTTTTGAGTTTTTGACGATGCTGCTTCTCTTTTGCCATACTCTCAAAACTTACTCCAAAATTTCCATTTTTCTTACCACAGTTTCTGGGAAAATACAGATTAGATCATGATACAGTTTTAGGTTTATGAGCTTATCAGTACATAGTACTGCAACGCATGCTGTATATATATATATTTTTTGTCCATTCATTCATTTATGTAAGAATATAATCTGATGGAAGTAATTAAAGGAAAGGTTTTAATTTTGTAGATATAAATCATTTTGAAGTGGTAAATTTTGTACCTATGTACGTACTATCATCCTGATTATAAAGAAAATGGTTCATATCCAAAAGGCTACAATATATATCAACATGTTGGCGGATGAAGCAAATTAGGTTCTAACCTTGTGTATTTAACATAAATCCATGTTCTAAAGCAGAACCAGAATTCATGAATGTAAAATTGCATGGACGACTTTTAATAATATTGGACTTGAACTCCAAATATACATCATAACCTCAGATGTGTATGCTTCCGCTTCTGAATTCTCAGATCTGCTGCTTCGCTTTTGAATTCTCGTATATCTGCACGGTTCATAAACTCTGGACTTGGATCTATTTGGTGAGGAGATTCTTGATTTGGTCCTATGAAGATGGGTTGAGGGGTGAGGAAAGGGGACGATGTCTAAAAGAGAGGATGAGAGATGGTTGTGAGACTTGACGAGGAAGATAAAAGGAGAGGGGTAGGCTTATAGACGTTAACGGATGAAGAAAGTGTCATAAAATTCAATTTTCGGCGTGACAATAAAAATCGTTTAAAACGGTTATGATCAAAATGAGGTTTGAGAAGTTATCATTTTAGACCGGTTATTTTATAAAACCGGTCTCAAAAGTAATGAACATATAATTTTTTTTACACTAAAACTTTTAAACCGGATATAAGTAAAACTAAGTCTAAAAAGTTTAATCTTTTAGACTGGTTATTTATAAAAACCGATCTTAAAAGTAATTGACTTTTTTTTTTTAAATATATCTTTTCAGACCGGTTGTTAGAAAAATCAGTCCAAATAGTAGTATATTTTAGACCTTGTATTAAAAGAACTGGTCTAAAAAGTTCTTTATATTTATGAAAATGTCATCAGTCATATTTTTTTGACCTAATACCCTATAACCAGCCTAAATGTAACGGTTTAAAAGCCCTTGTTTGTAGTAGTGATTCGAGATTAAGTAAATTGGGTTTGAATAATTTGAAGTTAAATATAATATTTGTTAATTAACCTCAAATATAGTAGCTAGCCTCCACCTTAAATACCAAAAAAGTAAAAAGCATTGTGTAATATTGGAATAGGTATGTGGTCCTTAATTGAAGATACAATAATCAAGAGAAGATATCATTATATCAAGGACTTGTTTAGAATAATGATTGGAGCCTTTAAAAATAATTTTCTAACTATGATTTATAGTGTATCAGATAAGCATGCATGTAATAAGAGTTTTGTCTTGCAAAAGTGTATTTATGATAAACAGTTTCAAACAAGCATTAATCCTAATATTCTTGTAACAAAGAAATACGAATGCTATCGCTAACGCAACGAACCTTTAAGTAGCTGCATGAATAGTTAGCATGCCTTAATGGCCACATAATATCCTTTTCCTTCAATCATATCGCAGCACTTTTGTTGACCATTTCAAACTAACCTAAAGAGAATAAAATAAAATAAAAAACTATTCTATTATATTAATATCATTACCTATCCCACACCCAATTAGTATTCTGGGACCAAATTAATCAATTCAAAGCCTATAAGTAATCAAAGGAAGAAAAATCAAATTTCGCTTTTAAAAAATATATAATAATTTATTCTATTTATTTTTTAAATTCAAGGAATCTGATTAATATATATTTTTTATGATGGCTTTCAGAAATGGGAAAGGGCTTGGTGATATTATAAATAGACACACAATGTATATGTATATGTAGCTCTGGAATATAAGGAATGAAAACTACAAATATATCAGACAAGAGGGACATATATACGTGCTCATTACACAGACACATATATTGTGAATAGTACTGTACATGTATACGTGCTTATCACAGTGGTAGTACTGTACATGTGCTAATAGTGTTTCTGTCACAGATATATAATGATTCGATTCCCGCGAATCAGGCGCTTCGTCAGCTACCTCACAGCGTGCCGAGAATCCAGCAATCATGCAGGAAAGGGAAGGCGCACGATCAGGGCTGGGAAGGAGGCACGATCACAGTGGAAGGACTCAGGGTAAACGAAACCCTAGGTAATCTCTATATATAAGAGGTTACCTCCCGTGCACGTCCTCACGCCGAACATTACATTCTTACGATTACATTCCACCGTGCACACACATCACCCTCGGCGAAAGCCAACCCCGTGTAGCACAGTGATCCACCGGTGACCGCTGTTATCTCCCCTATAGGTATCAGCGGACGCTACCTTTGATCCAAGATCAATTATACCTAGCCCCAAAGGCTAGACACTTGTGTTCTACTACCGAACATTGGCGCCGTCTGTGGGGATCGTCAAACAACTCGATTCCTAAAATCAAAAAGCTATTCGTAACCACTGAATATGGCCGCGGCACTAGAAGTCGCACTAATGCAACACGACCACCGCTGCCGCCACTAGATGAACCACAGCAGCTTTCTAACCCGGGACAGTTGTCACGACACTCGAATTCGGTAGACCCGGAGCGAGATGGTGGGAAGAGACCAGTCGATATCGAGACAGAGGATACCGCCAATTCTCCCCATCCTAATCGGGAATCACACCAGGCTCGTCAAGGAATTCAAGTGGAGGGTTTCCTCATCATTCTCGAGAATTCCGGATGGAGCATCCCGACTTACGCCCGCTCCATAACACTATAGGTCGTTGATCCGGCGTATAGATGGCATGGAATACCGCACGAGCTGCAAAAAGACGAGAACACTCGGATTATTCGAGAAGAATTGGAGCGTCAAAAGATGGTGTGGAGGCAGGAGGAGCGAGAAAAGAGGCCTCATGAGACGAGAGGGGAGAGCATGTCGTTATTGGTGAACAAAAAGACCGGGAGAAGGAAGCCAGTCACAAGATCCAGCATGAAACGGTTAAGAGCACGGACACCGTGGCTAGAAAAATGAACCCTCCGGGGGCTTCCCAAGCCGACTTGAGGGATCGTGAGGAAAGCCGGTTCGCTAAGGAACGTATCGACAGGGAACAGCATATCGCATCCCCGCCTCCCAAAAAGACGTTAGGCGAAGTGGATGAAGATAGAGTTTTGGGTCAGTTCACGGACAAAGTTATGGCGGCGGTATATCCTAAGGGATTGAATTCGAGGGAATTACCAAAGTATGATGGAACCCAGGACCCCTTGATACACCTAAACAACTTCAAAATGGAGATTATGGTCAAGGGGATAAAGGGAGACGTGGTACCCCGTCTTTTGCGGGAACGTTCAGGGGAGCAGCGCAATTATGGTTTCATTCGTTGCCATATTTGTCCATCCCAAACATCAAGACTTTGGAACAAAAGTTTCTGACGCATTTCGCAACCAGTAGGCGGCAACCGAAAACAGAGTTCCAACTGGCTCAAGTTAGGCAAGAATCGGGAGAAGCCTTGAGCAAATACCTAGATCGCTTCAACAATATAGCATTGCAGATTTCGGGACTGAAGGAAGAGGTAAACTTGCATTGTATAATAGCCGGCTTGGATGTCTCATCCCGGCTAAAGAAATCTATCATGAAACGGCGGCCTACATCCCTGGCTGACTTTCATGATAGGTCTAAGCAATATCTAGATCTAGAGCAAATGGAAAAGGCGGGCAACGCCGGAAAAGAAAAGGAAAAGAGCCCACCGCGCCGAGAGAGGGAAAACCGGGAAAGAAATCACCAAGATGCTTACAGGAGGACGCCGCGTAGCCAAGAGACCGGTGGCAAAACCCGGGACCTGTGTTTGATGAGATACACACCGTTAAAAATCTCCCAGGCTAAACTATGGAAAGAAGTCGGCGACTGAAATGAAGAAGGTGGAAAGACCCCGGGCTCTTGGTAAGAGAGCAACGGCTGACAAAACCAGGTTTTGTGAATTTCACGATCAGCACGGTCACACGACTGAGCAGTGTTGGGACCTGAAGAATACGGTGGAGAAGTTCATCCGTGAGGAAACTCCAAAGATACGTGATTCGGACCCAAGGAAAGCAGGGCGGCAAGAGGCAGTGGAAGACCGGAGTAGGAGTCCGCACGACAAGAGGAAAAAGGAGCAGAAAAAGAAGTCTGATGATAGCGACGAGGAATTCCCCGACGCCAAGTACGACTGCAATGTTATTAGCGGAGGTTTTGGCGGCGGGGGGGATTCGTCTAGCCAGAGACGGAAATATCTGAAGGAAGTATTGTCGATTAAAGATGCTCCAAAATTTAAAAAGGACCTAAACAAGCCCGAATCTCCTGTGTTATGTTTCACGGACAAGGACTTGCAAAACGTCGCCCCGGGGCATCATGACGGGTTGGTGATAACGGGACCCCGGTCAATTGCCGCGTGAAAAGATCTTCGTGGACAATGGAAGTGCCGTGGACATCATCCTCTCGGGATGCGTTCAAGAGAATGAATTTTGATTCCGACGTGCTAAAACCATGCAGACCATGTTAACCGGGTTCAATGGTCAGGACACTCGTCCAAAAGGGTACGTAGATCTTAAACCGACCTTGGGGATAGGAATGCTTTCAAGACAGAGAGAGTCCGATTTATAGTAGCAGACTTTCCTTCTTCTTACAACGTAATCTCGGGACGACCAACGATTCACAATTGGGATATGTTGGTATCGTCAAGCACCAAAAGCTTAAGATGATTAGCGGGAAGAACAAGATCGTTCGTAAAAGGAGACCAGAAAGAGTCCCGTCAGTGTTATTTCAACACAGTCAAGAAAGATTCAACCCGGCCAACGCACCTGAAGCGGATACGCTGGTCAAATCACTAAAATTGGCAAGGCTTTGGATCCCGGGATGAGAGAGGAGCTCGGAATACTCCTCAGGGACAATAGAGACGTTTTTGCATGGCACCCATCGGAGATACCCGGGATCGATCCATATTTTTGTTGCCATGAGCTAGCAATCCGACCGGGATCTACCCCGGTGTCCCAGAAGAAGCGGAAGCTCGGAGAAGACAGGCGGAAAGCTTTGGAAGCACATGTTGCAGAGCTGTTAGAAGCCGGCTTTATCCGAGAAATACAGTACACCACATGGTTATCTAATGTGGTCCTTGTGAAAAACCAAATGGGAAGTGGAGGGTTTGCACAGATTATAAAGATTTAAATAAAGTGTGCCCAAAAGACTCCTTTCCGATGCCTAGTATTGACCAATTAGTGGACAGTTCTTCCGGTTTTCGGTTACTATCATTCATGGATGCATACTCCGGATATAATCAGATTGCTATGCACCCAGAAGACCAGGCGAAGACGGCATTCATCACCGAGAAGGCAAATTACTGTTACAACGTGATGCCTTTCGGGTTAAAAAATGCGGGAGCCACGTATCAGAGAATGATGAACCGAGTTTTTGAAGATCAGATTGGTCGGAACGTGGAAGTATATATTGACGACATGATTGTCAAATCCTTGAGTGAGGCAAACCACATTGATGATTTACGGAAGACATTCGACAAGCTCAGAAGATATAGGATTCGCCTCAACCCGGCGAAGTGCGCTTTCGGAGTACCGTCAGGAAAGTTCCTAGGATTCTTGTTGACAAACAGAGGCATAGAGGTTAACCCTGACAAATGCCAAGCTGTCTTAGACATGCAGCCCCAGCGGAACAAAAGGAAGTTCAACAATTGACCGGACGATTGGCTGACCGACCCGTTTCCGCCTAAATCCAGAGAGAGCTCTCTCCCTTTCTTCAAATTGTTGAAAAGGAAGCATCCGAGGATGGACTACTGAATGCGAAGCGCTTTGGCAAAATTAAGGTGTTTGTCCGCACCTCCCAGACCGACAAGACCCCGCAGGAGAGAGCTTAATCCGTACTTATCAGTAGGGAATGAGGCTGTAAGCGCCGCACTGGTTAGGGAAACAACGGAAGGCCAGAGTCCTATATACTTTGTAGGTAGAGCCTTGCAAGGCTCAGAGCTGCGGTATCAGAAGGTAGAGAAAATGACATTTGCGTTACTGATAGCAGCAAGGCGGCTTCGTCCGTATTTCCAGAGCCATCCTGTCATCGTTCGCACTAACCAGCCCATACGACAGATCCTTCATAAGCCAGACCTAGCCGGACGAATGGTAGGTTGGGCCATTGAGTTGTCGAATTTGATATTATATATGAGGCTCGACACGCGATCAAGTCCCGGGCGTTGGCAGATGCTCCAAGCTAAGGAAAGTGGAGCTCGCAGAGTGCATGTTTCCACGGATTCTCAGCTAGTAGCTTCGCAAATCAATGGAACCTACCAGGCAAAAGGACCGTTGATGATCAAATACCTGGGAAAAGTAAAGGAGGTTATTACGGAGTTTGACGAGGTCACAGTGGCACATATTCCGAGATGAGATAATGTTAGGGCCGATGTTTTGTCCAAATTGGCAAGCACCAAGAGCCTTGGAAATCATCGCACCATTGTTCAACAAAACCTTCGAGAACCCAGTTGCGTGATGCTTATTTCAGATAGTGACGATTGGAGGAAACCCATTATAGATTACATTGAGAGAGGAATTTCACGGACGAGTCATTGGAGGCGAAAAAACTCATGAGATCGGCGGCCTCGTATACACTTGTAAATGACCAGTTGTATCGGAAAGGAATGCATTCTCCCATGATGAAATGCCTGGCGGCAAATGAGGCCCAGTATGTCCTGCTGGAAATTCATGAAGGGATAAATGGTCACCACATGGGAGCTAAGGCTTTGGCCAGGAAGGCAGTAAGGGCTGGTTACTTCTGGCCCACCTTGGCAACCGATGCTAAAACTCATGTCCAAAAATGCGACAGTTGCCAAAGGCACGCTAGCGCTATCAGAGCACCTCCTGCCACTCTTCAGACAATCTCAGCGCCATGGCCGTTTTCAAATGGGGAATGGATCTTCTAGGACCATTCAAGCGGCTGCCGGGCAATTACGATGGCTCATCGTGGCGGTTGATTACTTCACGAAGTGGATTGAAGTGGAACCTGTAGCCACAATCACGTCGAACAGGGTGCAAAAGTTCCTACAGAAGAACATCATAGCACGTTTTGGCATCCCAGCCGAGATCGTTACGGACAACTAACACAATTTATTGATAAAAGCTTCGGAAGTTGGTAGCCGATTTCAATATTAAGCAAAGACTTCGCATCGTAGAACATCCACAATCCAATGGGCAGCAGAGGCTGCTAATAAGATCATTGTGGATGGGCTAAAGAAGCGGATGGAAGATGCCACATCTAGCTGGGTGGACTAGTTGCCTTATGCCTTATGGGGATATCGAACGAGTGTCCAGTCATCAACCGGTGAAACGCCTTTCAAGCTGACGTATGGGTGTGAAGCCATGATTCCGGTTGAGATTGGAGAATCATCTTGGTGGCGGGTCACGGCACTGCAAAATGAAGAAGAAAACGGTAATGCGATTGCCGTTGAGCTAGATCTGATAGATGAAGTTCGAATTGCGGCGCATTGCCGAGATTTGCGCCAAGCAACTAATCCGGGTCACTGACAACCTCGGTAAAGGCGCCTACAAGCTGGAAACATTGCAAAACAAGGCGGTAAAGCGAACATGGAACGCGGATAAGTTGAAAGCTTACTATAGCTGAAACATCTAGATCGGATGACGGCAAGCTTCGGAAATCGGCGTGTTTAGCTCTTTTCTTTTTAAATGTATGGCGTTTTGTAAACGCGGATGGTTGAATAAAGAATGACTGATCCCAGTTTTTACGAACAGAGTTGTCATCTGCTGTTTTGAAAAACATGTAGAAGCCAGGATACTTAAAAATCCAGTTTCCAAAATCATGTACGATGAAGACATGTAGAAGCCAGGATATTTAAGAATCCGGTTTCCAAAATCATGTAAGTTAAAAACACGTAGAAGCCGGGATACTTAAAAATCCGGTTTCCAAAATCATGTACGATAAAAACATGTAGAAGCCAGATACTTAAAAATCCGGTTTCCAAAATCATGTACGATGAAAACATGTAGAAGCCGGGATATTTAAAAATCCGGTTTCCAAAATCATGTACGATAAAAACATGTAGAAGCCAGGGTACTTAAAAATCCGGTTTCCAAAATCATGTACGATGAAAACATGTAGAAGCCAGGATACTTAAAAATCCGGTTTCCAAAATCATGTACGATGAAAACATGTAGAAACCAGGATACTTAAAAATCCGGTTTCCAAAATCGTGTACGCTAAAAACATGTAGACATTGACCCACTTTTAATACAAAACACTGGACTAAGATTGTACCGACGCGCTATGTCAAAATATAGGCTGTGATTTTTATAGGTTAAGTAGCAAATCCGCTCTAGAAGTATAGGCTCAGGAGCAATGTTGCCCTGAAAGTTTTTTTATTTATTTTTTTTATCTCAATGTTGCCCGGAAGTTTCAAAACGTAGCAATGTTGCCATATTCCATTAAAAATTTAACATTAACCGTCAAAAATTAATGTTGACTGTTAACTTTTTAATAATTGAGAAAAAAAAGTTACACGAATTTTTTTAACTTGAATTTAAAAATCATTGTGAAATGAAACTTATAAAAGCAATCTCAACAGTCAGTCACTTGAGATCAACAAACCTTCGTTGTAACAATGCATTGGCAGAATTGGTACCCTTATCCACTGATACAGCCAACTTCTTCGTAATTGCATTTTCAGATGGGTCCCTAGAAATAAATTAAAGTCTGGAATCTCTATTCATGTATTCAGAAGTTTGAGCAAAACAACAAACAATTTTCACATCCTTGTCTACATATTCTGTACATGGCCGGATAGGATATGTAGCAATATGTAATATACTCTTAATGATCTTCTTCCTATGCCTATAATTAAATATATTACTAAGAAATTGATCTGGGACGAGTGGAACCCCTTGCTGTTGCTGTACAGACCATGGGGGACTCTTGTTTTGAATTTCAGTTTTGATCAAAATTCAAATAGTTTGAGCATATATATTTAATTAGTATTGGTTTACCTAATTATAAGAGAAATGATGGTGTATTTTTTTCAAAACAAATATAACAGAATACTATCTTTTCGTCACAAACTGATGCTTTTTCAGTGAATAGTCACAAATTGAATCGTTAATATTATTCGAATTCTTACTTAGTGTATGCATAATCGGATTTCAATAATTTATTAAGCTTGTTTGGTTTCAAGATATGTGGGTGTAATCAAACACATAAAATATCATTTAATGAAATGTTAAATATGAAGAATAACTTAAAGATTAATAATGCCAGTACTCTATTAATTAAATTTAACTGCTCTCTTCGATCCTATATGTAAGATAATTTTTTAGGGTGGTATGATCCTATTTATAAGAATAAGAGAATGTGTTAAATTTTAACCTACTTGTTTTTTTTCCCATCTTTACCCTTCATTGCATGTTATATCACTGGTCTGTATCAACTATGGCCCACGCAATTTTTTTCCTACTCAATTTTTAGCTCATTCATTCTCTATTTTTGAAAAATAAAATGCTATCACCTGTTCCTAATATAATGACTAGTTAGGAGTAGAATGTGGAGATCTCTGTAACATCCCAAATTTCTGGACCTGAAGGTTAGAAATAAAACTAAGACGAGAAGACTTCTAACCAGTAGAATCCAAAAGTCTTAAGCTATTATGAGAAAAAGTTTAAGATAATTATTAAAATTATTTTGGACCTTGAGAATTTGCGAAAATTATGAAATATTATTTCAAGGATATGCAAATATTGCGATGGAATTAATTATGGGAAATTTAGCCTGGATAAATGTTAAAATTTATATTTGGATTTTAAGACATATTTTCCCATAAATTGAGGGCAAATAATTAGGAATAATTTTTAGCATAAATATTTTAGAGATAATATTTATGGCCTAAAAGAATTAATTATGAAAGAGAAATCTTTAAAAGGAAATGAGGATTTATTTCCACCACTTACTTAATGTTGCCATTAAATTGGAGAAGGTACATAGGTGTGGAAAATGAGCGTTGTGTATATACTTGTGACATATATTTATGCATGTGCATGGCATGTGTTTTTTTTTCATGCAAAAACAACTAGCTCGTTTGCACAGTAGCAAAAGGTACATACTTCCTCAATTCAATTAACACCGAAGCCCATATTTCCACAGCCCAAACCAATGCATTCAGCCCAATACTCCACTTCATACATCTATTATATCAAACACTTAAATCCATTAAGTCATTTAGCAAAGCACGTGATAGTGGAAGCAAAGCAGCAATATATATATATATATTAGCACCCCCTTCGTCTTTTGGCCAACAGAAACGTGAGGAAATAAAAGAAAAATCACAGCAGATCAATTTCTGAACCCTATCATCACGTTAACGCCGTGAACACGTAACAGGAGCAGACGACACACGATTTTGCAGCGAGAGATCCGTTCACGCCCATGCTTCTCTCATCAGCAAATCAGACCCTTCCCATGTCCCTCGAGCCCCAGCGACACCAACGTCTCATTCTTTCGGACCGTTGGTTTTCCTTTCAAACTGGACCCTTAAACCTTTATTTAAACCATGCTCCTGGACTCTCATTTATCCCATCGGCCTTAATAGAATTAGAACCAAGTCTGGGAACATAAGAGAGCAACAACGAGGAAGGAGAGGGAGAGAGAGTGTTTTCATTCCCACTCATTGTGTTGCTCTGCAAGACGCACCGAAAAGCAGAGGTGTTTGTTTTCAACGGCATTCACATCGTGCAACCTGAAACTAGCAAGGTGAGTCATCAAGTTCCTTCTCCTTATGGTTTCCATGAATCCCAACGAAAGTTTTAAGTCTTAAACCATAGAAACAAACCAAGTGGATTCTCTGTTACCTGAATAATAAAGCAGAGGAAGTGTTTAACATGTATCTCCCGTTGTAAGAATTTCCAAAACAATCACACAAACCTAGAAAATAAAAGAAGTTGTTGGGATAGCATTTGTGCATAGTTGCGTGATCAAGGGGATGATTAAAACCTATGGAATTCATAAATATATAAGTTAAAACTTTGCTGTCATGCTTTGCTTTAGGTATATGTATGTATACCGTTGCTACTGGTAAAATATACAAGAGAGCTTACTGATATGCTGATATACTGTTATATATATATATATATATATATATATATATATATATATATATATATATATATATATATATATATATATATTTTTTTTTTTGATCTAGCCAGTGCATTAGAATGAAGGGAAGAAAAGAGAGCAAAGCCTTACTGTATATATATAAATATACATTTGTCACTGCGTATATATAAAAGAGAAGGAAAGCTACTATGAGTTTATATATATATAAACGTGTGTGTATATATATATATATTGTTGCATATGGAAAAAGAAAAAAAAAAAAAGAAAGAAAAAAGAACGGCCTACTGTGTATATGTGTATATTTATATATAAAATGCTACACATTAACCTTAGGAAACAAAATAAAAGGAAGCTGATTAATATATACATATATATATCATTCAAGATGAATTTGTAGATACTAAGTGCTAGTATTTATAAAACCAAAATCTTATTAATATAAATATATGTAATACATTAAAGTATATTTTTATAAGGTGGTTGGTTTTATAAACTCCTAATTAAAGTGTTAGGAGAACCTTGAGAGTTTAAAGTAGTTATAGAAAAATACCAATAAATAATAAAGAGATTTATTAATTAATAATAAATAAAAGAGTGTTATTATTAATTAATAATAATTAAAAATGATATAAAGGGAATAACCAATCCACCAGGGGTAGAAAGGTCAATAGTGGCAATGACATCTCTTAGGATATTATTTATAAAGGAAATAATGCGGTGATACTATTATAGGATATCCGGGAAAGTTAGGAATCAGTATCAAAAGGTGAAAGTACCGCTAGCTACGCAGACTAAGGTACGTTCGCGTACTGTAACACTAATCTGTCTTTGCTTAAGTACATATATGTGATAGATACGTTCGAGAGATTGATATACGAGGCAGTTTATACGGGTTATAGTTTTGATAATACCGTTATGTTTTCCTAGCGCTGAGGACACGACCGTACATCGTGGCACTGGTATATGTGCAGACTGTTATTGTGTAGGACTTTACATGTTGCTCTGTGCTCATGTCCTGTCTGTGTCACACTGTTGTTGTGTAGGACTTTACATATTGCTCTGTGCTTATGTCCTGTCTGTGTCACACTGTTGTTGTGTAGGACTTTACATATTGCTCTGTGCTTATGTCCTGTCTGTGTCACACTTATCTGATGAGATCTTTGTTGTATTGTCTTGAATATCGTTGTGCAGTATCTTGTATTGTTTGAGCATAAGGTTAACCGTTATTACGAGGTCCAATGGGCATTGGACCTCAGTCTTGAATGATAGTACAGGTAAGAACCAGGAACAGGGAAGGCACCGGTAGACGGAGCCATAGAGAGGAATCAAGGGGCAGAGTCGTAGTAATGCACCGGTCGAGGCAAGTGCCGGAAGAAGATCATCAGAGCCAAGCGTCAGGCATGGGTCTAATGAAGTTATTTCGAATAGTTTGGTGCCGAAGGCAAGGTTAGTCTACGTGGGTGTGCCAATAAGTCGCCGTATAAGTCGGTGAGGCCCCATGGTAGGCACTTACCTGGCCATTCTGTTCGGTTAACGGAGTTAGGTTCATTGCCCCCAAGTCTGGTCAAGGCTTGGTCTAGGTTGTATAGTTACTTTTTGTGAAATGTAATTGTACAAAGCTCTGTATATCGTATCACATGAATATTCCTTCAGAAATTTTTTTTAATATACCAGCATACGCTCGGCATCGTCATATGTCGGGGTATTTTTATTTCACTACTCATATATTGTCCAAATTTTTAGTGCATTGCTCTACGTTTTCCGCGGTACTCTGAAGTAGCACCTCAAGTTCTGTTGAATTTTTCTAAAACCAAGTGTCATCCGACACGATTTGTGGTATGGAATTTGGGGTGTTACAATCTCAGTCAATTATATCTATTATATTTATCATTTTCCCAACAAATTTAAATAATTTGTGAACTTATACAACATTATATTTTAGTGGGTCATGTTTGTTTAAATTAAACATTTTACTTCATTTTTTTATCTGTGCAAATTAGTTAAATAGCTTTCATATTAGGGGTAAGAGAAAATATTTAAATTTCAAATTTGTGACCTTTAACCAACTTTTTGACATATATAATTTAGTTACGTTTATATATATATATATATCACTCTAGTCCTATTTGCAAATCCCTTTTTAAGAAAGTGAAAATGGATTTATAAATAAGACCAAAGTGGTACATGATAGGAGAAGGAGTATTGATCAATGTTAGTAAGAATGAAATCATTACAAGATTGGTTTGAAGATGATATTTTGTGGGAAGGAGAATGAAAGAGGGGAAGATTTGTGAACAAAGACAACAACGTAATTAGAGCATCCAATGAATCATTGCCAAGAGACAACAAAATCAGAGTCATTATGTTATGGTTGCACTTGTCCTTAATTTATCTTTGACCCCTTCAACTCCCTCAATCCTACCTCTCACTTCACACCCCCCAGGCCCTATGCATCCTCTCTCTCAATTCCTTGCAACTTTCTTCTTTATTCCAACCAACCAAAACTTTTTTTTTTTTTTTTAATAACTTAGACAGACTTACATTGTAAGCAAGTTATATGAAAATTCTCCTGGAAGTAGGAGGTTACATGTTTGATCCTGCGTGTATCCTTAAACTATTAGTGCCTGCCATTTTAATTAAAAGAAAGTAGAGAGAAACGAGTGATATTAGTCTAAGGTCATCAAGGGATCAAGTAGTAAACCTCTCACTTATAGGAAAATTTTCATATCATTATACTATAAAACTATTGGCATGAGCCAATGCCACGTAGCCTAATGACATATAAATTCTCCTCTAAATGGGAGGCACGTGGTATGTTGCATCTATTTGTAATCTCACCTATATGCTTCTTCTTTGATGTATACTATGTCCGTCTAATCTCTTTAATTATAACTTTTTTGAATTTCCGGATAGAACTTATTTCTATTGCAACTTTGTGATTAGGTCTTTTTTCTTTTCAATTATGACTTCGTCAAAACCACAAATATATAACAAATATCATAAACAGTTATTAGTTTAAAGAAGGGAAGTCGCTACTTTATAAAGTAATGCTTCTTGCTCATTGATCCACTTTCCATTAAAGCGAAAAGTTGACAATACCAGATTAGAGAGAATAAACTTCATTCTTTTGCTTCAATTCAAATGATTTAATTAATTCTTATAAAAAATGATTTAATTAATTAGATGGGCACATATTAATTGAATTCCAGATGTAACACCCCAAATTCCATACTACAAATCGTGCCGGATGACACCTAGTTTTAGCAAAATTCAACAGAATTTGAGGTGTTACATCAGAGTATTGCGGAAACGGATCGTGTAACATCCCAATTTCAGAGCCAATTTTTTTTTTTTTTTCAATCAGAGTAGAGCATCGGAATAAAACATTGAGTAACTGATTATAACAATAACAGTGGCGTAATCGCCTGTTCATAAAGATTAATACATTATCTGTTTATGACTTTAAATCTTCTCGGCCGATCATTACTCGGTCTTCACGTGGTCTTCATCTTCATGTGTGTTGTCCGCTCTGCTTACTCTTATCCTCCGTCCTTGGTCTCTCTCTCCGGACCTTGATGTGATGCTATAGTAAGAGCTGAGATCCAATGTCCATTGGATCTCAGGTAACGGTTAACCTCATGCTTATATAACAGTATATGATCAACAGATATTTCTAGAAATAAATACAGCAATGATCCTTGATCATTTAATAACAACTACCCTACAAGCAAAGTTATCTGCCTGCACTATTCACCAGTGCCACGATGATCGGTCGTGTCCTCAGCGCTAGGAAAACATAACGGTATTATCAAAACCATAACCCGTGAAGCTGTATAGTGATTATCTAAGTTTATTACCTTAGTCACTGTGCATGGCCCAGAACAGAGTTCCACCCATGGCTTATGAAACTATCCATATCATATATAAGCAGACTATAAGCATCGAGTCGGTATTACGATGCGCGCGAACGTACCTTCGTTTGATGGTACTTCGGTACTTTTGACGGAAATGTCACGTTTTACGGAAAACGGCGAAACGTCCAACAGCGGCACGTCGGACAGCGTAATAAAGAGCAAATCGAGTTTTTGATGTCCTATAAGAGTAATATCACTTTTATTAGTGATTTGACATCATAACTGGCATTTTAGGTAAAAATTACCATTTTGCCCCTATACCCCTAATTGGCGGAATTTCGCCAGCACTTCGTTACTTTGGCTCCGATTTTCCAAAATTTTGCCAGAACTTTGACGCCATTTTGATTTTTGAAAATAAAGACTAAAATAGCCCTCCCATATGATATCCAATCATACTTGAAAATTTAAAGGCTATTCTAGCATTACAACCCCTACTTTTGAAAGAACTACAAAAGCTTCAACTTTTCGGAGACTCGATCCCTACCATGTCTTTACCTCTTCAGGCATATATTTCAATGCAATGAGGCCTAAAAACAAGAATAAGAATTTCATCCCCTACTTCCTAAATCTAACTAACAATTCTACCGACTACCGAACTAAAAACTAGAACTTAAAAGCTAAAGACCGAAAGACTTACCCGTTGAAGACTTTCTTCACAATTTTTTCCAGAGCTTCTCTCTCTTCTTTCTCCCTCTAGGATTTCGGCCAAGAGCAAGAAGAATGGTGTGAAGAATTTGAAGAGAAGGCATGCCTATTTATAGAGATTTCAAGGGATACAAGTGGAATTTTTGAAGTTGTTTACAACCATGGAAATTCAAACTTGAAATGGTGTAAAATCCTTGTCCATGGAGCATTGTTTGGCCGAAATTCATGGGTGATGTGGCTGTTTTGGAGTGGTCCAAAAAATGGTGACTTGGGTTGCTTTAAACCCGGTCTAATAGAATTTCCCCGATCGGTACCCGATTCGCGTGATTTCGGAGAAATCTCAAACTTCTGGATTTACAACCTTGAAACCATTTCCTCACTTACTAGAAATGTCCAAGTTAACCTAAATTTTGATTCCATATAGGGCTCCAACAGTCCAGTTGAAGTTTTCTCGAGAAACGTGTCCGAACGCGTCCGGTTTCAGAACGCATTTCTGGAATCACCAACTTCTTCAGAAAAATTCACTGATTCCCAATATGTCCATGAAAATTCCCAATTATTTTTCAAATGTCACAACATAACCTTTTCGTCCTCTTGGCTATCTGGTCTTTTCTCAGAATTTCCCTATTTCATCTTATTAGGAAAAAGCACAATCGGCTTCAGAATTAACTTCCGTAAGAGTCTAACGGAAGATAAAATTCCACTGATCAATATTCTACCATGACTTTGGAAATCTCATTCCTAGATCTCTAGATAGGATCCGTTTCCTAATTTTTAAATTACTATTCATCATTTCTACTTTAATAAATTATAATATTAAAATAATGGCAAGTTGCATAAAATCTTATACATATATATTATTTAATTTCTTTTTCTTTCTTTTTTTTTCCCTTTTTTTTCTGCCCTCTTTTTTTTATTATTTCGTTTTTTATTTATTATTATTTATTTATTAATTATTTAATTAATTAAATAATTATTTTTACATAATTTTTTACAAAATTTTCCTATTGGTCTATTCTTGCATTTAGGCTTAAAAATACCTAAACTCATCTATTTTTCTCAAAACTTTCCAATTAATTAGCAAATATATTTTTACTAATTTTAAAACAAAAACCACTAATTTTAGGGTTTTACATAATTACCTGTGAATTTCCTTTGCTTATGCTTAAGTAATTAGCCCAATATTACCTAATTACTTAATTATCACAAATTGATAATTTTCTTACTTAGAATGCCACATTACCTCATAACTTTTGCCCTGACATTTTTGTTTTCATGTCTTCTTAGAATTTACAAGGGTAATTTAGTCATTTCAATACTTTTTGAGCATTCTTATTCAATTTCTCCAAGTTCATAATTATTAAATTACCATAATTAGAGATAATATACTCTCTCAATTTCAATAATTATTTCCTTGCCTTTTAGGATTTTTCACAATTTTCCTAAGTATTTATGTCCCTTAGGGGCATTTTTGTCATTTTGGCACTTTGGCCCTTAAACTCTCTAATTTCCAAGAGATTTCCTTTAGAAAATAAAATAATTATAACTTAATATTTGATATCTCATATTCACCTACTTTCTATAGGTTTAACTTTACCAAATTATGATATAGCTTTTTAGGGTATTACACGGAGAGCATGTATTAACATTTGGACAATGATGAGTAGCTGATATAAACATACCCCGACATATGATGATGCCAGGCATATGCTGGTATATTAAAAATTTCCTGAAGGAATATTCATGTGATACAATATATAGAGCTTTGTACAACATTTCTCAAAAAGTAACTATACAACCTAGACCAAGCCTTGACTAGACTTGGGGCAATGAACCTAACTCCGTTAACCGAACAGAATGGCCAGGTAAGTGTCTATCATGGGGGCCTCACCGAGTTCACGGCGACTTATTGGCTGACCCACATAGACTAGCATTGCCTTCGGCACCAAGCTATTCGGAATAAATTTATTAGACTCATGCCTGACAATAGGCTCTGATAACTTCTTCTGGCTCTTGCCTCGACCCTCGGTGCATTGTTACGACTTTGACCATATTTTTCCAATCGCAAACTCAAACAAGCCTTGTATATTTATCTAAATTGATCTATCACCACTACTACAAAAAACCTTTTAACATCCCCGTTTTTGGCCCTAAGTCCCTTTTTTGGGAGACGTCTATGTGGGAGACGCAGTAAGTCTTAACTTATGACGTCCCAAATTTTTGGGGATGTAGTAATTCTTGATTTACGGCATCCCAAATAAGATTTTGGACGCTATATTTCTTTTCTTTTTTTTAAGAGAAAAAAACCCCAAACCTCGGGTTTGTGGGTTGGCAGGGGAAGAGGAATCTTGATCGTGGAAGAAGAACTAGCAAGAATTTCACATCAACAATCAACATACTTCCAGGATAACTAGCAAGAACAACACATCAAATTGATACAAGTGAGAAATTTCAGAGATTAGGGTAAATATGATATGATTGTTTGTTGTAGACATGGAAATAAACCCAGATAATATAGGCTTAATTACCTTGTGAATTTTAAATCATATATTTTAATAATCATCTTGACCATTTCACCCCTTAAGGGAGCAAAACACATGATTTAGAAATTGAGGGATCAAAACCAAATATGAAAGAAAACTTTAGGAACTAAAAATTATATTGACCCTTGTAGTTAATAACATGAAAAAGTTTATGGCACACAAAAACACAAAAAAGTGCTTCACATACGAGTTGTTCGATCTAATGGTACGCCTCCCACCACATATAGATGGGTCTCACTAAAAAAAAACAATATTTTATAGAGGTTAGAATTGCATATTTATAGCAGTTTTAACCGCTACAAATGACATTATTAGCAGTTCAAAGAATCGCCACAAAAGACACTGGTGTAAGTTGTTTTGAACCGCTACTCATGTAATAAAACTGCTACTATACTTGAAGTGGTTTTACGTCACCGCTACAAGATGAGATCGAGATGAAGACTGTGTGAACATTTTGTAGTCGTTATAAAACCGCTACAAATGAAGACGCAGAGAGGAAAATTAAGAAATTGGCGCCAATATTGTAGCGGTTACTAAACCACTACTAAGTACATCCACAAAGTTAAAAAAATTGGTGGGAAAAGTTTGTAGCGGTTGTAAAACGATTACAAATATTGGATGAAATTTCAAAAATTGCGCCAAATTGTAAGGCGAACTTTGATTAAAATTTGTAGTGGTTATATAATTGCTACAAAATATTGTAAAATGTTGTAGCAGTTTTAGAACCACTAAAAATATTGGATAAAGTTTCAAAAATTGCACCACATTTTTAAGCCAAATTTAAATTAAAATTTGTAGCAGTTGTAAAACTAAAAATATTGTAAAGTAAGAAAAACCATAATTTGAGCCCATCATTGCAATATTTTATTATTTAATTGAAAATTTAAATGATAATAATTCATATTTAAATGATTAACTCAAGTTAGGTAAATATAAATATTATATACGTATAATACTGAGAATATGTAGATAATATGAACATATTATGTTATCCACTAGATGATATTTGATTATGAAATGAATGTTGATAATGATAGAAGGAATGTTGAGGAAATGTTTTTAAAGTTTTGGATAAGGGGAAAAAATCAATTAGTATAAGTATTATATGAAGGGAAAAAAATTGAAATCAAAGATATTTAATTTTTTTTACCATATTTGATCAGCTTGCTCAGCATTTAACCTCTTCAGAAAATGTTGGCAGATGAGAGAAAATGAGAGAGGAGGGGGTGGGAAGAAATGAAGAAGTGTGTGAAATAAGGTGTGGTGGGGGCATTTATAGGGATTTACGTAACTCTTGCAATGGTTGATGTGACGGTTTTTGTAGCAGTTTTATTTATAGCGGTTTATGCACAGTTTTGTAGCGGTTTCACTTTTGTAATGATTTTTGTATGTTTTGTAGTGGTTAGAAAACCGCTACAAACTTATCTGTTGGCAATTTTTTTAAGAAAAATATAGAGGTTTACAAAAACAAAAGCATAATTTGGTTAATCATTCGTCGTCATCCCTACAAAAAAAGTGTGGAGAAAATGTTAGTTGTGAATTTAATAGGTTTGTACAAAAATTAAACTTAAATTAAGTGACAATAAAATGTAACTTATAGAAACGCACTAAACTATAGGAAAATTGTTATCACCTTAAGGGAAGAAGTTTTTGAAATTGGCAGGCTAGAATGGCTCACTCTCGTAAGTGATGCTATCACCATCGCTAATCTCGTAAAGGTCTTGAGGCTTTAAATGAACCACCATATTTCAATCTCTGTGCCTCTCGTCTTCGACATAATAAACCTGGTGTGCCTCTTAGGCAAGAATATATGGCTCATCATCTTGAGATTGACTAGTATGAATTGGCCGAGAGAAATTTATTGGTATGATGCCTAAGTCATCAGAGTTGAGCCCTCGGGAATTTGTCATATTTTCCCACAAACACTTGAACACCGTTATGGTGAAACGACTTTGATAATTTAGTTCGACGACATCAAGAAGCTTTCCATAATAAGGGACGTCTCCGAACTGCATGTTGCCGTTACTGCTGCTCACATAACTCCTTGTCCCAAAGGTGCCACAAACACCTGAGTTTTGGATTAGCAATCCTTGATCTCGTGAAACCGTGCATAACTTGAAACCATTGACATTGTATGCCGTAAACCTGGTTGCATGGTCAAGAGGGCCGATTGTGAGAGCTATAAAATCTGGTGAGTGCAGGTTGCAGTCATTCAGTATTATGCGCGCAAACCAACTGGTAATTACTTAACATTTAAATCTAGGGAGGAAGCTCTAAAGCATGTACTAAATGTTAAGTAATAACTCTGAAGCCTGTTACTCCAATTCCTTATATAATAAACCCGTTTCTTCTTGTATAGCCTTCCAAATTTGAATTGTGTTAGCAAGTCTCCAATTATCATACAAACACAAATAAAGAAAACATCAACTCAATTTTTTTACAATTGTTCAAAATAAAAAGTCAAATGTTCTAAATCATAAATAAAAGCTAACTAACAATTTTAAAAAAATGTCCTAAGTTTTTTACAATTGTGTGAAATGAAAAGTTAAATGTCGTGAATCATAAATAAAACCTAACTAACTATCTAAAGCTTGATCATCATGTCCCTTCTTTGGAGGCAAGATCACTGAGCTGACCAAAGTTAATATCACCATTGTCATTGGCATGAGGAGGAGAAGGAGGCAGGTCGATGATGAACCTAGGGACAGGAGTGACCTTTGGAAGCTCATTATCGGGAAACATTCGATTCTATGCCCTCGACATCATAGTGATTGTGATATTCCACTACTGGGTCTGCCGAGCGTAGAAGGAATCAACATGCACCTTCATCTTCCTAGCAACCTCCCTACAGATCTCTTGAACAGTCTCCTTCCTCGGCCTTCTCACGCTAGAGGTCCCTACTGAAGAGGTGCCAGCCTCAGAGGCAGCACTCCTGTCGTAGACCATGCTAGGCCTAGCGCCTAATTCAGCTGCTCAAAAGGATGTTATTGAGAAACAGGTTATTGATTTGCTACAAACGGGAGTTCTCCAGGAAAGTTCTTCTCCTTTTTCAGCACCCATCGTGTTGGTTAAAAAGAAAGATGGGACTTGGAGGATGTGTATTGATTTTCGTGAGCTTAATAAAAAAACTGTGAAGAATCAATACCCTATTCCTCTAGTGGAAGACCTATTAGATGCACTACATTCAGCTAGGTGGTTTACTAAGCTTGATCTGAGAGCGGGTTATCACCAAATCCGGATGCAACCCGAGGATTGTTACAAGACGACATTCAAGACTCATTCTGGACACTTTGAGTGGCTAGTTATGCCATTTGGGTTGACTAATGCACTGGCCACTTTTCAAGGTGCAATGATTGATATTTTTCGGCCATTATTAAGGAAGTTTGTTCTTGTGTTTTTTGATGATATTCTAATATATAGTGCTGATATACAAGAACATCATCTTGAGGAAGTTTTGACTATTTTGCAAAAGCATCACTATTTTGTTAAAAGAAGTAAGTGTACGTTTGCTGCCCAAAGTGTTGAGTATTTGGGGCACATCATTAGAAAAGGTACAGTAGCTACAGATCCTAAGAAGATTCAAGCGGTGGCTGATTGGCCTGAACCAAAATCAGCTAAACAATTGAGAGCTTTCCTTGGCTTAGCGTGGTACTATCGAAGGTTTATTTAAGGGTATAGATCTATTGCTAAACCTCTTACTCTTTTATTACGAAAAGAGGGTTTTAAATGGTCAACAACAGCAGCTGAATCCTTTCGAGAGTTGCAATCTTCCCTTATATCAGCACTCATTTTGGCGTTACCAGACTTCTCTAAAGACCTTATAGTTGAAACCGATGCGTGTGGAGGGGGTATAGGTGCTGTTTTAATGCAACAAGGTCAACCATTAGCCTATTTTAGCAAGGCTCTTGCCCCTAAACATGTAAGCCTTTCTATCTATGAGAAGGAATTGTTGGCGGTTGTACACGCTGTGGAATATTGGCATCAATACTTGGAAAGAAGTAAATTTGTTATTAGGACTGATCAACAAAGTCTTAAATATCTCTTGGGACAGAAATTAAAAACTCCATTTCAAATGTATTGGATAGCAAAACTCCTAGGGTATGATTACGAAATTTAGTACAAGGGTAATGATAATATTGTAGCTGATGCATTGTCTAGATTACATGGTTATCAGATTTTGTAGATTTCTTTGGATACTACATCACTTGAACTAATGGGGGAAATAAAGCAAAGTTGGATTGTAGACATGGAAATAGCGGCTGTGCTTGCACAAGTAAAGGAGGAAGGTGGTGTATTCCACAAGGATTTCTACATATATATCGTCCAAAACAACGATTTTTATCAGTTGTAGCAAAGAAAAAGAAAGAAACTTCATAGAAGTTGAAATATGAAGAAATCGATATGCCTAGATACCTTTTTTTTCTATGGATAAAAGATCTAATTGATAGAGAAAGCACCGTAAAGATCAATTAGCAAGGTTTTGGGCCAATACAAGAAGAAATGCTTACTTATATCATGATAGAAAGGTTAGGAAACCACTTATGTAATAGAGTTGATCCCCTAAAGTTTTGAGCAGCGGTGTAGTATCAGATCCCAAAGATAGTAAGTCTTTTCTTTTTTATGAAGAAAATTCTTTTTCACGAAAGAATAACCGGTTGGTTGTGGGAAACGTTGCTGCCCTCAAGTCAAAGTTGCTGGAATGGCTGCATTCTAGTCCTCAGGGAGGCCATTCAGGTATCCAAGGGACTTATTATAAAGTCAATGGGCTGTTTTGGTGGAAACACCTACACAAGGATGTTGAGGATTTTGTTAAGGGGTGTGACACATGTGCTAGGTGCAAATATGAAACTGTTGCCACTCCCGGTTTGTTACAACCACTTCCATTACCAAGTAAGGTTTGGGAAAGTATTTCCATGGATTTCATTGAAGGCTTGCCTAAATCAGGGGGTAAGGAGGTAATATGGGTGATTGTTGATCGAATGACTAAGTATGCCCATTTTATTGCACTTTCTCACCCTTATTCAGCTTCTACGTTGGAACAAGCGTTTTTGGATCAGGTTTATAAATTGCATGGTGCCCCGACTGAAATTGTAAGTGATCGTGATCCTTTATTCCTTAGTAATTTTTTGGAAGGAATTTTTGAAGATCCTAAAGGTTCAGCAAAGCCTATCGTCAGCTTATCATCCCCAAAGTGATGGTCAATCTGAAGTTCTCAATAGATGCTTAGAGTCCTATTTGAGATGCATGTGTTGGGAAGTCCCCAAGGAATGGAATCACTGGTTAGCTTTAGCCGAGTGGTGGTATAATACAACCTTCCACACAGCCACCAAGACCGCTCTACATGAGCTATTATATGGCCAAAAACTAGCTGTTTACATCCCCTATGTGCCAAGAACAGCAGTGGTAGAAGCAATTGACAGAAGTTTTACAGCAAGGGAGAAGACACTGGTTGTCTTAAAGTACCATCTACATTGATCAGCCAATACCATGAAGCAAAAGGCTGATCTAAAACGTTCAGATAGAGCATTTGAGGTGGGCCAATGGGTTTTTCTAAAGTTACAACCCTATCTCAGATTTCAACGGCCACTAGAAGCAATCAAAAGCTTGCTCCTCGCTTCTTTGGGCCATACAAGGTACTAGACAGAATCAGTCCAGTTGCATATAGGCTGGAACTGCCACCGGAAACGAGGATTCATGCCACCTTTCATGTGTCATTGCTGAAACTCTGTCCTGATCCAAGTATTAAGCAAATGCATCCTCCAATATAGTGGCCAGCAGTCCCAAATTCGTTATATCCTCAACAAATTCTGTCGCAACGTGTTGGTAGAAGGAAAAGGAGGATTATTACTGAAGTATTGGTGCAATGGCAAGGTTATCCGGAAGAAGAAGCCACATGGGTTTCATTGTTCAGCTTGAAGCATCAATTTCCAGAATTTCCATTGGCCAACCCTTGAGGACAAGGGTTGCTTTAAGGGGGGCATTGATATAGAATATCTAGTAATGTACTTAGGGACCTATGTGTAAACTCTCATTAAGGACTTAAGTGAACATAATATCATTAGTAGGTAGGAAGGAGGCTATCATCTATAAATAGCCTTCCACCTTATTGTACAGATACGTTTTGACATATTGCTTAATTCAGATTCGTGTGAGAGCCTTGTAGCTCTCTTCTCTTCTAATCCCCTTCTTGTGTCTTTCTACTCTTACTCTTGTGTCTTTCTACTTCTCTATCCCTTCTAGATCAATAGTGTATCATAGACACACCGATGAGATCATAGGAGATTAAATTAGGGGGAGATTGACCCACTTTTAAAACAAAACACCGGACTAGGATTGTACCCAACCCTCTGTTTGCTTCAAAATACAGCTTGTGTTGTGGTTTTTATACAGAAGATACACTTTAGTTCTATCCCATCATTTAATATGTTTTTCCTATTATACAATAATTAATTTTACGTTCCTCCCATTTCTTTTTTCCACTCATGCTCTCACAATTTTTCTCTGACTCATCCTTTCTCCCAATCATAGTAAGTTACATGTTTTACCTATTTATTATTTTTAACCACTTTTTGAATTACGTGAGTTAGTTATTTGGAGCCTGTAGGTAGTATTTCAGGGTGCTCATTATTAATAAGAATTACTCTTAACAACAATTTACTCCAAAAATCATTTTAATGTGTTGAGTGCCACTAAAAAATAATTGTAAGGGAAAAATTACAGCTGAACCCTTTAATATCCTTTTTTTCCCAGAAGATATTAACATCTTCATTGACCTTCATCTTTGATTCCAAAAGCGTGTGTGTGTTTGTGTGTGTGGGTGTGCGTGCGTGGGTGTAACAACCCAATTTCCAAAAGCAGTATAATTTTTTTTTCATTAAGACATCATTTTAAATAATCAGAGTAGAGCATCGGAGCATTGAGTAACTGATATGTACATATAAAATGCCGTAAGTCTGGCTGGATACAACAGCGGTACAAAAACCCATGTGGTTCAAAGGTAATATACAACAGGAAGAAATCTTCAACCGGATCTTCTACGTGACCTGCTTGCTCCTCTTCTCGGCTCTCTGGTCCTCCGAACCCTGAAGCTATAGCTGAGATCCAATTTAGCGCATTGGATCTCAGGTAACGGTTAACCTCATGCTTATAAACAGTATATGTCCAATAGTATTGCAAATTTTACAACATCGATCAAGCCTGGTACATGATCATTTAATAACAACATAAAAGCGTAATAGTGATCTAAGTACGATACCTTAATCACAGTGTGTCTAAGTACGGTTCCATAGACATGGTGCATCTAAGTTCGGTTCCATAGAAACGATGCATCTAAGTACGGTTCCATAGACACGGTGCGTCTAAGTACGGTTCCATAGACACGGTGCGTATAGCACTGAATAGCATGACCAGTAAGTGTCTATCATGGGGGCCTCACCGACTTTACGGCGACTATTTGGCTTACCCACATAGACTAGCATTGCCTTCGGTATCAAACTATTTACACAACATATCAACACATATATACATTCAATAATCATCAGCGTTAGTGTTACAGTACGCGAACGTACCTCTGTTGACGAATGTCGGCAATTCTGGCGGAAACGGCACGTTTTACGAAAAACAGCGTGTGTGTGAATTGACCTTCATCTTTGATTCCAAAAATATATATCTGTGAATCTGTGTGTGTGTAACACTTAATTAAGATTCAGCTTTATTTAGACATCAATAATTGACCTTCATCTTTGATTCCAAAAATATATATCTGTGTGTGTATAACACTTAATTAAGATTCAGCTTTATTTAGATATGAATAATTGACCTTCATCTTTGATTCCAAAAATATATATCTGTGTTATCAATACACACAAACATATAATATAACAATAGATAGATCATCAATGTGAGGAGGTGAGGGTTAAATATAGGGCTCTTAGAAGTAGGGTGGAAATAGGTCATGCCCCTAATAAAGGCTTACGGGTTAGCCTACATAAAAGCCTAGCCTGTTTAGTAAATAGGTCAAACTCAAGCCTATTGCCGGGTCTGTATAGATAAACATGACACACAATATTTTTATAAGACCTATCCTACAAGCCGACACGGCTGACCTATTTAACCTCTCTTTTATTTTCTTTTTTTAAATTTATACTATTATATAACTATATATAATATACTCTAAGTGATTTTATAAATTTATCAACTTAACCTTAACTCTAAGTTTTACATCTCATTGTCATTACCCTCATCCCTTGCTTTTGATTCAATCATTCACCCCCTACCTCTATTCTCTTTGATCGCTTGAGAAGGCAACGCTAACTCCCTCCCCTCTAATTTGTGTTGTCCACTAAATCATAATAAATGCTGAGTTTATTTTAGTGCCAAATAAAATAGTATCATCTTAGTAGGGGGAACTCGTCTCAACTTATGTGGGAAAAGTAAAAGAGGTAAAATCTAGTTTTACATGTTGCTTCTTATTTTTGGTCAATTTTAGAAAATATATCTTGTTAGTCAACCGGCGGATAGATTTTTTTCTTTTCCTACTTGCTTGGACAACTGTTGTCAGTGGACATTCTTTTATTTTCCTTATTATGCCCTTATATTACAATGAGAATGGATGTAAGGTTTTTAAGACGTATTGTAAGATTGTTAATAAGCATGAAGGAGGGTTGTACATGAATTTGGAAGCATAAGCTGCTATTTCAAGGACTATATTTCAAGTAGGCTTTTAAATCGGTTTCAGGCATTGTCAGACCTATTGAAGGTTCATTCTCAGGCCCTAAAAAGGCCTACATACAGGCTTAGGCCCAGCTTTAAATCTATTTTGCAAGCCCCCCCATGCTTAGTTAAGTAAAGCCTGACCTAGACTAGTCTATTTTCACCCTTAGCTGTTGTCGGACAAGTGTGTGGGAGGTGATATTTTTATAAATCTTGGCCATGTGACATGTCAAACGAAATTATTTTATCTGGCAAGATAAAAAGAAATGAAATTATTTTCCTAAAAAGAAAAGAAAAGAAATTATTTATGATAGATGACATTCCCCCCTCTTAGAAAGATTAACATGTAACGATCCAACACAGCATGGACGCGTGATGTGGCTACTTGCAGGGTCTCCATACTCCAGTGAGGTGGATTTGAACTCTTTATTAAGGTTTAAGGTGCTCATTACTATTGAGAAATTACTTTAAGGACAAAATTAATCCTAAAAGTATTTTAATGTGATGGGTGCTGCTACTACAAAAAATAATTTAACGGCAAAATTCCAGGTGAACCATTTATAATTTTTATCTCAAGACCATTAACTTTTCATTTGAATTTATCTGTTTTGATTTTATAATATTTATTTAAACAATAAACATTAATACATCCTTGTAAATTACAATACGAGGTTTTAAAACTAAAATTAAATGTATGGCGTGATCTCAGATATTAATATCTTAATGGACCTTTATTTTTTATTCCAAATTATATAGGCATATCTTAATATAAAATCACTTAAGATACTCCAAATCTAGGATTGCAACACTTAATTATATGTCTCTAGTAATACTACCCATAACGTGATAACTTGGCTATGTTTAGATCATAATACACACTGACACATTACTTAATTCAAATTATATAGATATATCTTAGTATAATATTACTCAAGTTTGCACTTTTTTATTCTTAATCCCTTTTTTCAGCTACGAAGCTTGATGCTGCGGACACATGTAAGGCATTTTTCCTTCATTACTATTCATTTAATGTATTTAGTGATCTGTTCATAAGAATCTCTATACCAGAGATAATGATTTTTTTTTTTTTTTTTTTTTTTTTTTTTGCATTTTTTACAGCTTCAAATGTTTGATGGTGTTCGTGGTGGTGGCGCTGAATGAGGGTTCGGTGATGGTGTGTTGTAGTTCCCTTGTAAGTGCAAGTGTAATTATAACTCTTCCTCACCAAAATTCTTCTCTTCCTTTATTTCTTCATTTTATTTTTGTATTGGCGGACCTTTTAGCTATTCCTTTAAAGACCTTATTGCTGCCTCGACAATGAACTCCTCATCAATGGTAAAGGTTTATTGGTTAGACCAAATAGTTCTGAAATTTTAAGTGAAAGAAACTATTAAAGGTTATTGCTTCAGGTTATCTTTCTTTCTTTTTTCATTTTCTTTTCTTTTCTTTCTTTTTTCCTTTTTTTAAATCTGTTTTGTGTGCTGTAGTTTTTTTAGCTGCACTTTGGTTTCCCAGCTTAAAATAATTTTTAGATGCAAAGAAACCTCTTAGTTGTTCATTTCTTTCAACTATATATTTGCAAAGCTCTGTGGGGGATCATTTGCAGCTTATTGATGATGAGTTTTATACCTTCATTTGTAAACTGTTAAATAATACCACCTCCGGTCCTAATTATAAGATCGGTTTGACTTTTTAGTTTGATTGGGGAAAAAAATACTCTAAAGTAATTTAATTAGCTTTCTTAATTTTTCCCAAAAAAAGCCCAACTTGGTCTTATTATTTGAACCCGAGTGAGTAACTGATACCTGCATCTACTTTGGGATTTCATTTTTTCCATTATTATTAAATAGTAGTTTTTGTATGTTTGTGTATTAATATGATGTAAACAAAGTCAGTATAAACATGTTGGACCTTAGGTTTGGGCCTCAATGGGTAGGACCATTTGATTAAAAAAGAAGAAATCATATCAAATGTAAAACAAATCAGCATTAATTATAAATTTGTAAATTTGTTAGCTGATTAATGAATAATTGTACTTAGGAAACTAATTATTAATTTCCCATTGTTACGTGGAGGGCAAGGAGGAGTGTATAGAACTTCCTAAGTAGTGGTCTCCCCGTACATCTAATCTAATACAGCAGCATGTCAAAATTCTTTGCATATTCTTAATCTATCTATTATTATATTATATACCTGTGTATGTCTATATATTTTGGAATCAAAGATGAAGGTCAATTAAGATATTAATATCTTCTGGAAAAAAAAAAAGATATGAAAGGGTTCAGCTGTAATTTTTCCCTTAAAATTACTTTTTTAGTAGCACTCTACACATTAAAATGATTTTTTGGAGTAAATTGTTGTTAAAGTAATTCTTATTAATAAAGAGCACCCTAAAATACTACCTATAGGCTCCAAATAACTAACTTACGTAATTCAAAAAGTGGTTAAAAATAATAAATAGGTAAAACATGTAACGTACTATATATGATTGGGAGAAAGGATGAGTCAGAGAAAACATGTGAGAGCATGAGTGGAAAAAAGAAATGAGAGGAACATATAATTAATTAGTGTATAATAGGAAAAAATATTAAATGATGGGACAGAACTAAAGTGTATCTTCTATATAAAAACCACAACACAAGCTGTATTTTGAAGCAAACAGAGGGTTGGGTACAATCTTAGTCCGGTGTTTTGTTTTAAAAGTGGGTCAATCCCCCCTAATTTAATCTCCTATAATCTCATTGGTGTGTATATATATATACATATAAAACTATTGAAATTGAATTTTAAATTACTATCACCATTCAATTTTTTTATGCATCGATTTAAAAAAGCAACTCCGTTAAAAATATACACTCCTATAACGTATTAAAATTTTCTCAACCACTTAAAATTGACCAAATAATTTTATGTTCCTCCCATGCAAATAATATGAATGCTCTCACAAGTTTTCTGTCCCATCATTCATATTGTGCGACTGAGAGGAACATAAAATTATTTGGTCAATTTTAATATGAATGCTCTCACAAGTGTATATAGGAGATAAACTTTAGTTCACAACCACTTAAAATTGACCAACAACTCAGTCGCACAATATGAATGCAATATTGTAAATAAATACAGGGCAATCATCACAGATCAAGAAAGGAGACCTAAAATTTAATTGACAAAGTTCTGTCCAGATTTCAGTTACTTGCAGAGATAGGAAATACCAAAGAACAGGAAGAGATGAAAATTTTAATGTGTAATCTAAACTTCAAAAGACAATCCTAAAATCATAGGACAGATGTCACAGGAATGTGCAATGTAAACTACAAAATTAAAACGGAATTAGAAACAGATAATCTCTACACATAGAGAGATGAAAATCAAACTTCAAATTAGCACCGTGCAGCAAATCAAGGGGAAGATAAGGATGTAGAGTTGCGTGAGAGAACAATTAGTTGCGAATTCTAAAATTTGAAGTGTAATGTAAACTTCAAGAAACAATCCTAAAATCATACCACAGGAATGTTGAAGGTAAACTTCAAAATTAAAACGGAAGCATATACCGATAATACATTAAGAGATGAAAATCAAACTTCAAATTAGTACCACTGAACAGAAAATCAAGAGAGGGGAGGATAGAATGTACCTAGACTGGATAGTTACGAAGAGCAAATCAAGAACACCAAGAATTCAGTGTTGCTAAGCTGAACTGGTGCGGAGAAAATTCTAAGAGCAGAACAATTAGTGTAGAAAAAAATATAAAGAGGCAATTTTGAGTGTCCAATTTTTTTGGGCCGAAACCTGGAATGTATGTTATATAAGTAGATTATGAATTTTGTAATAACTAATTTATAAGAAATTAGCGCTTGAAATTAAATGTTAGCCAAAACGGCGCCGTCTGAAGCAACGTACGAAAGTCGCAAAGGACCTAAGCCTGGTCCCTAAATGATTGTGTTAGTAAAGTAATAAAAAGGCAACCATATATTAAAGAGTTTAATGTTTCTGCATTTACTGCAGAAACTTTTTTTTCTGCAACACTCACATCAAAGTCAGTGGGTCCATCTCTTTACATATGGGACCCACTCACTTTGATGTGAGTGCTGCAGAAAAAAAGTTTCTGCAGTAAATGCAGAAACATTAATCCTATATGGGATTAATATATCTGTTTTTACTGCAGAAAACAACTCTGCAGCAAACCTCAAAACGACACAGTTTGAGCTTTATTTTTTTTCCCTCTTTCAAGTTTCTCCACTAATTTCTTCCAATGTGCTGTAGGTGGGTTTCCAATTTCACTAGTTTGAGCTTTGTGTTGTGTCATCGTGGAGCCATCCCAACCCTTACTCTAAGTCGTCGGCGGCCTTCATCCTCACTACCACCGCCGCCGGCGACCTCTATCCTTCATCCTCACCATACTTCCGTTGCAGGCAACCTAAGGCCAAGGGGCAATAGTTGCTGGAAAGATAGATCTAAGAACACAAACCAGGCAAAGACGTGAATGGAGGGAACCAGTTAAGTTGCATCATGGAAAGGAGAGAATCGAACCTCCGACGCCAGCGAGTTTCTGAACTGGCCGGCGAAGTCTGTTAATTTCAGCAAGCTTCTCCAGTTTTTCCGGCAAGCCCTGAGTTTTTTTTTTTTTCCAGTGAGATCTCCAGATTCGATACTGAGATCTCTCTAGAATTGGACCTCCGACGCCTGTGAGTTTGCTGAAGATGCTCGTAGAAAAGCAGAGCAATATGTCGCTGCTCAGAAACACGAGGCTCAAATCAGAAATTGGCTTCAGCATTGGTAAGCTTGGGCATCATCCGCCACCGTCGGAGTGTGCGTGGCCGTGGAGCTTTTGAACCAGAGAGAGTTTCATAGAGAGAGTGCTCCGATCGGAGAGTAGAAAGGAAGAAGCTAGATCCCTAATAAAGCTCAAACTGTGTCGTTTTTAGAATTGCTGCACAGTTGCTTTCTGCACTAAAAGCTGATATATTAATCCCTTTGTGTGTGTGTTGTAATACCCTAAAAATCACACTTAGGGTCAATATCAAAATTGGGAAATATACCTATCGAAAATATGTGAATATGAGGTCTCAAACACCTTGTATTGAGTTTACCTTGTTGTCAGGGTAATTTCTCTTGAAATTAGATAATTTGCAAATAGGTCCCTAAAACAATTGAAAATTTGCAAATAGGTCCCTAAATACATTATGGGTGATAAATACCCCATGAAAGCTATAAAAGAGGCAAGTATATATCTATTTGAAATAGGGAAGGATATTGTCCCTAATTTAGGTAATTTATTAAGTTACAAACTTGGAGAAATTGAAGGAAAATACTCAAAAAGTATTGAAAAGACCAAAAGGCCCCTGTAAACTCTAAAATTATGCAGGAGTCATGGAATTCTAATGTTAATACAAAAGTTTGAAGATAAAGAGCTATCTTAATTAAAGAAATTAACCATAAGTGATAAGAAGGTAATTAGATAGTTACTGGCTAATTACTTAAGTATAAACGAAGGAAATTCAAAGATAATTATGTAAAACCCTAAAATTAGTGGTTTTTGGCCAAAAATTAGTAAAAACATATTTGCTAATTAATTGGAAATTTTGGAGAAAAATAGTTGAGTATAGGTATTTTTAAGCCTAAATACAAGAATGGACCAATTAGGGATTTTTGTGGAATTTTTGGGGAAAATTAAATAAGTAAATAATTAAATAATTAATTTGTAACATCCCAATTTCAGAGCAAAATTTTTTTTTAAAACATCAGAGTAGAGCATCGGCGGATTAAAAACATTGAGTAACTGATTATAACAATAATGGTGGCGTATCTGCCTGTTCATAAAGATTAATACATTACCAGATTATGACTTTATATCTCATCGGCCGATCATTACTCGGTCTTCACGTGGTCTTCATCTTCATGTGTGATGTCTGCTCTGCTTACTCTTACCCTCCGTCCATGGTCTCTCTCCGGACCTTGATGTGATGCTATAGTAAGAGCCGAGATCCAACGTTCATCGGATCTCGGGTAGCAGTTAACCTCATGCTTATATAACAGTATATGATCACCAGATATTTCTAAAAATACTGTAAGTGATTATCTAAGTTTATTACCTTAGTCACTGTGCATGGCCCATAACAGAGTTCCACCCATGGCTTATGAAACTATCCATATCATATATAAGCAGACTATAAGCATCAGAGTCAGTGTTACAGTACGTCGCGAACGTACCTTCGTTTGATGGTACTTCGATACTTTTGACGGAAACGGCACGTTTTACGGAAAACGGCGAAACGTCCAACAGCGGCTCGTCGGACAGCGTAACGGCAGCAAATCAGAGTTTTCGATGTCCTAAAAGAGTAATATCACTTTTATTAGTGATTTGACAACATAACTGGCATTTTAGGTAAAAATTACCATTTTTCCCCTATACCCCTAATTGGCGGAATTTCGCCAGCACTTCGTTACTCTAGCAAATTTTCTTCTCGAAATTTCGCCAGAACTTCGACGCAATTATGATTCTCGAAAATAATGACTAAAATAGCCCTCCCATATGATACCCAATCATACTTGAAAATTTAAAGGCTATTCTAGCATTATAACACCTACTTGTGAAAGAACTACGAAGACTTCAGCTTTTAGGGACTCGATCCCTACCATGTTTCTACCTCGTCAGGCATATATTTCAATGCAATGAGGCCTAAAAACAATAGTAGGAATCTCACTCCCTACTTGCTAAAACTATCTAACAATTCTACTAACTACCGAACTAAAGACTAAAGACCAAAAGACTTACCCGTTGAAGACTTCGAGAACTTCCCCGAGCTTCTCTCTCTTCTTTCTCTCCCTAGAATTTCGGCCAAAGGAGGAGGATTTTGGTGTGAAGAAAATGTGAAGAGCTCTTGGCTATTTATAGAGGATTTTAGGGACATGGTTGGCATTTTTCAAAAGGATACAAATGGAATAATCAAAGTTGTTTTTACCCTTTTGGTCCAACTTTTCACCAAACTTTTTGCCCTTCATTTTCACCCCTTGGCCGACCTCCATGGGTGATGTGGCAGCCCTTGGTTGGTCCAAAAATAGTGATTAAGCTTGCTTTATGCCCGGGCTAACCGTTTTCCCCGATCTGTACCCGATTCGCGTGATTTCGGAGAAATTTCAAAATTCCGGATTTACAACTCTGAAGACATGTTCTCACTTAGTAGAAATGTCCAAGTTAACCTAAATTTTTATTCCATATAGGCCTCCAACTGTCCAGTTGAAGTTTTCTCGGAAAACGTGTAAAATGCGGGTTCGATTTGAGAACACATTTCGGAAACATCATCTTTTCAGAAAAATTCACTCGATTCCAAATATGTCAAAATAAATTCAAACTCATTCCTAGATATTGAGTTAGAATTTATTTTCTTTATATCCAAAAATATGCCTATATGCATTTTCCCTATTTCGTCTTATTAGGAAAAACACAAACGGCTTGAATTAACTTCCGCAAGAGTTTAACGGAAGATAAAATTCCAGCGATCAATATTCTACATTGACCTTGGAATTCCCATTCCTAGATCTCTAGATAGGATCCGTTTCCTAAATATTAGTTTACTATTCATCATAATAAATTATATATTAAAATAATAAAAATCCAAAACTTCTATCCTAAGTTATCTAATATTTTTAACTCAATATTATCCCACTTTTTTGAGCAAGATTCGGCTGGCCCAAAAAAAAAAAAAAAAATATTTATTTTTTATTTAATTAATTATTTAAATCATTTATTTATTTAATTTTTCCAAAAATTTCACAAAATTACCTAATTGGTCCATTCTTTTATTTAGGCTTAAAAATACCTAAACTCAACTATTTTTCTCCAAAATTTCCAATTAATTAGTAAATATATTTTTACTAATTTTAAGCCAATTACCACTAATTTTTGAGTTTTACATAATTATTTCATAATTTCTTTTGCTCAGACTTAAGTAATTAGTGTAATACCCCGAAATTTGAATTAGGGAATTTAAGGGCCAAAGTGCCAAAATGACGAAAATGCCCCTAAGGGACATAAATGACTTAGAAAAATTATGGAAAATACCCTTGTAAATTATAAAATAATGCATGAGGCATGGAAATTCTAATGTTAAAGCAAAAGTTTGAAGATAAAGGAGTGTCTTAATTAAGAAAATTATCAACAAGTGATAATAAAGTAATTAAGTAATATTGAGCTAATTACTTAAGCCTGAGCAAAGAAAATTATGAAATAATTATGTAAAGCTCAAAAATTAGTGATAAATGGCTAAAAATTAGCATAAATATATTGGTTAATTAATTGGAAAATTTGAAGGAAAAAGGATGAGTTTAGGTATTTTTAAGCCTAAATGCAAGAATGGACCAATAGGAAAATTTTGTAAAAATTATGTGAAAATAATTATTTAATTAATTAAATAATTAATTAAATAATTAATAAAAAAATATAATAAATAAAAAAAAACGAAAATAAAAATGGGCAGAAAAAAAAAAAAAGAAAAAAAAAATGGATAACTTAGTTGGTAAGTTTGTACGTTTGTGCATTTTCCTAATAAAACAAAATAGGGAAAAATGCATATAGGCATAATTTTGGGAAAGAGGAAAATAAATTCTAACTCAACATTTAGGAATGGGTTTGAATTTATTTAGACATATTTGGAATCAGTGAATTATTTCGAAGAGATTGATATCTCCGAAAACGAATTCCGACACCGGACGCGATCGGACACGTTTTCGAAAACTTCAAGCTGGACCATTGGAGGCCTATATGGAATCAAAATAAAGGTTAACTTGGACATTTCTACTAAGTGAGAACATGTTTCGAGTTGTAAATCCAGAATTTTGTGAATTCTCCGAAATCACGCGAATCGGGTACCGATCGGGAAAATGGGTTTTTATAACCCAAAATTCCAAACAAAGCCCTAATTTGCCAAACAAGGCCCTTGTTTTTTCCTATAAATACCCCCCCCTCCTTCATAATTCTCACACCTTTTCTTCCTTCTCTTGGCGAAATTTTTGGTTGAGAAAGAAGAGAAAGGAGCTCTGGGGAATTGTGCGTAAGCTCTCGTAGAATTGTCCGGAAAGTCTTCAAAGGGTAAGTCTTTCGGTCTTTAGTTTTTAGTTTAGTAGTTAGTAGAATTGTTAGTTAGATTTAGAAAGTAGGTGACAAGATTCCTACAAATGTTTTAGAGCCTTGTTTGCGTTGAAAAAATATGCGAGAGGTGTAAACATAGTAGGGATCGAGTCGCTGAAAAGTTGTAGTTTTTATAGCTCTTTTAAAGGTTAGGGGTAGTAATAGCCTTTAAATTTTGAGTATGATTGGGTATCATATGGGAGGGCTATTTTAGTCTTTATTTTCGAAAATCATAAATGCGTCGAAGTTGGCGAAATTTTGGGAAGAAAATAGCCTACGTAGCGGAAGCGCTGGTGAAATTCCGCCAAGTAGGGGTATAGGGGCAAAATGGTAATTTTTACCTAAAATGCCAGTTATAATGTCAAATTACTAATGGAAGTGACATTATTCTCATAGGATATCCGAAATCCTAATTTCTTTGCCGTTACGTTGTCCAACGTGCCGTCGGACAAACATTGTTTTCCGTCGAAAGTACGATTTCGCTTGAAACATTTACGTACATCAACGAAGGTACGTTCGCGTACTGGTAACCGTAACACTTGTGTTTATAGTATGCATATATGTGATGATATGTTGTGTGAATAGTTTGGTGCCGAAGGCAAGGCTAGTCTATGTGGGTAAGCCATTGAGTCGCTGCTAACCGGTGAGGCCCCATGATAGACACTTACCCGGCCATTCTGTTCGGTTAATGGATGTACGTTCGCGTCGTAACACTAATCTAGTGCTGCTCATATGCATATATGTGATAGGTACATTCACGGATAGAGGCTCTGTCTAGGGTCACCGACTCGGATGGAGGCTCGTCTAGGGCCACCGACTCGGATAGGGATTACATTAAGTGCCACCGTTCCGGATAGAGATTCTATTTGGGGTCACCACTTTGGATAGAGATTCTATTAAGGGTCACCAAACGGATAGAGATTCGATTAGGGTCACCACTTATATGTCTTGCTCTTTGCTTATATGATCGTCATCATGAATCATACAACTGTTTTATACTCTTGTGTTGTTGTCTTCTTTGCTATGTCATGAATACCGCCATCCGTATACTGTTTTATTTGAGCATAAGGTTAACTGTTACTCCGAGATTCAATTCGATAAATTGAATCTCGGCTATAGCTTCAGTGAGTCAGGAGGACCACGGATCGGAGATCGAGGCAAGCTACACGAGTAAGCTCATAGTTGGAGGGCATGTAGCACGAGTGAGCTCTGAGACGGAGTTGTCACTTTATCGTTTTACGTAATTACCTATGAGAACAATAGGATGCTGTATCAACACTGTATTACACTCTGGTTATCGTTTTAATGGGAATCAGTTACTCTTACGCTCCAAGGCTCGACTCTGATTTTAAAAAAAAAAAAAAATTGGCTCTGGAATTGGGATGTTACACTTTATGGTATCAGAGCAATCTTTCTGGCAAGTGTTTAACTATGTTACCACGAACGGTTTGGTGCCGAAGGCAAGGCTAGTCTACGTGGGTGTGCCAATCGATCACTTGCTAACCCGGTGAGGCCCCATGGTAGACACTTACCTGGCCATTCTGTTCGGATAACGGAGTTAGGTTCTTAAGCCTTTTGACTTTGAGCACTTTTTGAAAATGAGTACTGATATGACCCTGGTGTAATAGGTAGTGATGGACAGAAACAAAAATTCGTACATCTTCTATCCCGTAATAATAGGACGTAACGCGCGTAGATCCGTAATTCCAGAGACGGCGGGACGAAGACGAAACCCTGATATTTCTAATGACCCCAAACCGAAATATGATCCTGATTTAGGGTAGAGTCATTGGCTAGTATGCCCTTAGAGCCGGAGAAACCTGTTGGCTCAGATCATTCATCTGATGACAACAACGTGGGGATATACGAAATAACCACTGGTCATAAACCAGCTGGGTGATGTAATATACGTTAGTATGTACATTACATCTAATATGAAAACATATATATGTTTTGATGCCATGTGTTGTGTTATTTTCGACACTTGTCCGTTATTTGATATAAAGGAAAAGTTAAAACATGGCCATCATAAGAGGTGCCGTGCACCAAGAGGTAGGGGCCGAGGCAGAGGCCGAGGTCGAGGCGAGGCGAGCGGCCTCAAAGGGACGTAATACCCGAGCAAAATGCTATACCAAACCAGCCGGAACAGAACGAAGTACAAGAACCGAGGAGAACTCTCCAAGAGCGAGAGGGCTCTCATTGATGCTCTGTTAGCAAGACAACATCAACAGGATGAGGAAGCCCAAAGACAATTGGACGCACGTCAACACGAAGAGGAAGAGCATAACAATGAAGAAGAGGAAGAGGAGGAGGACAATGACAATCAAAGTGAGGAAGACCATGAGGAAAATGCTGAGGAATCTGATAGATCACAATCACCTCCACGACGAGGAAGAAAGGAGAAGAATACCCGGTATTGGGTTAATCGGTTTGTAAGTCAAGCCGCCAACTTTTCGAGGAAAGCTGGATTTGGCGGAGGATTGGTGAAGAGACTAGAGAAGGTGTTCAAGGTGATAGACTGCCCGGAGGATCGCAAAGCTCAACTAGCAATCTACCAGCTCGAAGGAGATGCAGACCGCTGGTGGGAAGTCACAGCAGAAACCCTGCGGACCCAATACTATCCCGTGACATGGGAGAAATTTCTAGAGAAATTTCATGACCAATACTTTCCTCCTTGGTGCAAATGAATAAGGAGTCGGAACTTCTCCACATCCGACGAGAGATATGAGGAATCTTTCGACGAGTACTATGCTCGATTCACTAATCTCTCCCGATACTCCCCACACCTGAGGAAGGGCAACGATGAAAGAAGTATGGTGAACATACCTTGATTGACGGGCTAAAATATGAAATCGGTGAAAGACTTATGTCCCAACGATTCCCGAATTTGACAAGCGCGGTGGAAACTTGTCGGATGATCGAGCGTAATCGAAAGGATTCCGAGATCCGAAACTTCAACAACAACAATAGTAATACGGGACGTGGTAGTTTTAGCAACGGAAACTCCTCACGAAAAGGAAGGTGCCTTGGGACAACTCCAGTGGTGGAAACAAGAGGCCACCCAAACCGAACAACAAAACTATACCAAGTGGCGAGAATCTCAATCTTGTCCAAAGTGTAAGAAGTACCATCCAGAGTCAATCTGCGATGGGAAACGAATCATTACGGATGTCGAAGCCGGACACATCACTTGGAATTGCCCCGAGAAGGCTGCAGAGACAAGACTACGAACTCGGGACGAATCTTTGCGCTAACCAATATGGAGGTCGGCGAATCCTCGGGAAAGGACCGAGATACTATCGAATAGTACAAGTCCATGTTGGTTGTGAACCGACTCGGGTGTTAGACCAATCGATTTCTTTTGATACTTGTACGGATCCTTTTGGGATGCATACTTATGTGGTAGCTACACCATTAGGTGTAAGCTTTTAGTTTGTAAAGCATGTTTTGAACCAAGTTGTGGGTTAATATAAATCTTCTTACTACTTCATAGTCAATAACATTCTCAATGGTGTTAAGCTAACAGTGATGTAGAAAGTAAGTAACAAGCGGATAGAGGCTCTGTTTAAGGTCACCGACTCGGATGGAAGCTCTGTCTAGGGGCACCGACTCGGATAGAGATTCTGTTAGGAGTCACCGAGATACATTCACGGTTAGAGACTCTGTTCAGGGTTACCAATTATACATAGCGGATAGAGACATCGTTTAGGGTCACCAATTATACATGCTGCTCTACACTTAAGTTGCTCAACGAAATTGCCGGAGCAGAAATTTTCTAGACCAGATATGATCAATCACATTTCATAGTTTGAACAAGACAAAAAGGAACGTTAGAGTCTTTTGGTGATTGTGATGATCGTATATCCTTCAAAGCCGGTGTCAATAAAGCACCTCAAGGGCGAATGTATAGTTTGCATTACGTGAGATCATTTCGTGAGATCATTTCGGGAGATCATCCAAGGATTCATTGGAAACAAACTAGTCACCTTATTTCCAAATATGATTAGACTTCCATAACAATTTCCATATTTCTTAGTAATTCGACCGTGATCGTGTCATTGAGTAGGAGGTATCTTGTGTTGCTATGGTGTATGGGCGCCATGGTGACATGTATGATATCTTGTGTTGTCATGGTGTATGGGCGCCATGGAGACATTTTGGTATTTGTGGTGTTGACCGCGGTGTATGGGCGCCTCGGGAGACACTATATATCAAAGTACAATATGACAAGATCTTTATGGTCAAACCAAAGCGAATTCTCGATCACCAGGAGGAGCAGCTGACAAATAAAGCGAAGATCTGACGCGTATAGTCCGAGATCTGGATAGTACAAAGTTTAGTGGGTAGAATACAAATTTCGAGGACGAAATTTTGTTTAACGGGGGGAGAAATGTAATACCCTGAAATTTGAATTAGGGAATTTAAGGGCCAAAGTGCCAAAATGACGAAAATGCCCCTAAGGGACATAAATGACTTAGAAAAATTATGGAAAATACCCTTGTAAATTATAAAATAATGCATGAGGCATGGAAATTCTAATGTTAAAGCAAAAGTTTGAAGATAAAGGAGTGTCTTAATTAAGAAAATTATCAACAAGTGATAATAAAGTAATTAAGTAATATTGAGCTAATTACTTAAGCTCGAGCAAAGAAAATTATGAAATAATTATGTAAAGCTCAAAAATTAGTGATAAATGGCTAAAAATTAGCATAAATATATTGGTTAATTAATTGGAAAATTTGAAGGAAAAAGGATGAGTTTAGGTATTTTTAAGCCTAAATGCAAGAATGGACCAATAGGAAAATTTTGTAAAAATTATGTGAAAATAATTATTTAATTAATTAAATAATTAATTAAATAATTAATAAAAAAATATAATAAAAAAAAAAACGAAAATAAAAATGGGCAGAAAAAAAAGAGAAAAGAAAAAAATGGATAACTTAGTTGGTAAGTTTGTATTATTATTATATTATATAATTAATTAGAGTTATATTATTTTATAATATAATTAATTGTAGTGAATAGTAATGGAATAAATAGGAAACGGATCCTATCTAGAGATCTAGGAATGGGATTTCCAAAGTCAGGGAAAAATAATGATCAGTGGAATTTTGTCTTCCGTTATACTCTTCCGGAGAAAATTCGAAGTCGTTTGTGCATTTCCTAATAAAACAAAATAGGGAAAAATGCATATAGGCATAATTTTGGGAAAGAGGAAAATAAATTCTAACTCAACATCTAGGCATGAGTTTGAATTTATTTTGACATATTTGGAATCAGTGAATTATTTCGAAGAGATTGATATCTCCGAAAACGAATTCGACACGGACGCGATCGGACACGTTTCGAGGAACTTCAGACTGACTGTTGGAGGCCTATATGGAATCAAAATTTAGGTTAACTTGGACATTTCTAATAAGTGAGAATATGTCTTGAGTTGTAAATCCAGAATTTTGTGAATTCTCCGAAATCACGCGAATCGGGTACCGATCGGGAAAATGGGTTTTTATAACCCAAAATTCCAAACAAAGCCCTAATTTGCCAAACAAGGCCCTTGTTTTTTCCTATAAATACCCCCTCCTTCATAATTCTCACACCTTTTCTTCCTTCTCTTGGCCGAAATTTTTGGTTGAGAAAGAAGAGAAAGGAGCTCTGGGGGAATTGTGCGTGGCCCTCAGTAGAATTGTCAGGAAAGTCTTCAACGGGTAAGTCTTTCGGTCTTTAGTTTTTAGTTTAGTAGTTAGTAGAATTGTTAGTTAGATTTAGAAAGTAGGTGACAAGATTCCTACAAATGTTTTAGAGCCTTGTTTGCGTTGAAAAAAATATGCAGAGGTGTAAACATAGTAGGGATCGAGTCGCTGAAAAGTTGTAGTTTTTATAGCTCTTTTAAAGGTTAGGGGTAGTAATAGCCTTTAAATTTTGAGTATGATTGGGTATCATATGGGAGGGCTATTTTAGTCTTTATTTTCGAAAATCATAAATACGTCGAAGTTCGCGAAATTTTGGGAAGAAAATAGCCTACGTAGCGGAAGCGCCTGGTGAAATTCCGCCAAGTAGGGGTATAGGGCAAAATGGTAATTTTTACCTAAAATGCCGATTATAATGTCAAATTACTAATGGAAGTGACATTATTCTCATAGGATATCCGAAATCCTAATTTGCCGCCGTCACATTTGTCCAACGTGCCGCTGTCGGACAAACCGCTGTTTTCCGTCAGAAAGTACAGTTTCCGCCAGAAACATTTACGTACATCAACGAAGGTACGTTCGCATCGGTAACCTTAACACTTGTGTTTATAGTATGCATATATGTGATGATATGTTGTGTGAATAGTTTGGTGCCGAAGGCAAGGCTAGTCTATGTGGGTAAGCCATTGAGTCGCTGCTAACCCGGTGAGGCCCCCATGATAGACACTTACGGCCATTACTGTTCAGTTAATGGATGTACGTTCGCGTCGTAACACTAATCTAGTGCTGCTCATATGCATATATGTGATAGGTACATTCACGGATAGAGGCTTTGTCAGGGTCACCGACTCGGATGGAGGCTCTGTCTAGGCCACCGACTCGGATAGGGATTACATTAAGTGCCACCGTTAGGATAGAGATTCTATTTGGGGTCACCACTTTGGATAGAGATTCTATTAAGGGTCACCAAACGGATAGAGATTCGATTAGGGTCACCACTTATATGTACCGCTCTTTGCTTATATGATCCGTCATCATGAACTGTTTTATTTGAGCATAAGGTTAACTGTTACCTGAGATTCAATTCGATAAATTGAATCTCAGCTATAGCTTCAGGGTCAGGAGGACCACGGATCGGAGATCGAGGCAAGCTACACGAGTAAGCTCATAGTTGGAGGGCATGTAGCACGAGTGAGCTCTGAGACGGAGTTGTCACTTTATCGTTTTACGTAATTACCTATGAGAACAATAGGATGCTGTATCAACACTGTATTACACTCTGGTTATCGTTTTAATGGGAATCAGTTACTCTTACGCTCCAAGGCTCGACTCTGATTTAAAAAAAAAAAAAAAAAATTGGCTCTGGAATTGGGATGTTACAATTAGCTAGAAATTACTTAATCACTTTATTATTATTAGTTGATAATTTTCTTAATTAGAATGTCCCATTACCTCATAATTATAACACTGACATTTCTGTTTCCCTGTGTTCTGCAGTATTTTAGAATTTGTAAGGGCATTATAGTCATTACAATACTTTTGAATATCTTTATTCAATTTCTCCAAGTTTGTAATTTATTAAATTACCCTAATTAGAGATAACATACTCTCATTATTCAAATAATTATTTCTTGACTTTTAGGATTTTTCACAATTTTCCTAAATATTTATGTCCCTTAGGGGCATTTTGGTCATTTTGGTACTTTGGCCCTTAATTTCCCTAATTTCCAAGAGATTTTTCCTTAGAAAATAAGATAATTATATCTTATTATTTGATATCCCATATCCACCTACTTTTTATAGGTATAATCTTATCAAATTATGATACATATTTTTGGGGTATTACATAATTAAATAAAAAAATAAATATTTATTAAATAATTAAAGGGGCCAGCCGAATTATGCCCCAAGAAAAGGAAAAAAAAAAGAAAAAAATAAATGAAAACTTAGGTTGGAAGTTTTGTATTATAATATAATATAATTAATTAAAGTGAAATAGAGTGAATAGTAATTCAATAATTAGGAAACGGATCCTATCTAGAGATCTAGGAATGAGATTTCCAAAGTCAAGATAAAATATTGATCAGTGGAATTTTATCTTCCGTTAGACTCTTCCGGAAGTTAATTCTGAAGCCGATTGTGCATTTTCCTAATAAACAAAATAGGGAAAAATGCAGATAGGCACATTTTTGGATCTAAAGAAAATAAATTCTAACTCAACATCTAGAAATGAGTTTGAAATTATCTGGACATATTTGGAATCAGTGAATTTTTGTGCAGAAGTTGATGATTCCAGAAATTCGTTAAAATGGCAGGCACGCTTTTGAGAACTTGGCCATTTGTTGGAGCCCTATATGGAATCAAAATTTAGGTTAACTTGGACATTTCTAATAAGTGAGAATATGTCTTCAAAGTTGTAAATCCAGAATTTTGAGATTTTTCTGAAATTACGCGAAACGGGCACCGATCGGGGAAATTCGGTCAGACCGGGCATAAAGCAAGTTGAGTCATCACCTTTGGACCAATGGGATGCTGCCACCACAGCCATGTATGTCGACCAAGGAGCATGGAGGGCCAAGATCTTGCCTTCTTCAACAAGTTGCATCCAATGGTTAAGAACAAATTGGAAAATCCCCTTTATGTCCTTACTTTCTTCTATAGATAGCCTTGTTTCCTCTTCAAAAATTCACACCATTTCTCAAGTGCTTTGGCCGAATCTAGAGAGAGAGAAGAGAGAAGGAGGAGCCCGGGGAATTTTGAAGCGAAGCTTTGTTCAAAAATGTGCTCAAAGTTAAAAGGCTTAAGAACCTAACTCCGTTATCCGAACAGAATGGCCAGGTAAGTGTCTACCATGGGGGCCTCACTGGATTAGCAGTGATTTATGGCACACCCACGTAGACTAGCCTTGCCTTCGGCACCAAACTGTCCGTGGTAACATAGTTAAATACTTGCCAGAATTTCATGCTCTGATACCATAAATGTAACATCCCATGTTTGAAATGCGGATTTTTTTTTTAAACAAACAATCAGAGTAGAGCAATAGAGCGCAAGAGTAATTGGAATTTTAGCCAAAACATCAACCATTGTGTAACATTGTATTGATTACAGTAATCCTAGAGTTTGGAAAGTAAATAACAGAAAGAAACAGAAAGCGATAAGATAGATAAATCTTCGGCTGCACGTCTAATGCTGCTTGCCTCGATCGTCGATCCGCATTCCCCCAGATCCTGAAGCTATAGCTGAGATTCAATTTACCACATTGAATCTCAGGTAACGGTTAACCTCATACCCAAACAACACAGTATATGGCCAACATATATTCAAGAGCTAATACAACAGTATATCATAAGCATACTAGAGATGCATGATCATTATGCCGACAGAACACAAGCACAAAGCAAATGTAAAGCCCCATAAGGTAAATAACAACAACAACCTGCACTATTCACCAGTGCCACGATAAACACTCGTGTCCCCAGCGCTAGGAAAACATAACGGCATTCCAAACATAACCCGTTTAAAGCTGCATCGTATAACGGTCTCACGACATATCCTTGACATATATGCATTTAAGAAGCACAAGATTAGTGTTACGATGACGCGTCCAGTACCTTCGTTTGCGACGTTAGGTACCACCGTGAAAACGTACTTTTACTAAAACGTGAACTTCAAGCGGTTCGTCGGACGGCGTGACGCAGCAAATCGAGAGATTCTGATATCCTATAAGAATAATATCACCTTTATTAGTGATTTGACACTATAAGCGGCATTTTAGGTAAAAATTACCATTTTGCCCTTCTACCCCTAATCTGGAATTTCGCAAAGATTTCGTTACTCGACAAATTTTCTTCCGAAATTTTGCGAACTTCGACGCAACTATGATTTTCGAAAATAATGACTAAAATAGCCCTCCCATATGATACCCAATCATACTTGAAAATTTAAAGGCTATTCTAGCATTACTACCCCTAGTTTTGAAAGAGCTATAAAAGCTTCAACTTTTCAGGTACTCGATCCCTACCAAGTTTTTACCTCGTGGGCATTTTTCAATGCAATGAGGCCTAAAATAATAGTAGGAATCTCATTCCCTACTTACTAAAATTATCTAACAATTCTACTAACTACCGAACTAAAAACTAAAGACTAAAGACCAAAAGACTTACCCGTTGAAGACTTCTGCAGAACTTTCCCCCAGAGCTTCTCTCTCTTTTTCCTCTCCCTAGAATTTCGGCCAAGGAGCTCTTGGAAGTGGTGTGAAGAAAATGTGAAGGAGGGGGGTATTTATAGCTTTTTGAAAGGACATGAAGGGAATTATTGAAGTTGTTTCAACCCTTGGATTGCAACTTTTCATCAAGCCAAGATCTCCACCATTGGATGCATTTGGCCGACATCTAGGGGCTGTTTGGCAGCAAACATTTGGCCCAAAAATGATTAATGAGCTTACTCTATGCCCGGTCTAACCGTATTCCCCGATCGGTACCCGATTCGCGTCATTTCGGGGAAATCTCAAAATTCTGGATTTACAACTCTGACGACATATTCTCACTTAGTAGAAATGTCCAAGTTAACCTATATTTTGATTCCATATAGGGCTCCAACAGTCCAGTTGAGTCTTTCTCGAAAACGTGTCCGAACGCGTCCGGTGTCGAAACTCGTTTTTGAACCATCAATCTCTTCGAAAAATTCAACGATTCCAAATATGTCCATATAAATTCAAACCCATTCCTAGATATTGAGTTAGAATTTATTTTCTTCATTCCTAAAAATATGCCTATATGCATTTTTCCCTATTTTGTTTTATTAGGAAAATGCACAAACGGCCTCGGAATTAACTTCGGAAGAGGTCACTTGAAGGTAAAAACTCACTGATCAATATTTTACCTTGACCTTGGCATTCCTATTCCTAGATCTCTAGATAGGATCCGTTTCCTAATTTTCAAATTACTATTCACATTTTTTTACTTTAATTAATTATATTAATATAATATGTTGCAACTTGCCAACTTGTTCTTCTATTTCATTTTCATTTTTTTCTTTTCTTTGGCCCAAAATTTCGGCTGGCCCTTAAATAATTTAATAAATATTTATTTTTTATTTAATTAATTATTTAATCATTTACTTATTTAATTTTCCCAAAAATTCCACCAAAATTACCTAATTGGTCAATTCTTGTATTTAGGCTTAAAAATACCTAAACTCAACTATTTTTCACAAAAATTTTCAATTAATTAGTAAATATATTTTTACTAATATTCAACTAATTTCCACTAATTTTTGAGCTTCCCATAATTATTCTTGAATTTCCTTTGCTTATGCTTAAGTAATTAGCTCAATATTACCTAATTACTCTTTTATCACTTGTTGATAATTTTCTTAATTACAATGCCTCATTACCTTCATATTCTTGCATTAACCTTAGTATTTCCATGCCTCTTACATTATTCTATAATTTGTAAGGGTATTTTGGTCTTTTATTACCTTTTGGACATTCTTGTACAATTTCTCCAAGTTCATAATTTATTAAATTACCATAATTAGAGATAATGTACTCTCCTAACTCACTTGGCCATTTCACTGCCTTTTAGAATTTTTCATAATTTTCCTAAGTTATTCCTGGCCCTTAGGGCATTTTCGTCATTTTGGCACTTTGGCCCTTAAATTTTCTAATTTCCTACAGAAATCAACTTAGAAAAATAGACTATAATTTCACAAGTCTGGAGACATTATTTTCACTTATCAGAAATATGCATTTTATTCATAATATTCCAGATAATAAATATCCGGGTATTACAGTCATGCCAATTGTCTGTCATGCCTGAACTCTGACTGTACTGTTGTTCTGTCATGCCTATTGTCTGTCATGCCTGTACTCCGATTGTACTATTGTCTGTATGTACTCCGATTGTACTATTGTCTGTACTCCGATTGTCTTATTATGCGTACTTGATTGTACTATTGTTACGTACTTTGATATACTATTGTCTCGTCAAGACATGCTACCGTGGGTATTTTAATATATATATATCAGTTACTCAATCGCTCCGGTGCTCTACTCTGATGTTTACAAATGATGTTTGATAAAAAAAAATTTTACTGCTTGTGAAAACGGGATGTTACATGTGTGTGTGTATTTTACCAAATCCCTAATAATTTATTTTTGGATAAAGCCAAATCCCTAATAAACTTCAAATCTGAAGAAGATAGCATCACTCCCACTCCCCAAATTTCGTGGCCTCTCCATCCTCAAGGCTGACCCTTTCATTCTCATGGTGGTCATTCTCGCTCATCTGACGTCACCTATTGCTCTCAGACTTTCGAGAATAAGATTAGAGAATCAGACTCTTCTCACGCACGCTCTCAGCCCTCAGCATCTCTCTATATTCAGGTTCGTCTAATCCCCATACGGGTTAGGTTCGGGGATTTTCATTCTCTTGGATTTCTGGTGTTTATGGCTTAGATTTAGGGATTTTTTTTTTCCTTTTTAGAAAAAAATAAAACTAATGATTTTGATTCTTCCCCACAGTAATGAATCAAGTAAAAGAGATGGAGGGAATTAAGGAAATATGACAAGGTGTTTTAGAAAAAAAATGTCAAATTAACTAATTTAACTAACTTTTTCAATCTAATCAAATTACATAAATAAATTTTATATTTAGAAACTGAGTGTAATATTTACACTTATACCTAGATGTTCAGCTTAGCATTATAGATGTCAAACACGTGGTAACTAATGCGTTAATTATATATCACTGTGGTCCTATTTATAAATCATTTTTTATTAAAAAAAATTGGTCCTACTTATATGTCCATCTTCAGGATAGTAAATAAGATTGTGACACTTTTGTCCACATTAATTGTACCAATGAAAATAGAGAGAGTAGAAGGAGTTGAAAAATACTCATTCTTAAATGAGGGAAAAATTAAAAATTTATCCCATAATTATGAAGTTAACTACCTCTCATTGATATATGTAATTTAGTTAAAAATGACTTATAAATAAGACCAGAGTAGTACTCCCTCTGGTTCTTATTATAAGGCACTAACTAGAAAGTGCATTTGGTCCTTTTGATAAGGCACTTTCTTGTTTACAAAGCGCATTAATTATTATTTTTCATGTATGCCCATAATTAATAAGGGTAGTGGGTGAAAGAAGTAATTAATACGAGTATAATATTAGAGTTTAGTGCAATTAGTAGGGGTAATATTGGAAGTTTCTTAAATTGTAAGACAACTTTATTGACTTTATCTGTTTTTATTGGTTTGTGAGAATTGTTAGTTGGTGCTTTATAATAAGGACAACAAGGAGTATCTACTTCATAACGTACACACGGGACATTTATAGGAGTGTTAAATTAGGGGGACATTGACCCACTTTTAATACAAAACACTGGACTAAGATTGTACCGATGCACTATGTCAAAATATAGGCTGTGGTTTTTATAGGTTAAGTAGTAAATCCGCCTTAGAAGTATAGGCCCAGGAGCAATGTTGCTCTGGATTTTTTTTTTAATCTCAATGTTGCCCGGAAGTTTCAAAACGTAGCAATGTTGCCCTATTCCGTTAAAAATTTAACGTTAACCGTAAAAAAATTAACGCTGACGGTTAACTTTTTAATAATTGAGAAAAAAAAGTTACACAAATTTTTTAACTTGAATTTAAAAATCATTGTGAAATGAAACTTATAAAAGCAATCTCAACAGTCAGTCACTTGAGATCAACAAACCTTCATTGTAACAATGCATTGGCAGAATTGGTACCCTTATCCACTGATACAGCTGTAATACCCTAAAAATCGTATTTATGATAAATATCATAAATTAGTAAATAATACCTATTGGAAATAAGTGAATATGTGGTCTCAAAACTAGTGTAGTATTTATCTTATTTTCTAAGGTAAATTCTATTAAAATTAGAAGAATTAAGGTACTAAAGAGCCAAAAAGATGCATTTGTGGGGCATAAAATGGCCTAAAAATATTGTGATAAATCGTAAGAGCCAGTAAAATAATTATTAAAAATTAGAGAGTATCTTGTCTCTAATTTTGGTAATTTATTAAATTACAACCTTGGAAAAATTAAAGGGCAAAAATCAAAAAGTATTTTGAGGGCCATAACTGACCCCATGATTTTTTAATATTTTACATGGGACATAAAATACCAATGTCAGTAAAATAGTTGTGAGATAATGGTTAATCCTAAATAAGAAAATTATCAACAATTGGTAAGGGATTAAATAGATAATTAATGGCTGATTATCTAAGCTTGATTAAGGGAAAATCCAAGTTAAATTGTGAAAAATCCTTTAATTAAATATTAATGGCTAAAATTAACATAAAATACACTTGCTAATTAATTGAAAAATATTAAGAAAAATTAGTGAGATTAAGTACATGAAAATCCCTAATCCTAGAAAGTTGCTAATCATGTGATTAGGGCACTAATTAAACTTGTAAATCAAATTAGAAAAATTAAATAATGGTCAAGGGTTAAGATGTAATCTAATAAAGCAAGATCAAAGGTTTAAAATTATTCTAGTAATTTTTAAAGCCTAAATCCATGTTAAATGATATGGACCAATAAGGGAATTTTGTGAAAATAATATAAGATAATTAGAATAATATAAAATAATTAAAACATAAAAAAAAAAGAAGCTGGCCGAAAATTTGGAGGAAAATTGGGAAGAAAAAATGGTATAAATATCATGATATTTTTTGTGCAAGTTGCACTTAAAATATGAATATAAAATGTGAAAAGCAAATAGGATAAATGACCACCGATAGAAATTAAATCCTATCTAGAAAACCATGAACTAGGTTTCTAATAAGGTCAGGACTTATTATAAACAAGTGAATTTTTAGCTCGGAGTAGGTTACCTCCGAAGTTATTTCCGTAACCGAAAAGGGTTATACTAGACGGCTAAGAAGCTATCTGATATTCAAAAAGCAAATCAGATAAATGAAAATCTATAGAAACCAAGCCATAACTTGAAATCCAGGGATGAGGTGGTAAACATCTGGGCATAATATGAATCAGTGGATTTTTGTCCCGAAGATGTTACCCGAAGCGATTTCCGTAACCGAAGACGTTTATCCGAAAATGTTCGGCAGACAACGAAATGTCTTGAATGGGATCAAGAATTTAGTTGACCCAGACATTTCTAAAGAGGAAGATTAGACCTTCAGGGCTATGTTGCCGGATTTTTGAGATTTTTCAAGATTACACGATTAGGACACCGAACAAGGAACTTTATCGGATAAAAACCCATAAAGCAAGAGATGATACAGTGCATGACATCATTTTTGTTGACTTTGGGGAAGGGGGAGGTCGGCCAACACCATCCAAGGGCCAAGAATGTGCCAACTCACAAAAGCAAGATCCGACGGTTGAGATCCGGTATGATAAAGCATGAATAGTGTCCAAGATTTCTCTATAAATAGCATCAACCTCTCTTCATAATTCTCACACCATTCCTTCTTGAGCAATTCGAAATCTTGGAGCAGAGGAAGAAGGAGGAGTCCGGAGAAATTTGTAGCGAAGCCCTGAGTAAGTTCTTCGGTCCTTAGTCTTAAGTTTCAGTAGTTCTTTCGGTAGTTTTAGTAGAAATGTTAGTTAGATCTAGGAAGTAGGAAATGAAATTCCTATTATTTTTTTTAAGCCTCATTGCATTGAAAGATGCCTGATGAGGTAAAAACATAGTAGAGATTGAGTTTCTGAAAGTTGGGAGTCAAAGTAGCGAAGCTCTGGCAAAATTTTGAAAATTAGTAAAGGTAGGGGCAAAATGGTAATTTGTACCTAAAATGCCTGTTATGATGTTGGATATTGATAAACGTGATATTATCCTTATAGGATATCTGTGATCACCAACTGCTGTCGTACCGCTGTCAAACGTGCTGTTTTCCGTCAGAAGTACTGTTTTCCGTCAAACGTACCAGAATACCGTCAACGAAGGTACGGACGCGTACTGTAACACTAACTCTGTGCTGCTCATATACATATATGTGATAGATACGTTCATAGGCTGAGGCTCTGTTTAGGGTCATCATTTATACATACAGCTTTACACGGGTTATAGTCATGATAATGCCGTTATGTTTTCCTAGCGCTGAGGACACGTGTTATGATCGTGGCACTGGGTATGTGCAGACTGTTGTTGTTGGACTTTACATATTGCTCTGTGCTTATGTTCTGTCATTGATATGATCATGCATCTGCTCTGTGCTTATGTAGTGATATGATGATGTACTGTTCATGAATATCTGTTGTCCATATACTGTTTTATTTGAGCATAAGGTTAACCGTTACCTGAGATCCAATGGGGTAAATTGGATCTCAGCTGTAGCTTCAGGGTCCGGAGGACCAAGGATTGGAGAGCGGGACAAGCAACACGACTAGACCATTGGTCGGAGATGTTTCTTTTGTTTATTTAGTAATTACTTTTTAAGAACACTAGGATGAATGTATCAATACTATTACACTATGGTTAATGTTTTATCATGGTTCAGTTACTCACTCGCTCCAATGCTCTACTCTGATTGGAAAAAAAAAAAATTCCGCTTTAAAAATGAGATGTTACAACAGCCAACTTCTTCGTAATTGCATTTTCAGATGGGTCCCTAGAAAGAAATTAAAGTCTGGAATCTCTATTCATGTAATGAAGTACATTCAGAAGTTTGAGCAAAACAACAAACAATTTTCACATCCTTGTCTACATATTCTGTACATGGCCGGATAGGATATGTAGCAATATGTAATATACTCTTAATGATCTTCTTCCTATGCCTATAATTAAATATATTACTAAGAAATTGATCTGGGAGGAGTGGGTTTCCCTTGCTGTTGCTGTACAGACCATGGGGGACGCTTGTTTTGAATTTCAGTTTTGATCAAAATTCAAATAGTTTTGAGCATATATATTTAGTATTGGTTTACCTAATTATAAGAGAAATGATGGTGTATTATTTTCAAAACAAATATAACAGAATACTATCTTTTCGTCACAAACTGATACTTTTTCAGTGAATAGTCACATATTGAATCGTTAATATTATTCGAATTCTTACTTAGTGTATGCATAATCGGATTTCAATAATTTATTAAGCTTGTTTGGTTTCAAGATATGTGGGTGTAATCAAACACATAAAATATCATTTAATGAAATGTTAAATATGAAGAATAACTTAACATTAATAATGCCAGTACTTTATTAATTAAATTTAACTGCTCTCTTCGATCCTATATGTAAGATAATTTTTTAGGGTTGTATGATCCTATTTACAAGAATAAGAGAATGTGTTAAATTTTAACCTACTTGTTTTTTCCCCATCTTTACCCTTGATTGCATGTTATATCACTGTATAAACTATGCCCCACGCAATTTTTTCCCTACTCGTTTTTTTAACTCATTCATTCTCTCTTCCCATAAAAAGATATTTTTGAAAAATAAAATATGTAACATCCCAAAAAGCAGATTTTTTTTTTTCAATCAGAGTAGAGCAATGGAGCGAAAGAGTAACTGATACATATTCAAATATAAACCATAGTGTAACATAGTATTGATAATACAGTCATCCTACTGTTTCAAAAGTAAATGCAAAAGCGGAATATAAATTTTCTGGCCAGCGGTCTAATCGTGCTGCTTCCCCCGGTCTCCAACTCTCGGTCTTCCGGACCCTGAAGCTACAGCTGAGATCCAATTTACAACATTGGATCTCAGGTAACGGTTAACCTTATGCTCAAACAATACAGTATACAGACAACAGATATTCAAGACAATACAACAGTATATCAATACATAAGCATACAGCAGATGCATGAACATAATGACGACAGAACATAAGCACAGAGCAATATGCAAAGTCTCAAACAACAACAACAGCCTGCACATACCCAGTGCCACGATAGCCACTCGTGTCCTCAGCGCTAGGAAAACATAACGGCATTATTATGACTATAACCCGTGTAAAACTGTCTGTATATTCGGTCTATGAACGTATCTATCACATATATGTATTTAAGCAGCACAGGATTAGTGTTACAGTACGCGTCCGTACATCCGTTGACAATATACGGTACTTCTGGTACGTTTGACGGAAAACTGCACTTTTGACGGAAAACAGCGGTACGTCCTGACAGCGGCACGTCAGACAGCCGAACGACAGCGGTACGACGGCGGTTCGTGATCACATATTTCCTATAGGAATAATATCACATTTGTCAATATTTGACATCATAACAGGCATTTTAGGTACAAATTACCATTTTGCCCCTATTCCCTTAATCGCCGTAATTTCGCCAGCGCTTCGCTACTTTAACTCTATTTCTCCAAAATTTTAACATACCTCTTCCTCCAACATATTTTTGAAATAAATATCATATCTACCCCTAAAACATGATATCTAAATCATACTTGAAAAAATAAAGATCTAACACTCCTACTATAACTACTGAAAGAACTTAAGATTAAAGACCGAAAAACTTACTCAGAGCTTCGCTGCGAATTTCCCCGGACTCCTTCCTTCCTCCTTGCTGCTCCCAATTTCAGCCTTGGTCAAGAGGGATGGTGTGAATTTTTCAAATGGGAGCAAAGCCTATTTATAGGCAAAAAATGGTGCACTATTCATGCTTTACCAGACGGATTCTGGACCGTCCGATTGCACTTCGTTGGAGTGGCACAATCTTGGCCATACACCTAGGGCTGCCGACCTCCCCCCCCTAGGTGGCAAAAATTGACATCATCTTGATGATGTCATATGCCCTACTTTATGGTCTTGTACCGATAAAGTTCCCCGATCAGTGTCCTAATCGCGCAATCTTGTAAAATCTCAAAAATCCGGAAACATAGCCCTGAAGATCTCTTCTTCCTCTTTCAAGATACTTGGGTCAACTAAATTTTTGATCCCATTCAGGGTGTCTTCGGTTCCGCTGAAGATTTTCGGATATCCGCCTTCGGTTGCGGAAATTGCTTCTGGTAACAACATCTTCGGGACAAAAGTCCACAGATTCATAATATGCCCAGATGTTTACCAACTCATTCTTGGATTTCAAGTTATGGCTTGGTTTCTATAGGTTTTCATTTATCTGATTTGCTTTTTTGAACATCAGATAGATTCACAGTCAGTCTAGTATAACCCTTTTCGGTTTCGGAAATAACTACGGAGACAGCCTACTCCGAGATAAAAATTCACTTGTTTAAAATATACTCTAACTTTAGAAACCTTGTTCATGGTTTTCTAGATAGTATTTAATTTCTATCGGTGGTCATTTATCCTATTTACTTTTACAACTTAACTACACTTTAACCATAAGTTGCATGATGTTTAACAATCAATCCCTATCCTCTTATTTCATCCAAAAGTGCCGGTCAAACCTGGTCTTTTTTTTCGTTTTTTAATTAATTATTTAATTAATAATATATATTATTTAATTTTTTAATAATTATTTTACATACTTTTTCCACAAAGTTTCCTATTGGTCCATACTTTGATTTAGGCTTAAAATTACTCAATCTCACCAATTTTTCTTCATATTTTCCAATTAATTAGAAAATATATTTTATACTAATTTTAGCCATAAACCACTAATTATAGGGTTATACATAATTATCTTTGATTTTCCTTTGTTTAAGTCCAAATAATTAGCCAATAATTACTTAATTAATTTCCCACTAATTGTTGATAATTTTCTTAATTAGAATAACTCATTACCTCACAACTTTTGTACTGACATTAGTATTTTATGTCTCATGCATTATATTAAAATTTACGGGGGCATTTTGGTCATTATAATACTTTTTGATTTTTCCCCCTTTATTTTTCCAAGGTTATATTTTATTAAATTACGAAAATTAGAGACAATATACTCTCTTAATTTTAATAATTATTTTATTGCCTCCTAGGATTTTTCATATTTTCCTTAGGTCATTATATGCTCCACAAGGGCATTTTAGTCATTTTGACTCCTTATTCTTTTTCCCTAATTTCCAAGAGATTTTTCCTTCATAAATACGATATTTATAACACAGAAATTGAGACCACATATTCACCTATCAGAAATGATCATTTTATTTATTCTGGTATTACAAAATACTAGCACCTGTTCCTAATATAATGACTAGTTAGGAGTAGAATGTGGACCCAAATATAAGATCTCAATACATTATATCTATTATATTTATCATTTTCCCGACAACTTCAAATAATTTGTAAACTTATATATAATCTATGTTATACATAGACATTTTAGTGAGTCATGTTTGTTTAAATTAAGCATTTTACTTCATTTTTTTTATCTGTGCAAATTAGTTATATAGCTTCCATATTAGGGGTAAGAGAAAATATTTTCTTTTCAAATTTATTACCTTTAAAAAACTTTTTGACATATATAATTTAGTTTTTTTTTTTTTTTTTATAAATACCACTCTAGTCCTATTTGTGAATCCTTTTTTAAGAGAGTGAAATTAGACTTATAAATATAACTAGAGTGGTACATGATAGAAGAAGGAGTATTGATTAATGATACATAAGAATGAAATCATTACAAGATTGGTTTGAAGATGATATTTTGTGGGAAGGAGAATGAAAGAGAGGAAGATTTGTGAACAAAGACAACAACGTAATTAAAGCATCCAATGAATCATTGCCAAGAGACATCAAAATCAGAGTCATTATGTTATGGTTGCACTTGTCCTTAATTTATCTTTGACCCCTTCAACTCCCTCAATCCTACCTCCCACTTCACATGCCCCCTATGCATCCTCTCTCTCAATTCCTTGCAACTTTCCTCTTTATTCCAACCAACCAAAACTTTTTTTTTTTAATAACTTAGACAGACTTACATTGTAAGCTAGTAATATGAAAATTCTCCTAGAAGTAGGAGGTTACATGTTTGATCCTGCATGTATCCTTAAACTATTAGTGACTGCCATTTTAATTAAAAGAAATTAGAGAGAAACGAGTGATATTAGTCTAAGGTCATCAAGGGATCAATTAGTAATAAACCTCTCACTTATAGGAAAATTTTCATATCATTATACTATAAAATTATTGGCATGAGCCAATGCCACGCAGCCTAATGACATATAAATTCTCCTCTAATCTCACCTATATGTTGGATCTATTTGTAATCTCACCTATATGCTTCTTCTTTGATGTATACTCTGTCCGTCTAATCTCTTTAATTATAACTTTTTTAAATTTCCGGATAGAACTTATATATATTGCAACTTTGTGATTAGGTCTTTTTACTTTTCAATTATGACTTCGTCAAAACCACAAATAACAAATATCATAAACAGTTATTAGTTTAAAGAAGAGAAGTTTCCATTATTGATCGCTACTTTATAAAGTAATGCTTCTTGCTCATTGATCCACTTTCCATTAAAACGAAAAGTTGACAATACCAGATTAGAGAGAATAAACTTTATTCTTTTGCTTCAATTCAAATGATTTAATTAATTAGATGGGCACATATTAATTGAATTTCATTTTTGATCAAAATTCAAATAGTTTGAGCATATATATTTAGCTAGTACGGGAGCCATATGGTGTCATGATTCCTCATCAAAATTCAAAATTTCATCGTCGTATTCCATGATTCCTCATCATTACATTCCGACCACGATCGTGTCATAGAGTATGAGGTATCTTGTGTTGCCATGGTGTATGGGAGTCATGGAAACATTTAAAGTATCTTGTGTTGCCATGGTGTATGGGAGCCATGGAGACGTTTTGGTATCTGTGGTGTTGACCGCGGAGTATGGGAGCCACGTGAAACACCATATATCAAAGTACGATATGACAAGATCATTGCAGTCAAACCAAAGCGAATTCTTGATCACCACAAGGAGCGGCTGGCAGACAAAGTAAAGATCCAACGCGTATAGTCCGAAGTTTAGATAGTATGGAGTTTCAATGGTAGAGTGCGAATTTCGAGGACGAAATTTTATTTAACGGGGGGAGAAATGTAATACCCTAAAATTTGACTTAGGGTAAATATCATAAATTGGTAGAGTATACCTATTGAAAATAGGTGAATATGAGGTCTCAAACACCTTGTATTGAATTTATCTTATTATTAGGACAATTTCTCTTGAGATAAGAATGTGCGAAAAGGTCCCTAAAATGTTAGATAATTTGCAAATAGGTCCCTAAAATATTTATGGGTTATAAAATACCCTGAAAATATTATAAAGAGGCAAGTAAATATTTATTTGAAATAGGGAAGAATATTGTCCCTAATTTAGGTAATTTATTAAATTATTACCTTGGAAAAATTAAAGGAGAAAAATCAAAAAGTATTGTGGGGCCATAATTGACCCCATGATTTTTAATATTTTACATGGAGCGTAAAATACCAATGCCGGTCCAATAGTTGTGAGATAATGATTAGTTCTAATTAATAAAATTATCAACAATTAGTAAGGGATTAAATAGGTAATTATTGGCTAATTGTTTAAGAAATGAATAGGATGAGTTATATAAAGACTTAAGGAATAATTAGCCAATGGACTAATTATTAATTAAGGTAATTAAGGCATATAATTAAGTGATTAAAAAGGTTGAAAAGTCAACAAAAAAGGGCCCATGAATTTTCGAAAAAATAGAAGAAAAATAAATATGTAGTGTGAAAAGGGTTTAGGTTTAGAGAATATTCTAAAGGAATATTCTGTGGGATATTTGTGAAAAAGCAGACAGGATAAATGACCACCGATAGAAAATAAATCCTAACTCAAAATCCATGATTTAGGTGGCAAACAACTGGATGTATTATGAATCAGTGTAATTTTGTCCAGAAGATGACATTACGGCGATTTAAAGTAGCAAGGCGTTTATCCAAAAATCTTCAGCAGGCAACGAAATGTCCTGAATGGGATCAAAAATTTAGTTAACCCAAATATTCTGAAAGATGAAGAAGAGATATTCAGGGCTATGTAGCCGGATTTTTGAGTTTCTCCATGATTACGTGATTAGAACACCGATCGGGGAAACTTATCGGATGAAAACCCATAAAGTGCCAAATGACATCACTTGCATGAAGTCATCTTTTGAAGAATGACAAAGGGGAGGACGGTTTTGTGGTGGAAAATGGAAGAGGAAACTTGTTTGCTAAGTTCTCAAAATGCATGGCTAGAAATTAAAGAAGGAAGTTGGAAGTTTACCATTTTGCCCTCACAAATTCTTCTATAAATAGCCCTCCACCTCTTCATTCTTCACAATCCAAGAGCAAATTTCGAATCCTAGAGAGAGGGTAGAGAGAAGGAGGAGTCCGGAGGAAGAAGCAGCGAAGCTCTGGGTAATTTTCGATCCGAGTCTTAAGTTCTAGTTTTCGATTCGGTAGTTATAGTAGAAATGTTGTTTTGATCTTTAATATTCCAAGTATGATTAGATATCATGTTTTAGGGGTAATTAAGGTATTAATTTCAAAAATAATGTTGGAGGAAGAGTTATGGCAAAATTTTGGAAGATTAGAGTCAAAGTAACGAAGTGCTGGCGAAATTCCGCCGATTAGGGGGTCAGGGGTAAAATGGTCATTTTATGACTAAAATGTCCGTCGTAATGATAGATCCCTAATAAATACGTTGTTATCTTGATAGGATATCCCTGATTACGTTCTGACCAACAGAAATACCGTATAACGTCAACGAATGTACGTTCGCGTACTGTAACACTAATCTGATATTTATTGTATGCGTGTATGTGCTATGTGTATGGTATGCTTATATGAGGTAGTTGTTAGCTCTGTGATATGTTCATGTACTGTTGTTATGCTTGCTGGGTATTGGGATACGATTGCTAGGTGTGAAATGCTAGGTGTGAAACGATTGCTAGGTGTGAAACGCATGTTAGGTGTGACACGATAGCTAGGTGTGACACGTTTGCTAGGGGATTACGTGCTGTTGGGATATGTTTGTTTGCTGTATGATTATCTGTAATGCATATGTTGTGTATGTAAGTATGAGATTAACCGTTACCTGAGGTCCGGTGCGGACCTCAGCTCTTAACATAGCATCAGGGTCAGGAGGACCGAGGACAGAGGAGAGAGGGAAGCAACAAGCTTAGATGTCCAGTTGAAGACTATCTGGTGTTGCCACGGCATGAGAATTTCCAGGGAGACATTTCTTTTGTATTCACTTTAAAAACTCTCGGTTATCGTACCGTCTCTGTAATTAGCCAGTGGGCATTTTAAATATATGTATCAGTTACACTCTTGCTCCGATGCTCTACTCTGATGAAACAATTTTATACTGCTTTTGAAAAACGAGATGTTACATGATGCATGGAGGATATGGGAGGAGGGCACAGATGGAAATTAAAAATAGGGCTCAACTGAATCTGAATGGGTAAACACGCGCCACCGCCAGTTATCCCTGTTTCCCGAAAGGAAACTCACTTTGCCTTTTGCTTTCTCCTCTCTTTGTTTGAGGCTTAGCGGTAAAAAATGTTTTTCCAACGTAATTTATGGTTTATGAGGTAAGTTTGTGAGAGAGTTTTGTCTCGATTTACATGACCGTATTTTTCCAATCGCAAACTCAAACAAGCCTAATATTTATCTAAACTGATCTATCACCACTACTAAAAAAAAGCCTTTTAACATCCCCCTTTTTTGGCCCTACCTAAGTCCCTTTTTTGGGGGACGTCTATGTGGGAGACATAGTAAGTCTTAACTTATGGCGTCCCAAATTTTTGGGGATGTAGTAATTCTTGATTTACGGCGTCCCAAATTAAATAAGATTTTGGACGCTATATTTCTTTTCTTTTTTTTTAAGAAAAAAACAACCCAAACCTCAGGTTCGGGAGGTTGGCAGGGGAAGAGGAATCTTGATCGTGGAAGAAGAACTAGCAAGAATTTCACATCAACAATCAACATACTTCCAGAATAACCAACAAGAACAACACATCAAATTGATACATGTGAGAAATTTCAGAGATTAGGGTAAATATGATATGATTGTTTGTTGTAGATATGGAAATAAACCCAGATAATATAGGCTTACCTTGTGAATTTTAAATCATATATTTTAATACTCATCTTGACAATTTCACCCCTTAAGGGAGCAAAACACGTGATTTAGAAATTGAGGGATCAAAACCAAATATGAAAGAAAACTTGAGGAACTAAAAATTATATTGACCTTTGTAGTTAATAACATGAAAAAGTTTCTGGCAAACAAAAACACAAAAAAGTGCTTCACATACGAGTTGTTCGATCTAATGGTACGCCTCCCACCACATATAGATGGGTCTCACTAAAAAAAAACCAATATTTTATAGAGGTTAGAATTGCATATTTATTGTAGTTTTAACCACTACAAACGACAGTATTAGCAGTTCAAAGAATCGCCACAAAAGACACTGGTGTAAGCTGTTTTGAACCGCTATTCATGTAATAAAACTGCTACTATACTTGAAGCGGTTTTACGTCACTGCTACAAGATGAGATTGAGATGAGGACCGTGTGAACATTTTGTAGTCGTTATAAAACCGCTACAAATGAAGACGCAAAAAGGAAAATTGAGAAATTGGCGTCAATATTGTAGCGGTTACTAAACCACTACTAAGTACATCCACAAAGTTAAAAAAATTGGTGGGAAAAGTTTGTAGCGGTTGTAAAACGATTACAAATATTGGATGAAATTTCAAAAAATTGTGCCAAATTGTAAGGCGAACTTTGATTAAAATTTGTAGTGGTTATATAATTGCTACAAAATATTGTAAAATGTTGTAGCAGTTTTAGAACCACTAAAAATATTGGATAAAGTTTCAAAAATTGCACCACATTTTTAAGCCAAATTTAAATTAAAATTTGTAGCAGTTGTAAAACTAAAAATATTGTAAAGTAAGAAAAACCATAATTTGAGCCCATCATTGCAATATTTTATTATTTAATTGAAAATTTAAATGATAATAATTCATATTTTTTTAAAATGATTAACTCAAGTTAGGTAAATATAAATATTATATACGTATAATACTGAGAATATGTAGATAATATGAACATATTATGTTATCCACTAGATGATATTTGATTATGGAATGAATGTTGATAATGATAGAAGGAATGTTGAGGAAATGTCTTTAAAGTTTTGGATAAGGGGAAAAAAATCAATTAGTATAAGTATTATATGAAGGGAAAAAAATTGAAATCAAATATATTTAATTTTTTTTTACCATATTTGATCAGCTTGCTCAGCATTTAACCTCTTCAGAAAATGTTTGCAGATGAGAGAAAATGAGAGAGAACGGGGTGGGGAGAAATGAAGAAGTGTGTGAAAGAAGGTGTGGTGGGGGTATTTATAAGGATTTACGTAACTCTTGCAATGATTGATGTGACGGTTTTTGTAGCAGTTTTATTTATAGCGGTTTATGCACAGTTTTGTAGAGATTTCACTTTTGTAATGATTTTTGTATGTTTTGTAGTGGTAATTTTTTTAAGAAAAATATAGAGGTTTACAAAAACAAAAGCATAATTTGTTTAATCATTTGTCGTCATCCCTATAAAAAAAGTGTGGAGAAAATGTTAGTTGTGAATTTAATAGGTTTGTACAAAAATTAAACTTAAATTAAGTGACAATAAAACGTAACTTATAGAAATGCACTAAACTATAGGCAAATTGTCATCACCTTAAGGGAAGAAGTTTTTGAAATTGGCAGGCTGGAATGGCTCATTCTCGTAAGTGATGCTATCACCATCGCTAATCTCATAAAGGTCTTGAGGCTTTAAATGAACCACTATATTCCAATCCTTGTACCTCTTGTCCTCGACATAATAAACCTGGTGTGCCTCTGAGGCAAGAATATATGGCTCATCAGAGTTGGCCGAGAGAAATTTATTGATATGATGCCTAAGTCATCAGAGTTGAGTCCTCAGGAATTTGTCATATTTTCCCACAAACATTTGAACACCGTCATGATGAAACGACCTTGATAATTTAGTTCAACGACATCAAGAAGCTTTCCATAATAAGGGACGTCTCCGAACTGCATGTTGTCATTACTGCTGCTCGCATAACTCCTTGTCCCAAAGGTGCCACAAACACCCGAGTTTTAGATTAGCAATCCTTGATCTCATGAAACCGTGCACAACTTGAAACCATTGACATTGTATGCCGTAAACCTGGTTGTATGGTCAAGAGGGCCGATTGTGAGAGCTATAAAATCTGGTAAGTGCAGGTTGCAGTTATTCAGTATTATGCGCACAAACCAACTTGGTAATTACTTAACATTTAAATCTAGGCAGGAAACTCTAAAGCATGTACTAAATGTTAAGTAATAACTCTGAAGCCTGTTACTCCAATTCCTTATATAATAAACCCGTTTCATCTTGTATAGCCTTCCAAATTTGAATTGTATTAGCAAGTCTCCAATTATCATACAAACACGAATAATGAAAACATCAATTCAATTTGTTTACAATTATTCAAAATAAAAAGTCAAATGTTCTAAATCATAAATAAAAGTTAACTAACAATTTTAAAAAAAATGTCCTAATTTTTTTTACAATTGTGTGAAATGAAAAGTTAAATGTCGTGAATCATAAATAAAACCTAACTAATTATCCAAAACTTGATCATCATGTCCTTTCTTTGGAGGCAGGATCACTGGGCTGACCAAAGTTAATATCACCATTGTCATCGGCATGAAGAGGAGAAGGAGGCGGTCGATGATGAACTTAGGGACAGGAGTGACCTTTGGAAGCTCCTTGTCGGGAAACATTCGTTTCTATGCCCTCGACATCATAGTGATTGTGATATTCCACTATTAGGTCTGTCGAGCGTAGAAGGAATCGGCATGCACCTTCATCTTCCTAGCAACCTCCCTACAGATCTCTTGAACAGTCTCCTCCCTCGGCCTTCTCATGCTAGAGGTCCCTACTAAAGAGGTGCCAGCCTTAGAGGCAGCTCTCCTGTGGTAGACCATGCTCGGCCTAGCGCCTAATTCCCCAGACCCCGACAATGTCCAGGGTGCACAATTTACCACATTCTTTTATCAAATTTAAATCCACTTTTATCTAACCGTATTTAATTTAAATAAAAATTTTATTAAAACAATACTTAAATTTACCTTAGACTTGCACCTTAAACTTAGTCAACCGCGAAGACAATTGTTGAGGGTTATTCAGGTCCTAGGCCTCCTCCTCATCCAAGAACAACTCCATCTCATTAATGAGAATGTTGAAGTCAAACTCTTCATTCGCCTTGTAGTCGCTCAGACTAAGCTCAGTCCCCTCATCCTAAACATACAGCTCTGGTAGGGTCACCTCCTCTAGGAGGAGCTATTGTGGCTACTAGAGCTGGGAATCAGGGCCGACCCTACAGGGCTTGGAGTAAGGAAAACATCTGTTTTTCAAAGCCCAGCCCGATAGTACCAGGGCTAGGGCCGACCCTACAGGGCCTGAAAATTACTATTCCAAATTTTAACTATTTTTCCTTCGATTTTTTCAAAGAAATATAATTAGTAAATTGCAACCATTAAAGTTCTAATCTATCAAATAAATGTTATCAACATTAATATCTAAACAATATAAATCATTCAACAAATAAACACATTTATTAATTCGTAATAAAAAACAAATAAACACAAAGATAATGTTTTTTTTTTCCAAAAAATATTAAACAAAGGAATTGCTTTATGTATGCCCACAACAAAATGCCTTTCCCTCTCGTAATTTTGTGTGTCTGCAGATTCCTTCGATTCAGACATGATTTTACTGACAGGTAAAAATAACTATACTTATTTTACACAAAATATATTTATAATTTATTACTTATATAATATTGTAATACCAAAGTATGTGTTTATTTAATATGAAAACATCCCTTCTTTAAAATTTATAAGAACTAATTATGTGTTTTAATACAGAATAGTAATAAACATAAAAAAAGGGTTATAGTTTAAACTAAAAAAATCTAAGTAATTACAAATAAACACATTCATTAAGTGGAAATCTAGGTAATTAAATTTTTTTAAAAAAAATGCTACAGTTAAACGGGCCTAACGGGCGGCCAGAGGCCATGCGGGCTGGCCCGATTAAGCTCGAGGCCTCTGAGCCGGCCCTGCAGGGCCAATTTCAAATTTCTGGCCTATTTTTCAAGCCCGAGCCCTACAGGGCCAGGGCTTAAACGGGCCGGCCCGATGGGCTTGACCCGATTTCCCGGCTCTAGTGGCTACTCTAGGAGAAGTTGTTGTAGTTGGGCCGCCTCTTGCTATGACACAAGGATAATTTCTAACCCTGTGCTGCCCTCAACGGCCTTTACCCCTCCCCTTCTACTATTGCTCCCCCGTAGAAATAGTCTAGAATATCCAACCTCCTTCCTCTTGTCCTTATCTCTCACGGAAGCCATAACTCCATAAATGCTTGAGAAAAAAAATCAGAGATGTAGTGAAATCTTCTAGAGAGCGCGTGAGAATCGAATTTGCGTTGTTAAATGTTTGGTGGTGGTGCTTGTATAAAGGCTTGAACTTTGTAGCGTTTTTACAAAAAAAACTGCTACAAAGGGTAGACATTTGTAACGATTTATATAAAACCGCTACACCAATCGTTACAAAATAACGAAACTGTACCTCATCCAATGTGAAAATTTGTAGTGGTTATATATAACGGCTACAAATATGCAAGATTGTTTGCATTTTGTAGCGGTTACTACGTCTAACCGCTACAAAGTTGCCAACTCTTTGCATTCTCTGGCAGTTTTTCCATATAACTTGCTACAAATGAACCGCTACAAATTTTGCATCATAAGGTGTCTAGCTGCTGCCATATTTGTGGCGGTTTGTGAAAATAAACCGCTACAAAATTGGCGTCATCTTTACGCCATATTTTGTAGCGGATATTTTGCAATAACCACTACAAATGTCGTTCCCTAACTAGCGCCCACTTGCCATGAGTCATACCGTTACAAATTTGCAGCGGTTTTGGTATAAACCGCCACAAAAAATTATGATAGTTAATAATTTGTAGCGGTTTTTTGTAACCATTACAAATTAACCTTTTCAAATTGATAATTTTTTTGTAGTGTCATGGTTTCGAGCCTCACATTGGTATTGATTAAAATTTGTGACAAAAATGATGATGTGGATGTGAGAAATTGAAGGACATGGAGAAAAAGGGTTCACCACTTAATCGAATGCACTATAATTAATGTAATCCACATGAAGCTTTTGTCATTCCCTCTACCGTTTCAATAGAGTTTCAAGAAAATAAGTGCCCACCCAACCTGGACTCTAATTTGACTCTCCCCCACCAACTTCGTCCCTTTTCACATGTGTTCATCAATTCTTACATTTTTATAATTTTCATATCTTTCCATAATAGTGGTAACACTAGTGGAAAAAAGGCTTTTAAGACCGGACAAAAAAGGTACATTAGGACCGGACCCGCGAGCAGTCTTGTTCCAGGCGGTATTAAAAGTCGACCTTTAAGACCGGACTTTTACACGGTCTTAAATATTTTCTTTAAGACCGGACATTTTAAACCTTCGGTCTTAAAAGTCGTACTAAATAAATCTGAAATATTTTTGGTGCGGTCCTAAAACTCAAACTTTAAGACCGGACAAAAAGTCGACCGCTCTTAAAAGATCCAAATATTAAGACCGGACAAATATCAATCCGGTCCTAAAGATAGCGGACTCTAAGACCGGAGGAATAATTACCCGGTCTTAAAAGACTGACTTTCAAGACCGGATTGTTGCAATGGACCGGTCTTAAAGACCAACTTTTAAGACCGGCTTAACACCTTTAAGAGCGGTGTTATATATACATCCGGTCTTAATATTTGAACATTTAAGACCGTATTTTTTATTTGCGGTCTAAATTTTCCGTATTTTTCCCTGTTTTGTTCTTCTGATCAATATATATACACAAATCCACCATTCAAAACAGCACATAAAAGTCGATATACTTTAAGCTACAAGCTATGAACATGAATAAATTGAATTGGGAAAAAGAATACAAATATTACCCACCATGAGTTATGTGGCCTCTTAATTAAGTCTAAAACAACTAAAGTAATTTATAAAATAAGCTAACATATAACTAATTACAAAGGCAATGAGTTACAATACATGCAGCACGTAATTCAACATACAAATGTAGTCCAATATATTATTCACCATGCCTTCATTTGATTCCCACCCAACAACGTAACATGCATCCTCTTTTATAACATGCCCCTTTGAAACGGATCCGCCACAAAAACAAAACAAGAACAAATTCATATTCAATGATGACATTGTTTAATTAAGAACATAGACAACATATAATAATTGTTAAAACCTTAAAGTTTTCTAAGAATACTGCATATGAATATTAATTACCTTATGAATTGACACTTTTATAAAGTGATATCCTCCCATATCCCTTCTTGATGATCATTTCTTATGCCGGGTTCATTATCCGCTTCATCTTCTTCGTTCATGTCAGGGTAGACCCCTTGTAAAAGGAGTACTCTCAGGAAGATCACCATAATTTGAATGACTTTCCTCATCAATATCAATGACCCTCTTTCCTTGGAGAGCTACAGACCACATTTTATTTTCTTGATCGGTGATATAGAACACTTGTTTTGCATGATCTGCCATAATAAAAGGTTCATCTCCAAAACTTCTACTATTGACATCGACTAAAGTGAATCCTAGTCGATCGATCTGAACACCATTATTGACATTAACCCACTTGCATTTGAAGATGGGAAATCTAACTTTGACATAGTCCACCTCCCAAATCTCTTCAATAACCCCATAATATGGCATGACTGCCAATTTAGGCCTCTTGTCTTTCGAACTCGAATTCGACCTCTAACATAACACCACTTTTCGGACTGTGCTCCTATCATCTAGGGACTTCGTGTAAAATGTATAACCATTGATCACATACGAATTCCAACTTATGACATCAACCTCAGGACCACGTGCTAACCATTTCATTGTCTCAGAAACACATTCAGATCCCTCGACCTTTTGTTTGAACCGGTTTGCAAAAGTTCTGTTATGCTCCCTAATCAACCTTTGTTCGGTCATTCGATGGTTCTCTTTCCTTACAGACCTCTTTATGTGCGAGATATGCTGGCTTGAACTTCATCAACATTATTCAAGATGTATAAGTGGACTTGTGACAATTCATCACGATCCACACTCTTTACCGAAGCCCCACGTCTACCCCCTTCAAACATCTTTGATGTTTTGGAAGCCCAATATGTCTTACTTTGGACAAATAATTTTGACAAAATTCCATGGCCTCTTCGAAACATATTTCGAACAATTGATGCTTCGGCCGTACGCGTTCTTCACATACCCTTTTAGGAATTTCATAGATCTTTCAATAGGGTACATCCACCGTAAATGGATAGGGCCGCACAACTTTATCTCCTCACTAGATGAACAATGAGATGAACCATGATGTCAAAAATGAAGGAACAAAAAGCTTTTCAAGGTGGCACAAGATAAGATATCCTTCATTCTCCAATTCATCCAACTTTTCAATCTTGAAAACTTTACTACAAACCGCATTGAAGAAGAAACAAAGTCTAGTCAAAACGACCGAAGATCATATTCGGCGATCCTCGAATAGCTACGGAGTAGTTGTTGCATCAAGACATGACAGTCATGAGACTTTTGGCCTACTAATTTCAAGTCCTTCATCGAGACAAGCCTCTTAAAATTTGAAGAATACCCCGAGGGAACTTTTGTGCCATGTAAACACTCACAAAGCTTCGTTTCTCATCCTTAGACAAAGTATGAGAAGCCGGGGACAATAAGTTCTCTTCCCATATGGCCTTGGATGCAAGTCTTCGCGTATTCCCATTGCTTGCAAATCCAATCTTGCCTTCACACCATCCTTCGAACTACCTTGTATGTTGAGAAGCGTGCCCACAATACTATCACATACGTTCTTCTCCACATGCATGACATCAATACGGTGTCTCACATCAAGATTGCGCCAATATGGAAGATCGAAGAATACAGATCTCTTCTTCCATATATTTGTTTCTTTTCTACTCTTTCCATGCTTACCGAAGATGACACCGATATTTTTAACCTTTTCATACACTTGCTCCCGATCAATGCCACCAGGAGCTTCTTCATACTCTTGGCCACCAAAAAAGGCCTTCTTTAATCGACGATATGGGTGGCCCCGTCTAAGAAATCTCCTATGTCCAAGATACACCGTCTTTCTTCCATGTTGAAGTTGATGGTAGCATGTGCCTTCTTCACAAACCGGACATGCTTTATGGCCTTTTACACTATACTACGACAAGTTCCCATATCTTTGGGAAGTCGTTTATAGTACAAAATATCATGGCTCTCATTCTAAAGACCTCCTTCTTGAAAGAGTCAAAAACATCGACACCTTCTTCCCACAACTCCTTCAAGTCTTCGATCAAGGGCTCTAGGTAAACATCTATGTCATTTCCGGGTTGTTTTGGTCCCGAAATCAACATAGACAAGCATGATGTACTTTCGTTTCATGCATAACATAGGAGATAAGTTGTAAACAATCGGGACTACGGGCCATGAGCTATGTATCTTGCTAAGGCTTCCATAGGGATTCATTCCATCCGTGCTAAGGGCAAGCCCGAGGTTCCTAGGTTCTTCGCCGAAGTTCGGAAATAATTGATCGATTGACTTGTACCGTGGGGTTTCACACATCGGACAACTCTGCTTCTCTTCAAACTCTTTTCTATATAATACACAATCATTCGGGCATGCATGGATATTTTTGTACTCCATCCCCAGTGGACAAAGTATCTTCTTAGCATCATAGTAGCGATGCGGCAACACGTTATCATCCGGAAGCATGTCCTTCAAAGCCTCAAGCAATTCTGAAAAACTCTTGTCGCTCCATCCATGACGTGCCTTCAAGCTTACCAATTTCAATACAGCGTTCAACAATTGGTATTTTTACACCCACGGTATAGCGGTGTTTCTGCATCACCGCACATATTACCATATGCATGTGATCGCTCAAAAGCCTCTTCTCCTACATCACGGATAATGTCCTCTATGCGATCATCCATATCCGTGTCATTATCATCAAAGGCCACTTCCCATGTTGTTTCCCACTTGATGGCACTTGTTCACCATGCCATACCCATACCGTATAAGTCTTACAAAATCCGTGACAAATTAAATGTGTGCGTATAACTTCGGGACATAGTCGACACTCATTCAAACATTTTACACAAGGGCAATAATACTTCCCCATCATCATGGGCATTTTTTTAGCAAATTCTATAAATTCCTAACCCCATTTCGATATTCAATACTCGTTCGTAAAGCATCTATCCAACTCGTGATCCATAGTAGAATTCCTATATATTATTTAGACGAATTAAGAATTACATTTGGTCATAAATGCATCACGGTGAATCGAAGAACCAAAATAAATGCAAGACGAGGAAATTAAATGCGGGGATGAAGGTCTTGTGGACTAACTCGTAGCATATGCGTTTGCAGTGAGTCGTCTTACTTCTCCGCTCACGAACGTTGATGTTGCGGCACAAGACAGCAAGAGTAACCTAAAAACACTTGTTGGTCGGTTGGGTAGGTCTAAAGTGCAAATATAATCTTCAAAAACAATATTCGTTAACAACAGAGAATACCCATAACAACATTACACCGATTTCGTTAAACCCATGAAAAACCAATAACGATAAGTTGGAAAGTAATAAAGTTTTAACCGAAACATCTCTTACAACTTCGTCTATAGACGTTTAGCTAAGGAACCGAGAGTGATTGTCGAGAAAGGTACGCGAAGCACTGATTAAGCCGAGAGGGAAATTTCGAGTCGGAACTCGAGTATTCACTTTCGGCGCGACAAGAGTCCGAGAGGGAAATTTAATTTTTCCGCGCGACAAAGATACCTTATTTAGCTTTTTGGATTTTATTAATACCGGTTATTAATTAAATGTCCGGTCCTAAAGATACAACTAACATTTTAAGACCGGAGTTTTAAAATTATCCGGTCCTAAAATTTTATTAGATTTTTAATTTTTAAGACCGGAGGTTTATAAAACATCCGGTCCTAAAATTCAAATTATCTTTAGATCCGTTACTTATAAAATAAAATGTCCTATCTTAATGGCCTTCGTGATTGGTATATTAAATCAATAAAATAAATGATATTTTTGGACAAAAATAAAGCAAAATTGGAGAATAAGTTTCTTTAATGAATTCTGGAGAAGAGCCAAAAATTCATACAAAGTGTTCTTAATGTTTCTTACATTACTTCAGAATATATACACAACAACAAAAACACAAATGAAAAACAAGCTGAATATTATCATCCACAAGAATCGATTGAACAACCTCGGCGATTTCGGCGTGAAGAGCATTAATTTCCCATGGGAGATCAGCAAGTTGTTGTCTTATTCTCTCCACCCGCAATATGAATGGATCATTACAGGAGAGCGGAGAGGGTCGAGGTAGGCGCGGCCGGGCCAACAGTTGGAGAGGGGGATTACGAACATCTCGCATGGCCGGCTTCAAGATGACGGTTGAACTCAAGCAAAGAAAAGGATCGGCAGAAGGATCGAGGGGGTGCGGCATGAGCAATCTCTTCATCATCCGAAGAAATAACAATGGGTCCAACGACCCGAGAGTCTTCGAAACAATACGACGCACCGTCCGCCGGAGGAGGCGCACCATATAATGATCTAGCCATGGCACGAGAGAGGCGTGTATGCACCCCTACGAAGCGGCTTGCTTGTATCTAACCATGGTTTGAGGATTTTGAGAAGTTGGGGTAGAGCTAGGAAGTGAGGAGTTAACAAGGACAAAGAGGAGGTAGTGTGTGGAGTATATAAAGACAGATGGCGGGAGAGATAAACGTCGATGATGAATTCGTCAATTTACTTTTATACAAACTTTTAAGACCGGACTTTTATCTTATATCCGGTCCTAATTTTAATTCAATTACTTTTAAGACCGTCCTTTTATCAAATATCCGGTCCTAAAATCATTTAAGACCGATATATTACTTGGTATCCGGTCCTAAAACTAATTTTTAATTCAATTACTTTTAAGACCGTCCTTTTATCAAATATCCGGTCCTAAAACTCATTGTTGAAATGAAAGTTCATTCTTTTCAAGAGTCCCTTCCCCATTGTTGAAATGAATTCATAGTCTCTTCGGCTTCCACATAAACTTCCCAACTAGGCGTCTCCTCGTATTCGAGCAAATATGCGTCTCCTCGTTAATGTTTCCGGCGTTTCACATTCTCTCAGATGGGTTCTCTATTTAAACCCGTTGTTACTTTCTTAACATTCATCTCCATCTCCTCCTAGAACCTCCACCGTAATGGCTTCTCCACCACGACGAGGTCCTCCTTCGGGCGAAACCCGAGGCACCTCCATATCCTCCTCCGTTGCCTCCGAAACCGAACTTCCGGCGCATGCCGGAGCACTGATAGCCGCGTCGATCATATAGACCGAAGCTTGGGCAAACTGTTTCAGTCTATCACGCCGCCAACAACAAGGGAAGCGGTACTCGACGCCAATGACGTTGAGTACCATACCTCTCGATGACGACGTCTCCGACCATTCCCTCCCCTCCGACAACGATGGGGAGGATTAGAATTTTTAAGTTTTTTTGTACTCGTCGCTTTATGAGGCAGCTAAAAAAAAATTATTAAATAAAATTTTTATTTCCCAATCGCCTTCCTTGTTTGTCTTTAACTTTATGTTCTTTTTCTCCGACAACAAGAACAAACAAAACATTGTCCTATTCGTGGTGATCAATCTTAAAAATTTGCGGAATAAAGTTAACAGTTGCGACCATACAAAACAAAACAAAAACATTATTTACCTTTTTTCGAATAAAAACAAACAGAGTGACGACTATTCTCAAGTTTGGACCATCGTTGTCTTCCCTCAACTTTTCCAGATGTGATGAAAATTTTCAAGTGTCATTTTCGTTATCTTCTTTCTTTTTCCAACTAAAAGAAAAGGGACACCGATGACGTTCTTCACATCCGTAAAAGTTGAAACGAACAACGAAGCACAAAACTTGAGAAGAACGCTTTAAACATGGTTGCCTTGAACCCTAACGATATGTCTAAAAATCGAGTCACCAACTCTATTAAAATGAAGAATATTAGGACCGGACGTTTAATAAATCCTCGGTCCTAAAAATTAAGCCTTATTTTAAAATTTAAAGTTAGGAGCGGACAACTGACAAATATACGGTCCTAAAGGTTTCGGCAATCTATTAAATAAAATGAAGACTTTTAAGACCTGACTACTAACAAATAAACGGTCCTAATAATTTAGCCGTATATTTTCTATACTTTTAGGATCAGTACTTTTAACAAATATAAGGTCCTAAAAGTCTCTACCCAAATTTTTAGAATTAGACGAAGACTTTTAGGACCGGATATTTGTTAAATATACGGTCTTAAAATGGACGAAGACCTTTAGGACCGTATATTTAAAAATATACGGTCCTAAAAGTCTCTACCCAAATTTTTTAGAATTAGACGAAGACTTTTAGGACCGGATATTTGTTAAATATACGGTTTTAAAATGGACGAAGACCTTTAGGACCGCACTTTTAAAAAATATACGGTCCTAAAAGTCGCGAATACTTTTCAGAGCCTCATCTCGGCTCATTTTCAACATCCGCCCGTACCTCAAATTTCAAGCACTAAATAGCTTTATCCACCATCCCATTCATTCAGAAACCCAAAATGGACACACACAAATTGTTCGAAAAAATAAACAAATTTATTATTGAATTACATTGCTATATTTACAAATGAATTAATTAGCTAGTCGAAAAAATAAACATATGTACAGAATAGGCTATTGTTGCTACAAAGATCATATATTATTTACAAATGAATTAATTTAGGACATTAATTATTGTCTTGACTTGGATTTTCTAAGACTAGTTTATACAGATATTCACAAAAACCTCGCGTATGTGCTCGATTTCATCATCATCAAATGGCTCTTCACAGCAAACCTCTCGTAACATCAAAGACAAAAAATGAATTAACATATTATGTGCATATTTCATATGTAACATTAAGCCATCGATCGAATTCAGCCATAACATCTTACCCTTAAAGTGACTTTAGTGTTTCCCTTCGTCACAATATCATATAAGTGTTTCATGACGTACGGGCCACATAAGTTCGATCGTTCCGGTTGCCGACGAGTCTAAAAATAACAATAAATATATATAAGAGCATATATAGCTTATCGACCAACTTCAAGGCAATTATGTCATGTCCAATTATGTACTAACCTTAATTTTGTGCCATTTAGGATCTCGTGAGCCGAGCACCACGCTTTTTTACATCAACACGGAAGGTCTTCATGGCACTATCATCAAAATCAGAAATTTATCAAGAATGTTCACCGAAAATTCACAACAGAGATTTCGACAAGACGATCAAAATGACATTCTTACTTGTTGATCATCACCGCAACGTAGTCGATGGATCGCCGTGAGTGGAGCATAAGAAGATAACATAATGCAACTCCATGTTCATGATGACCAATCGCCGCTGGTTGCTGAAAATTCACAAGAAGAAAGTACTCAAAGTGATATATATATATGTAGCATAATTATATTAAGTGAATTGCGTGACAAGTATATATGTATACCCGAGCTTACTGTGGAAACAAGTACACCTTTCTTTGCACTTTACACAACCTATTTGATATGTACTCCTGTCTCAATTCCAGAGGTAGTGTTGTGCTTGCATACACCGGCACAAGAATCCAAAATCCGAAATTCCGCCCTCTTGAACCTGGTTTCTCGTGCATGCACCTACAAGAATGACATCGATGAGGGAATTAGTATATATGTATATATGTGTGTCTAAACGGTGCATTTCAATTATGTAATCAAGGAAGAAGATACTTACTTCATAAATAGTTGAACACATGCACTAGTAACCTCAGCTCCAGAAGCAGCATGGACTCTACATCTTCATTATCAACTAAAAGCGGTTGAGGATGAGGAGGCCTACTACTTCATTGACATGCCACGATTTATCTTTAAACCAATTTTTGGCTACCAAATCTTTTATTTTTCCTTGGCCGTCAAGTTAGCAAAGTAGGGGATGGAACTTGAGGAGGGGTGGAGCTTGAGGAGGGTGGAGCTTGAGGAGGGGTGGAGCTTGAGGAGGAGTAGAGACATCTACAAGCTTCACCGCCAAGAGATGAAGGTTCCCTTGACATCACTCACAACCTTCACTCATCGCTGGGAGAGGGACAGTGCATCAAAGATCACCTCTTCAACTCGACACTCGACTTCATCATCGCCCATTTGTTCGTGGTGTACGCTTGATCCCAAGTTGTGGACAGTCCCTTTAGCAACCAATTGTCTATGACCATCACGATCCTCCACATACATGACAAGGTTGCTCGACTGATCGTCCAACAATGCAGCTCCTCTAGTGCTCGTCGCCGCATAGGTTCACCAAGGTGTCAAGGGATCCACACTGTCTCTCGGCCGAGAGCTCAGGAGGAACTTCATTTTCTCCATCTCCTCCTTCATCTTGCTCATCTCGATTGAAACATCCTCAATGTAGCATCTTTCGCCGCCGATTCCTCACTTAATTTGGCCGCCGTCCTCGATCCATCTCCTCCCTGCAACCATACTTTGTCTCGTGGCGTTTGGATTTACCAAAGTATTGCTTTAGGCCTACCCGTCCTCCAATCCCCTTACACGCCCGCGTGATCCGGTTTTCCTGGCCGCAGCGGCCGAACATCATTCCTCCCGTCCGACGCAAAAGATCCCTCCGCCTCTTTCTTTTTAAGATCTTCCGTAAGATACGTATAACGAGAAGCTTAGTGATGAAACATGTTTAGTAAGTAAAAATAACAATATCGATACTTACAATTGTTCAAAGAACTACACGAGTTTTTTCACTCGTGTAGGCGCCGCTTGGCTTTTGCCGAATATACAACCAGAGCTCCTCGCGACGTATTGGAGATGGCGCCGGTCAACTACCGTAGAAGGATTGGATTCAGCTTCATCTTCTAATCTCTTCCGTTTGGTCGCCATCAAATCTTTTTCGGCCTTTTCATATCCGCCGCGAGAAGCCCCGTGTGGGCAATCATTCTTTCTCCCAATCTCCGATATTTTTCCCTTATTTTCTGTGAATCAGATTGAAAACAACTATATATCAATTATGAATTCCACCATGTCACTAATGTAAATTAGAGAACTTCGCTTGATATGAACGTCAAACATTAGTCAAATTCACTTCATCAAGTTTCAACATTTTACTTAAGGAAGATGTAGCATTGTAGAAGAAATTGGGAAAACCAAAGGAAAGGGAGTTGCGTAAATGCCGCCAACTCACCAATTCATTCATTCATCATAAATGGTTCCTACACATATTAGAATAACTAACTAACTAACAAAGAACGCCTAACCATGGCCATTACACGCTTTACATATCAAACTTGCATGGAACTAGGACATGCTCCTCTCATGCAGGACAAAGGCAGCAAATGTATACTTCTATTCACACACCAAACCATTTAACTAACAGGATTAGATGTACACAATAACATTCACATATCCTCACAAAGTTAATAAGCAAACAAAAGTGCAAACAAAACTAAATATAACTCACCGAGCTTCGAGAGGGTCCGCTCTCGAACAAATTGTTGCCAAGTTTGTTCATCAATAAATTTGTACTTGTCCTGTGGTTGATGGTCGCTTCTCCTCGGCAAAAATATAAGTGTTAGCCGTAAAGGTCTTAAACTTCCGAACCGCTCAAAGACAATAAGACAATGTTGAGTCTTTGAACTTCTGCACTGTGGACGGTGAATGTAAGTTTGATAGTGTCCCACATAGGATCCTTTATTGTTTTTTGGTCCACATTTTTCCACTCATCACCAAAATGCTAACCTTGCTACGTACTAGAGCGCCGACAAAACTAGTATATGTGCTTTTATTAGGACCGAAAGGTTGCAAATTTTCATCAAAATGAATCTCGATCTTCGTCCCAAGATTCGACTAAGGGATACTTCCATCATTCGTGTGCCGCTCTACCACGGCGTGCACGGCGCCGAGGAGGCTCAATGTGAGATGAAGAGGGTTCGCTTGTCCGACCCTCCCTACCAAACCAAGATCCGGAGTTTCAAGAACACGAGTGGAATCGTTTTCACCGTTCATTTTCAAGACAAGAAGAGAGGAATGCCCGAGAAAATGAGGGAGTAACAGAGGCTAACAGACGCGGGCGAGGAAGAGAGGTAATGGAACAGAAGGGTTTCGCAACGTGAACAGGGTTCTTCAAAGAGAGTATGAGAGTGACAATGTGAGAGTGACAAAAGCTTCCGCGTGAAGTTAACGTTTGGCGCTTCATTTTTAAGACCTGACAAATACACATATACGGTCTTAAAAGATAACCTTTAAGACCGATCTCTATATATGTCCTGGCCTTAAAATTAATTAATTTTTTATTCAAACTTTAGTACGGCCAAATTTTTGTCCGTTCTTAAAAGTCTAACTTTTAAGACCTGGCCATTCTCAGTAACTATGGTCTTAACATTTATTACTTTTTTATTTAAACTTTAGTACCGGGACAAATTTTAAGTTCGGTCTTAAAATCAAAGTTTTAAGACCGCTTTTATATAAGTTCGGTCTTAAAACTTTAATACCTTTATATTTATATTTTTCCGTATTATTTTGGAGTGTAGAAAATATAAGTCTCGCCTTGATGAGATTTCTACATAAAAGTATTTGATATTTCAATTTTTTTATTAACATTTTTAAGGCCGGTTGTTATTTTAACAGGTCTGGATAAGATCTATGAAAAATTGATCAGAATAAGAAGTTCTTTATATTTACAAATATGCCACCGGTCACATATTTAGGACCGATCGATAATTAGTCCGGTCTTAATGAGGCGTCCTTCATTGTGTAAGAAGTTCTTTTTATTTACAAACCTGCCACCGGTCACACCATTAAGACCGGTGCTTCGTTTATCCGCTCTAAATGAGGCGGTCTTATAGCCCTTCATTGTTTAAGAAGTTCTTTTTATTTACAAAACTGCCACCGGTCACACCTTTAAGACCGGTGCGTCGATTATCCGCTCCAAATGAGGCAGTCTTAAAGCCCTTTTTTGCACTAGTGTAATTTAATCAAATAGAGAAAACAAAGATGAACATTGAGTGACTTAATTCAGTTTTAATTTATATATACCAGGATATACAGTATGTTATTTGTGGTATACTTTTCATAATCTTGCAAGATCAATGAGTGCTTTATAGCCGTATATGCATTTGTATTCATTAATTATTAGAATTATTAGTTGAAATGACCATCATTAATAAGTTGTTGGTTGAAGTGGTAAGGGGTCTCATTTATGTAAAAAGAAGAATACAAAGTTTGAATTCTGAGAAACACACTTGTTGAAATTAATTCATAACATTTGATCATTAAATATTTTTTCAGGTATCAATAATATATGGTAATGCTTTAACATTTTATTATTAATTAAACTATAAAAACATAATTATTTTGCTAATATGTGATGATCCGGCAGCAAATCATGGTGATATTTCCTTGAGTCTTCATTTTAAAAAAATCTAGCTATATTACGGACAATTTAGGGAATGCGTGTAAACAGAATTGGTCTTTCATCTTCCAGTTGTAATCAGCTATCGCCAGTGATGTAGCTCACGTATACAAGTTGTTTTCAAGAGCATGACATTCTATATGCTTTTTGATAGATTAGTACAACTTTACTATTGACTTTTGTGCTTCTATTTCTTTGTTTCTTTTATTAATTAATAATTTTCCAAAAGGGTTGTGACAGCTGCTGAATGCCTGAATCATTTAGTCAAGCCAGTAATCACCCTGAAATATTTTCTATATTTAGAAATCTTTTACTAATATACTCATATTGATATATGTAAATAATGTTTTTAATGTTGGTAAATTAGTTATTTATTTGGGTACTATTTTAGACGGCAAATGTGGGGCACCACAGAATAGCGTATTTTCGATTGACCACACATAGCTGACTCCGAACCAGGGTTAGGTTCCAAGGTTTATCCCACACGGCACGTGTGATTTAGCAGTGACCCTCGTGTTATATATCAGCTCACATATCTTCTTCCTCATCATCTTATTCATATAAATCCCAACATACCTTACCAGATTTTGCAGAGCCTTCACATTCTGCGTTCTTCTTATTATTCCTCCTCCTTCTACACACTCAACTTAAAAGCCGTAGACTGAATATGTCAGTGAATCTAGAACCGTTGGATTTAGGAGTTCCGATTCCATACCACTTCAGATGCCCCATTTCCCTCGACCTCATGCGCGAACCCGTTACTATATCAACGGGTCAGACTTACGACCGAACCAGCGTCCAGTCTTGGTTCGCCGCCGGTAACACCACCTGCCCCGTCACCAGAGCCCCTCTTTCCGACTTCACTCATCCCAAACCACACTCTCCGCCGCCTTATCCAGGACTGGTGCGTTTCCAATCGTCATTTCGGAGTCGAACAGATCCCAAGTCCGACCCGACTCGCCCACCCTTCTCTGGTTCGGACGCTATTGAATCAAGCTTCTTCGGAGACTTGCACTCCTCAGTCACGTATCTCTGCACTGCGACGCCTCCGACGACTCGTTAGTGACTCGGAAAAGAATCGTTCTCTCATTGGATCTTACAACGTGAGCCGGATTTTACTCCATATCCTGTTTGATACCAATTCGGATTGTTTTGAGTTGAAGCACGAGTCGCTGGCACTTTTGGTTTGTTTCTCACTTGCCGAATTTGAATGCGTCTCCATCGCATCGGAACCGGATAGAATCAAGTATTTGTCGCGTTTGATGTTTCATTCCTCGATCGACGTCCGAGTTAACTCGGCTACTCTGATTGAGTCAGTCGTGAGCGGCACTCGGTCGCCGGAGCTGCATGCACAAATCAGCAATGTCGATGAAATCTACGGTGGAGTGGTTGATATATTGAAGAGTCCAGTTTCGTTCCCTCGCGCTCTCAAGATTGGGATCAAGGCCCTGTTTGCTTTGTGCCTGCCGAAACAAACACGGCACAAAGCGGTGGCTGCCGGTGCTCCTGCGATCCTCATGGACCGGCTCGCTGATTTCGAGATATGCGATGCTGAGAGAGCTCTGGTGACGATTGAGTTGCTCTGCCGAATTCCGGAGGGGTTGGCCGCGTTTGCAGGGCACGCTCTGACGGTACCGCAGTTGGTGAAAGCAATACTGAAGATATCGGATCGGGCGACGGAGCACGCTGCCGTAGCGCTATTGGCTGTTTGCTCAGAATCGGAGAAGTGCCGGAGGGTGGCGGTGGCGGTGCGTGTGTTGACACCACTGCTATTGGTGGTACAGAGTGATTGCACAGAGAGGGCAAAGAGGAAGGCGAAGATGTTGCTGAAGCTTCTTCGGGAGTCGTGGCCTCAAGATTGCGTTGGAAACTCTGACGATTTTGCATGCGGCGAACTTGTTGTACCGTATTGAGTTTTTGACGATGCTGCTTCTCTTTCGCCATACTCTCAAAACTTACTCCAAAATTTCCATTTTTCTTACCACAGTTTCAGGGGAAAAACAGATCAGATCATGATTCAGTTTTAGGTTTATCAGTACATAGTCCTGCAATGCATGCTATATATTATTTTTTTGTCCATTCATTCATTTATGTAAGAATATAATCTGATGGAAGTAGTTAAAGGAAAGGTTTTCATTTTGTAGATATAAATAATTTTGAAGTGGTAAAATTTTCACATCTGTACGATCATCCTGATTAAAAATAAGTAATTTATTTTTTCTATTTCTATATAGACTAAATATACATCAAAACCTCTTGAATATATGAATTTCTTTTAATGTCAAGTGATAGAATTGTCTTCTAAGTTCATATCATCACAAACAAAAGTGCGTACTGAAATAAATTGTGCTGTACGTTATGGCGGGGGAGAAATATTTTGATAGGTTTAATTCGAACAGATTGATCGTCTTTTAAAGATAAATGTTATTTGTAATATTTTTGGATACTGCCTGTCAGTTTAATTTAATTTTCTAAAATCTACCATCTTCCACCAGAATAATAATTTTGAAGTTATGAGTTCTGAAGTATGAAATGGCCCAGCAATGTGAGAAGCGAAAGTATATATGCAGCTCGACTTGGGAACAGTATTCTTGGGACACTGATTTTGCTATTTATATTTGATTATTCACTAGTGCAAAAATCGTTTTTTTATACTAGGTGAAAATTGCATTTTAGACCGGTTTTAGATTCGGTCTCGATGCAACTGGCCTAAAAAGTCTGTTACTTTTAAGATCGGTTTCTCAACCGGTTTTAAAAATTACTTTTTAGACCAGTTTTTTAATATATAACGTCTAAAAGGTAAGACTTTTAAGACCGGTTGTGTAAAATAACTGTTCTTAAAAGTCTTTGTGCTCTCCATCTTCATATCAGTTGAGAAGGAGAGCGGCGTTTGAACCAAACCAAGTCGTCGTCTCTCAGTAATGTCCAAGGCTGAGGGTCTTTGATTCTTTTTCTTTATAGGTTCTTTCTTGCCTTGACAGGCTGTGGGACTTTATTGCTTCGTGATACGCGATCTGAGCCAGGGTCCGACGAGGCTCTTAGATCGTGAAGCTTTTAACACGTCATCTCTAGTGAGTTTTGATTTCGATGACTATAGACATTGTGCATCGATAGGCTAAAGTGCAGCGCACCACTGGAGATGAGAGCCGATGTAGAGTTGGCACCAGGAACCATTGAAAGATTCCGGCATGAATCTTTGAGACTGAATCCGAAGAATTCCTTATGTTTTTTTTTTTCTTCGTTGATTTTCTTCTACTCTCTCTTATTTTATTGTTCAGCTTTGGCAAGGAATCAAGGAGAATGAGTTTGCTTCACTTCTGAATTCTCAGATCTGCACGCTTTGTGAACTCTAGACCCTTGGATCTATTTGGTGAGGAGATTTTTGATTTGGTCCTATGAAGATGGGTTGAGAGGGTGAGGAAAGGGGACGATGTCTAGAAGAGAGGAAGAGAAATGGCTGTGGGACTTGACAAGGAAGAGAAGAGGAGAGGGGTCAGCTTACAGACATTAAGGGATGAAGAAAGTGTCACGAAATTCAATTTTCGGCGCGACAATGAAAATCTTTAGACCGGTTATGATCAAAATGAAGTTTTAAAAGTTAACATTTTAGACCAGTTATTTTATAAAACTAGTCTTAAAAGTAATAAATATATAATTTTTTTATTCTACAACTTTTAGACCAAATATAAATAAAACTAGGTCTAAAAAGTTTAATCTTTTAGACCGGTTATTTGTAAAAATCAGTTTTAACAGTAATAAACTTTTTTTAATCTTTTTAGACTAGTTGTCAAGAAATTAGTCTAAATAATACTCCATCCGGTCCTAAATATATGACAAAGTTTGTAGTACTAGTTGTCAAGAAATTAGTCTAAATAATACTCCATCCGGTCCTAAATATATGACAAAGTTTGTAGTGCAATTGCACTACAAACTTCGTCTTATATTTAGGACCTGAGGTAGTATATTTTAGACCTTATATTAAAGAAACCGATCTAAAAAGTTCTTTATACTTACAAAAATGTCACTGGTTATACTTTTTAGACCTGATACCCTATAACTAGTCTAAATGTGATGGTCTAAAAGCTCTTTTTATAGTAGTGGTTTGAACGATTGAGTAATTTAAGTTTGAATAATTTGAAGTTAAATATAATATTTGTTAATTAACCTCAAATATAGTAGCCTCCACCTTAATTACCAAAAATTAAAAGCATAGTGTAAAGGAATAGGTTCTTAATTGGAAATATAATAATCAAGAGACGATATCATTATATCAAGGACCTGTTTAGAATAATGATTGGAACTTTTAAAAATAATTTTCTAGCTATGATTTATAGTGTATCAGATAAGCATGTAATAAAAGTCTTGTCTTGCATAAGTGTATTTATGATAAACAGTTTCAAACAAGCATTAATCCTAACATTGTTGTAACTTGTAACAAAGAAATACGAATGCTATCGCTAACGCGACGTACCTTTGGTAGCTTCATGAATAGTTAGCATACCTTAATGGCCACATATCCTTTTCTTTCAGTCATGTCGCAGCACTAGTGTTGACCATTTCAAACTAACCTAAAGAGGGGGGAAAACTATTCTATTATATTAATATCATTACCTATCCCACACCCAATCAATATTTTGGGACCAAATTAATCAATTCAAAGCCTATAAGTAATCAAAGGATGAAAAATCAAAATTCGCTTTTTAAAAATATATAATAATTTATTCTATTTATTTTTTAAATTCAAGGAATCTGATTATTATTTTTTTTTATGATGGCTTTCAGAAATGGGAAAGGGCTTGGTGATATAAAAATAGATGCACAATATATATGTATATTGTAACATCCCGTTTCTAAAAGCAGTATAATTTTTTTTTCTTCAAACATCATTTCAAATCATCAGAGTAGAGCACCAGAGCATAATGGTGACTAATATATATTCAAAGTACCCATGGTAGCATGTCTTGCTGTTTAAACATCGGTACAAGAGTGTTTCAAAAGTAATACATGACAGAAAGAAGTCTTCAGCCGGGTCTTCTATGTGGGCTGCTTGCCTCTATTCTCGGTCCTCGGTCCTTCCGACCCTGAAGCTAAGTTAAGAGCTGAGGTCCATGCATCGACGGTTAACCTCATGTTTATATACACCATATATGTACGACAGACATTCATAGAATTTTGTCAACATTTACTATGGTCAGGCATAGGGTATACATATCAGATATGTATGGCAATAACAATACAATCGGATGCAAGGTTAAGGCACAATGAGAAATGTACATGATCAGATATGCACGGCAATAACAATACAGTCGGATATAGAGTTAAGGCACAATGAACAATAATACGGTCGGATGTAATACAGTCGGATGTATGATTAAGGTACAATGGACATTGGACATAATCGGATATGGACGGCAACAACAATACAGTCACATGTAAAATACAGCATGACGGAGGAAACACATATATGCATACAATAACCATCAGAGTTAATGTTACTAGTACGCGAACGTACCTTCGTTGACGATATGTGGTACGATAGTTGGTCAAATTGTAATCAGGGATATCCTATAAGGACAATAACGCATTTATTAATGATCAAACATTATGACGGACATTTTAGTCATAAATGACCATTTTACCCCTGACCTCCTAATTGGCGGAATTTCGCCAGAGCTTCGCTACTTTGACTCCCAACTTTCAGAAACTCAATCCCTACTATGTTTTTACCTCGTCAGGCATCTTTCAATGCAATGAGGCTTAAAAACAAGAATATGAATTTCATTTCCTACTTCCTAGATCTAACCAACATTTCTGCTAAAACTACCGAACAAAAGACTAGAACTTAAAAGCTAAGGACCGAAGAACTTACCCGTGCAGAACTTCGCTACAACTTCCTCCAAAGCTCCTCCTTCTCTCTAGAATCTCTCTCTCTCTATTTCGAAATAAGGGAGAGGATTTGGTGTGAATTTTCCAAAGGCTTGAATGCCTATTTATAGAAAAAGTGCGAGGGCAAAACAGTAAATGTAATACCCAGATATTTATTATCTGGAATATTATGAATTAAATGGATATTTCTGATAAGTGAAATTATTGTCTCCAGACTTGTGTAGATTTAGCTTATTATTCTAAGTTAAATTCTGTAGGAAGTTAGGAAATTTAAGGGCCAAAGTGCCAAAATGACCAAAATGCCCCTAGAAAGGGTAATTAACTTAGAAAATTTATGGAAAAATCCTAAAAGACAGCTTAAATGACCAAGTGAGTTAGGAGAGTATATAATCTCTAATTATTGTAATTTTATAAATTTTGAAATTGGAGAAATTGTTGGAAAATACTCAAAAAGAAATAAAAGACCAAAATACCCTTGTAATTATGGAATAATGCAAGAGGCATGAAAATACTAATGTTAATACAATTGTATGAAGGTAATGAGGCATAGTAATTAAGAAAATTATCAACAAGTGATAATGAAGTAATTAAGTAATATTGGACTAATTACTTAAGCATAAGCAAAGGAAATTCAAGAATAAATATGTGAAGCTCAAAAATTAGTGGAAATTAGTTGAATATTAGTAAAAATGTATTTACTAATTAATTGGAAATTTCTATGAAAAATAGTTGAGTTTAGGTATTTTTAAGCCTAAATACAAGAATGGACCAATTAGGGTTTTTTGTTGGAATTTTTGGAAAAATTAAATAAATAAATCATTAAATAATTAAGTAAATAAAAATAAATATTTATTAAATTAATTAAAGGGGCAAACGAAATTCTGGGCCAAAGAAAAATAAAAAGAAAATAAAAATAGGATAGGAAGCAAGTTGTGCAACTTGCACAATATTTTATTATTATAATTAATTAAAGCAAAATTTGTGAATAGTAATTTTAAAATTAGGAAACGGATCATATCTAGAGATCTAGGAATAGGAATCCCAAGGTCAAGGTAAAATATTGATCAGTGAGTTTTTACCTTCAAGTGACCTCTTCCTAAGTTAATTCCGAGGCCGTTTGTGCATTTTCCTAATAAAACAAAATAGGGAAAAATGCATATTTTTGGAAATAAAGAAAATAAATTCTAACTCAATATCTAGGAATGAGTTTGAATTTATTTAGACATATTTGGAATCAGTGAATTTTTCTCTAGAGATTGGTGATTCCGAAAACGCGTTTCGTAACCGGACCCGTACGGACACGTTTTTCGAGAAACTTCTACGAACACGGAATGCCCTGTATGGAATCAAGGTTTAGATTAGAATAGACATTTCTAGTAAGTAATAGGAGATCTTCAAAGTTAGTTAACCGAATTTTGAGATTTCTCCGAAAGTACGCGATCGGACACCGATCGGAAACTTATCAGAAGATGCCTTCTTAAGGAAGTAAGTGACATCACCACCATGACATCATGGCTTTAAATGATGATGTCAGCTGCCAAGTGGCCCGGTGAGGATCGTGACATGTGGCAAAGTGCGATCCGGCGGCCGATATCCGATATGAAAAAGTAGTGAATAGTGTCACATTTTCTTCTATAAATAGCCAAGTTTCCTCTTCATTTCTCACACCATTTTGAAGAGCAAAACCGATTCTAGAGAGAGGATTTTAGAGAGAGAAGCTCGGGAAAACGAGCTTTAAGCTTTCATAGTTCTTTCAATAGTTAGTAATGCTAGAGTAGTCTTTATTTTTATGATTGGATATCATATGGGAGGGCTATTTTAGTCATTATTTTCAAAATCATAGTTGCGTCGAAGTTCGGCAAAATTTGGGAAGAAAATTTGTCGAGTAACGGCGTCCGCGAAATTCCGCCGATTAGGGGTAGAAGGGCAAAATGGTAATTTTTACCTAAAATGCCGATATTGTGTCAAATCACTAATGGAAGTGATATTACTCTTATAGGATATCGAGAATCTCCGATTTGCTGCCAGAGTAGGCGTGCAGCCGAAGATTTATCTATCTTATTGCTTTCTGTTTCTTTCTGTTATTTCCTTTCTAAACCTTAGGATTACTGTAATCATTACAATGTTACACAATGGTTGATGTTTTGGCTAAGAATCCAATTACTCTTTCGCTCTATTGCTGTACTCTGATTGTTTGTTTGAAAAAAAAAAAAAAATTCCGCATTTCAAACATGGGATGTTACATTTTATGGTATCAGAGCTAGTTAAGTTAACCATGATCGGGGGTTCTCACAGTGTGATCTGTGACGAAGCATTGGCTCTTACCCCGACATGGCCAGTGAGCTGGTTGCCTTTGGCCGAGAGGCGGGGCGTAAAACTAGCGGCTGAGGTACGATTTGTCGTCACGGTCCTAAGCGGCCACAGAGACATTTTTGGTATCAGAGCATGAAATTCTGGCAAGTATTTAACTATGTTACCACGGACAGTTTGGTGCCGAAGGCAAGGCTAGTCTACGTGGGTGTGCCATAAGTCACTGCTAATCCGGTGAGGCCCCCATGGTAGACACTTACCTGGCCATTCTGTTCGGATAACGGAGTTAGGTTCTTAAGCCTTTTAACTTTGAGCATATTTTTGAAAATGAGTACTGATACGACCATTCATCTGATGATGACAACTGTAAGTATTCCCAGCTGTTAAGCTGTCAGGACGATTCGAGAGTGAATCTTTCTATGAACCCAACATCCTAGACAAGTTCTAACTACGAACAGAACGCTGATAAGCACTATACGATCAAAGCATTGGATGGCGGAACAACGCAGCAAGACTATTAGAAGAGCGTACTTCGATATGAAGTTATGAATTACGAACACGAAGGATTTTAACCACCGGTCATAAACCAGCTGGATGATGTAGTATACGTTTGCATGTGCATTACATCTAATATAAAAATATATAGGTTTTGATGCCACGTGATGTGTTATTTTCGACACATATATCGTTATTTAATTAAAGGAAAGAGATAAACATGGCAATCTTAAGAGGTGCCGGTGCACCAAGAGGCCGAGGCCGTGGACGAGGCCGAGGTCGAGGCAGAGCGCAGATGCCTCAAGATAGAGCAATACCGAAGTTGGACAAAACCAAGAGGACCAACATGCACGTAATCAACTCCCGAACCAACAAAACGACATACGGGAGATGCAACGAACTTTGCAAGAGCAGAGCTCTTATCGATGCATTAATGGCAGGAAGGCAGGAAAGACAAAGACAAGATGAAGAGCGCAACAATGAGGAACATGAAGAAGATGACCACAATGATAATGAAGAAGAGTATGATGACAACGAGAATGATGAAGAGCCTGAGGGGTCTGAGAGATCCCAATCACCACCTAGGCGCAATCAAAAGAGAGAACCACCGAGAGCCGGGTCAACCGCCCGCAAGTCAAGCCACCCGGTTTCCGGGAAAGAATGAACTAGCCGAGGATTGGCCGCTAAGCCTAAAAAGATTTTTGAAGTTATCGAGTGCCCGGAAATCGGAAGGCACCGCCGGCTATCTACAAGTTGGAGGGCGATGCCCACGATGGTGGGAGAGCGTTTCCACAACCCCGCCAAGCCCCGTTACGTGGGAGATGTTCTTGGAGCAATTCAACGAACAATACTTTCCTCCCTCAATTCAGTGATTAAGGAGGAGGAATTTCGCAGATACAACAAGGGAATGAGGAGTCATTTGACGACTACTTCGCACGTTTCACCAACTCGTCCCGATACTCTTCGTATCCAAGAGCAATGTGAACGAAAGCTGAAAGCGAACCGATTGGTGAACGGGCCGAGGTACGACATAAGATCGAGGCTGGTATCTCATCAATTTTCTAGGATGGCCCAAGCCGTGGGATCATGCAGATTGACAGAGCGCAACTTGAAAGAACTGCGCAAGTCCCGGCCGTGAAGGCAACAATGCTGGTCGCGGTGGATCCAACCGCGGAGGATCCTCACAGAAGAGGAAAGCGCCTTGGAGCAACAACCAAGGTGGAAACAAGAAACCCTACCAACAGTACAATCCGAAACAAAGAGGATCCCGCACATGTCGAAATGTAAGAAGTACCATCCAGAGCCAATCGTGATGGGAAACAAGTCTGCTTCAGTGTCGAAGCCTGGACACATTAGCCGGATTGCCCCAAGAAGGCCTGCAGAGGCGAGACCTCAAAGCACTGGCCGGATCTTTGCATTGACAAATACAGAGGCCAAGAAGTCCCCAGAGATGGTTCAAGGTACCATCTATCTCAATGGAAATCTACTTGAAGCATTGTATGACTCGGGTGCTAGTCACTCGTTTATTTCCTATGATTGTGCAAGTCGTTTAGGATTGCATGCCTGTAGATTACCATTTGATCTTGTAGTATCTACACCGTTGGGTGTAAAGTCTTTAGCTTCTGATGCGTGTATGAATTGTACGGCTGACGTGGATGGACGAGTTTCTAAAGTGGATCTTATCCGTCTACCTCTTCACGGCATCGACGTCATATTCGGTCTGAACTGGTTAACGGCCAACGGCGCAATGATTGATTCTGGCAAAAAGCAACAAAGTAACCGTAAAAATAAGTACCCACTTCCCGGATTGATGATCTTTTGGATCAATTGTCCGGTTCCACATCTTTTCGAAAATTGACTTGCGTCGGATACCATCAGTTGCGAGTTAAGGATGGCGATGTTCCCAAGACAGCTTTCAGAACCAGATATGGGCATTATGAATTCCTTGATGCCCTTCGGATTGAGCAATGCACCTACGGTATTCATGGATTACATGAACCGTATCTTCCGACAACACCTAGACCAATTTGTGGTGGTGTTCATCGACGACATTTTGATATATTCTAAGAGCAAAGAAGAGCACGAAGAACATCTGCGAAAGGTATTGAGCATACTGGGAAAAGCAACTATATGCTAAGCCGAGCAAATGCGAATTTTGGTCGCCGGAAGTTAAATTTCGGGCCATGTTATATCTAGCGGCGGAGTTGCGTTGATCCAAGCAAAGTAGAAGCGATTCGACGGGAAACGGCCGAGAGCGTGACGAGATCCGTAGTTTTCTTGGTCAGCGGGATACTACCGCAGATTTATACGGATTTCTCGCGTCTTGCCCTACCATTGACAAAGCTTACGAGGAAGAATCAACCCTTTATATGGGGAGATGATTGTGAGGAGAGCTTTAGAATCCGAGGGAGAGGTTGACTACAAGACCTGTATTGATTATCCCCGATCCGATGAGACCTATGTTGTCTACAGTGATGCCAGTGGGCAAGGATTGGGATGTGTCCTAATGCGGCAGGCGAGTGGTGGCCTATGCCTCTCGTCACCGAAACCTCACGAGTTAAACTATCCTACACACGATCTAGAGCTTGCGGCTATCGTGTTCGCTTTGAAGATATGGAGGCATTACATACGGTGTAACCGTAGAAGTGTATTGTGACCACAAGAGTCTGAAATACTTGTTCGATCAACGAGAACTCAACATGAGACAACGTCGTTGGATGGAGCTGATTAAAGATTACACCCTGGAGATCAAGTATCATCCGGGTAAAGCAAACGTCGTTGCTGATGCTCTTAGTAGGAAGACGGTGCAGGTATCATACATGATGATACAAGAGCAGAAACTGCTGGAAGATTTTAGGGATCTGAATCTATCCAATCAAATCTGCATGGGTCTGCACGCACCTGCTGATGCCTATCTTGCTACACTTCTTGCGAGTCAAGGGGAGTATGATCTGAGAGATGAAGTGGAGAAAGCTCAGAAGCAAGATGATTGGGCAAAAGAGACACGTGAGAAGATCACTCGAGGAGAGACCCAAGACTATGACCTATCACGTAGTGGTTTGGTCAGGTATAAACAGCGAGTTTACATACCGCCAGTTGATGAATTAAGGCGGACGATAATGGATGAGGCTCATAAGAGTAAGTACACTCTACATCCAGGCATGGTCAAAATGTACAGTATGAAATCCGAACTTTGGTGGCCGGAATGAAGAAAGACGTAGCGAATACGTGGCCAAATGCTTGACCCGTCGAAAGTAAAGATTGAACACCGTCGACCCCCGGTCTTTTGCAAGGACTAGAGCGCAGAGTGGAAATGGGAGAACATAACCATGGATTTTGTGGTAGGTCTTCCCAAAATCAGAAATCATGATACAATTTGGGTAGTTGTTGACAGATTAACCAAGTCAGCACACTTTATTCCCATCAGTATTCACTATTCTCTGGAACGATTGGCGGAGATTTATATTAAAGAGATAGTGAGATTACATGGTGTTCCTAAGAGCATTGTCTCTGATCGTGATACACGATTCAAATCCCGTTTCTGGCAAGCATTACATGAAGGTATGGGGACTAAGCTAAGGTTCGTTCGGCTTATCACCCTCAAACCGACGGTCAATCCGAGAGAACCATACGAGACACCGGAGGATATGCTTTGCGAGCATGTGCCTGGATTTCAAAGGAAGTTGGGATCAACATCTTTCGCTAGCAGAGTTTGCATATAACAACAGTTATCATGCTAGTATACAAATGGCCCCGTTCGAGGCATTGTATGGGCGGAAGTGTCAGTCACCATTATGCTGGACAGATTCATCTGAAAAGCAGTTACTTGGGCCGGATATGCTTGAGCAGACCTCTGAACAAATCGCGTTAATCAAGAAGAGACTCCTAGCAGCACATAGTAGACAGAAGAGCTATGCTGATAAAAGGAGGAGACCTCTAACGTTTTATGTCGGCGACCATGTATTTCTAAAGTTATCCCCAGTAACTGGTGTCGGCAGAACGCTTAAGAGGAAGAAACTCAGTCCACGGTACGTAGGACCTTTTGAAATCTTGGCTAAGCGCGGAGAAGTAGCTTATCAGATAGCTTTACCCCCGAATCTGAGTAATCTCCACGACGTTTTCCACGTGTCGCAATTGAAGAAGTACCAACCAGACAGTGATCACGTCATCGAGTACGAGGATGTCGAAGTACGGCATGATAATACCTTCATAGTCGAGCGGAGCGGATCATCGATCACAAAGAGAAACGGCTCGAAACAAGACTATTTTGATTGTGAAGGTGGTCCGGAAAGGTTTGTCACCCGAAGAAGCGACTGGGAAACCGAAAATGACATGAAGGAGAAGTACCCAGAGTTCATAGCCCGAAGTTTAGTTAGGATAGATTAAATTTCGAGGCGAAATTTTGTATAAGGGGGGGAGAAATGTAATACCCAGATATTTATTATCTGGAATATTATGAATTAAATGGATATTTCTGATAAGTGAAATTATTGTCTCCGGACTTGTGTAGATTTAGCTTATTATTCTAAGTTAAATTCTGTAGGAAGTTAGGAAATTTAAGGGCCAAAGTGCCAAAATGACCAAAATGCCCCTGTAAGGGTAATTAACTTAGAAAATTTATGGAAAAATCCTAAAAGACAGTTAAATGACCAAGTGAGTTAGGAGAGTATATAATCTCTAATTATTGTAATTTTATAAATTTTGAAATTGGAGAAATTGTTGGAAAATACTCAAAAAGAAATAAAAGACCAAAATACCCTTGTAATTATGGAATAATGCAAGAGGCATGAAAATACTAATGTTAATACAATTGTATGAAGGTAATGAGGCATAGTAATTAAGAAAATTATCAACAAGTGATAATGAAGTAATTAAGTAATATTGGACTAATTACTTAAGCATAAGCAAAGGAAATTCAGTAATAAATATGTGAAGCTCAAAAATTAGTGGAAATTAGTTGAATATTAGTAAAAATGTATTTAATAATTAATTGGAAATTTCTATGAAAAATAGTTGAGTTTAGGTATTTTTAAGCCTAAATACAAGAATGGACCAATTAGGGATTTTTGTTGGAATTTTTGGAAAAATTAAATAAATAAATCATTAAATAATTAAGTAAATAAAAAATAAATATTTATTAAATTAATTAAAGGGGCAAACGAAATTCTGGGCCAAAGAAAAATAAAAAGAAAATAAAAATAGGATAGGAAGCAAGTTGTGCAACTTGCACAATATTTTATTATTATAATTAATTAAAGCAAAATTTGCCGTTTGTGCATTTTCCTAATAAAACAAAATAGGGAAAAATGCATATAGGCATATTTTTGGAAATAAAGAAAATAAATTCTAACTCAATATCTAGGAATGAGTTTGAATTTATTTAGACATATTTGGAATCAGTGAATTTTTCTCTAGAGATTGGTGATTCCGAAAACGCGTTTCGTAATCGGACCCGTACGGACACGTTTTTCGAGAAACTTCGGCTGAACACGGAATGCCCTGTATGGAATCAAGGTTTAGATTAGAATAGACATTTCTAGTAAGTAATAGGAGATCTTCAAAGTTAGTTAACCAGAATTTTGAGATTTCTCCGAAAGTACGCGATTCGGACACCGATCGGAAACTTATCGGTAAGACAGCTTCTTAAGGAAGTAAGTGACATCACCACCATGACATCATGGCTTTAAATGATGATGTCAGCTGCCAAGTGGCCCGGTGAGGATCGTGACATGTGGCAAAGTGCGATCCGCGGCCGATATCCGATATGAAAAAGTAGTGAATAGTGTCACATTTTCTTCTATAAATAGCCAAGTTTCCTCTTCATTTCTCACACCATTTTGAAGAGCAAAACCGATTCTAGAGAGAGGATTTTAGAGAGAGAAGATGCGGAAAAATTACAGCGAAGCTCTGGGTAAGTTTTCCGGTACCGAGCTTTAAGCTTTCATAGTTCTTTCAATAGTTAGTAATGCTAGAGTAGTCTTTATTTTTATGATTGGATATCATATGGGAGGGCTATTTTAGTCATTATTTTCGAAAATCATAGTTGCGTCGAAGTTCTGGCAAAATTTCAGGAAGAAAATTTGTCAGAGTAACGAAGTGCTGGCGAAATTCCGCCGATTAGGGGTAGAAGGGCAAAATGGTAATTTTTACCTAAAATGCCAGATATTGTGTCAAATCACTAATGGAAGTGATATTACTCTTATAGGATATCGAATCTCCGATTTGCTGCCGCCACGTTGTTTGAAGTTCACGTTTTCCGTGAAAGTACGTTTTCCGCCTGGTAGTACCTAACGTTGCCAACGAAGGTACGGACGCGTCATCGTAACACTAATCTTGTGCTTCTTAAATGCATATATGTCAAGGATATGTTTCTTTCTGTTATTTCCTTTCTAAACCTTAGGATTACTGTAATCATTACAATGTTACACAATGGTTGATGTTTTGGCTAAGAATCCAATTACTCTTTCGCTCTATTGCTCTACTCTGATTGTTTGTTTGAAAAAAAAAAAATTCCGCATTTCAAACATGGGATGTTACAGTAAACTACCAAACTTCCTCTTTCATTGTGAACCATGGAATCAAAAGCACTTTTTGAAACTCATTCTCCTCCATGGAATGTGTGTGTTGACCTCCCCCCCCCATGTCACCTTCAAAATTGTGATTTCATGCATGTGACATCATCCATTACTTTATGGATTTCTACCGATAATTCCCCCGATCGGTGTTCTAATCGCGTAATCTTGAAAAATCTTAGAAATCCAAACAACATAGCCACGAAGGTCTATTCTTCCTCTTTGGAAATATCTTGGTTAACTATATTTTTGATTCCATTCGGGTATTCCGTTGCTCTGTCGAACATTTTCGGATAAACGTCTTGATTACTTTAAATAACTTAGGAAACACCAACCACGGACAAAAATGCACTGATTCATAATATGTCCAGTTGTTTTCTACTTAATCCAAGGATTTCAAGATAGGATTTATTTTCTATTGGTTCTCATTTATCCTATTGCCTTTTCTACAAAATATCTTCCTTTATATCATTCTTTTATTCCCACTTGTATTTGATTTCACACTTGCACTTTTCTCTCTCCTTTCCTCTTCATTTCTTTCGAATCACATGGCATATTTTTGGCAAAAAGATGTTGCTTCCCACTTGCAACTATCCCATGTGCATGTGTTCTTATTGGTTGTTGCAACTTTTGACTTTTTCAACCCTTCCTAAACAAGTTTGCTACTCAAATTTCCACTCAATTTTCTCCTTCTTCATTATTTCAATTCGGCTGCACCCCCTCTCCCTCTTTATTATTTTTCATTTGCTTATTTAAATCCCAATATACTTCAATTTACCTTGTAGCTAATTATCCCATTGGTTCTTGCATTTTGCCAAGGATTACTTTATGGTTAATTAGGCTTTAGGAATCATATACAATTCATCTTATATTTTTCTTATTTATCCCCAATTGATTAACAATTATTCTCTTGCTAATCTTGACTCTCCATTAGTCATTAATCTCAAATTAGGGGTTTTATATAATTAACTTTGAATATCTCATTTTCTCACACTTAAACAATTAGCCATTAATTATTTAATTAATCCCTTACTAATTGTTGACAATTTTCTTAATTAGGATTAATTATTATCTCACAACTATTTTACTTACATTGATATTTTATGCTCCACACAAAATATTAAAATTCACGGGGCAACTTATGCTCCCCAAAATTATATTTATTTTCGCCTCATTATTTTCCAAGGAAAATAGTCCCAAAAATTCTCTAAATTAGAGACAACATACTCTCTAATTTTTAACAAATATTTTGTTGCCTCTTAGGATTTATCATAATATTTTCAGGGCATTTCATGGCCCATAATTACATTTTAGGGATTTTGGCCCTTTATTTCTTCTAATTTTCTAGGGAAAATTGCCTAGAGATTCCCTATAAATCTGACACCACATATTCACCTATTTCCAATAGGTATTATTTTCTAAAATGTGATACCTATCATAGGTGTGATTTTTAGGGTATTACATATATATATATATATATATGTAGCTCTGGAATATAAGGAATGGAAACTACAAATATATCAGACAAGAGGGACATATATACTATAGTGGTAGTACTGTACATGTGCTAATACTGCTTCTGTCACATTCAGAACCCAACTTTTGTTTCGTTGCTCAATCACTAACTGTTACCATTTCGGTTCCTTTCAACTTTCAATCTATTCTTGGGACCCTTCTTTGACAATTAATTTCTTTCTTATTCACAATATTTTAAATTATTATAATCACACATACATTGCTTTTATTTTTTATTTTTATTTTGATACATACATTGCTTTTATTTTAATTAGCTGCCTGATGGTAAGTCGGGTAGTGAATAGTGTGATTGTTTAAATGCTACATCTGATGACACGATATATAATGATTCGATTCCGAGTTTGAGACACGAATTTGAAAAATGATACACTTTATTCGCTGTATACTCAGTCTACAAATCATTAGGGGCCATTTGTACTAATAATGGAATGACACAGACAATTAACAGAATATAAAGCTAGCCTCTCTTGTTTTTATTTTTTAAATTTAGGAAATAGACATTGATTAAAGGTTAATTGCAAAAATATAATACCATTACCATCATAGAAACATAATCCATGTTCAAGGGGAGTTCTAAGCTCATACCAGCCTATAGCAAGTCTGACTTAGCTTGAAGATCAAATGCAATGATATATCAGGTAAGGTGGAGGATATAGAGACAAGGGGCCTATAGTAGGAGAGGATGGAGCATGTCATAGTGAGTTGCCTTAGCCTATGTTTGGTTTGAGGGGAGGTTAGGGGAGGGAATTTTTTAACCAAATTACCCATGGAAAAATTTAAAAATTACGTACATAGTTTTTTGCATCGTTTTCGTATATTAACTTTGAAAAAATGTCATATCATGGACATCTTTGACTTTTCACATTAGGGAGGGGCACCTCCCCTCCCTCCTCACCTCCAACCAAACATATTAGTGGGGTTAACATCCTCATTCTTTCACTTTTACTTTTTCAGAATGCCTTTAATTATTGTACTATCAGTTATGAGTGTGCTTAGTTGTTCTACTCAGCTATAGTTTGTAATAATTTTAGTTTGTCATGTTGTAAGTCCGAACCTCTATAAAAAGATGTTCCTAGCCCTCATAAGCGTAATCGAAAGTTCTATTCTCTCGTTTTGAAGAGGGATTATTATAGTTCAGGTGATATTGTGGTGGCTTTGAGGAGTGAGAAATTATCTATAACTTTTTTGTGTCTTGATTTTCTGGTCTAGCAGGTTCTGGAGTTAAATTTCAATCACGATAAAGCGAGTGACTTCATTAAGCGCTTGAATTATCTATAGTTGCAGTGCTTCTTTTCAATCAAATCGAATATGTTATTCGATCGACAGATGCTAGTCTTTGCTTCCCTTAGAGTAGTTGGTTCCTACAACATACGTTTCCGCCTTGATTTGTAGCCATGGTCTTATACTACTGGAAGCTGGTGGGAGTGTTTTTCAATCCGTTAATTTAATCGACGCTTTAATTTGACAGTCTGTTTGGGTAACTATTATAGTTATATGTGAAGTTTTTTATGTTCTGCTTGTAAACTTTCCTTTAAGTTCATGTTTGTCATCTTATTTTGTTATATTTAAATAATTCTCCCATTTTCATATAATATAATTGGTTTTTGAAATAAAAAAATAAGGGGATTCTAATATTAGAGATATCAATTAATTAAAAAATATTGCTAGGTTGAAATTTCATGGGTTTAATGTTGAAATAATGAATGGAAGGTGAGACATAGCTGTTTGGTTTCCGCCTTTGGGGGGTCAGTAGAGCTGAAGAGTCAAATTAATTTCTTCTTTAGTTAATGGATTGCCATCATTGGTAAAACGTAACTTCAATTTACTTTAAAGTAATTTTTTCCCCATCCCTCTCTTTCATTTTCGTATCATACAACACTTCACATTCATCTTATATAAGAACCTACTGATTTAGATGTGATGCTTAAGTGAGTTGGATATGAACATGGTGATATAGATATCATGTTTGAATTAATGAATATGAACATGATGAATTTAGACATTTAGTGTTCCAATTATATGGAGTATTATTGGAAATATATAAATTTATCAGGCCAAAAAGAGAGAGTGTGTGTAGGTGCTTTGAAATACAAAATAAAGAATTGACATGTTCCATTTTAGATTTGAAGAAGGGTTTTGTGCATTTTGTTTCAGAAGTGTTAAAAAACGAGCAATTTCGTTTTAAAAGTGTTAAAAATGAGTAAATTCGCCATAATCAAAAAAAAAAAAAAAAACTAATGTTAACTGTTAAAAAATTAACTTGCCCGTAAACATTTTTAATGATGAAGGGGAAAAATTAATACGTAACTTCCGGATACCCAAGGGTTAATTCTAGGGTAAAATTGCACCTCTACCTTTTTAAGATTTTTATTCTACACACACTTTTTAAACTTATTTAAGCGTAGAAAGAATCAAGTGTGATAAAGACAGAGATCCTTGACGGAGTGACCGCTTGCCTTTCGTTCTTGTTTTAAGCCAATGAACGGGAAATTCCTTGCGTTATTTCATTTGAAAACTTAATAAAGGCGTCGAACCAAAAAAAACACTACCTCAAACTTCAGAAATAACCTTGATCATGGAAGAGTTTGTGTTCGCGTGATTTTTTTGATTATTTGCGTATAACTCAACATTTAAATTGGTTAAGTCGAGTAATTAAACAATTGATGATAAAGGAGTTATTTTATTAGCATAAACTTAAATAACTAATCTAATGTTATACATAGACATTTTAGTGGGTCATGTTTGTTTAAATTAAACATTTTACTTCATTTTTTTATCTGTGCAAATTAGTTAAATAGCTTTCATATTAGGGTTAAGAGAAAATATTTTATTTTCAAATTTATGACCTTTAACCAACTTTTTGACATATATAATTTAGTTACATTTTTTTATATATACCACGTCCTATTTGCAAATCCCTTTTTAAAAGAATGAAAATGGATTTATAAATAAGACTAGAGTAGTATATGATAGTAGAAGGAGTATTGATCAATGTTACGTAAGAATGAAATCATTACAAGATTGGTTTGAAGATGATATTTTGTGGGAAGGAGAATGAAAGAGAGAAAGATTTGTGAACAAAGACAACAACGTAATTAAAGCATCCAATGAATCATTGCCAAGGGACATCAAAATCAGAGTCATTATGTTATGGTTGCACTTGTCCTTAATTTATCTTTGACCCCTTCAACTCCCTCAATCCTACCTCTCACTTCATCCCCCCGCCCCCCCAGGCCCTATGCATCCTCTCTCTCAATTCCTTGGAACTTTCTTCCTTATTCCAACAAACCAAAACCTTTTTTTTTTTTTAATAACTTAGACAGATCGACTTACATTGTAAGCTAGTAATATGAAAATTCTCTTGTAAGTAGGAGGTTACATGTTTGATCCTGCATGTATCCTTAAACCATTAGTGGCTTCCATTTTAATTTAAAAAAGTAGAGAGAAACGAGTGGTATTAGTCTAAGGTCATCAAGGGATCAAGTACAGAGCCTCTCACTTAAAGGAAAATTTTCATATCACTATACTATAAAATTATTGGCATGAGCCAATGCCACGTAGCCTAATGACATATAAATTCTCCTCTAAATGGGAGGCACGTGGTATGTTGGATCTATTTGTAATCTCACCTATATGCTTCTTCTTTGATGTATACTCTGTCTGTCTAATCTCTTCAATTATAACTTTTTTTAAAAAAAATTTCCGGATAGAACTTATTTCTATTGCAACTTTGTGATTAGGTCTTTTTTCTTTTCAATTATGACTTCGTCAAAACCACAAATAACAAATATCATAAATAGTTATTAGTATAAAGAAAGGTGTGTAAAGTTTACATTATTGATCACTACTTTATAAAGTAATGCTTATTGCTCATTGATTCACTTTCCATTAGAGCGAAAAGTAGACAATACCAGATAAAAGAGAGTAAACTTTATTCTTTTGCTTCAATTCAAATGATTTAATTAATATAATTAGATGAGCACATATTAATTGAATTTCAGTTTTGATCAAAGTTCTAACACTACAAGAAAAATGGTAAATACCGACGGACTATTGGAGGCGGTTTTTACTAAACCGCCTCTAAAATACATTTAAAGGCGGTTCTGTCGGCGTACATGATAACCGCCTCAATATTATCTTTAAACAGAGGCGGTTATTGTTATTCCGCCTCCAATGAAACATATAGAGGCGGTTACCGAGGCGGTCCTTAATTAATCGCCTCCCCCAATTACAGTGAGATAAATTCATATCTAAGGGATCCCTTCGCCCTGCCTCCCGTTCGTGACAACCCACTCACCAAGAACCCTAAATCAATTTGCCTCACGCCCTCACCTTCGTCCCTCTCACACCGCTCGTCACTCTCGGCTTCTCACCGTCGGCCGTCGCACGTCTCAGCGTTGAGTCGTCGATCTCACTCTCAGCCTCGAATCCACCAGCCTTCATGTTGGAGTAACACGATTTCTCTTTGATTCTCCCTTAGATCACAAGGTTTTTATTTCATTTCCTTTCCCTTTTCAGTTTTGAGCTCACTCGGAGAATTTTCTCTCCCCATTTAATTCCAATCCCTCTATTTGCTGCTTCTTCATTTACACCATCCGTGGATCGACTAACTAAGGAATCTTATCCTGCTTTATCAGAGTCTCAGTCTCGGGCGAGCCCTTGTTTGTGCTTCTCGTCTCCAGGTTTATATCAGAGTCTCAGAGATGATTTATTTCTGTGCTTGTCTGTGCTTCTCGTCTCCAGGTTTATTTCTGTTTGCACTATGTTTTGTGTAGTTTTTGTGTTTATTTCCTGGTGTTGATTTAGGTTCTGTTATGGCATTTGAAGGAGGTTCTGTTGATTTAGCTGCCTGTGTATTGAGTTTGTGTGATTCCATTCTCTGTATCGCTATTTTTTTCCCCTTCTCAGAAGTTGTCTGTTCTGTTCCTTTATAAACTTCGTCAGAAAGCACAAGCAACTTCTTTAATTTTGATATTCTCAAAGTCCAATTCACCCTCCACTACTTTTTCTATCGTTCTGTGTCTTTAATTTTGAAGCAATGAATTAGTATCATTTTCCAAGTTGCCAAGGAAGTAAATAGCATGCCAAAATTCCAGTCTCTTTCCCCTTATATTTATTTATGACTAGCATTTTTTTTGCTTGCTCTTTGCTCTATTTGGTATTATTAGACATGTTTATCTTTCATGAACCATGACAAAATATTGGATGACATAATCTACATGTTGTGGTCCCTATGATTCAATTTGGTATTGGGTAGAACTGCATTTAACATAAGTTAGGATACTTCTCTGCGCATGCATACTGAATATAAGATATTATTAGTTATGTGTTGGCTTACTCCTGTTCTTGATTTTGAAAGAGGAAGTAAATATCTTTTGATGAAGCAAATTTAATTGTATGTTTGTTAAGTTTGGTCAAACAATTTTCCCTTGCAGGGTAGAGTTTAACTAGAAGCATATTGCATCTTTAAATATTTGGTTGGATGCTTGTTATACTTATTGTGTAAAGTTCTGATATGGTTTTGCTAATGAACAGAAAAAATAAATTTCTTTTTCTCATTTTTTTGCATTTGGATTTTCTAATTATTTGTGCATTTGTTAGTAGCCGGAGATTGAAGGAGATTTCTCAGAAGCAGGAGACGGCGTTGTGGGTGAACGAGTTTCTCTCCGGTTGATAAGGTTAGTTCTTTGCTTCCATGTTTAAATAAAATAGTTAGAAAAATTGTTATAAATTAAACTTACATGTATGAAGGATGAGAGTACTTCACACTTAACATAAAGGTACTTCAGCATTTGTATTTGCTCTATCAAATAAATAAAATCAGTGAGGATGAAAACAAAAAAACTATCAACATGCAATTCTTGATTTTGGATATGTGGATGTTGTTAGTTCTCCATATGCATGTTTATTGTCGAAACCCTAACGTAGAACCCTAACGGTTTATAAATAGTGGTATGAATGTAAATATCTTACATTCATAATATTGTATTATTGTCCTATGTTGATAACTTGGACAATAAAATATTGGCACATTTTTGTCGAAAAAAGAGTTTGACAAGAATGCTTCACTTATTTTCAGAGTGAATGGACAAGTCTTGGATTATAAAACCGCGAAATTCAATTGAGTATGATGAAGGAGTTAGGAGATTCATTGATTTTGCTTTCCAACATAGTTCAATTGAAGGCAAAATACTATGCCCTTGCTCACCTTGTGGTTTTATAAAGTGGTTGTCAAAAGAAACAGTGTATGATCATTTATTGTGCAAGAAATTCCCTGAAGGATACACATTTTGGTTCTATCATGGAGAGTCAAAGGTCGGGTCAAGTAGTAATGTTGTTGGTGGATACATGTCACATGGTGTACGAGACCACAATGTTGATGTAGATCCAATGTTCAACATGATCAATGATGCATTTGGCATAAATAGGAAATGTGACAATGAAGCACAATTTCAGTCAGAGGAAAACATTGCCCAAGATGAGGGAATAAATTGTTTTGCAAATGAAGAAGTTAATGCAGATAAAGAATTTTATGAATTAGTAAAAGATGGGGAACAACCATTGTATGGAGGGTGTCAAAAATATTCAAAGCTTTCGTTTATTGTGAAGTTGTATCATATTAAGTGCTTATGTGGGATGGTGATAAGTCCATGAATATGATATTAGAGCTATTGTGCGATGCGTTTGAACATGCAAAGATTCCATCTTCATTCTATGAGGCAAAGAAGACCATTACCAAGTTAGGATTGGACTACCAGAAGATACATGCTTGTCCAAACAATTGTATGTTGTATTGGGCGTGGAAGATGAAAACAGACAAAGTTGCAAGGTTTGTACTGTATCTAGATGGAAGCCACTTGTTAAAGAAGGTGATCGTACATCTTCTCAACAAGGAAGAAAGAAGCGTAATGTGGCTGCAAAAGTTGTTCGATAGCACAAGGTTACATAATGCAAGAAATTCTAACATTTTGTTCAAGGTACATAGATGATATTGAGACTCGATGGAATCGATCTGGGCGGGTCGATGATGTACCTAATGATGCGCAAGCCAAATCACGGGTGGATGAATTGTTTCCTCAGATGGGAAAGCCAATCGGTGCATCATCATATTTCAATCTTACATCAATGGAGAGGTTACAGGCTCATAGACATGTCTTCGACGAATTGTCCACTTGTTGAATGCTACATTCAGTAAGTAGACCTGAATATTTTTTTAAGCAACTTATTATTACTCATGTTTTAATTTTAATAATTTACTTAGGGAGTTCCGAAGAGATGTGAAGAGGAAACTAAGAAGGACTACTCGGAATCAAGCTGAGATAGATAAACGGGTTCATAAGGAGTTCGTTGATTGGTTCTCTAAGCGTGTGGGTATTTTATTGCACAACAAGGATCAATAATATTTTTCCTTTTTGAGTTAAATTGCACGGTGCTAACATTATTTCTTTTGTGTTGTAGATTCCTTTAGATATTGACAATGTTAGAGAATCAGACAAAAATATTTTGTTTTCACTTGCTAAAGGTCCTATTTATGAAGCAAGAAGGTTCAATGCATATAATGTGAACGGGTTCAAATTTCGAACAATGTATCGAGACAACAACCTGAAAACACAAAATAATGGGGTTTTTGGAACATTTGACACAAGAAGTTATTCAAGTAGTAGAGATGGCCAAATGATATGTGGAGGAGTTCCTTATTATGGAAAATTGGTTGACATTATTGAGATTAACTACAATGGCTTGTTCACTGTGCCTTTGTTTAAATGTCAATGGGTGATACTACCACTCATAGAGGGCATAAGAAGGATAAGTTGGGTTTTACCCAAATTAACTTTTCAAAACCGATACATACCGGTGAAAAAGAGGATGATGAGCCATATATTAAAGCTTCAAGGTCAAATGGTTTTTTATGTTGATGACGAGAAAGAAAAGGGTTGGAGCATACCTGTCCATGTAAAGCCTCGAGACTTATATGATATGGGCGAAGATATCATGACAACCACTGACCTATTTCCATCACAAAACTTGGACGACATTTTAGTTGATGACACAGTAGCTCTACAGTTATCAAGACCTACCATAGATGATGACATTCCAAATTTGATAGCTAATCACAATGAGGATGAAGATTTAGACATATAATTTTTTGTTTAAGGCTTATGTTATGTGTAGTTACATGGGGTTGTGTAGTCTAACATTTTGAGGATTGTCTTTTGTATGGTGTGTTGTGTCTGGTTTTCTTTATATCATGTAAGTTGCTTGTATGTGATTGTTGTTGAATACTTAATATTTACAATTCAATTTGTTAATGCTCATATACTATTATCTTATTCCAATATATATTGGAATTGTATGATTTTGTAAATACTTAAATATATGTTGCCATATTATATTTTGGAAAAATGGATTAGGTGGAATGGGGCGTACAAGGAGATTCCCTGCAAGAACAGCTTCAACAAGCTCTACAACACCTACCCTCCAAACACAAAATGTACAACCCAGTGAGAACCTAGAAAATGATATTCAAAGGGTAGAACCACAGACACGTGAAATGGAAGGCCAAGAAGATGAAGTTTCTAATCAATCCCAACAACAAAATGAAAGACCACATCCCTACAAACCCAAGAGGCTATGCAACAAATATTGGGTGGTTGATGTTAAAGGTATACCATTTAACACCTATGTTACATTATGTATGCCTATGTCATATATTATTGCTCCACTAACAAAAATCACATGAATATTATATGTTATAGATGATCAAGGAAGGATTGCTGAGGAAAGATTGCGCATTAGGGATGTTTTGGTACTTCTACCTCACAAGCAAGTAGTGGTGACATGGAGTGAAGAGAATCAGCCTGTTGGTGACGGCGGTTCACTCTTGAATGGCTTTTTAGGACATCTTGCATGTAACACTAATGTATTCCCAATAAGTTACGATAGGTGGCCTAAAGTACCTCGATCGTATAAGGCTAATGCTTGGGAGATGACCATTCAGGTATCAATGCACTTTCAATTTCATTTCATTCAAGTACCTCGATTCACTCTTGAATTGATTTTTATATTTTCCCTTTTGCAGAAAAAATTTTGTGCCAATACAGATGAACATTATGAATATTGTTTGGCAAATATTGGGAAAAAATGGAAGGATAATAGGTGGAGGTTGTGCAATTATTATTATGATAAAAATGCAAGTTATGAGCAAAACCTTGAAAACTATCCTGAAGGTATGACTCGAGAACAATGGGCTGGTTTTTTGGCATATAAGTTAAGCGAGAAAGCTAAGGTAATGACATAAGCTTGCATATATTTGTTTAATTTGGTTTACTTGACTTAATTTGAAGAATTTTTTGCTGAACAATGTAGAAATACAGTGAGATAAATACTAGAAATAGAGCAAAACAAACAATTATGCATACCCTTGGATCCAAAAGCATTGCATGTTTAAAATATGACCTGGTATGTACGTCAATTATAATCTTTTTTATCTATCTTTGATCTTTTGTGAATTTAACTAACCTTTTGTATACTGACATTGCTTTAGGAAAAAAAAATATGGACGCAAATTTAGTAGGGGGGAGATGTACGCCATTGCGCACAAAAAAAAGGATGGCAGTTTTGTCTGTGAGGAAGCTAGAGAAAAGAATGTATGTATTTTCTTGACTGAGAAAGCTATACATGCTTTTTTATAATACATGTTTGATGTTGTATTGTAGGACCAATTACTAGCTGAGATAGAGGAAACCTCTTCTGAAGAAGAGGCCTATGAACATGTCTTTGGGAAAGAGCACCCTGGACGCGTTAGAGGAATGGGGTTTGGGGTGGTTCCATCTCAAATGCGTAAGCGCTGTAGGGGTTCAGCATCATCTTCTAGTGCTGGTCCTTCTCAAGCAGAGTATGATTCCCTCAAAGAAGAACTTGACACCTTAAAAGGGAAAATGGGAGAACTTGACGCCTTGAAAGCACAAATGGCTTCTATTTTGCAACATATTGGTGTTCAACAACCTTCTCATTTTCCCTTCAATGAGGTAAATCTTGTGTCATAATTAAATATATGCTTTGGAATTAAATCGTAGGTTCAATCTTTGTTGGCTATTTGGTCATCATTTAATTTTTCTGGATTATGGATTATTTGCATATATCTTTATTTCATATGATTACTTTGGAGTGGTGACTCGTTTCGTTGATGATAAATTTAGGATGTTGACATGGTCAGAGCTTGTATAAATTATAAGTCATGTGTATCACTTGTTTATATATGTGGCCAAGATGGTATATTTATGAATAGCCTTGCATATACGTAAGAAATTCTCATACTGTTGATGTGATATGGGGCTGTTTATATGGTATGAACAAAAGCTGGAACTTGATCAAATTTGTGAATTCGGTCTGAATCATTAGCCTCTTAGCTGAAACTTGATCAAATTATGAATTCAGGTCTGTTTTTGTTTGCTTAATATAGTACCCTTGTGTTTTGTTTTAAACCCAATGTGAAGGCAATCAAAAGGTCAAAGGCTTAGGGAAACATTAGCCAATGATAAGGGACCAACAAGGACTAAAGGAAGGCTTATTTTTTAAGCGAATTGGGGACAAAATCTGATCTCTCATCAGCCCATAAAATCGTGCAGCAAGAGAGACAAAGAGAAGGGACAAAGTCAAGAAGGCTAGAGTTTTTGGCCAATAAGAGAAGGCCAAGAGAGGGATACTTTATGACCCTCACTTATGACTTTTGTTGACTCAAAAGCATCCCTCCAACAGCCATATATTTCGTGCAGCAAGAAGAGGAAAAGAAGACATACATAAAAATCATATATTCAAATGCAAAGTTAAGCAATTAACCCTAGTGTGCTAAGTGGTCTAAATCATTAGCCTCTTAACTGAAACTCTTCTTTGTATTATGCTTGATATATGCTAAATTGATAATCATCTTGATGCCATGATGCAATGAAAAAATGGCTGAACAAGACATTGTAGCAATTGATGTTTGTTTTCAATTTTGTTTCAATGTATCAGGATGCAAATTTGGGGTCTCCGTGGCTCGAGAAGATCTTCTCATGCTAGTCATGACCCGCATTGTGACGGACCGGATTCATCACCTCATATTCCATCTTCATCACCATAACCACAACCTTGAATATTTTATTTAGATATTGATTTTGGATAGTATTGTCGTTATCAAGGGAATTTATCCAATGTTTAGCAGTTGAGACTTTGTTTATGGTTGTTAAACATATTTTGTTGTATGATTTTGGATAATGTATGCAAACATACACTTTAATCTTGTGGTGAATTTATATATCTTATGCTTTTAATTAAGGGCTTTTAACATTGTATGGATATGTATGCTGAAATGCAATATTTTTTTTTTATTGATATATCAAATACAAGAAGTTATTATTTCATTATTAGAAAAAGAATTATTAAATTAAAACTGTAAAAAATCACCTATTAACTACATTTCGTGATTAAAATTTAAAAATATAAAAAAGTAAAAAAAATTAATTTTATATATATTGGTGGATAAATACCATCTGCAAACCGCCTCAGAATGTCATGTTGAGGCACTTTCCAAACCGCCTCGGAATGATATTTTGTGGCGGTCACATTAACCGCCTCCAAATCAACAACTGAGGCGGTTAACAACAAACCGCCTCCAAATAACGTTCTAAGGCGGTTTACAAACCCGCCTCAAAATATCATTTAGAGGCGGTTCTTTAAATACAATAGGACTTTTGTTGGGCTGATTGAGGCGTTACTAGCCGCCTACGTCGCCGCCTCTGTTTACCAGTAGGCGGTTTTGCCAGCGGCTCATTTAAACCGCCTTTGTTTGCCTGTCGACGGTGGTAACTTCGACGCTTTTTCAACCGCCTGCATGTGCAAATTGAGGCGGTTTAAACCGCCTCTAAATGCTCATATAACCGCCTCTATCAACCTGTTTTCTTGTAGTGTAATAGTTTGAGCATATATATTTAGTATTGGTTTACCTAATTATAAGAGATATGAAGGTGTATATATATAACAGAATACTTTATATTATCGTTACAAGCTGATACTTTTTCAGTGAATAGTCACAAATTGAATCGGAAATATTATTCGAATTCTTACTTCGTGTATGCATCATCGGATTTCAGTAATTCATTAAGATTGTGTGTGTGTGTGTGTCAAGTTTACTATTGATAATGTATGAATAAAATATGGTTTATATATGTTTCGAATTTCATGAAATATAAGTCTGCCTATCTAGCTTTGGAATTATATATATATATATTCATTCTTTTTGGATCATCCAACAATTTGATAAATTTACTTTTAAAGCATTTCTTCCACAAAAGTTTAATTGTCTGTTTCTTCTGTACGTAATTTAATTTGATCACCTCCAAATATATATGTATTGATTGTAGGTAACATTTATATGCGGGCATCCATGAAAATGATTGTTTAATTAGAGTAATGCGTGTGTGTGTGTGACTAGATCAAAATAGATTGTGATGCATGGAGGATATGGGAGGAGGGCACAGCTGGAAATTAAAAATAGGGCTCAGCTGAATCTGACTGGGTAAACACGCGCCACCGCCAGTTATCTCTATGTTTCACCAAAGGAAACTCATTTTGCCTTTTGCTTTCTCCTCTCATGATTGAATAACCAAAAGTAATTAATTTCTATTTGTTTTATTAGCACATTGACTGCCCATTAAGCCTCTGCCTCATTAAACTACTCTAAAATTACTCACCCTATCAATAGCTATCTGTGGAAGAAGATATGAGTACGTATAAATGAATTTACTCAGATTTTGTTATTAAACAATTTTTATTCAAAAATTCAGTTAACTATTTCATTATATTGTTGCAGTGCCCTTTCCAACCGAATGATAATGATTGCGGGTATTACATCATGAAATCCATGAAGAATTAATTATTCATGATCAGCTTGTTGTTCCTCCAAAAGTAAGTCATTTTAGTTGTAATTCATATTGTGTTTTAAATTTAATTTAGTAGTGTTTGATAATTAATTTTTAGTGATTTTAATTCGTTGTGTGCATGATTGTATATATGTAGTATTATGAAGATCAACCTTTTGACACTTTGACTAACATCAAGTGAATGACATCATTGAGGAATGGTGTGAATATGTGCTAAGGCAATGCTCTAGCTAGCTACTATTATATTGTTGTGTTGTTTATTTTACTAGAATTTGTTGTATTTCATTCACAATTATTTGTAGTATTATGAAGATCAACGTTTTGACACTTTGACTAACATCATGTGAATGACATCTATTGTAAAATCCCAACCTTTCAAAAGCAGTATATTTTTTTTTGTCAGAGTAGAGCAACGGAGCAATTGAGTAACTGATACTTGTATTTAGAATGCCGTAAGTCTGGCTAATTACAACAGCGGTACAGAAACCGCGTGGTTTCAAAAGTATATAACAAAAGAAAGGCTTCCGCTGGAACAGCAAAAAGGAAGTCTTCAGCCGGGTCTTCTACTCGGGCTGCTTGCCTCTCTCCTCGGTCCTCGGTCCTCCGGAACCTGACGCTATGTTAAGGGCTGAGATCCAGCGCACCGGATCTCAGGTAACGGTTAACCTCATGTTTATGTACACAGACAGCAGACATTAACAATACTAACATCACTCTATCACAACCAATGCATATGTATTGCGCCCAGCATACAGACATATTGCTCCCAGCATACAGACATATCCTCTAACCTCTATATGCACTCAAACAGTATAACACCTCTACACACATACCACATATATGCATACCATAAACATCAGAGTTAGTGTTACAGTACACGAACGAACCTTCGTTGACGGAAATCGGTATTTCTGTCGGAAAACGGAAAATTGACGGCGTTACGACAGCGGTACGTGCTCAAAGATATCCTATAAGGATAATATCACATTTATTAACTTTTGACACATTTTAGTCAAAAATGACTATTTTACCCCTGACCCCCTAATCGGCGGAATTTCGCCAGTACTTCGTTACTTTAACTCCCAACTTTCAGAAACTCAATCCCTACTATGTTTTTACCTCGTCAAGCATCTTTCGATGCAATGAGGCCTAAAAACAAGAATAGGAATTTCATCTCCTACTTCCTAGATCTAACTAACAATTCTACTAAAACTACCGAAAGAACTACGAAAGCTTAAGTACCGAAAAACTTACCCAGAGCTTCGCTGCAAACTTTCCTCCAGAGCTCCTCTCTCTAACTTCTTTCTAGAATTAGAAATAGGCAAGAAGGAATGGTGTGAAGAATGCAAAGAGGAGTGGTGCCTATTTATAGAAGAAGTTTTGGGTCCAACTTGGTAATTTTCCCTTTCCAAACTTGTAATTTTTCCTTCTTTTTGAAAACTTCTCAAACAAGTTTTTCTCTCTCTTCTTTCTCTCTTGGTCGACATATATGGCTGATGTGGCACAAAATTGCATAATTAATGATGATGTAATCAACTTGTTCAAGAAGGTTTTATACCGATAAAACCCCGATCGGTACCTGAATCGCGTAATCTCAAAATTCTGGATTCACAACTTTGAAGATCTTATCTTTCTCTTCAAAAGCATCTAGGTTAACTTAATTTTTGATTCCATTTAGGGTTTCAACGGTCCAGCCGAAGTTTCTCGAAAAACATGCACGGTTGCGGAATTAAATTCCGGAATCATCAACTTCTGGACAAAAATTCACTGATTCCAAATATGTCCAGATAATTATAAACTCATTCCCAGATGTTGAGTTATAATTTATTTTGTTCAAATCCTAATTTTATGACTATCTGCCTTTTTTCTCAGATTTTTCCTATTTCGTCTTATTACTAACTTCTTCTACCGATCTCGGAAACAACTCCAGGTACAGCTCAATTCAGGATAAAAATCCACTTATCAATAATATACCCTGACTTTAGAAATCTTGTTCCTGGTTCTCTAGATAGGATCCGATTCCCTAAGGTATTTATTTACTTTTACTATTTAACTTTAATTAATTTTAAATGAAGAGTTTTATTCTAACACTCTTCTTCATCTCATTTTCATTTTTTTTTTCCTTTTTCCACTCAAACATGTCGGCACACACATATTAATATGTATATATTTTTATTTTATTTTTAAATTTTTCACAAAATTTTCTCATTGGTCTATACTTGTTTTTAAGCTCAAAAATACTTAATCTCATTTATTTCTCTCAATATTTTTCAATTAATTAGCAAATATATTTATGCTAATTTTCTAGCCATTAACCACTAATTATGGAGTTTTACATAATTATCCTTGAATTTCCTTTGTTTATGCTTAAATAATTAACCAATAATTATTTAATTAATCCCTCACTATTCTCCAAGGAAATAAATCCCAAAAATTGCCTAAATTAGATACAACATTCTCTCTAATTTTTAACAATTATTTTATTGCCATTTAGGATTTTTCATAATTTTCCTAAGTCATTTTATGCTCTGTAAGGGCCTTTTTGTCATTTTGGCACATTATTATTTTTCTCCAAATTTCCAAGAGATTTTCCCTTAGGAAATAAGGTCATTATGATATTTTCCCTAATTCAAATTTTAGGGTATTACATCTATCATTGAAGAATGGTGTGAATATGTGCTAAGGCAATGCTCTAGCTAGCTACTACTGTTGTGTTGTTTATTTTACTAGAATTTGTTGTATTTCATTCACAATTATTGTATATATATTTAGTAGTTATTTGTTTGTATCATTTTGGAGTTATTTGATTGTGGTTTGATTTTCTTTATTTTGTTGTGGATATGGAAATTTGTGTCTAAAGTGTGTTGTTGACTGTGGTTATAGGGTTCTCGAGGAAAGATACAAAAAATATATATCTTTTTTTAAAAAAAAATACTTCCTATGGCGCTTTCTCGAAAAAGTGCCACATGTATGAACCAAAAATTTAATAAATAAATATATCACTTCCTAAGGTGCTTCCTTGAGAAAGCGCCAGAGGAAGTGTTTTAAATACACACACGCATACATGCATGTTGTAGTGTTTAGGGAAGCGCCACAGCTTCTTTTAGTAACAATAGGATATGTGGCACTTCCTAAGTGCCACAATTATTGTAAAAAGAAGTGACACAGCGGCCATTTTTTGTAGTAGTTGAAGTTAATTAAATTATTTTAAAATATTGATATTTATCGTGTTTTTTTCAAACTATTTTGTCTGACTTTTAAACTGATAGTATATAATCTAATGATACATAACATATTGTTCTGGTGTAGAACACAGATTGTCTAGCCCTGAGGGGCTAGTATATATATATATTCATTCTTTTTGGATCATCCATCAATTTGATAAATTTACTTTTAAAGCATTTCTTCCACAAAAGTTTAATTGTCTGTTTCTTCTGTACGTAATTTAATTTGATCACCTCCAAATATATATGTATTGATTGTAGGTAACATATATATGCGGGTATCCATGAAAATGATTGTTTAATTAGAGTAATGCGTGTGTGTGTGATTAAATCAAAATAGATTGTGATGCATGGAGGATATGGGAGGAGGGTACAGCTGGAAATTAAAAACGGGGCTCAACTGAATATGAATGGGTAAACACGCGCCACCACTAGTTATCCCTGTTTCCCGAAAGGAAACTCACTTTGCATTTTGCTTTCTCCTCTTTTTGTTCGAGGCTTAGCGGTAAAAAATGTTTTTCCAACGTGATTTATGGTTTATGAGGTAAGTTTGTGAGAGAGTTTTGTCTTGATTTACATGACCGTATTTTTCCAATCGCAAACTCAAACAAGCCTTGTATACTACTACAAAAAAGCCTTTTAACATCCCCCTTTTTTGGCCCTATCTAAGTTCCTTTTTTGGGGGACGTCTATGTGGGAGATATAGTAAGTCTTAACTTATGGCGTCCCAAATTTTTGGGGATGTAGTAATTCTTGATTTAGGCGTCCATACCAAATAAGATTTTGGACGCTATATTTCTTTTCTCTTTTTTAAGAAAAAAAAAAACCCCCAAACCTTAGGTTCGGGGGGTTGGCAGGGGAAGAGGAATCTTGATCGTGGAAGAAGAACTAGCAAGAATTTCACATCAACAATCAACATACTTTCAGAATAACCAGCAAGAACAACACATCGAATTGATACAGGTGAGAAATTTCAAAGATTAGGGTAAATATGATATGATTGTTTGTTGTAGATATGGAAATAAACCCAGATAATATAGGCTTACCTTGTGAATTTTAAATCATATATTTTAATAATCATCTTGACCATTTCACCCCTTAAGGGAGCAAAACACATGATTTAGAATTGAGGGATCAAAACCAAATATGAAAGAAAACTTGAGGAACTAAAAATTATATTGACCCTTGTAGTTAATAACATGAAAAAGTTTCTGGCAAACAAAAACACAAAAAAGTGCTTCACATACGAGTTGTTCGATCTAATGGTACGCCTCCCACCACATATAGATGGGTCTCAGTAAAAAAACCAATATTTTATAGAGGTTAGAATTGCATATTTCACTACTAGAAAAATCGTAAATTGCGACGGAAAAAAATCCGTCGCAAATTCCCTATTTTTTGCGACGGGAAAAAAATTCCGTCGCAAAAAAAAAATTTTGCGACGGACGAGCATGGTGCGTCGCAAATTTGTGACGGACCCAGGTGTCCGTCGCAAATTTTGCGACGGACCCGGGGGTCCGTCGCAAGGTTTGCGACGGACGGAACTCACTGTTCCGTCGCAAATTCCCTGTTCCGTCGCAAAAAGCGATTTGCGACGGAAAATTTTTCCGTCGCAAATCGCGTCTTAAACACCCCCCCGAACTTTCATTCTCCATTTTCTCTTTGAGCTGCCATCCGTTTCTCTCTTCTTCTCCAGTCGACTCTTGGTGCTCCGGTCAAAAACTTTCCGGCGTCATCCCCTCTCCTCCGGCCAATCACTTTCCGGCGTCATTCCCTTCCATTCTGACCGATCAGTTTGTCAAGTCATCTCCTTCTCCTCTCCTTTGGCACTTCTATTCCATGTAAGTTACCTCTCCTCTTCCCTTTTTTTTTTTACTACAGTATATATATATAGATTTGAGTATTAGATGTATTTATGATAAAATGATGGTATGTGATAATATTTTTTTATTTCTTGAATGTTGATTAAATTATTAGTTATTGATTCTTCATTACGGATTTGTGACCATTTGTGAGAATATTAATGCTGCATTATTTGTTTATACTTCGCTATTGTATAGTTGAAAAATTGTGTATATTGAAAAATAGAATTATGTTGAAAAATAGGATTATGATGAAATGATAAAAATGAAATGTTAAGAAATGATGCTTAGAGATACGAGAATTAATTACTTAATATAAATTTGGTGGGAGGTGTGACTTAAAGGATTTATGAAATTTTTATGTTTTAGAAAAATTAATGATATTAACTAGTTCATGAAATCAGAAATAATGAATGTTAAAATTTTTTTAACAAAAATTGTCTCATTGAAATTTGGTAATATAAAATATTATACTTAACTAGTTATACAATAAACAGTGATATTTAGGGATAAGAGAATTAATTAATTAATTAAAAATAGGAAGAAGTTGTGAGTTTAAGGAATAATGAAATTTATATGTTTTATAAAAATTAGTTAAATTAATTGGTTGAGTTAATGTCTTATAAAAATTACTATTATGTTTTTTTAAAAAACATGTTTTATTTGAAAAAAACAAATTTGTTGCAGATTATATAACCTTGATTAAGTCTTAAATATTATAAATGTTAAATAATCTCTTTAACTTAGCCCATATATCTTATAGATTTCTGGCATCGAATTACATGTTAATTATGTTGGTAATTGAACTAGTTAGGAAATATGGAAGGCAATCATGATAGAAGTTGGATGTACAATCGTCTAACTGATAAAAGAGAACTAACTCAACAATTCTTGGCGGGTTTGAAAGAGTTCATCGAATTTGCTTTGGCACATTCAACTAATTCAAGTAGGGCGATCAGTTGTCCGTGTGTCAAATGTAGGTGTTTAAGATTTAAAGATCTTAGCACGGTGAAAATCCATTTGTGTAAAAAGGGATTCATGAAGGATTATGAATGTTGGGAATGTCATGGCGAAGTCCGACAGGACACCGACTGGTTATTACGGGGACAGTAGTCATCGAGACAATCTTAATCAATATGAGCGGTTGGTTATGGATGCCGCGGGACCGTCGATCGGCCAATATTTTGATCCCGCTACTCATGCTGAACCGTCATACATTGGAAAGGAGAACGATACACGTACTCAACCACAATACATGAGAGAGGATCCTCATCTGGAAGCCGCTAGGTTCTATAAAATGCTTCAAGAAGCACAACGTTTGTTATGGGAAGGGGGCGAACACTTTGAAAATAGTGAATATTCATCGCTATCGGCTACCCTGGCAACACTAAGCTTGAAGACTGATCACCATATGAGTGAGAGGAATTACAACGAAATGATACAGATCATGAGTAAGCTTGTTCCCAAAGACAGTAATTTGCCAAAGGATTTTTACCAAGCAAAGAAAAAGGTGAAAGAGCTTGGTCTTGGATGTGAAAAAATCCATTGTTGTCCCAAAGGATGTATGTTGTATTACAAGGATGATGCTGAGATGACTAATTGCAAATTCTGTGGACTTGACAGATACAAAGTTGTGAGGAATGGAAGGAAAACGACGCGTCAAGCATTAAGCAAGATGTAGTACTTTCCTCTCGTGCCCGGACTTGAGAGATTGTATGCATCAGAACAAACAGCTGCGCATATGAGGTGGCACCGCGAGCATCGCAGGGATGAAAACTTTGTGACGCATCCATCCGATGCCGAAGCTTGGCGTAAATTTGACGAGGCAAATCCGTTCTTTGCTATGGATCCCCATAATGTTCGTCTTGGTCTATGCTCGGATGGGTTCGCTCCTTTCAACAATACGGGCAGGACTTATTCATGTTGGCCTGTCATTGTGACTCCGTACAACCTCCCACCTTCTATGTGCATGAGGAGAGAGTTTTTGTTTCTAAACGTGTTAATCCCTGGGCCATCCAACCCAAAAAAGAAGATAGATGTGTACCTCAGGCCTCTGATAGACGAGTTGCAGATGTTGTGGCCTGAAGGCATTCTTACGTATGATGTATCATTGAGTCAGATTTTCACCATGCGGGCTGCCTTAATGTGGACGATAAATGATTTCCCTACATATGGGATGTTGAGTGGCTGGCAAACGTCGGGGAAGCTTGCATGCCTGGTATTTCTTGAACAGAACACAGGTTTTAGCTTACAACACAGTCGCAAGGTAAGTTGGTTTGACAGGCACCGGCGATTCCTTCCCCCAGAGCATCAGTTTAGGAGAAATAAAAAAGACTTTATGTGGAATGTGGTCGAACGAGCAGATCAACCTCATCGTTTAAGTGGCCAAGAAATATGGGACAGGGTGAAGTACATTCAAAGTGTCGAAGAAGGGACTGGTTCAAGCGAACCTGAGGGATACGGCGTTGATCATCATTGGAACAAACGCAGCATATTTTGGGAACTACCATATTGGAAAGATCAATTGTTAATACACAACCTCGATGTAATGCATATTGAGAGGAATGTGTTTTGCAATATTCTGTACACCGTGATGGACACCAAGGGTAAGACAAAGGATACAGTAAACGCAAGACGGGACATAGAAGTGATTTGCAGAAGGCCTGATTTGCATTTGGTGGAGAATGCCACGGGACGGACGTCCAAACCTAGAGCACCGTACACATTCAACAAACAACAGAATTTAGAATTGTTGCAATGGGTAACAGATCTGAAACTCCTGACGGTTATGCGTCAAACTTGAGAAGATGTGTTGATCTGCACGAGATGAAGTTATTCGGGATGAAGAGTCACGATTGCCATGTTTTTTCCGAGATTGTTGCCATGGGCCTTCAAAGCACTTCCGAAGCATATATGGTCTATTCTGACGGAATTATCCATGTTCTTTAGAGAAATTTGTGCTTCTGAACTTAATGTTGAAAAGTTATGTCACTTAGAGGCGAGCATACCAATAACGCTATGCAAGTTAGAGATGGTGTTTCCTCCTAGCATGTTTGACTCAATGGAACATTTGCCTGTTCACTTGGCCTACGAAGCAAAGGTAGGTGGTCCGCAACAATATAGGTGGATGTATCCGTTTGAGAGGTAATATATATATTTCTTTCGTGCGGTTGTTAATTGAAAGACATGGTGCTTTAGTTTATAAATTCCCCTTACATTGTCCATTGTAGGTTTTGCGCACACTTAAGAACAAGATCAAAAATCCAAGGTACGTCGAAGGATCTATCATTTGAAGCGTTTCTAGTCGAAGAGGCCACTAAGTTTGCGTCATACTGTTATCCCCCGAAATGATATCAAGATGGAGAGGGTACCTCGCAACGATCATGGCGGAGATACCTGCAATCAAAATTCAATATTTAATTTTCCAGGCCGAGTAGTGGGAAAACGTTGGAGGTCAACTTTAGAAGGAAGAGATAAGCAAGTAGCGGAGTGGTACATTCTAAACAATTGTGAAGAGGCCGCCCAGTACTTAAAGTAAGAGTTCTTTTCTTTTTACTGTTTAGGGAAATATTACAGTATTAACTTCATCTTTTTGTTACAGTTACTTCTCTAACTAGGGTTCGATCGACAAATCCTTCGATGTCGGATTCGAAGTTGAGCAAATCACGAACTCTAAGTTTCCTCAATGGTTTCGATCCTACTTCGTGCAAAATCCATCGATAGCAATGAAGTTGCATGGAGTTTATCTTATGGAGCTGCAATAATTGTTACCCGGTGCAACAAATACGTAATCAATGGGTTTCGGTTTTCAACTATTCAAGCGAACGCAAATACACTATGTTCCAATTACGGTGTATGTTGTAGAGGTGACCAAGTTGACGGGGTCGAGGGAGCCTACTACGGGAAGTTAATCGAGATAATTCAATTGCATTACCAGTGGGACAAGGTGGTGACTCTGTTTAAGTGTGAGTGGTTTGATAACAGTCCGCGTGGGACAAAAGTGGACAAATATGGTAATGTTGAGATTCACTGGAAAAGGAGATATACGGTTGGTTATGACCCATTCATCCTTGCTCAACAGGCGGAACAAGTTTACTATACCTTATACCCCACATCCCGTCAAGGGTGGAGGGGAGTTATCAAAACCAAAGCACGGCATATTATACCAAACACAAAAGATTCAGAAACAAATGACGATATTCCTGAACCGTTCCAGGCTGATGTGGAACATGTACTTCCCCTAAACATTGCCGACGACGATGTACCAAACAATCTGTTTAATTCGGCTGCAGAGTTAGAGTTGATTCCTATCCAAATTGATGATGAAGAATCAGACGATGAGGAGGAAATGATTTACTCGATAGTGAATCGAGTTCGACGATTATGAGACTCCAGAGGAAGGCATGAAAGCAGATGATGAAGAACAAGAATCGTCCGGTTGATGTGTGTTAGTTCTTTTTTATGACGATCTAATTATACTACATAATCCGTCATATACTTCGCTACTGTCATATTTAGTAAATATCTTTTTTATATATATATATATATATATTTTGACATAATGTTTATAAGTGTTCAGAGATGGAGCATCAAGGAGGACGTTCCGGTAGTGGACGTAGTAGTGGTCGAGCCCAACCCCGTCCTATCAGAGGGGGTAGGGGATGTCATCTGGTGCCTCTGAGGCGAGGGCTCAGCGCTTCCCCAGATGTTCCGCTATTTGAGATGTCATCTTCACCGTCGGTTTATATGTCATCGTCACCGTCTCTTTATATGTCATCGTCGCCGTCTACTGGGCCAGGAACTTCCCATAGTCCACAGCAAGGAGCAGAGCAGGTTTACTTTACCATTTCTAATTGATTTACATATGTTTAGTTTTCTAAAACCATCTATGTACAAGCATCTTCAATAGTTGACATTCCTTCCTTCAGCACAATGCATCGCCTCAAAGCCATGTCGGGGAAGGAGGTAGTTCTTTCGAGGAACCAACGGGGATCGGTAGATCCCGCAAATGGAAAGATTTTGATTTGTCCTATTGGCACCACCGAGTAAGTCATGTAAAGTTCGCAATAATAATGTTATGATTTTCTACCTTTAGTTTCTATGCTAATATTTCTATCATATCCTCTCGTGTTCAGATTTCTACCAAATAATGAGGCAACTAGTATCATCTCAAACCAAATATTTCGTAACTTCAATCGCCTTACGACTCTTGGACGAGAGATTCCTCAGGATAATCGGGATGCTTGGTTCAATGAGTTCTTGGTAAGTTATGTGTTTTAATTTATGGTTATTAATTTCTTATTCAAATTTGCACCACTGATTGTTTGTCATTGATTTTCAGCGTAAGTTTAATACGTTGCCTAAACATCATGAAGACCTTAAATCGACTTATAACTTCGTAGTGGAAAATGGTTGAATGAGAGGTTCTTTAAATTGAGAAGAGGTAGAGGCCGGAAAGATTGGATTCAACCTGAGGTTGCTGACCAATTACTTCAACATTGGGCGTCCCATGAGAAATTTCAAAATAAAAGTCGAAAAATAAGCAAAATAGGGCCAAAATGGAAGGACCTTCCTATCTTTGTGTTGCATTTCAACGAGTGAGCATAAACGAAAAATTGTGAGTACACGTTATTTTGTATTTAACTATTCAATATTTTGTTCTTTGAAACAATTATTTAACGGTCATTATTTGTATTTGCGAGCCTTTGTCCGAGGATGTTGCTCGTAAGATGTTGACTGGATTCCCTTTGAGCGTACCCATTCCCAGCGATGCGAAGGGAGTGAGCCGCGTTGGATTAACGCCAAGGCGCAGCAAGTAGCGGTGAGATATTATATTGCATTCTTTGTTTCAGACATCAACATATATTTATTTCATTTCACATGTCTTATTTGTGATGTATTATTTTGCTTCTAGGACAATTATAAGAGGCTGACGGAGGAGAGAGACTCGCAGACTGCGAGCGACCCCACATCCTCTCATTCTGATAACGAGAGTCTATTCATTCAGTGTAACATCCCAACTTTTAAAAGAAGTATAAATTTTTTTTTATCAAACATCATTTCAAAATGATCAGAGTAGAGCAACGTAGCAATTGAGTAACTGATATGTATATATAAAGTGCCGTAAGTCTGGCTGGATACAACAGCGGTACAGAAACCGTGTGGTTCTAAAGTATTTAACAAAAGAAAGGCTTTCGCTGGAACAACAAAAAGGAAGTCTTCAGCCGGGTCTTCTACTCGGGCTGCTTGCCTCTCTCCTCGGTCCTCGGTCCTCCGGAATCTGACGCTATGTTAAGGGCTGAGACCCGCACCGGATCTCAGGTAACGGTTAACCTCATGTTTATGTATATTGACAGCAGACATTAACAATACTAACATCACTCTATCACAACCCATGCATATGTATTGCCCCAGCATGCGAACATATTGCTCCCAAAGATATGCATGCATTGCACCCAGCAGCACGCAGATTGCACCCAGCATACAGACATATTGCACCCAGCATACAGACATATCCTCTAACCACTATATGTACCCAAACAGTATAACACTTCTACACACACATACCACATATATGCATACCATAAACATCAGAGTTAGTGTTACAGTACGCGAACGTACCTTCGTTGACGGTATTCTGGCACGTTTTACGGAAAACGGTCGTTTTGACAGAAAACAGCGAAACGTCCTGTCGGACAGCGTAACGACAGCAAATCAGAGTTTCTGATATCCTATAAGGGTAATATCACTTCTATTAGTGATTTGGCACTATAACTGGCATTTTAGGTAAAAATTACCATTTTGCCCTTATTGGCGGAATTTCGCCAGAGCTTCGCTATTTTAACTCTAATCTTCCAAAATTTTGCCAGAACTTCGACCCCACCAATATTTTCAAAATAATGACTAAAATACCCCTAGCATATGATATCTAATCATACTCGGAAGATTAAAGACTAAACTAGCATTTCTACTCTAACTACCGGAAGAATTACGAAAGCTTAAGTACCGAAAAATTTACCCAGAGCTTCTTCCCCCGACTCCTTCCTCCTCCGAGCTCCTCTCTCTAACTTCTCTCTAGGATTTCTAAGAGTGGTTTTGGTGTGAGAAATGCAAGAGAACCATGGCCTATTTATAGAAAACCAAAGGGATACAAAGGGAATTCTTGAAGTTGTTTATAACCATGGAAAACCAAAGTGAAAATGGTGTTTAATCTTGGTCCATGGAAGCATGCTGCACGAAATTCAGGGCTGATGTGGCTGCAAGGGAGTGTTCCAAAAGTAATGACTTATGTTGCTTTATAGCAGGTCTAAGAGAATTTCCCGATCGGTACCGATTCGCGTGATTTCGGAAAAATCTTAAACTTCTGGATTTACAACTTTGAAACCATTTCCTCACTCATTAGAAATGTCCAAGTTAACCTAAATTTTGATCCCATATAGGGCTCCAACTGTCCGGCTGAAGTTTCTCGAAAAACGTGTCCGAACGCGTCCGGTTTCGAAACGTATTTCTGGAATCATCAACTTCTTCAGAAAAATTCACTGATTCCAAATATGTCAAAATAAATTCAAACTCATGCCTAGATGTTGAGTTAGAATTTATTTTCTCTATATCCAAAAATATACCTATATGCATTTTTCCCTATTTTGTTTTATTAGGAAATGCACAAACGACTTGAAATTTACTTAGTAAGAGTCTAACGGAAGACAAAATTCCACTGATCATTATTTTTCCCTGACTTTGGAAACCCCATTCCTGGATCTCTAGATAGGATCCGTTTCCTATTTATTAAATTACTATTCACTCAATTTAATTATATTATATAATATTGCAAGTTGTAACAAAATATATTGATATTTTCTTTAATTCTTATCTTCAATTCTTCCTTTGAATTTTCGGTCAAAATCTGATCTTCTTTTTTTTCGTTTTACATTTTAATTAATATAAAATAATTATTTAATAATTATTTTATATAATTTCTTACATAATTTTCCTATTGGTCCAAATTTGTATTTAGGCATAAAAATACCTAAACTCAACTATTTTTCTCCAAAATTTCCAATTAACTAGTAAACAAGTTTTTACTAATTTTAAAACAAAAACCACTAATTTTTGAGCTTTACATAATTATTTCATAATTTCCTTTGCTCAGGCTTAAGTAATTAGCCAATAATTTCCTAATTACTTTCTTATCAATAGTTGATAATTTTCTTACTTAGGATGCCTCATTACCTTATAACTTTTGTATTGACATTTTTGCTTTCATGTCTCAGGCATTATCTTAGCATTTACGGGGTATTTCGGTCATTTCCTTACTTTTTGAGTATTCTTCTACAATTTCTCCAAGTTTGTAACTTAATAAATTGCCTAAATTAGGGACAATATCCTTCCCTATTTCAAATAGATTTTTACTTGCCTCCTTTATAGCTTTCACAGGTATTTATAACCCATAATGTATTTTAGGGACCTATATGCAATTTTCAACATTTTAGGGACCTAATTGCAATTTATCTAATTTCAAGGGAAATTACCCTGACAACAAGGTAAACCCAATACAAGGTGTTCGAGACCTCATATTCACCTATTTTTAATAGGTATTATTTACTCATTTTATGATTTTTACCCTAAGTCAGATTTTAGGGTATTACATTCAGGCTGCAGGTGGAATGAACAACAAAGGTAGAATCTTCGGGTACGGTGCCTCTGCCAGCCGATTTAAGCAAACGAAGCGCTCCTCATCCGACCATGAAGGTGTTTCTGCAGGTAAACGTAATACATTTGATATTGATTGTTACATTTTCATTCCCTATTCTATTTGAATAAAGTACAAAAAATAAACGTAGTTCCTTATTTTTTGCAGATGAGATGAAGAAGATGAAGGCGTTGGTCCAGGCGCGAGCGAGAGGAGCTGCATGAGACACGTGAGATTGTCGAGGCGGATGCAAGGGCGAGACGAGAGGAGCTGCATGAGACACGCGAGATGGTAAGGCGAGATGCGGCTTCAACTTATGTCCCTAATGAAAAACCTGCTCTTTAGACTACTTTTTAGTACATGTTATTCAGGATAATATTATTTATATTTGTTTTCTCTATGTAAAATTACTTATGCTTGATACTTCGGGACAATATATATATATATATATATATATATATATATATATATATATATATATATATATATATATGGATTAAAGTTAGTTCTAATTAGAAAAAAAAAAATATTTTTAAAAAAATTATTATTTTTTAAAAAAATTAATTTTAAATTTTTTTTTAAAAAAATAAATTTGCGATGGATTAAAAATCCGTCGCAAATTGCGACGGATTGTTAGTCTGTCGCAATTGCGACGGATTTTGAGTCCGTCGCAATTGCGACGGATTTTTAGTCCGTCGCAATTGCGACCGATTTTGAGTCCGTCGCAATTGCGACGGATTTAAATTCCGTCGCAAAGTAAATCCGTCGCAATTGCGACAAGGATTTTTGCGACGGACAAAATCCGTCGCAAAACTCGTTTTGCGACGGAAAAGCCCATTTTTGCGACGGATTTTTTCCGTCGCAAAAACTGATTTTTTTTGTAGTGTTTATAGCAGTTTTAACTGCTACAAATGACATTATTAGCAGTTCAAAGAATCGCCACAAAAGACACTGGTGTAAGCTGTTTTGAACCGCTACTCTTATAATAAAACTGCTACTATATATAATTGAAGCGGTTTTACGTCACCGCTACAAGATGAGATTGAGATGAGGACCGTGTGAACATTTTGTACCCGCTATAAAACCGCTACAAATGAAGACGCAGAAAGGAAAATTGAGAAATTGGCGCAAATATTGTAGCGGTTACTAAACCACTACTAAGTACATCCACAAAGTTAAAAAAATTGGTGGGAAAAGTTTGTAGCAGTTGTAAAACGATTACAAATATTGGATGAAATTTCAAAAAGTTGCGCCAAATTTTAAGGCGAACTTTGATTAAAATTTGTAGTGGTTATATAACTGCTACAAAATATTATAAAATGTTGTAGCAATTTTAGAACCACTAAAAATATTGGATAAAGTTTCAAAAATTGCACCAAATTTTTAAGCCAAATTCAAATTAAAATTTGTAGCAGTTGTAAAACTAAAAATATTGTAAAGTAAGAAAAACCATAATTTGAGCCAATCATTGCAATATTTTATTATTTAATTGAAAATTTAAATGATAATAATTCATATTTAAATTATTAACTCAAGTTAGGTAAATATAAATATTATATACGTATAATACTGAGAATATGTAGATAATATGAACATATTATGTTATCCACTAGATGATATTTGATTATGGAATGAATGTTGATAATGATAGAAGGAATGTTGAGGAAATGTTTTTAAAGTTTTGGATAAGGGGAAAAAAATCAATTAGTATATGTATTATATGAAGGGAAAAAAATTGAAATCAAAGATATTTAATTTTTTTTTTACCATATTTGATCAGCTTGCTCAGCATTTAACCTCTTCAGAAAATGTTGGCAGATGAGAGAAAATGAGAGAGGAGGGGGTGGGAAGAAATGAAGAAGTGTGTGAAATAAGTGTGGTGGGGGTATTTATAGGGATTTACGTAACTCTTGCAATGGTTGATGTGACGGTTTTTGTAGCAGTTTTATTTATAGCGGTTTATGCACAGTTTTGTAGCATTTTCACTTTTGTAATGATTTTTGAATGTTTTGTAGTGGTTAGAAAACCGCTACAAACTTATCTGTTGGTAATTTTTTTAAGGAAAAGTAGAGGTTTAAAAAACCAAAAGCATAATTTGGTTAATCATTCGTCGTCATCCCTACAAAAAAAAAGTGTGGAGAAAATGTTAGTTCTGAATTTAATAGGTTTGTACAAAAATTAAACTTAGATTAAGTGACAATAAAACGTAACTTATAGAAACGCACTAAACTATAGGAAAATTGTCATCACCTTAAAGGGAAGAAGTTTTTAAAATTGGCAGGCTAGAATGGCTCACTCTCGTAAGTGATGCTATCACCATCGCTAATCTCGTAAAGGTCTTGAGGCTTTAAATGAACCATCATATTCCAATCCTTGTGCCTCTCGTCCTCGACATAATAAACCTGGTGTGTCTCTTAGGCAAGAATATATGGCTCATCATCTTGAAATTGACTAGTATGAATTGGCCGAGAGAAATTTATTGGTATGATGCCTAAGTCATCAGAGTTGAGCCCTCGGGAATTTGTCATATTTTCCCACAAACACTTGAACACCGTCATGGTGAAACGACTTTGATAATTTAGTTCAACGACATCAAGAAGCTTTCCATAATAAGAGACGTCTCCGATCTGAATTTGTCGTTACTGCTGCTCACATAACTCCTTGTCCCAAAGGTGCCACAAACACCCAAGTTTTGGATTAGCAATCATTGATCTCGTGAAACCGTGCACAACTTGAAACCATTGACATTGTATTCCGTAGACCTGGTTGCATGGTCAAGAGGGCCGATTGTGAGAGCTATAAAATCTAGTGAGTGCAGGTTGTAGTCATTCAGTATTATGCGCGCAAACCAACTTGGTAATTACTTAACATTTAAATCTAGGGAGGAAGCTCTAAAGCATGTACTAAATGTTAAGTAATAACTCTCAAGCCTGTTACTCCAATTCCTTATATAATAAACCCGTTTCTTCTTGTATAGCCTTCCAAATTTGAATTTTGTTAGCAAGTCTCCAATTATCATACAAACACAAATAAAGAAAACATCAACTCAATTTTTTTACAATTGTTCAAAATAAAAAGTCAAATGTTCTAAATCATAAATAAAAGCTAACTAACAATTTTAAAAAAATGTCCTAAGTTTTTTACAATTGTGTGAAATGAAAATTTAAATGTCGTGAATCATAAATAAAACCTAACTAACTATCTAAAGCTTGATCATCATGTCCTTTCTTTGGAGGCAGGATCACTGGGCTGACCAAAGTTAATATCACCATTGTCATTGGCATGAAGAGGAGAAGGAGGCAGGTCGATGATGAACCTAGGGACAGGAGTGACCTTTGGAAGCTCCTTGTCGGGAAACATTCGATTCTATGCCCTCGACATCAAAGTGATCGTGATATTCCACTACTGGGTCTGCTGAGTGTAGAAGGAATCGGCATGCACCTTCATCTTCCTAGCAACCTCCCTACAGATCTCTTGAACAGTCTCCTTCCTCGGCCTTCTCACGCTAGAGGTCCCTACTGAAGAGGTGCCAGCCTCAGAGGCAGCACTCCTGTCGTAGACCATGCTAGGCCTAGCGCCTAATTCAGCTGCTCAAAAGGATGTTATTGAGAAACAGGTGACTGATTTGCTACAAACGGGAGTTCTCCAGGAAAGTTCTTCTCCTTTTTCAGCACCCATCTTGTTGGTTAAAAAGAAAGATGGGACTTGGAGGATGTGTATTGATTTTCGTGAGCTTAATAAAAAAAATTGTGAAGAATCAATACCCTATTCTTCTAGTGTAAGACCTATTAGATGAACTACATTCAGCTAAGTGGTTTACTAAGCTTGATCTGAGAGCGGGTTATCACCAAATCCGGATGCAACCCGAGGATTGTTACAAGACGGCATTCAAGACTCATTCTGGACACTTTGAGTGGCTAGTTATGCCATTTGGGTTGACTAATGCACCGGCCACTTTTCAAGGTGCAATGATTGATATTTTTCGGCCATTATTAAGGAAGTTTGTTCTTGTGTTTTTTGATGATATTCTAATATATAGTGCTAATATACAAGAACATGCTCATCATCTTGAGGAAGTTTTGACTATTTTGCAAAGAGGGTTTTAAATGGTCAACAACAGCAGCTGAATCCTTTCGAGAGTTGCGATCTGCCCTTATATCAGCACCCGTTTTGGCGTTACCAGACTTCTCTAAAGACTTTATAGTTGAAACCGATGCGTGTGGAGGGGGTATAGGTGCTGTTTTAATGCAACAATGTCAACCATTAGCCTATTTTAGCAAGGCTCTTGCCCCTAAACATGTAAGCCTTTCTATCTATGAGAAGGAATTGTTGGCGGTTGTACAAGCTGTGGAATATTGGCATCAATACTTGGAAAGAAGTAAATTTGTTATTAGGACTGATCAACAAAGTCTTAAATATCTCTTGGGACAGAAATTAAAAACTCCATTTCAGATGTATTGGATAGCAAAACTCCTAGGGTATGATTACGAAATTTAGTACAAGAAGGGTAATGATAATATTGTAGCTGATGCATTGTCTAGATTACATGGTTCTTAGATTTTGCAGATTTCTTTGGATACTACATCACCTGAACTAATGGGGGAAATCAAGCAAAGTTGGATTGTAGACATGGAAATAGCGGCTGTGCTTGCACAAGTAAAGGAGGAAGGTGGTGTATTCCACAAGTATACATGGGATGACTCTTATCTAAGAAAGAATAACCGGTTGGTTGTGGGAAACGTTGCTGCCCTCAAGTCAAAGTTGTTGGAATGGCCGCATTCTAGTCCTCAGGGAGGCCATTCAGGTATCCAAGGGACTTATTATAAACTCAAGGGGCTGTTTTGGTGGAAACACCTACACAAGGATGTTGAGGATTTTGTTAAGGGGTGTGACACATGTGCTAGATGCAAATATGAAACCGTTGCCACTCCCGGTTTGTTGCAACCACTTCCACTACCAAGTAAGGTTTGGGAAAGTATTTCCATGGATTTCATTGAAGGCTTGCCTAAATCAGGGGGTAAGGAGGTAATATGGGTGATTGTTCATCGAATGACTAAGTATGCCCATTTTATTGCACTTTCTCACCCTTATTCAGCTTCTACGTTGGCACAAGCGTTTTTGGATCAGGTTTATAAATTGCATGGTGCCCCAACTGAAATTGTAAGTGATCGTGATCCTTTATTCCTTAGTAATTTTTGGAAGGAATTTTTGAAGATCCTAAAGGTTCAGCAAAGCCTATTGTCAACTTATCATCCCCAAAGTGATGGTCAAACCGAAGTTCTCAATAGATGCCTAGAGTCTTATTTGAGATGCATGTGTTGGGAAGTCCCCAAGGAATGGAATCACTGGTTAGCTTTAGCCGAGTGGTGGTATAATACAGCCTTCCACACAACCACCAAGACCACTCCACATGAGCTATTATATGGCCAAAAACCAGTTGTTTACATCCCCTATGTGCCAAGAACAACAGTGGTAGAAGCAATTGACAGAAGTTTTACAGCAAGGGAGAAGTCACTGGTTGTCCTAAAGTACCATCTACATTGATCAGCCAATACCATGAAGCAAAAGGCTGATCTAAAACGTTCAAATAGAGCATTTGAGGTAGGACAATGGGTTTTTCTAAAGTTACAACCCTATCGTTAGATTTCAGCGGCCACTAGAAGCAATCAAAAGCTTGCTCCTCGCTTCTTTGGGCCATACAAGGTACTAGACAGAATCGGTCCAGTTGCATATAGGCTGGAACTGCCACCGGAAACGAGGATTCATGCCACCTTTCATGTGTCATTGCTGAAACTCTGTCCTGACCCAAGTGTTAGGCAAAGGCATCCTCCAATAGAGTGGCCAGCAGTCCCAAATTCGTTATATCCTCAGCAAATTCTGTCGCAACGTGTTGGTAGAAGGAAAAGGAGGATTATTACTGAAGTGTTGGTGCAATGGCAAGGTTATCCGGAAGAAGAAGCCACGTGGGTTTCATTGTTCAGCTTGAAGCACCAATTTCCAGAATTTCCATTGGCCAACCCTTGAGGACAAGGGTTGCTTTAAGGGGGGCATTGATATAGAATATCTAGTAATGTACTTAGGGACCTATGTGTAAACTCTCATTAGGGACTTAAGTGAACATAATATCATTAGTAGGTAGGAAGGAGGCTATCATCTGTAAATAGCCTTCCACCTTATTGTACAGATACGTTTTGACAGATTGCTTAATTCAGATTCATGTGAGAGCCTTGTAGCTCTCTTCTCTTCTAATCCCCTTCTTGTGTCTTTCTACTCCTACTCTTGTGTCTTTCTACTTCTCTATCCCTTCTAGATCAATAGTGTATCATAGACACACACCGATGAGATCATAGGAGATTAAATTAGGGGGAGATTGACCAACTTTTAAAACAAAGCACCGACTAAGATTGTACCAAACCCTCTGTTTGTTTCAAAATACAGCTTCTGTTTATTTTTTTTAATAGAAGATACACTTTAGTTTTGCCCCATCATTTAATATCTTTTTCCTATTATACAATAATTAATTATACGTTCCTCCCATTTCTTTTTTCCACTCATGCTCTCGCAATTTTTCTCTGACTCATCCTTTCTCCCAATCATAGTAAGTTACATGTTTTACCTATTTATTATTTTTAACCACTTTTTGAATTACGTGAGTTAGTTATTTGGAGCCTGTAGGTAGTATTTTAGGGTGCTCATTATTAATAAGAATTACTCTTAACAACAATTTACTCCAAAAATCATTTTAATGTGTTGAGTGCTACTAAAAAATAATTTTAAGGGAAAAATTACAGCTGAACCCTTTAATATCCTTTTTTTCCCAGAAGATATTAACATCTTAATTGACCTTCATCGTTGATTCCACATATATATATATATATATATATATATATATATATATATATATATATATATATATATATATATATATATATATATATAACTCAAGAATTAAGATACTCCTCATCTAGGAATGTAACACTTAATTAAGATTCAGCTTTATTTAGATATCAATACACACAAACATATAATATAACAATAGATAGATCATCAATGTGAGGAGGTGAGAGTTAAATATAGGGCTCTTAGAAGTAGGGTGGAAATAGGTCATGCCCCTAATAAAGGCTTACGGGTTAGCCTACATAAAAGCCTAGCCTGTTTAGTAAATAGGTCAAGCTCAAGCTTATTGCCGGGTCTTTATAGATAAACATGACACACAATATTTTTATAAGACCTATCCTACAAGCCGACACGGCTGACCTATTTAACCTCTTATTTTCTTTTTTTAAATTTATACTATTATATAACTTATATAATATACTCTAAGTGATTTTATAAATTTATCAACTTAACCTTAACTCTAAGTTTTACATCTCATTGTCATTACCCTCATCCCTTGCTTTTGATTCAATCATTCACCCCCTACCTCTATTCTCTTTGATCGCTTGAGAAGGCAATGCTAACTCCCTCCCTTCTAATTTGTGTTGTCCACTAAATCATAATAAATGCTATGAGTTTATTTTAGTGCCAAACAAAATAGTATCATCTTAGTAGGGGGAACTCGTCTCAACTTATGTGGGAAAAGTAAAAGAGGTAAAATCTAGTTTTACATGTTGCTTCTTTTTTTTGGTCAATTTTAGAAAATATATCTTGTTAGTCAACCGGCGGATAAATTTTTTTTCTTTTCCTACTTGCTTGGACAACTGTTGTCAGTGGACATTCTTTTATTTTCCTTATTATGCCCTTATATAACGATGAGAATGGATGTAAGGTTTTTAAGACGTATTGTAAGATTGCTAATAAGCATGAAGGAGGGTTGTACATGAATTTGGAAGCATAAGCTGCTATTTCAATTCCAGGACTACATTTCAAGTAGGATTTTAAATCGGTTTCAGGCCTTGTCAGACCTATTGAAGGTTCATTCTCAGGCCCTAAAAAGGCCTACATACAGGCTTAGGCCCAGCTTTAAATCTATTTTGCAGGCCCCCCATGCTTAGTTAAGTAAAGCCTGATCTATACTAGTCTATTTCCACCCTTAGCTGTTGTCGGACAAGTGTGTGGGAGCAGGGGTGGAGGGAGGGGAGGGCTAGGGGTGGCCCCCGCCCCTCCTAAATTACAGAAAATGACCCAAATTTTTAAGAAATTATATTTCAGTCTTATAAAAATTCAATATTTTCACTTTAGTCCCTACTAAAAGTTTCATGGAGGGACTAAAATGAACAACTTGAAATTTTTATAGGTCTTAAATGCAATTTCATAAATACCTAGGTTCTATTCTATAATTTTCGCCCCCCGTATTTGCAATTCCTGGCTCCGCCCCTGTGTGGGAGGTGATATTTTTATAAATCTTGGCCATGTGACATGTCAAACGAAATTATTTTATCTGGCAAGATAAAAAGAAATGAAATTATTTTCCTAAAAAGAAAAGAAAAGAAATTATTTATGATAGATGACATTGCCCCGGCCCCCTCTTAGAAAGATTAACATGTAACGATCCAACACAGCATGGACGCGTGATGTGGCTACTTGCAGGGTCTCCATACTCCAGTGAGGTGGATTTGAACTCTTTATTAAGGTTTAAGGTGCTCATTACTATTGAGAAATTACTTTAAGGACAAAATTAATCCTAAAAGTATTTTAATGTGATGGGTGCTGCTGCTACAAAAAATAATTTAACGGCAAAATTCCAGGTGAACCATTTATAATTTTTATCTCAAGACCATTAACTTATCATTTGAATTTATCTGTTTTGATTTTATAATATTTATTTAAACAATAAACATTAATACATCCTTGTAAATTACAATACGAGGTTTTAAAACTAAAATTAAATGTATGGCGTGATCTCAGATATTAATATCTTAATGGACCTTTATTTTTTATTCCAAATTATATAGGCATATCTTAATATAAAATCACTTAAGATACTCCAAATCTAGGATTGCAACACTTAATTATGTCTCTATAGTAATACTACCCATAACGTGATAACTTGGCTATGTTTAGATAATACACACTGACACATTACTTAATTCAAATTATATAGATATATCTTAGTATAATATTACTCAAGTTTGCACTTTTTTATTCTTAATCCCTTTTTTCAGCTACGAAGCGGCATTTTTCCTTCATCACTATTCATTTAATGTATTTAGTGATCTGTTTATAAGAATCTCTATAACAGAGATAATGATTTTTTTTTTTTTTTTTTTTTTTTTTTTTGCATTTTTTACAGCTTCAAATGTTTGATGGTGTTCGTGGTGGTGGCGCTGAATGAGGGTTCGGTGATGGTGTGTTGTAGTTCCCTTGTAAGTGCAAGTGTAATTATAACTCTTCCTCACCAAAATTCTTCTCTTCCTTTATTTCTTCATTTTATTTTTGTATTGGCGGACCTTTTAGCTATTCCTTTAAAGACCTTATTGCTGCCTCGACAATGAACTCCT